>OW119934.1:103255549-103994212 GCA_933210815.1 Meta bourneti | reverse complement strand
TGAAATACCTATCGAATGGCCCAGTCGAAATTTCCCTAGCGGCACATTTTTTATGTGGAAAGTTTGGGGCCCAGGGGAGCGTTCTATTGCGAGAAATCGACGATTTAAAAAATCGCCCCTATATAGCGATGAACATAGCGATAACGCCGCAACCGCTTGATATATAAAGATGCTTTCGGCGGTTCCAAGGACCCTTTTGAAATACCTATCGAATGGCCCAGTCGAAATTTCCCTAGCGGCACATTTTTTATGTGGAAAGTTTGGGGCCCAGGGGAGCGTTCTATTGCGAGAAATCGACGATTTAAAAAATCGCCCCTATATAGCGATGAACATAGCGATAACGCCGCAACCGCTTGATATATAAAGATGCTTTCGGCGGTTCCAAGGACCCTTTTGAAATACCTATCGAATGGCCCAGTCGAAATTTCCCTAGCGGCACATTTTTTATGTGGAAAGTTTGGGGCCCAGGGGAGCGTTCTATTGCGAGAAATCGACGATTTAAAAAATCGCCCCTATATAGCGATGAACATAGCGATAACGCCGCAACCGCTTGATATATAAAGATGCTTTCGGCGGTTCCAAGGACCCTTTTGAAATACCTATCGAATGGCCCAGTCGAAATTTCCCTAGCGGCACATTTTTTATGTGGAAAGTTTGGGGCCCAGGGGAGCGTTCTATTGCGAGAAATCGACGATTTAAAAAATCGCCCCTATATAGCGATGAACATAGCGATAACGCCGCAACCGCTTGATATATAAAGATGCTTTCGGCGGTTCCAAGGACCCTTTTGAAATACCTATCGAATGGCCCAGTCGAAATTTCCCTAGCGGCACATTTTTTATGTGGAAAGTTTGGGGCCCAGGGGAGCGTTCTATTGCGAGAAATCGACGATTTAAAAAATCGCCCCTATATAGCGATGAACATAGCGATAACGCCGCAACCGCTTGATATATAAAGATGCTTTCGGCGGTTCCAAGGACCCTTTTGAAATACCTATCGAATGGCCCAGTCGAAATTTCCCTAGCGGCACATTTTTTATGTGGAAAGTTTGGGGCCCAGGGGAGCGTTCTATTGCGAGAAATCGACGATTTAAAAAATCGCCCCTATATAGCGATGAACATAGCGATAACGCCGCAACCGCTTGATATATAAAGATGCTTTCGGCGGTTCCAAGGACCCTTTTGAAATACCTATCGAATGGCCCAGTCGAAATTTCCCTAGCGGCACATTTTTTATGTGGAAAGTTTGGGGCCCAGGGGAGCGTTCTATTGCGAGAAATCGACGATTTAAAAAATCGCCCCTATATAGCGATGAACATAGCGATAACGCCGCAACCGCTTGATATATAAAGATGCTTTCGGCGGTTCCAAGGACCCTTTTGAAATACCTATCGAATGGCCCAGTCGAAATTTCCCTAGCGGCACATTTTTTATGTGGAAAGTTTGGGGCCCTGGGGAGCGTTCTATTGCGAGAAATCGACGATTTAAAAAATCGCCCCTATATAGCGATGAACATAGCGATAACGCCGCAACCGCTTGATATATAAAGATGCTTTCGGCGGTTCCAAGGACCCTTTTGAAATACCTATCGAATGGCCCAGTCGAAATTTCCCTAGCGGCACATTTTTTATGTGGAAAGTTTGGGGCCCAGGGGAGCGTTCTATTGCGAGAAATCGACGATTTAAAAAATCGCCCCTATATAGCGATGAACATAGCGATAACGCCGCAACCGCTTGATATATAAAGATGCTTTCGGCGGTTCCAAGGACCCTTTTGAAATACCTATCGAATGGCCCAGTCGAAATTTCCCTAGCGGCACATTTTTTATGTGGAAAGTTTGGGGCCCAGGGGAGCGTTCTATTGCGAGAAATCGACGATTTAAAAAATCGCCCCTATATAGCGATGAACATAGCGATAACGCCGCAACCGCTTGATATATAAAGATGCTTTCGG
Organism: Meta bourneti; assembly: GCA_933210815.1. Classification (NCBI taxonomy): domain Eukaryota; kingdom Metazoa; phylum Arthropoda; class Arachnida; order Araneae; family Tetragnathidae; genus Meta; species Meta bourneti. The sequence goes on along the minus strand of OW119934.1, from coordinate 103,992,260 downwards.
CGGTTCCAAGGACCCTTTTGAAATACCTATCGAATGGCCCAGTCGAAATTTCCCTAGCGGCACATTTTTTATGTGGAAAGTTTGGGGCCCAGGGGAGCGTTCTATTGCGAGAAATCGACGATTTAAAAAATCGCCCCTATATAGCGATGAACATAGCGATAACGCCGCAACCGCTTGATATATAAAGATGCTTTCGGCGGTTCCAAGGACCCTTTTGAAATACCTATCGAATGGCCCAGTCGAAATTTCCCTAGCGGCACATTTTTTATGTGGAAAGTTTGGGGCCCAGGGGAGCGTTCTATTGCGAGAAATCGACGATTTAAAAAATCGCCCCTATATAGCGATGAACATAGCGATAACGCCGCAACCGCTTGATATATAAAGATGCTTTCGGCGGTTCCAAGGACCCTTTTGAAATACCTATCGAATGGCCCAGTCGAAATTTCCCTAGCGGCACATTTTTTATGTGGAAAGTTTGGGGCCCAGGGGAGCGTTCTATTGCGAGAAATCGACGATTTAAAAAATCGCCCCTATATAGCGATGAACATAGCGATAACGCCGCAACCGCTTGATATATAAAGATGCTTTCGGCGGTTCCAAGGACCCTTTTGAAATACCTATCGAATGGCCCAGTCGAAATTTCCCTAGCGGCACATTTTTTATGTGGAAAGTTTGGGGCCCAGGGGAGCGTTCTATTGCGAGAAATCGACGATTTAAAAAATCGCCCCTATATAGCGATGAACATAGCGATAACGCCGCAACCGCTTGATATATAAAGATGCTTTCGGCGGTTCCAAGGACCCTTTTGAAATACCTATCGAATGGCCCAGTCGAAATTTCCCTAGCGGCACATTTTTTATGTGGAAAGTTTGGGGCCCAGGGGAGCGTTCTATTGCGAGAAATCGACGATTTAAAAAATCGCCCCTATATAGCGAAGAACATAGCGATAACGCCGCAACCGCTTGATATATAAAGATGCTTTCGGCGGTTCCAAGGACCCTTTTGAAATACCTATCGAATGGCCCAGTCGAAATTTCCCTAGCGGCACATTTTTTATGTGGAAAGTTTGGGGCCCAGGGGAGCGTTCTATTGCGAGAAATCGACGATTTAAAAAATCGCCCCTATATAGCGATGAACATAGCGATAACGCCGCAACCGCTTGATATATAAAGATGCTTTCGGCGGTTCCAAGGACCCTTTTGAAATACCTATCGAATGGCCCAGTCGAAATTTCCCTAGCGGCACATTTTTTATGTGGAAAGTTTGGGGCCCAGGGGAGCGTTCTATTGCGAGAAATCGACGATTTAAAAAATCGCCCCTATATAGCGATGAACATAGCGATAACGCCGCAACCGCTTGATATATAAAGATGCTTTCGGCGGTTCCAAGGACCCTTTTGAAATACCTATCGAATGGCCCAGTCGAAATTTCCCTAGCGGCACATTTTTTATGTGGAAAGTTTGGGGCCCAGGGGAGCGTTCTATTGCGAGAAATCGACGATTTAAAAAATCGCCCCTATATAGCGATGAACATAGCGATAACGCCGCAACCGCTTGATATATAAAGATGCTTTCGGCGGTTCCAAGGACCCTTTTGAAATACCTATCGAATGGCCCAGTCGAAATTTCCCTAGCGGCACATTTTTTATGTGGAAAGTTTGGGGCCCAGGGGAGCGTTCTATTGCGAGAAATCGACGATTTAAAAAATCGCCCCTATATAGCGATGAACATAGCGATAACGCCGCAACCGCTTGATATATAAAGATGCTTTCGGCGGTTCCAAGGACCCTTTTGAAATACCTATCGAATGGCCCAGTCGAAATTTCCCTAGCGGCACATTTTTTATGTGGAAAGTTTGGGGCCCAGGGGAGCGTTCTATTGCGAGAAATCGACGATTTAAAAAATCGCCCCTATATAGCGATGAACATAGCGATAACGCCGCAACCGCTTGATATATAAAGATGCTTTCGGCGGTTCCAAGGACCCTTTTGAAATACCTATCGAATGGCCCAGTCGAAATTTCCCTAGCGGCACATTTTTTATGTGGAAAGTTTGGGGCCCAGGGGAGCGTTCTATTGCGAGAAATCGACGATTTAAAAAATCGCCCCTATATAGCGATGAACATAGCGATAACGCCGCAACCGCTTGATATATAAAGATGCTTTCGGCGGTTCCAAGGACCCTTTTGAAATACCTATCGAATGGCCCAGTCGAAATTTCCCTAGCGGCACATTTTTTATGTGGAAAGTTTGGGGCCCAGGGGAGCGTTCTATTGCGAGAAATCGACGATTTAAAAAATCGCCCCTATATAGCGATGAACATAGCGATAACGCCGCAACCGCTTGATATATAAAGATGCTTTCGGCGGTTCCAAGGACCCTTTTGAAATACCTATCGAATGGCCCAGTCGATATTTCCCTAGCGGCACATTTTTTATGTGGAAAGTTTGGGGCCCAGGGGAGCGTTCTATTGCGAGAAATCGACGATTTAAAAAATCGCCCCTATATAGCGATGAACATAGCGATAACGCCGCAACCGCTTGATATATAAAGATGCTTTCGGCGGTTCCAAGGACCCTTTTGAAATACCTATCGAATGGCCCAGTCGAAATTTCCCTAGCGGCACATTTTTTATGTGGAAAGTTTGGGGCCCAGGGGAGCGTTCTATTGCGAGAAATCGACGATTTAAAAAATCGCCCCTATATAGCGATGAACATAGCGATAACGCCGCAACCGCTTGATATATAAAGATGCTTTCGGCGGTTCCAAGGACCCTTTTGAAATACCTATCGAATGGCCCAGTCGAAATTTCCCTAGCGGCACATTTTTTATGTGGAAAGTTTGGGGCCCAGGGGAGCGTTCTATTGCGAGAAATCGACGATTTAAAAAATCGCCCCTATATAGCGATGAACATAGCGATAACGCCGCAACCGCTTGATATATAAAGATGCTTTCGGCGGTTCCAAGGACCCTTTTGAAATACCTATCGAATGGCCCAGTCGAAATTTCCCTAGCGGCACATTTTTTATGTGGAAAGTTTGGGGCCCAGGGGAGCGTTCTATTGCGAGAAATCGACGATTTAAAAAATCGCCCCTATATAGCGATGAACATAGCGATAACGCCGCAACCGCTTGATATATAAAGATGCTTTCGGCGGTTCCAAGGACCCTTTTGAAATACCTATCGAATGGCCCAGTCGAAATTTCCCTAGCGGCACATTTTTTATGTGGAAAGTTTGGGGCCCAGGGGAGCGTTCTATTGCGAGAAATCGACGATTTAAAAAATCGCCCCTATATAGCGATGAACATAGCGATAACGCCGCAACCGCTTGATATATAAAGATGCTTTCGGCGGTTCCAAGGACCCTTTTGAAATACCTATCGAATGGCCCAGTCGAAATTTCCCTAGCGGCACATTTTTTATGTGGAAAGTTTGGGGCCCAGGGGAGCGTTCTATTGCGAGAAATCGACGATTTAAAAAATCGCCCCTATATAGCGATGAACATAGCGATAACGCCGCAACCGCTTGATATATAAAGATGCTTTCGGCGGTTCCAAGGACCCTTTTGAAATACCTATCGAATGGCCCAGTCGAAATTTCCCTAGCGGCACATTTTTTATGTGGAAAGTTTGGGGCCCAGGGGAGCGTTCTATTGCGAGAAATCGACGATTTAAAAAATCGCCCCTATATAGCGATGAACATAGCGATAACGCCGCAACCGCTTGATATATAAAGATGCTTTCGGCGGTTCCAAGGACCCTTTTGAAATACCTATCGAATGGCCCAGTCGAAATTTCCCTAGCGGCACATTTTTTATGTGGAAAGTTTGGGGCCCAGGGGAGCGTTCTATTGCGAGAAATCGACGATTTAAAAAATCGCCCCTATATAGCGATGAACATAGCGATAACGCCGCAACCGCTTGATATATAAAGATGCTTTCGGCGGTTCCAAGGACCCTTTTGAAATACCTATCGAATGGCCCAGTCGAAATTTCCCTAGCGGCACATTTTTTATGTGGAAAGTTTGGGGCCCAGGGGAGCGTTCTATTGCGAGAAATCGACGATTTAAAAAATCGCCCCTATATAGCGATGAACATAGCGATAACGCCGCAACCGCTTGATATATAAAGATGCTTTCGGCGGTTCCAAGGACCCTTTTGAAATACCTATCGAATGGCCCAGTCGAAATTTCCCTAGCGGCACATTTTTTATGTGGAAAGTTTGGGGCCCAGGGGAGCGTTCTATTGCGAGAAATCGACGATTTAAAAAATCGCCCCTATATAGCGATGAACATAGCGATAACGCCGCAACCGCTTGATATATAAAGATGCTTTCGGCGGTTCCAAGGACCCTTTTGAAATACCTATCGAATGGCCCAGTCGAAATTTCCCTAGCGGCACATTTTTTATGTGGAAAGTTTGGGGCCCAGGGGAGCGTTCTATTGCGAGAAATCGACGATTTAAAAAATCGCCCCTATATAGCGATGAACATAGCGATAACGCCGCAACCGCTTGATATATAAAGATGCTTTCGGCGGTTCCAAGGACCCTTTTGAAATACCTATCGAATGGCCCAGTCGAAATTTCCCTAGCGGCACATTTTTTATGTGGAAAGTTTGGGGCCCAGGGGAGCGTTCTATTGCGAGAAATCGACGATTTAAAAAATCGCCCCTATATAGCGATGAACATAGCGATAACGCCGCAACCGCTTGATATATAAAGATGCTTTCGGCGGTTCCAAGGACCCTTTTGAAATACCTATCGAATGGCCCAGTCGAAATTTCCCTAGCGGCACATTTTTTATGTGGAAAGTTTGGGGCCCAGGGGAGCGTTCTATTGCGAGAAATCGACGATTTAAAAAATCGCCCCTATATAGCGATGAACATAGCGATAACGCCGCAACCGCTTGATATATAAAGATGCTTTCGGCGGTTCCAAGGACCCTTTTGAAATACCTATCGAATGGCCCAGTCGAAATTTCCCTAGCGGCACATTTTTTATGTGGAAAGTTTGGGGCCCAGGGGAGCGTTCTATTGCGAGAAATCGACGATTTAAAAAATCGCCCCTATATAGCGATGAACATAGCGATAACGCCGCAACCGCTTGATATATAAAGATGCTTTCGGCGGTTCCAAGGACCCTTTTGAAATACCTATCGAATGGCCCAGTCGAAATTTCCCTAGCGGCACATTTTTTATGTGGAAAGTTTGGGGCCCAGGGGAGCGTTCTATTGCGAGAAATCGACGATTTAAAAAATCGCCCCTATATAGCGATGAACATAGCGATAACGCCGCAACCGCTTGATATATAAAGATGCTTTCGGCGGTTCCAAGGACCCTTTTGAAATACCTATCGAATGGCCCAGTCGAAATTTCCCTAGCGGCACATTTTTTATGTGGAAAGTTTGGGGCCCAGGGGAGCGTTCTATTGCGAGAAATCGACGATTTAAAAAATCGCCCCTATATAGCGATGAACATAGCGATAACGCCGCAACCGCTTGATATATAAAGATGCTTTCGGCGGTTCCAAGGACCCTTTTGAAATACCTATCGAATGGCCCAGTCGAAATTTCCCTAGCGGCACATTTTTTATGTGGAAAGTTTGGGGCCCAGGGGAGCGTTCTATTGCGAGAAATCGACGATTTAAAAAATCGCCCCTATATAGCGATGAACATAGCGATAACGCCGCAACCGCTTGATATATAAAGATGCTTTCGGCGGTTCCAAGGACCCTTTTGAAATACCTATCGAATGGCCCAGTCGAAATTTCCCTAGCGGCACATTTTTTATGTGGAAAGTTTGGGGCCCAGGGGAGCGTTCTATTGCGAGAAATCGACGATTTAAAAAATCGCCCCTATATAGCGATGAACATAGCGATAACGCCGCAACCGCTTGATATATAAAGATGCTTTCGGCGGTTCCAAGGACCCTTTTGAAATACCTATCGAATGGCCCAGTCGAAATTTCCCTAGCGGCACATTTTTTATGTGGAAAGTTTGGGGCCCTGGGGAGCGTTCTATTGCGAGAAATCGACGATTTAAAAAATCGCCCCTATATAGCGATGAACATAGCGATAACGCCGCAACCGCTTGATATATAAAGATGCTTTCGGCGGTTCCAAGGACCCTTTTGAAATACCTATCGAATGGCCCAGTCGAAATTTCCCTAGCGGCACATTTTTTATGTGGAAAGTTTGGGGCCCAGGGGAGCGTTCTATTGCGAGAAATCGACGATTTAAAAAATCGCCCCTATATAGCGATGAACATAGCGATAACGCCGCAACCGCTTGATATATAAAGATGCTTTCGGCGGTTCCAAGGACCCTTTTGAAATACCTATCGAATGGCCCAGTCGAAATTTCCCTAGCGGCACATTTTTTATGTGGAAAGTTTGGGGCCCAGGGGAGCGTTCTATTGCGAGAAATCGACGATTTAAAAAATCGCCCCTATATAGCGATGAACATAGCGATAACGCCGCAACCGCTTGATATATAAAGATGCTTTCGGCGGTTCCAAGGACCCTTTTGAAATACCTATCGAATGGCCCAGTCGAAATTTCCCTAGCGGCACATTTTTTATGTGGAAAGTTTGGGGCCCAGGGGAGCGTTCTATTGCGAGAAATCGACGATTTAAAAAATCGCCCCTATATAGCGATGAACATAGCGATAACGCCGCAACCGCTTGATATATAAAGATGCTTTCGGCGGTTCCAAGGACCCTTTTGAAATACCTATCGAATGGCCCAGTCGAAATTTCCCTAGCGGCACATTTTTTATGTGGAAAGTTTGGGGCCCAGGGGAGCGTTCTATTGCGAGAAATCGACGATTTAAAAAATCGCCCCTATATAGCGATGAACATAGCGATAACGCCGCAACCGCTTGATATATAAAGATGCTTTCGGCGGTTCCAAGGACCCTTTTGAAATACCTATCGAATGGCCCAGTCGAAATTTCCCTAGCGGCACATTTTTTATGTGGAAAGTTTGGGGCCCAGGGGAGCGTTCTATTGCGAGAAATCGACGATTTAAAAAATCGCCCCTATATAGCGATGAACATAGCGATAACGCCGCAACCGCTTGATATATAAAGATGCTTTCGGCGGTTCCAAGGACCCTTTTGAAATACCTATCGAATGGCCCAGTCGAAATTTCCCTAGCGGCACATTTTTTATGTGGAAAGTTTGGGGCCCAGGGGAGCGTTCTATTGCGAGAAATCGACGATTTAAAAAATCGCCCCTATATAGCGATGAACATAGCGATAACGCCGCAACCGCTTGATATATAAAGATGCTTTCGGCGGTTCCAAGGACCCTTTTGAAATACCTATCGAATGGCCCAGTCGAAATTTCCCTAGCGGCACATTTTTTATGTGGAAAGTTTGGGGCCCAGGGGAGCGTTCTATTGCGAGAAATCGACGATTTAAAAAATCGCCCCTATATAGCGATGAACATAGCGATAACGCCGCAACCGCTTGATATATAAAGATGCTTTCGGCGGTTCCAAGGACCCTTTTGAAATACCTATCGAATGGCCCAGTCGAAATTTCCCTAGCGGCACATTTTTTATGTGGAAAGTTTGGGGCCCAGGGGAGCGTTCTATTGCGAGAAATCGACGATTTAAAAAATCGCCCCTATATAGCGATGAACATAGCGATAACGCCGCAACCGCTTGATATATAAAGATGCTTTCGGCGGTTCCAAGGACCCTTTTGAAATACCTATCGAATGGCCCAGTCGAAATTTCCCTAGCGGCACATTTTTTATGTGGAAAGTTTGGGGCCCAGGGGAGCGTTCTATTGCGAGAAATCGACGATTTAAAAAATCGCCCCTATATAGCGATGAACATAGCGATAACGCCGCAACCGCTTGATATATAAAGATGCTTTCGGCGGTTCCAAGGACCCTTTTGAAATACCTATCGAATGGCCCAGTCGAAATTTCCCTAGCGGCACATTTTTTATGTGGAAAGTTTGGGGCCCAGGGGAGCGTTCTATTGCGAGAAATCGACGATTTAAAAAATCGCCCCTATATAGCGATGAACATAGCGATAACGCCGCAACCGCTTGATATATAAAGATGCTTTCGGCGGTTCCAAGGACCCTTTTGAAATACCTATCGAATGGCCCAGTCGAAATTTCCCTAGCGGCACATTTTTTATGTGGAAAGTTTGGGGCCCAGGGGAGCGTTCTATTGCGAGAAATCGACGATTTAAAAAATCGCCCCTATATAGCGATGAACATAGCGATAACGCCGCAACCGCTTGATATATAAAGATGCTTTCGGCGGTTCCAAGGACCCTTTTGAAATACCTATCGAATGGCCCAGTCGAAATTTCCCTAGCGGCACATTTTTTATGTGGAAAGTTTGGGGCCCAGGGGAGCGTTCTATTGCGAGAAATCGACGATTTAAAAAATCGCCCCTATATAGCGATGAACATAGCGATAACGCCGCAACCGCTTGATATATAAAGATGCTTTCGGCGGTTCCAAGGACCCTTTTGAAATACCTATCGAATGGCCCAGTCGAAATTTCCCTAGCGGCACATTTTTTATGTGGAAAGTTTGGGGCCCAGGGGAGCGTTCTATTGCGAGAAATCGACGATTTAAAAAATCGCCCCTATATAGCGATGAACATAGCGATAACGCCGCAACCGCTTGATATATAAAGATGCTTTCGGCGGTTCCAAGGACCCTTTTGAAATACCTATCGAATGGCCCAGTCGAAATTTCCCTAGCGGCACATTTTTTATGTGGAAAGTTTGGGGCCCAGGGGAGCGTTCTATTGCGAGAAATCGACGATTTAAAAAATCGCCCCTATATAGCGATGAACATAGCGATAACGCCGCAACCGCTTGATATATAAAGATGCTTTCGGCGGTTCCAAGGACCCTTTTGAAATACCTATCGAATGGCCCAGTCGAAATTTCCCTAGCGGCACATTTTTTATGTGGAAAGTTTGGGGCCCAGGGGAGCGTTCTATTGCGAGAAATCGACGATTTAAAAAATCGCCCCTATATAGCGATGAACATAGCGATAACGCCGCAACCGCTTGATATATAAAGATGCTTTCGGCGGTTCCAAGGACCCTTTTGAAATACCTATCGAATGGCCCAGTCGAAATTTCCCTAGCGGCACATTTTTTATGTGGAAAGTTTGGGGCCCAGGGGAGCGTTCTATTGCGAGAAATCGACGATTTAAAAAATCGCCCCTATATAGCGATGAACATAGCGATAACGCCGCAACCGCTTGATATATAAAGATGCTTTCGGCGGTTCCAAGGACCCTTTTGAAATACCTATCGAATGGCCCAGTCGAAATTTCCCTAGCGGCACATTTTTTATGTGGAAAGTTTGGGGCCCAGGGGAGCGTTCTATTGCGAGAAATCGACGATTTAAAAAATCGCCCCTATATAGCGATGAACATAGCGATAACGCCGCAACCGCTTGATATATAAAGATGCTTTCGGCGGTTCCAAGGACCCTTTTGAAATACCTATCGAATGGCCCAGTCGAAATTTCCCTAGCGGCACATTTTTTATGTGGAAAGTTTGGGGCCCAGGGGAGCGTTCTATTGCGAGAAATCGACGATTTAAAAAATCGCCCCTATATAGCGATGAACATAGCGATAACGCCGCAACCGCTTGATATATAAAGATGCTTTCGGCGGTTCCAAGGACCCTTTTGAAATACCTATCGAATGGCCCAGTCGAAATTTCCCTAGCGGCACATTTTTTATGTGGAAAGTTTGGGGCCCAGGGGAGCGTTCTATTGCGAGAAATCGACGATTTAAAAAATCGCCCCTATATAGCGATGAACATAGCGATAACGCCGCAACCGCTTGATATATAAAGATGCTTTCGGCGGTTCCAAGGACCCTTTTGAAATACCTATCGAATGGCCCAGTCGAAATTTCCCTAGCGGCACATTTTTTATGTGGAAAGTTTGGGGCCCAGGGGAGCGTTCTATTGCGAGAAATCGACGATTTAAAAAATCGCCCCTATATAGCGATGAACATAGCGATAACGCCGCAACCGCTTGATATATAAAGATGCTTTCGGCGGTTCCAAGGACCCTTTTGAAATACCTATCGAATGGCCCAGTCGAAATTTCCCTAGCGGCACATTTTTTATGTGGAAAGTTTGGGGCCCAGGGGAGCGTTCTATTGCGAGAAATCGACGATTTAAAAAATCGCCCCTATATAGCGATGAACATAGCGATAACGCCGCAACCGCTTGATATATAAAGATGCTTTCGGCGGTTCCAAGGACCCTTTTGAAATACCTATCGAATGGCCCAGTCGAAATTTCCCTAGCGGCACATTTTTTATGTGGAAAGTTTGGGGCCCAGGGGAGCGTTCTATTGCGAGAAATCGACGATTTAAAAAATCGCCCCTATATAGCGATGAACATAGCGATAACGCCGCAACCGCTTGATATATAAAGATGCTTTCGGCGGTTCCAAGGACCCTTTTGAAATACCTATCGAATGGCCCAGTCGAAATTTCCCTAGCGGCACATTTTTTATGTGGAAAGTTTGGGGCCCAGGGGAGCGTTCTATTGCGAGAAATCGACGATTTAAAAAATCGCCCCTATATAGCGATGAACATAGCGATAACGCCGCAACCGCTTGATATATAAAGATGCTTTCGGCGGTTCCAAGGACCCTTTTGAAATACCTATCGAATGGCCCAGTCGAAATTTCCCTAGCGGCACATTTTTTATGTGAGAAAGTTTGGGGCCCAGGGGAGCGTTCTATTGCGAGAAATCGACGATTTAAAAAATCGCCCCTATATAGCGATGAACATAGCGATAACGCCGCAACCGCTTGATATATAAAGATGCTTTCGGCGGTTCCAAGGACCCTTTTGAAATACCTATCGAATGGCCCAGTCGAAATTTCCCTAGCGGCACATTTTTTATGTGGAAAGTTTGGGGCCCAGGGGAGCGTTCTATTGCGAGAAATCGACGATTTAAAAAATCGCCCCTATATAGCGATGAACATAGCGATAACGCCGCAACCGCTTGATATATAAAGATGCTTTCGGCGGTTCCAAGGACCCTTTTGAAATACCTATCGAATGGCCCAGTCGAAATTTCCCTAGCGGCACATTTTTTATGTGGAAAGTTTGGGGCCCAGGGGAGCGTTCTATTGCGAGAAATCGACGATTTAAAAAATCGCCCCTATATAGCGATGAACATAGCGATAACGCCGCAACCGCTTGATATATAAAGATGCTTTCGGCGGTTCCAAGGACCCTTTTGAAATACCTATCGAATGGCCCAGTCGAAATTTCCCTAGCGGCACATTTTTTATGTGGAAAGTTTGGGGCCCAGGGGAGCGTTCTATTGCGAGAAATCGACGATTTAAAAAATCGCCCCTATATAGCGATGAACATAGCGATAACGCCGCAACCGCTTGATATATAAAGATGCTTTCGGCGGTTCCAAGGACCCTTTTGAAATACCTATCGAATGGCCCAGTCGAAATTTCCCTAGCGGCACATTTTTTATGTGGAAAGTTTGGGGCCCAGGGGAGCGTTCTATTGCGAGAAATCGACGATTTAAAAAATCGCCCCTATATAGCGATGAACATAGCGATAACGCCGCAACCGCTTGATATATAAAGATGCTTTCGGCGGTTCCAAGGACCCTTTTGAAATACCTATCGAATGGCCCAGTCGAAATTTCCCTAGCGGCACATTTTTTATGTGGAAAGTTTGGGGCCCAGGGGAGCGTTCTATTGCGAGAAATCGACGATTTAAAAAATCGCCCCTATATAGCGATGAACATAGCGATAACGCCGCAACCGCTTGATATATAAAGATGCTTTCGGCGGTTCCAAGGACCCTTTTGAAATACCTATCGAATGGCCCAGTCGAAATTTCCCTAGCGGCACATTTTTTATGTGGAAAGTTTGGGGCCCAGGGGAGCGTTCTATTGCGAGAAATCGACGATTTAAAAAATCGCCCCTATATAGCGATGAACATAGCGATAACGCCGCAACCGCTTGATATATAAAGATGCTTTCGGCGGTTCCAAGGACCCTTTTGAAATACCTATCGAATGGCCCAGTCGAAATTTCCCTAGCGGCACATTTTTTATGTGGAAAGTTTGGGGCCCAGGGGAGCGTTCTATTGCGAGAAATCGACGATTTAAAAAATCGCCCCTATATAGCGATGAACATAGCGATAACGCCGCAACCGCTTGATATATAAAGATGCTTTCGGCGGTTCCAAGGACCCTTTTGAAATACCTATCGAATGGCCCAGTCGAAATTTCCCTAGCGGCACATTTTTTATGTGGAAAGTTTGGGGCCCAGGGGAGCGTTCTATTGCGAGAAATCGACGATTTAAAAAATCGCCCCTATATAGCGATGAACATAGCGATAACGCCGCAACCGCTTGATATATAAAGATGCTTTCGGCGGTTCCAAGGACCCTATTGAAATACCTATCGAATGGCCCAGTCGAAATTTCCCTAGCGGCACATTTTTTATGTGGAAAGTTTGGGGCCCAGGGGAGCGTTCTATTGCGAGAAATCGACGATTTAAAAAATCGCCCCTATATAGCGATGAACATAGCGATAACGCCGCAACCGCTTGATATATAAAGATGCTTTCGGCGGTTCCAAGGACCCTTTTGAAATACCTATCGAATGGCCCAGTCGAAATTTCCCTAGCGGCACATTTTTTATGTGGAAAGTTTGGGGCCCAGGGGAGCGTTCTATTGCGAGAAATCGACGATTTAAAAAATCGCCCCTATATAGCGATGAACATAGCGATAACGCCGCAACCGCTTGATATATAAAGATGCTTTCGGCGGTTCCAAGGACCCTTTTGAAATACCTATCGAATGGCCCAGTCGAAATTTCCCTAGCGGCACATTTTTTATGTGGAAAGTTTGGGGCCCAGGGGAGCGTTCTATTGCGAGAAATCGACGATTTAAAAAATCGCCCCTATATAGCGATGAACATAGCGATAACGCCGCAACCGCTTGATATATAAAGATGCTTTCGGCGGTTCCAAGGACCCTTTTGAAATACCTATCGAATGGCCCAGTCGAAATTTCCCTAGCGGCACATTTTTTATGTGGAAAGTTTGGGGCCCAGGGGAGCGTTCTATTGCGAGAAATCGACGATTTAAAAAATCGCCCCTATATAGCGATGAACATAGCGATAACGCCGCAACCGCTTGATATATAAAGATGCTTTCGGCGGTTCCAAGGACCCTTTTGAAATACCTATCGAATGGCCCAGTCGAAATTTCCCTAGCGGCACATTTTTTATGTGGAAAGTTTGGGGCCCAGGGGAGCGTTCTATTGCGAGAAATCGACGATTTAAAAAATCGCCCCTATATAGCGATGAACATAGCGATAACGCCGCAACCGCTTGATATATAAAGATGCTTTCGGCGGTTCCAAGGACCCTTTTGAAATACCTATCGAATGGCCCAGTCGAAATTTCCCTAGCGGCACATTTTTTATGTGGAAAGTTTGGGGCCCAGGGGAGCGTTCTATTGCGAGAAATCGACGATTTAAAAAATCGCCCCTATATAGCGATGAACATAGCGATAACGCCGCAACCGCTTGATATATAAAGATGCTTTCGGCGGTTCCAAGGACCCTTTTGAAATACCTATCGAATGGCCCAGTCGAAATTTCCCTAGCGGCACATTTTTTATGTGGAAAGTTTGGGGCCCAGGGGAGCGTTCTATTGCGAGAAATCGACGATTTAAAAAATCGCCCCTATATAGCGATGAACATAGCGATAACGCCGCAACCGCTTGATATATAAAGATGCTTTCGGCGGTTCCAAGGACCCTTTTGAAATACCTATCGAATGGCCCAGTCGAAATTTCCCTAGCGGCACATTTTTTATGTGGAAAGTTTGGGGCCCAGGGGAGCGTTCTATTGCGAGAAATCGACGATTTAAAAAATCGCCCCTATATAGCGATGAACATAGCGATAACGCCGCAACCGCTTGATATATAAAGATGCTTTCGGCGGTTCCAAGGACCCTTTTGAAATACCTATCGAATGGCCCAGTCGAAATTTCCCTAGCGGCACATTTTTTATGTGGAAAGTTTGGGGCCCAGGGGAGCGTTCTATTGCGAGAAATCGACGATTTAAAAAATCGCCCCTATATAGCGATGAACATAGCGATAACGCCGCAACCGCTTGATATATAAAGATGCTTTCGGCGGTTCCAAGGACCCTTTTGAAATACCTATCGAATGGCCCAGTCGAAATTTCCCTAGCGGCACATTTTTTATGTGGAAAGTTTGGGGCCCAGGGGAGCGTTCTATTGCGAGAAATCGACGATTTAAAAAATCGCCCCTATATAGCGATGAACATAGCGATAACGCCGCAACCGCTTGATATATAAAGATGCTTTCGGCGGTTCCAAGGACCCTTTTGAAATACCTATCGAATGGCCCAGTCGAAATTTCCCTAGCGGCACATTTTTTATGTGGAAAGTTTGGGGCCCAGGGGAGCGTTCTATTGCGAGAAATCGACGATTTAAAAAATCGCCCCTATATAGCGATGAACATAGCGATAACGCCGCAACCGCTTGATATATAAAGATGCTTTCGGCGGTTCCAAGGACCCTTTTGAAATACCTATCGAATGGCCCAGTCGAAATTTCCCTAGCGGCACATTTTTTATGTGGAAAGTTTGGGGCCCAGGGGAGCGTTCTATTGCGAGAAATCGACGATTTAAAAAATCGCCCCTATATAGCGATGAACATAGCGATAACGCCGCAACCGCTTGATATATAAAGATGCTTTCGGCGGTTCCAAGGACCCTTTTGAAATACCTATCGAATGGCCCAGTCGAAATTTCCCTAGCGGCACATTTTTTATGTGGAAAGTTTGGGGCCCAGGGGAGCGTTCTATTGCGAGAAATCGACGATTTAAAAAATCGCCCCTATATAGCGATGAACATAGCGATAACGCCGCAACCGCTTGATATATAAAGATGCTTTCGGCGGTTCCAAGGACCCTTTTGAAATACCTATCGAATGGCCCAGTCGAAATTTCCCTAGCGGCACATTTTTTATGTGGAAAGTTTGGGGCCCAGGGGAGCGTTCTATTGCGAGAAATCGACGATTTAAAAAATCGCCCCTATATAGCGATGAACATAGCGATAACGCCGCAACCGCTTGATATATAAAGATGCTTTCGGCGGTTCCAAGGACCCTTTTGAAATACCTATCGAATGGCCCAGTCGAAATTTCCCTAGCGGCACATTTTTTATGTGGAAAGTTTGGGGCCCAGGGGAGCGTTCTATTGCGAGAAATCGACGATTTAAAAAATCGCCCCTATATAGCGATGAACATAGCGATAACGCCGCAACCGCTTGATATATAAAGATGCTTTCGGCGGTTCCAAGGACCCTTTTGAAATACCTATCGAATGGCCCAGTCGAAATTTCCCTAGCGGCACATTTTTTATGTGGAAAGTTTGGGGCCCAGGGGAGCGTTCTATTGCGAGAAATCGACGATTTAAAAAATCGCCCCTATATAGCGATGAACATAGCGATAACGCCGCAACCGCTTGATATATAAAGATGCTTTCGGCGGTTCCAAGGACCCTTTTGAAATACCTATCGAATGGCCCAGTCGAAATTTCCCTAGCGGCACATTTTTTATGTGGAAAGTTTGGGGCCCAGGGGAGCGTTCTATTGCGAGAAATCGACGATTTAAAAAATCGCCCCTATATAGCGATGAACATAGCGATAACGCCGCAACCGCTTGATATATAAAGATGCTTTCGGCGGTTCCAAGGACCCTTTTGAAATACCTATCGAATGGCCCAGTCGAAATTTCCCTAGCGGCCCATTTTTTATGTGGAAAGTTTGGGGCCCAGGGGAGCGTTCTATTGCGAGAAATCGACGATTTAAAAAATCGCCCCTATATAGCGATGAACATAGCGATAACGCCGCAACCGCTTGATATATAAAGATGCTTTCGGCGGTTCCAAGGACCCTTTTGAAATACCTATCGAATGGCCCAGTCGAAATTTCCCTAGCGGCACATTTTTTATGTGGAAAGTTTGGGGCCCAGGGGAGCGTTCTATTGCGAGAAATCGACGATTTAAAAAATCGCCCCTATATAGCGATGAACATAGCGATAACGCCGCAACCGCTTGATATATAAAGATGCTTTCGGCGGTTCCAAGGACCCTTTTGAAATACCTATCGAATGGCCCAGTCGAAATTTCCCTAGCGGCACATTTTTTATGTGGAAAGTTTGGGGCCCAGGGGAGCGTTCTATTGCGAGAAATCGACGATTTAAAAAATCGCCCCTATATAGCGATGAACATAGCGATAACGCCGCAACCGCTTGATATATAAAGATGCTTTCGGCGGTTCCAAGGACCCTTTTGAAATACCTATCGAATGGCCCAGTCGAAATTTCCCTAGCGGCACATTTTTTATGTGGAAAGTTTGGGGCCCAGGGGAGCGTTCTATTGCGAGAAATCGACGATTTAAAAAATCGCCCCTATATAGCGATGAACATAGCGATAACGCCGCAACCGCTTGATATATAAAGATGCTTTCGGCGGTTCCAAGGACCCTTTTGAAATACCTATCGAATGGCCCAGTCGAAATTTCCCTAGCGGCACATTTTTTATGTGGAAAGTTTGGGGCCCAGGGGAGCGTTCTATTGCGAGAAATCGACGATTTAAAAAATCGCCCCTATATAGCGATGAACATAGCGATAACGCCGCAACCGCTTGATATATAAAGATGCTTTCGGCGGTTCCAAGGACCCTTTTGAAATACCTATCGAATGGCCCAGTCGAAATTTCCCTAGCGGCACATTTTTTATGTGGAAAGTTTGGGGCCCAGGGGAGCGTTCTATTGCGAGAAATCGACGATTTAAAAAATCGCCCCTATATAGCGATGAACATAGCGATAACGCCGCAACCGCTTGATATATAAAGATGCTTTCGGCGGTTCCAAGGACCCTTTTGAAATACCTATCGAATGGCCCAGTCGAAATTTCCCTAGCGGCACATTTTTTATGTGGAAAGTTTGGGGCCCAGGGGAGCGTTCTATTGCGAGAAATCGACGATTTAAAAAATCGCCCCTATATAGCGATGAACATAGCGATAACGCCGCAACCGCTTGATATATAAAGATGCTTTCGGCGGTTCCAAGGACCCTTTTGAAATACCTATCGAATGGCCCAGTCGAAATTTCCCTAGCGGCACATTTTTTATGTGGAAAGTTTGGGGCCCAGGGGAGCGTTCTATTGCGAGAAATCGACGATTTAAAAAATCGCCCCTATATAGCGATGAACATAGCGATAACGCCGCAACCGCTTGATATATAAAGATGCTTTAGGCGGTTCCAAGGACCCTTTTGAAATACCTATCGAATGGCCCAGTCGAAATTTCCCTAGCGGCACATTTTTTATGTGGAAAGTTTGGGGCCCAGGGGAGCGTTCTATTGCGAGAAATCGACGATTTAAAAAATCGCCCCTATATAGCGATGAACATAGCGATAACGCCGCAACCGCTTGATATATAAAGATGCTTTCGGCGGTTCCAAGGACCCTTTTGAAATACCTATCGAATGGCCCAGTCGAAATTTCCCTAGCGGCACATTTTTTATGTGGAAAGTTTGGGGCCCAGGGGAGCGTTCTATTGCGAGAAATCGACGATTTAAAAAATCGCCCCTATATAGCGATGAACATAGCGATAACGCCGCAACCGCTTGATATATAAAGATGCTTTCGGCGGTTCCAAGGACCCTTTTGAAATACCTATCGAATGGCCCAGTCGAAATTTCCCTAGCGGCACATTTTTTATGTGGAAAGTTTGGGGCCCAGGGGAGCGTTCTATTGCGAGAAATCGACGATTTAAAAAATCGCCCCTATATAGCGATGAACATAGCGATAACGCCGCAACCGCTTGATATATAAAGATGCTTTCGGCGGTTCCAAGGACCCTTTTGAAATACCTATCGAATGGCCCAGTCGAAATTTCCCTAGCGGCACATTTTTTATGTGGAAAGTTTGGGGCCCAGGGGAGCGTTCTATTGCGAGAAATCGACGATTTAAAAAATCGCCCCTATATAGCGATGAACATAGCGATAACGCCGCAACCGCTTGATATATAAAGATGCTTTCGGCGGTTCCAAGGACCCTTTTGAAATACCTATCGAATGGCCCAGTCGAAATTTCCCTAGCGGCACATTTTTTATGTGGAAAGTTTGGGGCCCAGGGGAGCGTTCTATTGCGAGAAATCGACGATTTAAAAAATCGCCCCTATATAGCGATGAACATAGCGATAACGCCGCAACCGCTTGATATATAAAGATGCTTTCGGCGGTTCCAAGGACCCTTTTGAAATACCTATCGAATGGCCCAGTCGAAATTTCCCTAGCGGCACATTTTTTATGTGGAAAGTTTGGGGCCCAGGGGAGCGTTCTATTGCGAGAAATCGACGATTTAAAAAATCGCCCCTATATAGCGATGAACATAGCGATAACGCCGCAACCGCTTGATATATAAAGATGCTTTCGGCGGTTCCAAGGACCCTTTTGAAATACCTATCGAATGGCCCAGTCGAAATTTCCCTAGCGGCACATTTTTTATGTGGAAAGTTTGGGGCCCAGGGGAGCGTTCTATTGCGAGAAATCGACGATTTAAAAAATCGCCCCTATATAGCGATGAACATAGCGATAACGCCGCAACCGCTTGATATATAAAGATGCTTTCGGCGGTTCCAAGGACCCTTTTGAAATACCTATCGAATGGCCCAGTCGAAATTTCCCTAGCGGCACATTTTTTATGTGGAAAGTTTGGGGCCCAGGGGAGCGTTCTATTGCGAGAAATCGACGATTTAAAAAATCGCCCCTATATAGCGATGAACATAGCGATAACGCCGCAACCGCTTGATATATAAAGATGCTTTCGGCGGTTCCAAGGACCCTTTTGAAATACCTATCGAATGGCCCAGTCGAAATTTCCCTAGCGGCACATTTTTTATGTGGAAAGTTTGGGGCCCAGGGGAGCGTTCTATTGCGAGAAATCGACGATTTAAAAAATCGCCCCTATATAGCGATGAACATAGCGATAACGCCGCAACCGCTTGATATATAAAGATGCTTTCGGCGGTTCCAAGGACCCTTTTGAAATACCTATCGAATGGCCCAGTCGAAATTTCCCTAGCGGCACATTTTTTATGTGGAAAGTTTGGGGCCCAGGGGAGCGTTCTATTGCGAGAAATCGACGATTTAAAAAATCGCCCCTATATAGCGATGAACATAGCGATAACGCCGCAACCGCTTGATATATAAAGATGCTTTCGGCGGTTCCAAGGACCCTTTTGAAATACCTATCGAATGGCCCAGTCGAAATTTCCCTAGCGGCACATTTTTTATGTGGAAAGTTTGGGGCCCAGGGGAGCGTTCTATTGCGAGAAATCGACGATTTAAAAAATCGCCCCTATATAGCGATGAACATAGCGATAACGCCGCAACCGCTTGATATATAAAGATGCTTTCGGCGGTTCCAAGGACCCTTTTGAAATACCTATCGAATGGCCCAGTCGAAATTTCCCTAGCGGCACATTTTTTATGTGGAAAGTTTGGGGCCCAGGGGAGCGTTCTATTGCGAGAAATCGACGATTTAAAAAATCGCCCCTATATAGCGATGAACATAGCGATAACGCCGCAACCGCTTGATATATAAAGATGCTTTCGGCGGTTCCAAGGACCCTTTTGAAATACCTATCGAATGGCCCAGTCGAAATTTCCCTAGCGGCACATTTTTTATGTGGAAAGTTTGGGGCCCAGGGGAGCGTTCTATTGCGAGAAATCGACGATTTAAAAAATCGCCCCTATATAGCGATGAACATAGCGATAACGCCGCAACCGCTTGATATATAAAGATGCTTTCGGCGGTTCCAAGGACCCTTTTGAAATACCTATCGAATGGCCCAGTCGAAATTTCCCTAGCGGCACATTTTTTATGTGGAAAGTTTGGGGCCCAGGGGAGCGTTCTATTGCGAGAAATCGACGATTTAAAAAATCGCCCCTATATAGCGATGAACATAGCGATAACGCCGCAACCGCTTGATATATAAAGATGCTTTCGGCGGTTCCAAGGACCCTTTTGAAATACCTATCGAATGGCCCAGTCGAAATTTCCCTAGCGGCACATTTTTTATGTGGAAAGTTTGGGGCCCAGGGGAGCGTTCTATTGCGAGAAATCGACGATTTAAAAAATCGCCCCTATATAGCGATGAACATAGCGATAACGCCGCAACCGCTTGATATATAAAGATGCTTTCGGCGGTTCCAAGGACCCTTTTGAAATACCTATCGAATGGCCCAGTCGAAATTTCCCTAGCGGCACATTTTTTATGTGGAAAGTTTGGGGCCCAGGGGAGCGTTCTATTGCGAGAAATCGACGATTTAAAAAATCGCCCCTATATAGCGATGAACATAGCGATAACGCCGCAACCGCTTGATATATAAAGATGCTTTCGGCGGTTCCAAGGACCCTTTTGAAATACCTATCGAATGGCCCAGTCGAAATTTCCCTAGCGGCACATTTTTTATGTGGAAAGTTTGGGGCCCAGGGGAGCGTTCTATTGCGAGAAATCGACGATTTAAAAAATCGCCCCTATATAGCGATGAACATAGCGATAACGCCGCAACCGCTTGATATATAAAGATGCTTTCGGCGGTTCCAAGGACCCTTTTGAAATACCTATCGAATGGCCCAGTCGAAATTTCCCTAGCGGCACATTTTTTATGTGGAAAGTTTGGGGCCCAGGGGAGCGTTCTATTGCGAGAAATCGACGATTTAAAAAATCGCCCCTATATAGCGATGAACATAGCGATAACGCCGCAACCGCTTGATATATAAAGATGCTTTCGGCGGTTCCAAGGACCCTTTTGAAATACCTATCGAATGGCCCAGTCGAAATTTCCCTAGCGGCACATTTTTTATGTGGAAAGTTTGGGGCCCAGGGGAGCGTTCTATTGCGAGAAATCGACGATTTAAAAAATCGCCCCTATATAGCGATGAACATAGCGATAACGCCGCAACCGCTTGATATATAAAGATGCTTTCGGCGGTTCCAAGGACCCTTTTGAAATACCTATCGAATGGCCCAGTCGAAATTTCCCTAGCGGCACATTTTTTATGTGGAAAGTTTGGGGCCCAGGGGAGCGTTCTATTGCGAGAAATCGACGATTTAAAAAATCGCCCCTATATAGCGATGAACATAGCGATAACGCCGCAACCGCTTGATATATAAAGATGCTTTCGGCGGTTCCAAGGACCCTTTTGAAATACCTATCGAATGGCCCAGTCGAAATTTCCCTAGCGGCACATTTTTTATGTGGAAAGTTTGGGGCCCAGGGGAGCGTTCTATTGCGAGAAATCGACGATTTAAAAAATCGCCCCTATATAGCGATGAACATAGCGATAACGCCGCAACCGCTTGATATATAAAGATGCTTTCGGCGGTTCCAAGGACCCTTTTGAAATACCTATCGAATGGCCCAGTCGAAATTTCCCTAGCGGCACATTTTTTATGTGGAAAGTTTGGGGCCCAGGGGAGCGTTCTATTGCGAGAAATCGACGATTTAAAAAATCGCCCCTATATAGCGATGAACATAGCGATAACGCCGCAACCGCTTGATATATAAAGATGCTTTCGGCGGTTCCAAGGACCCTTTTGAAATACCTATCGAATGGCCCAGTCGAAATTTCCCTAGCGGCACATTTTTTATGTGGAAAGTTTGGGGCCCAGGGGAGCGTTCTATTGCGAGAAATCGACGATTTAAAAAATCGCCCCTATATAGCGATGAACATAGCGATAACGCCGCAACCGCTTGATATATAAAGATGCTTTCGGCGGTTCCAAGGACCCTTTTGAAATACCTATCGAATGGCCCAGTCGAAATTTCCCTAGCGGCACATTTTTTATGTGGAAAGTTTGGGGCCCAGGGGAGCGTTCTATTGCGAGAAATCGACGATTTAAAAAATCGCCCCTATATAGCGATGAACATAGCGATAACGCCGCAACCGCTTGATATATAAAGATGCTTTCGGCGGTTCCAAGGACCCTTTTGAAATACCTATCGAATGGCCCAGTCGAAATTTCCCTAGCGGCACATTTTTTATGTGGAAAGTTTGGGGCCCAGGGGAGCGTTCTATTGCGAGAAATCGACGATTTAAAAAATCGCCCCTATATAGCGATGAACATAGCGATAACGCCGCAACCGCTTGATATATAAAGATGCTTTCGGCGGTTCCAAGGACCCTTTTGAAATACCTATCGAATGGCCCAGTCGAAATTTCCCTAGCGGCACATTTTTTATGTGGAAAGTTTGGGGCCCAGGGGAGCGTTCTATTGCGAGAAATCGACGATTTAAAAAATCGCCCCTATATAGCGATGAACATAGCGATAACGCCGCAACCGCTTGATATATAAAGATGCTTTCGGCGGTTCCAAGGACCCTTTTGAAATACCTATCGAATGGCCCAGTCGAAATTTCCCTAGCGGCACATTTTTTATGTGGAAAGTTTGGGGCCCAGGGGAGCGTTCTATTGCGAGAAATCGACGATTTAAAAAATCGCCCCTATATAGCGATGAACATAGCGATAACGCCGCAACCGCTTGATATATAAAGATGCTTTCGGCGGTTCCAAGGACCCTTTTGAAATACCTATCGAATGGCCCAGTCGAAATTTCCCTAGCGGCACATTTTTTATGTGGAAAGTTTGGGGCCCAGGGGAGCGTTCTATTGCGAGAAATCGACGATTTAAAAAATCGCCCCTATATAGCGATGAACATAGCGATAACGCCGCAACCGCTTGATATATAAAGATGCTTTCGGCGGTTCCAAGGACCCTTTTGAAATACCTATCGAATGGCCCAGTCGAAATTTCCCTAGCGGCACATTTTTTATGTGGAAAGTTTGGGGCCCAGGGGAGCGTTCTATTGCGAGAAATCGACGATTTAAAAAATCGCCCCTATATAGCGATGAACATAGCGATAACGCCGCAACCGCTTGATATATAAAGATGCTTTCGGCGGTTCCAAGGACCCTTTTGAAATACCTATCGAATGGCCCAGTCGAAATTTCCCTAGCGGCACATTTTTTATGTGGAAAGTTTGGGGCCCAGGGGAGCGTTCTATTGCGAGAAATCGACGATTTAAAAAATCGCCCCTATATAGCGATGAACATAGCGATAACGCCGCAACCGCTTGATATATAAAGATGCTTTCGGCGGTTCCAAGGACCCTTTTGAAATACCTATCGAATGGCCCAGTCGAAATTTCCCTAGCGGCACATTTTTTATGTGGAAAGTTTGGGGCCCAGGGGAGCGTTCTATTGCGAGAAATCGACGATTTAAAAAATCGCCCCTATATAGCGATGAACATAGCGATAACGCCGCAACCGCTTGATATATAAAGATGCTTTCGGCGGTTCCAAGGACCCTTTTGAAATACCTATCGAATGGCCCAGTCGAAATTTCCCTAGCGGCACATTTTTTATGTGGAAAGTTTGGGGCCCAGGGGAGCGTTCTATTGCGAGAAATCGACGATTTAAAAAATCGCCCCTATATAGCGATGAACATAGCGATAACGCCGCAACCGCTTGATATATAAAGATGCTTTCGGCGGTTCCAAGGACCCTTTTGAAATACCTATCGAATGGCCCAGTCGAAATTTCCCTAGCGGCACATTTTTTATGTGGAAAGTTTGGGGCCCAGGGGAGCGTTCTATTGCGAGAAATCGACGATTTAAAAAATCGCCCCTATATAGCGATGAACATAGCGATAACGCCGCAACCGCTTGATATATAAAGATGCTTTCGGCGGTTCCAAGGACCCTTTTGAAATACCTATCGAATGGCCCAGTCGAAATTTCCCTAGCGGCACATTTTTTATGTGGAAAGTTTGGGGCCCAGGGGAGCGTTCTATTGCGAGAAATCGACGATTTAAAAAATCGCCCCTATATAGCGATGAACATAGCGATAACGCCGCAACCGCTTGATATATAAAGATGCTTTCGGCGGTTCCAAGGACCCTTTTGAAATACCTATCGAATGGCCCAGTCGAAATTTCCCTAGCGGCACATTTTTTATGTGGAAAGTTTGGGGCCCAGGGGAGCGTTCTATTGCGAGAAATCGACGATTTAAAAAATCGCCCCTATATAGCGATGAACATAGCGATAACGCCGCAACCGCTTGATATATAAAGATGCTTTCGGCGGTTCCAAGGACCCTTTTGAAATACCTATCGAATGGCCCAGTCGAAATTTCCCTAGCGGCACATTTTTTATGTGGAAAGTTTGGGGCCCAGGGGAGCGTTCTATTGCGAGAAATCGACGATTTAAAAAATCGCCCCTATATAGCGATGATCATAGCGATAACGCCGCAACAGCTTGATATATAAAGATGCTTTCGGCGGTTCCAAGGACCCTTTTGAAATACCTATCGAATGGCCCAGTCGAAATTTCCCTAGCGGCACATTTTTTATGTGGAAAGTTTGGGGCCCAGGGGAGCGTTCTATTGCGAGAAATCGACGATTTAAAAAATCGCCCCTATATAGCGATGAACATAGCGATAACGCCGCAACCGCTTGATATATAAAGATGCTTTCGGCGGTTCCAAGGACCCTTTTGAAATACCTATCGAATGGCCCAGTCGAAATTTCCCTAGCGGCACATTTTTTATGTGGAAAGTTTGGGGCCCAGGGGAGCGTTCTATTGCGAGAAATCGACGATTTAAAAAATCGCCCCTATATAGCGATGAACATAGCGATAACGCCGCAACCGCTTGATATATAAAGATGCTTTCGGCGGTTCCAAGGACCCTTTTGAAATACCTATCGAATGGCCCAGTCGAAATTTCCCTAGCGGCACATTTTTTATGTGGAAAGTTTGGGGCCCAGGGGAGCGTTCTATTGCGAGAAATCGACGATTTAAAAAATCGCCCCTATATAGCGATGAACATAGCGATAACGCCGCAACCGATTGATATATAAAGATGCTTTCGGCGGTTCCAAGGACCCTTTTGAAATACCTATCGAATGGCCCAGTCGAAATTTCCCTAGCGGCACATTTTTTATGTGGAAAGTTTGGGGCCCAGGGGAGCGTTCTATTGCGAGAAATCGACGATTTAAAAAATCGCCCCTATATAGCGATGAACATAGCGATAACGCCGCAACCGCTTGATATATAAAGATGCTTTCGGCGGTTCCAAGGACCCTTTTGAAATACCTATCGAATGGCCCAGTCGAAATTTCCCTAGCGGCACATTTTTTATGTGGAAAGTTTGGGGCCCAGGGGAGCGTTCTATTGCGAGAAATCGACGATTTAAAAAATCGCCCCTATATAGCGATGAACATAGCGATAACGCCGCAACCGCTTGATATATAAAGATGCTTTCGGCGGTTCCAAGGACCCTTTTGAAATACCTATCGAATGGCCCAGTCGAAATTTCCCTAGCGGCACATTTTTTATGTGGAAAGTTTGGGGCCCAGGGGAGCGTTCTATTGCGAGAAATCGACGATTTAAAAAATCGCCCCTATATAGCGATGAACATAGCGATAACGCCGCAACCGCTTGATATATAAAGATGCTTTCGGCGGTTCCAAGGACCCTTTTGAAATACCTATCGAATGGCCCAGTCGAAATTTCCCTAGCGGCACATTTTTTATGTGGAAAGTTTGGGGCCCAGGGGAGCGTTCTATTGCGAGAAATCGACGATTTAAAAAATCGCCCCTATATAGCGATGAACATAGCGATAACGCCGCAACCGCTTGATATATAAAGATGCTTTCGGCGGTTCCAAGGACCCTTTTGAAATACCTATCGAATGGCCCAGTCGAAATTTCCCTAGCGGCACATTTTTTATGTGGAAAGTTTGGGGCCCAGGGGAGCGTTCTATTGCGAGAAATCGACGATTTAAAAAATCGCCCCTATATAGCGATGAACATAGCGATAACGCCGCAACCGCTTGATATATAAAGATGCTTTCGGCGGTTCCAAGGACCCTTTTGAAATACCTATCGAATGGCCCAGTCGAAATTTCCCTAGCGGCACATTTTTTATGTGGAAAGTTTGGGGCCCAGGGGAGCGTTCTATTGCGAGAAATCGACGATTTAAAAAATCGCCCCTATATAGCGATGAACATAGCGATAACGCCGCAACCGCTTGATATATAAAGATGCTTTCGGCGGTTCCAAGGACCCTTTTGAAATACCTATCGAATGGCCCAGTCGAAATTTCCCTAGCGGCACATTTTTTATGTGGAAAGTTTGGGGCCCAGGGGAGCGTTCTATTGCGAGAAATCGACGATTTAAAAAATCGCCCCTATATAGCGATGAACATAGCGATAACGCCGCAACCGCTTGATATATAAAGATGCTTTCGGCGGTTCCAAGGACCCTTTTGAAATACCTATCGAATGGCCCAGTCGAAATTTCCCTAGCGGCACATTTTTTATGTGGAAAGTTTGGGGCCCAGGGGAGCGTTCTATTGCGAGAAATCGACGATTTAAAAAATCGCCCCTATATAGCGATGAACATAGCGATAACGCCGCAACCGCTTGATATATAAAGATGCTTTCGGCGGTTCCAAGGACCCTTTTGAAATACCTATCGAATGGCCCAGTCGAAATTTCCCTAGCGGCACATTTTTTATGTGGAAAGTTTGGGGCCCAGGGGAGCGTTCTATTGCGAGAAATCGACGATTTAAAAAATCGCCCCTATATAGCGATGAACATAGCGATAACGCCGCAACCGCTTGATATATAAAGATGCTTTCGGCGGTTCCAAGGACCCTTTTGAAATACCTATCGAATGGCCCAGTCGAAATTTCCCTAGCGGCACATTTTTTATGTGGAAAGTTTGGGGCCCAGGGGAGCGTTCTATTGCGAGAAATCGACGATTTAAAAAATCGCCCCTATATAGCGATGAACATAGCGATAACGCCGCAACCGCTTGATATATAAAGATGCTTTCGGCGGTTCCAAGGACCCTTTTGAAATACCTATCGAATGGCCCAGTCGAAATTTCCCTAGCGGCACATTTTTTATGTGGAAAGTTTGGGGCCCAGGGGAGCGTTCTATTGCGAGAAATCGACGATTTAAAAAATCGCCCCTATATAGCGATGAACATAGCGATAACGCCGCAACCGCTTGATATATAAAGATGCTTTCGGCGGTTCCAAGGACCCTTTTGAAATACCTATCGAATGGCCCAGTCGAAATTTCCCTAGCGGCACATTTTTTATGTGGAAAGTTTGGGGCCCAGGGGAGCGTTCTATTGCGAGAAATCGACGATTTAAAAAATCGCCCCTATATAGCGATGAACATAGCGATAACGCCGCAACCGCTTGATATATAAAGATGCTTTCGGCGGTTCCAAGGACCCTTTTGAAATACCTATCGAATGGCCCAGTCGAAATTTCCCTAGCGGCACATTTTTTATGTGGAAAGTTTGGGGCCCAGGGGAGCGTTCTATTGCGAGAAATCGACGATTTAAAAAATCGCCCCTATATAGCGATGAACATAGCGATAACGCCGCAACCGCTTGATATATAAAGATGCTTTCGGCGGTTCCAAGGACCCTTTTGAAATACCTATCGAATGGCCCAGTCGAAATTTCCCTAGCGGCAGTTTGAAATTTACAATTACAATTTGAGGTTCCAAAATGCCCTCCATATCCGAGATCAAATAATTTTTAGATTTTTTGAAATCCGGACAAAATTGCTGTATAATAAAAGTAGACATCCCTTGGTAATTGGAATAAAATTGTACTAGTCTGAAATACAAATTGTGAAACAGCAGTAGGAAGAGGTAAACTTGTGTTGTGAACAAGTTCCTGTTTTGGTTTTCGGGCGCAGTGACGCGAAGCGTCACCGCCCGAAAACCTAAATAGGAACTTGATGACAACACAACCATGTGTGGAAATAGAAACTAAAGTTAAAAAAATTCCGCGCCTACGGCGCGGAAAACGTGTCGAAAGAATTTAAGCGGGGTAACGCGCGGATTCCGGACTCAAGTTTTTTAAAGATGTTTCCGTTTCGTTTTCTTCCCATTGCACATCTTTCGCGTAATACCTTCAAATACTTTGCTTAAATACATAAGCACAATACTTTCTTTTTTAATCTTAACTCCACATAACAGAATATCACCTGAATCCTATTCTAAACTACCTTACTTACTCGGTGTTGTTCGTGTTAAATTGTTTATTAATAATCCTTATATTACCCTATTAGCAGTACCCGCACGGCGTTGCCCGTGACATCATTCTTGTGATCTCCTCACTTAATTATAAAAAATTAAACAAATAAATCATTAAAAATGCGTCCCACAACAGAGGACATCGGCACGTCGCCGCATTCCTTCCACGTCCTAAAATCTCCTATTTTCTAAACTTCTGCAACTTTTTTGAAAATTCATCCAACTTTGACGAAAATTTAGTTCCTTTTTAAACGAGGGAAAGAAAATAATATTTTTTAGATTTTTCTTTAGGGAGAAAATTTTCTGAGGCGCCAATTTCAAAATTTTGGCACCAGTCATGGCAACCACGAAAGAAAACATCGGAATCTGGGTTGCTAGATTGTCATGAAAGCTTCATTGAGAAAATATTTACTTTTTAATTTTAAAATTTATATTTCTTGGCGAGATCTTTAACGCCTGTTTCATACGTAATTAGCACATTTTTTGCTATAGCCAATTTATTTTGCATCCAGGCAACTAAAGTAGGGTTTAAATGAGACTGCCACTATTTTTAAAAATTTATGTGACTAATTTACTATTTCGCAAGTGCTTAGGCAGTGGCAGCCCTGTGTGAATTGTTTCACCAAATCCATAACATTTTTTTCTGAAGAATATGGTTTCATTTGAATACATGGGCTCTAACTGCATCCATTTCTTTGTTATGTGCTATTTTTATGGTTATATAATATTAATGAAGGCTTTTATGTGTAAAAGTATGGTTCTGTGAAGATATTAAAATAAATATTGATTTGTGCAATTTTGTGCAAAAATTCTAACAAAGTATTTTTAAAAATATGTTTATATTCATCAGTTCAACATGATTTAAATGAAAATGGAGCTTTTTTAGTCTTAATTAAAAAATTGGTAGTATTGTTTGTGATTCAATATTTATTTTTTAAAAGAATTCATATCTTTTAGGAAATAAATCTTCAGTAATATCTATTGTAATCTGATGTGATATTAATTATTTTGAATGAGTTTCATTTTTGTATGGATGTTTTTTATCTTTATGTAATGTAGTTATCAATTTCAGTATTTTACTGTATACATTTTTTAAAACTATATGTAAAATGTTTAAACAAGATATTAAACATCGTTTTCGAACATTTTGTTTTGAAAGTTAAGTTTTTAAAAGAACAAGATAAAAAATAGAATTAAAATCAACTATTGCTATGAATTTATATATAAAGTACTGGGACTACACCTTAAACTTGTTTCTCATAAAATTTGAGGAGTTTTGCTCCTGGGATACCTAAGCTGTCTTATTCTGCTTTCATCTCACTTCTCTATTCCTCAATCCTTTTTTCTCTACAACATATCTTGTGTTTGCATCATAAAAACAATAAACCAACCATAAATTTGATTCACAATTAGAATATCATGCTTGATCCAGTCATTGTACATGTCTGGCGATCTAGGTGGCCATATCATGTGCTGGAATTGTCCAAAATGCTCCTCAAATCACGAACAAAATGGGCCCGGTGACATGGAGCATTGTTATCCTGGTACATCCCATTGTTATTGGGATAAGTGAAGTCCACAAAGTCACCAAGCATCTGAACATAGGGATTTCCTGTCTGATTTAATTTGACCAACACTCTCAATACACCCTTGACACAGGAGAACGAGGAATCTTAAAAGTCCCCACTTCCAAAATGCTATGTCCCATGCAATGAGCTCCAACTATTATTCCACGTTCAGAATCCAACAGACTGCTCTGATGACTGACTATACCCTTTTAACTTGATGCGAGCGTGAATTTGCATATTGCTATCCCATGACTTTTGGCATGTTAATGTAAGCTAATTGACATACTGTTAGAACCTGCTATGGCATGTTCCAATGGCATGGCATTGCTGAACTAGTGGCTTTTTAGGGGTATAGTTATGGGATGATACTTGAGAAACGGTCTGTATGTAATTGCTGGTCATCTGGGTATTGCGAAATCAACTGTAACAGATGACGTTTAAAGATGGAAGGCTGATAGCACTGCTGGAGTAAAACTCAAACCTCGGTGACTGCATAAATTGACCTATCGTAGCGAGAGATGCTTAGTAACGAATTGCTCTTCGTCAAACTTGGCTGCAGAAGTATCCCAAACCTTGGAACTTATCAGTACCCATACGATTCCTAGGGAATTGCATAATGCTTGGAATAATTGAATTTGGGTCGTAATAACATTGGGATTGCAACTGAACAACTTGGGAATTACATATCATGGCTGCACACAAGCCCCACATTAGTCAGCTTAATGCCAGAAGACGAATGTAGTGATGTTTAGAGCGTTGCTCATGGAGAATAGAATTGTAGAAAAGAATGATGCTGAATGAAAAATCATGTTTCAAATTTTTCGAATCGGATGGACATGCTTGGGTATGGCAAATGGAGGAGTGCTTTCTTTCAGACTGTATTATACCAACTGTGGAATTTGAAAGGGAATGTTTAGTAGATAGGATTCGTAGTCGTATCTTTATCCCTATTTTGTTTTAGATTGCTTTTACATGATTTTCTATACGAGAGTATTAATTTTCGTATTTCAGGTGGTGAATCAGACAGTGAATTGCAGTTAACGGCAGCTGCAGCAGCTATAGCTAATATGGAGCTACAAGCAAGCTCTAAGAATCAAAACCCACATCAAAATGAACTCTACTATTTTTGAAGGTTTGAAAAATTATTCAAAATGAAAATATGTGTGTGAAATGATGTATCTGTATTGAGTATATGGAACTACCAAAGATGTAAATTTTGTAATTTACTATATATGTATTAGTAAAAATGTTTATATATTCCTGTATTTTTGTTTCATTTGATGCTTCTTGAGTGTCCGCCATGTTATCTCCATTTTTTATACATGATTTTGATGTATAATTTTTATGGAATACTTGCTACCAAAGCCAATTCCACCAGCACTACCAAATGGGGCCACACATTCCAAGGTGCCCTGTTATGAAAGGGATTGGGAAAAGATGCATTTATGAAAAAGTTTTATGTCTCAATTACTTAGCGACATACGTAAATGATTATTTTTACTTAAAAAGTGTTTGATACTGTCAATTACTCAATTCACTGTATTTCAAAAAGTGTCATGTAATTAGATTTTTCTTTTATATATTTTGTAAAACTGTTTGTTTTACTTCAGAGATTGATTGAATTGGGGCCTGCTCTTTTAAGATCAGCCCTGCTTATAATACTCGCTTTTATATATTTATATAATAGTATGTCCGATAAAAAAGGAATATTTCCTTATTTATCGGACATACTATTAGATAAATTATGAATAGAATATTGGCCAACTGTAATGGGCTTAAAATCAGCCATTGTGTTGAGATATAAATGTAAAGGCTCTTTGGATTAATGTAATTTATATCTTTCGTAATCATCTGTATTGGATAGAAAGCAATTAGTTTGCATGTTAGAACACTCATTCTCATATCGATTATGCTACAAATATGCCACAAATTCTCATATCGATTTTGAAAGGATTAAAATACTCTTACAAGTGTTTTATTAAAACTTTTGAAATATTCTTAAAAAAATGTAAACCCAGTGGTTTCTATTTTGACTAGAATATATAAGGTATTTTGGTTTTAAGAAAATAGTTATATTTTATATTACGATATTTGACCGTATTAAAACAATTAAGTTTAGTGGTATTAGTTTTAAGAATTATTTCAATCTTGTTTGCAACTGAAAGTTTTTATTTTCTGTGAAAAGTAGTTAGAAATCCATTTAAAAGCTATTGGATCCTATAATTATATATCCAATAAATACTACTCATTTAAAAGCAGTTAGTTATGAAAAAGTCCAGACTTTTATTACAAAATATACTGGGAAATCCTTTACCTTAAAGCACTACATTTTTTAAAAGTAGGTTTTTTGTTTTTTAATCGAAATACTCCTTTAAAATTCTAGTTATTTAAAGATTTGTGAAATCTGTGTTTCTAAAATGTTGGAACTCTGCAAATGTAAAGTAAGGGAATTGTACAGTCGGCGGAAAAAAAGAACCACCCCCTTTATTTCGAGCACTGTTCACAGTAGAGCAAATTCAAAGATATCATTCAATAGGAAATAACGTCCTCTAGAAATTCAAAGGCAAAAAATCGCATAAGGGGTCGTTTTCATATAAAATTCTGAACAAACAGCAAAATTTCCAATGAAAACAACCTGTTTTGATGCCTTCAGATTCTGCATTGTTAAATTTGTCAAAATATGAAATTTCATGACTTTACCAGCTTTATAGCAGGAGATATTCAATGTTAAGTTGCTGCCAATTTCAGGGATCATCTCAACATTGAAAATCGCTGTTCGTAGCTCGAAATTAACTAGTTATAGCTACCCGAATTTCAAATTTGAACACTGTTCCAAACGTATTTTTCAGCGCGTGCAAACAATCCGAGAATGATTTTATTTACTATACGAGCTTAAACGATAATATTGTGAATTGTAACCATGATTAAAATCTGATAAAAGAAGGATTTTGGAATTGAGAACAATTCGAAACCGAGAAAGTGTTGATCAATGTTCTATATAATTTTGTATCGTCTTTAGTGTTCTTAATAAATGTTAATTTTTTTAAATTAGTCTCCATGTATGCAAGCAAAAAGCCTACCTACAATTATTTAATACAATCAAACTGATATTCCGATCATCCAAAAAGTGAATAGAGTGAGTCATTCATTAGTAGAGTTCATCTATACGACACAGAACTGGTGCACCAGGGTAATACCAATTGGTTCACAATTCTAACCTTGTAGTGCCATGATAACTAAAGCCCTTCTATTAAGTTCAAATTGAACGGGATTGGTAAAAAAAGACGAAAGAAACAATATGACTCGAAACCATATGAACGCTGATAAGTAAAGACATTTGTGTTCTTGGTTATATTATAATATGTATCTCGTTTAAGTAGATATAGTAATTTCAAATGATATGGCTACTTCAGATTTTATCAAGTCCGAATTTATAACACTCAAAATTGTCATTGTGGAAATAAGTAAGATTCTTTGTATTTATATCTTGAATTTCACCAAACTTTTGACACTTTAAATTAAAATGCACAGTATTAAAGTGTGTGGATTTCATATCTCCGAGTTCAATGTTTTCTGGACGTTAGAATTATTCCTAAAACATCTTTGTGTGGTAAATTTTTATTTAATATTTAAAATTTATTTCAGAAAACATTTTTTACGTTATCTGATGTTGCAAGGAGGAAGGATGATAAGGAGGAAAATCGAACCACCACTCTTTATTCGAAAATTGGAAGCACCTAATGTTAAATTAGTTTCCCAGGCGTATTCATACCTTCCGAAATAATCCAACTACCTCGCTGAAATGTTTTATTATTTTACCATTAAAGAATAAAAACAAAAGCTACTTAATGTTTCTTTTGTAAGCTAATTAATTCTAAGAGTTATATCTTATGCAATATTATGAAGTTAATTATGAATAACAATCTGCATATATCTGAATAGAAATCGAGTCAGGCAATTTTTTCATCATAATAAATTCAAAATTCCTATATGGGGTAGTTTGGACAAATTCACTCTGCATAGATATTGTCATGCAAGGATATACACGAGCAATAGTCAAAGAAACTACATGATGTATATATTGTAACTGTTAATCTACATATATAAGAATGGATGTGTGTATGTTTTTTATACAAATCTACACCGTTTGACCAATCCACACCATATTTGGTACACTTGTAGCGGGGGTTACATCACAAAACATTTTCCTGTTTAAAAATAACTTTTCACTACTATATTTTAAAGAAAATTATTTAATTTTTTAAAGACATTTCTTCTTTTTAAAACATTATTATTCTACAAAATATTTTTCACTGTTGCCATTTGCAGTCTACATAAAGTTGTAGAAACAAAGATTATATGATTTGTAGAGATTACACACTTATACTTTGGAACCCTGCGAGTAACGCAAGCTACATATTAACCCCCGTTCTCTTTAACCTAGGTGTGCAGAGGGGGCTAAATCAATTCGAAATTGCCATAGGAAAAACATTTAGTATAAAACCATTGCGGTACGCAACTCTGTTTTACCAGTATTGATCGAAAATCAAATTTTGTAATAAAATTGTTTTACCAGTATTGCTCGAAAAACAATTTTTCCGAAACGTTATATTCAAACAATTTAAAATTCTAATGTTTGAACTGATTTTTTATTTCTTTCCGAAATATAAATAATTTAGGAATATTTGAATGATGAAAAATGGATAGTTAAAATACTTAATTTTACACAACTTACATTTTGTAATGGAACACAAAAGCCAAAACAAAAAACTCATTGATCATAAAAGCGTAATTTTGCAATTCGGTATCTGGCAACGCCAGAATTAATGTGTTTTTTAAATTAGATTTAGAATTCCGTGTTTGTGTATTTGAATTAAGACAGAAATGTTGCGGTCATATTTGAATATGTCTAAGTTTTGTAAATTTGTGTTCTTTTTGTAAATAATTCATTATTGTCTATCAATATTTTTCAAGCGTCTTTTTCGAATTTCTCTATTTCAGAATATTCTCATGACGTCGAAATTCGATACGCTTGATCAGATCTTTCGTTTTTCAGAATACATTTTTCAATGATCAGAATTTCGTTTCTGTTTGTATTTATATGTTCCATTACTTTCCATATTACAGATATATTACTTAGGAGTCAAATTCTAATGAATTATTTTTATTTTCTGCTAAATATCACTAGAAATGGGTAATTTCTTGGTGGTATAAGTATATTTCGACGAACTTTCCTTAAGTCTTTGGTTAAATACGTTATAGTTTGTAAAATTCTGTTTCATAAAAATAAATGGAAACCTTTTTAAGTGAGGTGTATAACTTCTTATTTTAAAATGACTGGTAAAGTTAAAATATAAAGTTATTCTAATATAAGATATGTCACGTTAAATCAAAACGGGTAGCCATACGTTGTAGTTCAAATATATTTCTAAATTTTTACATATTTTCATTACAAGACGATTACAATCAATTTAATTTACATTTGTTTTTCATGTTTCATGGTGTAATGATTCTCTTGGTAGCGTGGTAGATTCAAATCTACAGAGAACAGTCTAGCTTAAATAATAAACATTAATTTTATTCACAACAATTTCTTGATTAGATGAGGGTTTATATACAAGGCACTTTCACGAATTCGATGCCTCTGCTAACGGGATGCGACAGGTTGTCGTAATCTCAGATCCGCACGAAAGTCTCCGAGTAGGAGATTAAGTCTCTCAATGGTCTCGGGATGAGACTACTCGTCGGGTGATGATTACACAAGATCAGCACCGGATCCTCACGAGACGACGGGTCAATTCAGGTTCACTGCCGGACGAGAAGTCGGCACCGGACTCTTCGCAGGTCGTCGGGTCAGCACAAGACAGGCACGGCTCCGCTGGGGTCGCTGGTTCGATTCTCTCGAACGATAACAAAGCAGGAACTCGAGATAGGCAGGCTACAAGAACGCGTACTCTCAGGGTGAGAGAACCGTCTTCCAAATTAATAAGAGCTCCTTAATGGGGTTGACCGCTCAAAGGGTCGCTGAGTCAAGCTGATCGATCGAGATCACAGGCAAGAACTAACTATTCGACTCTCTTCTTTTCCTTTTGAAACTTCGCTGCCTTTGTTCGCTGGTGGTTCTTCTGATTCGTTCTTGATTGGTTCTTACTTTTAATTGGTTCGTTTTTAATTTGTTCGCCTTTGAGGCCGCTGATTCGATGGTGACTGTCTGACGTAAAATGGGATCAGCTACTTAACGCAGGTGGGCTTGATTACCTAGCAGGTGGACTTAATCACCTGGAAGACACTCTCCGGGCCCACTCACCGTTAAGTTTAGAGCGTTATGTGTGGCCCGGAGGTGAGGACTTCCACCACAGCAGTCCAACGGACCCAACCCCAGGACAGCGTTTATTTAAATATAATGTAGTTTACAGGGAACAACAATACAAACAAAAGAGACAAATATTACATATAAATTAAACACAAGAAATAATAATACAAGATATACAGTTGAAATACATTTAAAATATAAAAGACAACCACAATAATTACAAAATAGTAAAAACAGAATAACTAAAAATACAAGAGCAGAACTAAAACACACAAAGAATTAAAATTAAACAAGTGGATAAAATATCAAATGAATGAATTTAAAATTACAAGATTAAAAGGCAATGAATATATACAAAAGTTAAAAATTTAAAATGGGCTGGCACTTAGTGCAACAGCCCCTACATTAAAATAAGGGAGCAGCAAGCACCGGGCCGCACCATCAGCTAGCGCGGGACTTAATCACCTGGCAGGTGCACTCCTAAACACCTGGGCGCTTTTTGGAACGAATCCTCTTCTGTTGGTCTTTGATCCAAGTCCCGACCGTCTGGCGCCAGAGAGATGGAAACGTATTGTCCGGCTCTTTTACGATTGTCGACGAGTTTGCCTTTGGGAGGGTTAATTGAGGGGTCCATCAATGTGAATCCTCACAATGGGTATTATTGAAAGCTGTACTCCATAGTCAAGTAACTACATCTATCATTCTAAATAGATACGTGGTTTCCATATAGATACTGAATCTCTCAATTGAAAAAGTACCTTAAGGATTCGATTTAAAACTAAATTTTTCTGTTGGAGGAAAGCGAGTTTTAAATAAGAATTCGCTGATCTTAGAATATCATAGTAAGGAAGTATGTAAACTAGGGCTGTTGAAAAATAGAAATTTTTTGTCTTAAGTGGCAGAAGGTCGAGGTTACTTACTTGAAGTTGAAACTGTTCGTATACATTTTAGGTACCTGTGAAACATTCATTGAGAACAGTGATTCTGTAAAAAGTGTAATTGATTGAGTTTGCTTTTCCTGCATTGATGACATTTGTTTTAAAAACAAGCTCCGTTATTCCACGTGCGGCTGAATAGAATTTTCAAGAAAAAAATGTGTGCTTCAAAATAAATTAACCACGAATGCTGTAACAGTTTAATTTGCCATCCTCTCACAATGATAATGTAATTCGAAAACATCGAATCCATGGTGCAAGGGTACCACAAATAATAAATATCGATTGGAAAACTGAGTGCAACACTATACCCTGAAAGTTCCTCATTTTAACTAAAAATTAACTTAATTGGCATTCGTAATCACTCAAAATCGACTTCTGAAGAAGTCATCTCAGATAAAGCTTTTGTAGTTTGTCTTACAGCAAGAGTGATGATGAATATGAAATGGATTATATGGATGGATATATTCTGTATACATATTTGCGTCCGAAGTAAATTGTAGAAGCTATGAAAAAGTTAAAAAGATGTTAAAAATATTCTATGTACACTAAATGATGCTTGCATTTTTCTATGAAATAGAATCAACATTTAACCAATTCAACCCGAGCATCGCCGGGTAATTTTGATAGTGTATTATATGTGTGTAGTTTGTAGACAGAAAATAAATATTGTGTCGTCGGAAAAGTAGATTCTCATATCTCTGAGGAGTCACAGAATAATCGGGGTTGTAACTCCCTATTAACCCTCGCGGCAGGTTCGATATTGTTTCCGCAGCTGTACAATGTTATTTATTTATTTATTTATTTCAATTAACGTCACACTGGAGCAACACAACGGGCTATTGGTGACGGTCCGGGATCAATCCCAAAGGGAAAGATCCGAGGACAACACCACGTAATTTTGAACCACGGTCAGATGACGAGGCAACACCTGAGCTGGCACCCCACTCTCCAAACTTCCACACCACGCCAACGTGAGGACATTTGAGGCCACGACAGATTTAACGTGCATAGCTGTACAATGAAAAATATAATATTTTTCTTTCCCCCTCCAGCAAAACTTGTAAATATAACTTTTTCACTTAAAATATATCTCCTAGAATGCTCATGACTATCCTTGGTGAAAATGTCAGTCTTATGTGCAATTGAAAAGAGATATTTCTGTGTCCCACTAACGTGTACTATTAGGTATGAAACTTAAACGCCTGAGATTTTAGAAGAAAATTGATTGAATATAGCATTAATATGGAAGAGAGGTTTAAGGACAAAAGAATTAGTCGAGAAAGAAGAGAAAAAATTCTGAACCCTTTCCAATGAATAAAAGAAATTTAGTGAAGCTAAAAATAAATTTAAAACCATGAAAGGTATTTATTTCTTTGCACTTTAAACTAAATAAATATTCAGTTTTGATATAAAAAACAATTTTTGTGTCTGATAATTCATAAGGTGTTCCTTATTAGGTATACAGTAAAACTTCGATTAACCGTCACTCTTTCAACCGTCAGTTTCTGTTAACTGTCAGTCCGTTATTAAAAGTTAATTAAATGTTAAAAGTTATTAGTACATACACACATACATACATACTATACTCTATGTACAGTAAAGAAATTGCCGCGAAAATGTACCGAATGCTGAAGGCATAACGCCAGAAGTAACAGTGACATTTTGAACGACGATGAAATTGTTTCCAGTGTGATTGACATCGAAGAAGAAATTGACGAAGACGAGTGTTATATTTTGAATGAGAAACTACGTTAAGCCATACAGAAGCAGAAACAATGTAATCAAAATGCATTGAGTGATTTGGGGACAAGAAGAGGCAAACGCAACTCAGATACTTCTCGTAAAGTACGGAACATTGCCGCTCAGAAAACACGAGCTTCGAAGAAAATGAAAGACTATTTGAAAATGTATGAACGTCTAGAGCGTACGTTCATGTAACAATATGTACTATACTGTACTTAATGTAAATTGCATATTATTTGTTTCTGTAAAATAAAATACATGCAGTGTATTTCTAGTTCGTAAACATGCATTTTTTAGCATTCGTTCCTATGCAATGGATGGGGTTGGGTTGTTGTTTAAGATTTTTTTGTTATCCGTCTATTCGATTAACCGTCCCGGTCCCGACCTTGACGGTTAATCGAAGTTTGACTGTATCATTTTTTCAAATCTTCGAATTTTGCTTTTTTTAAGTATAATTTGAAAGCTTTACAAGTTTGATAATTTATATATTAATATATCAATCCTAATACATTTTGTCTTTGCCAATCTTTCAAAATTGAATGTACTGTATTGCGTACCTTTAACCTGTTTAATAAGTAATTGGCTTTTATGCAGCATTTTTAATTATATTTATAAGTAAGCATAAGTTACAAATTTTAATTCTTAAGAAATGTCTTATAATTCACTAGAAGTCAAATTTTATTCAGGATAATTTAAAATTTTACTTCATACATTTTGTCACAGCTGGCTACTTTTTCAGTATGAAAAGTCAAATTAAAAAAGATCAATATTGAGATTTTTTTGTTTTTAATTAAGTAGTTTTCAAGCTTCAAAATTATGTATATTTATTCCTCTTTATATCGCCCATTTTTGTCCCAATGAATTTCGAGGAAATAAATTTGAGAAAATCTCAAACTCTCTTAAGAATCGGGATTTCAAAACTCGCTCTTCTCAACCAGATATCTTTCCCCATGGTTCCGAGTAAATTCTTCTCGGTCCTCGCAATATCACTTTCCTTGATATATCGTGCTTTTTTCTTGTCCGCTTAGATATATATATTTTATTTTTAGCAGTGTAGCACTTGAAACGTATTCATTCGCTAGAGTAAAATCCCATCTTATCAGCACAAAAACAGGGAGAAAAAGGGACTAAACATCAAAACGAGATTAGAAAAACATAAATACACAGTAGTT
Organism: Meta bourneti; assembly: GCA_933210815.1. Classification (NCBI taxonomy): domain Eukaryota; kingdom Metazoa; phylum Arthropoda; class Arachnida; order Araneae; family Tetragnathidae; genus Meta; species Meta bourneti. The sequence continues at coordinate 103,952,315 of OW119934.1, read as the reverse complement.
AATCAGCCTGTAGGCTTTGAAGTAGATCTCTTGCCGGCCAATATCTTTGGAAAATGCTTCTCGACTATTTTGGGTAACGGTGATGGTAATTAATTAACGTCACACTGGAGCAACACAAGGGGCTATTGACAACGGTCCGGGATCAATCCCAAGGGAAAGATCTGAGGACAACACCAAGTAATTTTGAACCACGGTCAAGTGACGAGGTCACACCTGAGCTGGCACCCCACTTTCCAAACTTCCACACCACGCCAATGTGAGGACATTTGAGGCCCCGACAGATTTAACGTGCACCAGCCCCGTGTACAGCCCCCAATTGCTAATCCGACACTCTTCCAACCCGTCTACCGCGGCCCCCGAAAATTTTGGGCAAACCCCAATCTGAAGACAGCAACAGCATCTCGACGAGAGGTAGCCGGAATTTTAGAAAATGCATCCTTCCAAGCTTTATCTTTGATTTCTTTTGCCTGTTCAGCCTTGGGAATTTTTCTCCATTGTGTTTTATAATTCGTATAATAGATGAATAAGGGAGCGAAATACATGTCCCATTTTCGCCAATATGTCGGCCATCTCATTTCCGTAAATACCACATTGCGCTGGAACCCATTGTAGAAAGGAAAACTACAATAAAAATAAAGTTGTCAAAGTTAATTTTACGGATTTTAAGTCTTTGACAAGCGTTGAGATGTAAAATAATTACCCGAATTGTACAGATATTGAGTCAAACAATATAACCATATTTTCACTTATCATTTATAATTAATTATTCAGTAGCAAGCCTGATAGCTTCAATTTCTCCATCGTAAACGGTAGCATTCGGAAATAGAGCTAAATAGTAAGCAAAAAGGTCCCAGAAAACTCCAACACCTGCATTTCCCTGCTGTGTAAGTCGAGATCCATCTGTATATACACGCTGCCAATCTGATTCCGTTATCTACTGTAAATTAATTCCAAGGCAATACATTTTAACTCTCTCTGCATCATTTGTAATTTTTTCTTCACTACTTCAGTTAGATTAACTCTGCGCTCAGAACAACCATCAATCAAAGAATTAATTGGTGTTGGGATAAATTCAGAGGATTGCTAGAAATATTATTTTCTTCTCTAATTTGTTTAACTTTCTGCAGTACTCCCTTTCTTCAAATCTTCTACCTCGATTTAAGTCAATTTCTCCAATAATCATTTGTCGGCAAACGAATGAGTTTCTTATAAAGACACAAAGCCCTCATTTCAATTACTTCTTCTATAGGATTGTTTTTGTAAGAAGTAGCATAGCTCGAATGGAGGTTGTTTTTATGGCCCCAGTAATTACCCTCAATATCTGATTGTGAGTTATTTCCAACTTTTTCTTCATTTCGCTGCTATAAATTGTAAATGATTCATAGCAATAAGTTAGAATAGGTCTAAAGTACATTCTGTATGTTGAATTAAGGGTGTCTATTTCAGCCCCAGTTTGCTCCAGCCAATCTTCGTAATCTTTGTTCTTTCATTTGCTTTTGCGATGACTTCCTATATGTGATATTTCCCTTTCAATTTTTTCGAATGTGACACCTAGGTATTTGTTTTTTAAACCCCTTTAATATATGTAGACTCTATCCCCCATACCGCCACCAAAGGTTGCGCCGAGCAGAACTGTAACTTTACTTTTCAAAAATTCAGAGTTGGAGTTGACAGTGACTGATCGACACGCTTCCACGCGCCGGTGGAGCGCAGTCTATGCAACTTATACATGTGCCAACGTGTCGGCTGTGTCATGATCCATATAACCTCTTCTGTACCTAACTTTAAAATAATTAAATGTTGTGTTCTTCATCTCCATGTCATCCAGCTTCACATCTTCATCACCGTACTACAAATATGTCCTTTGTATTTTATATTCATGGTTGATGATTTAGTGTGAAAGTCTAAATTAATTTTTCTTATCACACCAATCAGATAGTAGCTTCATAGTAACATCAATCTTCTCTAGCAGCGCATTTTGTTTCTAATGGGGCCTAATGTCCAAAAATACCAAATCTGTAGCATGGAGTCCACACCCAATATCTTCAACGTCTTCCAGAACTCCTTGGAGGTCATTAATAAAAACGTTGAATAATGTACTACTCATTACTCCTTGTTGTAGACCTATATGCGTTTGTATAAATTTTAAGGTATGGCTGCCATACCTTTCTGCACAAAAACGTTGTTGCGTCAAGCTTCTTATCGAAGAGAGCATCTTACCATTGACGTCCATATCGATTGTAAATCTCTATACTCTTTTAATAGCTAGCTGACTTGAAGTCTATAAACACAGCCACGAGTGCATAGCCTTTATCCAAGACATCTTTTACAGTTTGTGTTTACAAGAAAACTTGTTGATTAGTAGATTTTATTTTCTAACATGGGCAGTTTTGGTAATGATGCGATACGTCAAAACAGGAGAGTTAAGACAAGGGAGCAGTCTATTATGAACTTGGAAAGAAACACTTGTTACTTAGCGTGATTGGATGCTGATGTTGATCTAAGGTGGAACATGTGTTGGTGCAGTCTCTGTATGAACTCTGATGATTTCACTGCTTCTTTCCTTGGAAGTGTTGGGTTTTATCGATTGAAGACAGAGTTTTATACATTAAAAATAAATTTTATTACGTAACCAAGTCTTATAGTTTAAAACATACATTTTAGAAAACAAGAAGTCTGATCAGATCATGATCCCCAATCTTATCACTTATATACATTCAAAGATTTACATATTCTTCTATATTGATGTGCCCCACACGGCACTATAATTGGAGGTTGGAGACCGATTCCAACATGCGGCCCCATCGGTTGTAAAACCTCAGCAGATGTATTACAATTCAACATATATATATATATATAAATCTAACAAAATATTTTTCTAATAATATTTTTAAATTTATTTAACAATAAAGGCTTTGTTAAAAAGTCAGCCAAATTATTTTCCGATGAAATATAATTTACGTTAAATAGTTCATCTTTTATTAATTTACGAATAAATTTGTACTTGATATCAATATGTTTAGTTTTCTGATTTTCCTGACTATTTTTTGAAAAATAGATAGCAGATTGATTATCACAATATACTTGGGGTCTTATGTAATCACACAAACTTAATTCATTTATAATTCTACTAAACCAAATAACTTCTTTAGTGCAATCGGTTAGTGCAATAAATTCAGATTCCATTGAGCTAAGAGCTATGCACTTTTGTTTAGAAGATTTCCATGATATTGGGATGTTACCAAAATAAATTAAATAGCCACTGCTTGAATGTCTGTTTGTGAGACCACATCCCCAATTTGCATCAGAAAAAGCAATCAAATTTGAACTTTTTACATTGGAAAGATTAATTTTAAAATCCTTTGTAAGAAAAACATAGTTCATAATATCAACAACGTAAGACCAGTGTTTGTAAGTATAACCATTACAAAACTGAGACATTATATAAACGGCAAATGCAATATCTGGTCTGGATCTATCTGACAAAAACGATAAACATCCTATTAAGGAACGATAGGGAAATTTCCTCATTAAATCATTTTCAATTATTTCTTCCTCTTTAACCTTATCAGGTAAGTTACAACCAATTTTAAAAGGTAAATTCACAAAACTTTTAGGAAGATCTTTGAATTTTGACATTAATTTTTCAATGTAGGTAATTTGATGTAAATAAATCGAATTTTCAATTTCTTGAAAGTTTACGCCTAACAAATATTTAGTTTTACCTAGGACTGTAAGATCCAATTTTTTGTCCAATAATTCGATTACTTCATTTATCAAATGTTCCCTTTTTGAAAACAAAACCATATCATCTACATAAACAATTAAAATTACATCTTTAAATTTGTAGACACAATTACACCAATTTAACTGAGAAAATCCTAATTTAGTTAAAATACCGTCTAATTCCAAATTCCATTCTCTACCACTTTGATGCAGACCATATATAGCCTTTTCCAATAGACATACTTTGTTTTCGGATCCTTTCAGCACAAATCCTTTTGGCTGTTTCATGTATATAGTATCCTTAAGGTGTCCATATAAATATGCACTTTTCACGTCAACTTGACAGTGATACCAACCCAACATAGAAATCAATAGTACAAACAATAATCTAACAATAGAAAAATTCACAACTGGTGAAAAAAATCTTTAAAATCAATGCCGGGTTTTTGCTTAAAACCTTGAGCAACAAGACGAGCTTTATACCTTTTAGGTATATTGTTTTCGTCCATTTTTATGCTGTACACCCACTTACTTCCAATTATGGTTGTATTTGGGGGTGTGTCCACTAATTTCCATACTTGCCTATCCTTCATTATCTGAATTTCTTCATTCATGGCAGTATTCCATTTTATTTTATCCTTACTTGCTTGCGTTTCTTCATAACTTTTGGGGATTTCGACATTGTAACACTGATCATACATGTCGTACATCTGTTGGTCTAAAAAATTAGATTCATCACTAGAAGTAGATGGCACATTAGAAATATCCACATTAGGATGTTCAGTTTCTGGCTTAAAATTGAAATTTACAGGATCAAACCTAATCTTATTTTTAGTACAGTACTTTTTAATATCATTTAAAGATCTCATTCTCAAATTTTCAGGAGAATAATAGTATACATCTATCCTATTGCTTTTATTTCTAGGTTTTTCGATTCTTCGCCAATTTGAAATGTTAAGACTTTTTAAGTTCTCAGTTTTAACTAAATCTTTAGAATCTAAAACTTGAGTTTCACTTTCCGATTTTACTTTTATATTTTCATTTGATTGATAAATAGGAATATTAGAATTAAGATCGAAAGAAACGTACTCAAAGTTTTTACCAAATAGTACATCAACAGCTTTCTTACTTTCGTCGATATGAACATGGACTGTTTCAACTATTCTCTTCTCGTTTGGTACATATATTCTGTAACCTTTAGTTTTCAAACCATATCCTGTCAAAATACCAAGTTTAGCTCTGGTTTGTAATTTATTTCTCTGTATTTTAGGAATATGAACATATGCCAAAGAGCCAAAAATTCTAAAATGTTTTACTGATGGTTTGAAACCAGTCCATATTTCGTTAGGAGATATACCCTCAGTTAATTTGTGTTCGCATCTATTTTTAGTATGAATAAATGCTAAAAGTGCTTCTGACCAAAATTGTGGTTGTAAACCACTGTCCTGAAGCATAGCTCTGACACAATCCATGGCTGTTCTATTGAACCTTTCTGCAACGCCATTTTGTTCAGGGGTATAAGTTGAAGTTCTTTCGATTTTTATTCCTAGATCATTTAAAAACTTTTTAAATTCTTTGTGACAAAATTCTAAACCATTGTCAGTTCGGACACATTTTAACTTAACATTTAGCTGTCTTTCAGCTTTAACCAAGTATTTTTTAAAGTAATCAAAAACTTCATTCTTATTTTGAATAATATAAACAGTTACTTTACGTGAAAAATCATCAATAATAGATAAAAAGTATTTGTTTCCACCTAGAGAGTTAACTGGAGCAGGACCCCACAAATCCATATGGATCCTTTCCAAAACATTTTTAGTTTTCCTTTCGTACATAGTTTCTTTTTAAGGATATTCTAGTGGATTTAGCAATAGCACAAATCTTACAATTTTTATCTATATTCTTACAATTAAGTTTTTCAATTCCTTTTACACAATTAATTTTACTCATATTTTCAATTAAGGGCATGTTAACATGACAAAACCTACGGTGGGCTTTTTCTAGATCTAAACCAGTTACATATGTATAATTTTTAATCTTGGGATAACCTTTCAAGATATACAATTTTCCAATTCTGGGAACAGTAAACAAATATTTATTATAACTATTATAAATAATCATTTTGTTATTTCCCCATTTAATTTGGTTTCCCACAAGGTCAATACGAGCACCACTAATTAAATTTCTTCTCATATTAGGCGAGTATAACACATCTTTTAAAGTTATATCATAATTTCTGTTTCTATCTAAAACTGTAAATTGAATATCACCCATACCTAATACTTCCGAGGTGCTGTCCTTGTCTCCGACTAGGATCTTCTGTGGTGGTAGTTTTCTGAATGTCGTAAACATATCGCGTTCTTTACAGAAGTGGGCAGTTGCAGCAGAATCAATGAGAAATTCCCTAGGTCTTTCATTTGGAAAATTTGAAACTGCATAGGCACGTTGAAGATCAGTTTTTGGATTGTCCTCCATATAAAATAATTCACCACCAGGTTTCTGCCGATTGCATTTCTTGAAGCACTTCGATTCGTAATGTCCCGACTTTTTGCAGTAGTTGCAGAATGGTCGCGGCCCCATACGACAAACTGTCGACTTTCTTGGGCTTGAAGGAATTAATTCAGGGTCCAGTACGCATCTGCTGTGATCAGGAGTAGACGCCCGTGTCTCCTTGTATCTAGATGACTTGTTTCTTGTAGCATAAGCATCGGCCACGATACTTAATTTTGTGCCTTCGTCTTTCCGCTTCAGCTCAATTCGGCTGGATTCTGTTATTAAATGTTTAGACAAATTGTCTAGCGTGAACTCGTTGTCATCCATCCTGTATAGCAGTTGTACCAGATTATCGTATTCGTGAGGCAAATGTCTTATTAGTTGAAAGCAAACTAAGAGGTCTGGGATTTCGAATCCACATTCTTTTATCTGTAACAGATTCTCATGCACTCGTTTGCAGAAGAGTCCAATGGATTCGTCCTCCGGCTGGTAGCGGAATGAAAAGAACTCGTCCACAAGGCCTGCCAATCGTGCTCTAGATGCTGGTTCAAAGTTGGTCTTTAATATATCCCAGGCTTCCTTACCGTCCTCAGTAGATGAAATTAAGACTTGATATTTTCTGTCTATGCCCTGGTAGATAGTTGTGTATGTCCTCTGCTTCCTATAACGATAGTCTCTTTTTTCTTGTTCTGGAGCATCTTCCAATAATAGAGGTTCCGTTTTAGTGATAAATTCCCAGCAGTTCCGGTCCATTAGCAATACCTTCATGTCCGTCTTCCACGTGGCATAGTTGAAATCCGATAACTTCGGGAAGGAAAACATGGACATTTCTTGAATACCCATCATACTGGATACCGGTAGTGGCAGAATTCAGGTTCAGCTTAAGGTCTGAGGCACATAACCAATTGTTGGGTTTTATCGATTGAAGACAGAGTTTTATACATTAAAAATAAATTTTATTACGTAACCAAGTCTTATAGTTTAAAACATACATTTTAGAAAACAAGAAGTCTGATCAGATCCTATCTTATCACTTATATACATTCAAAGATTTACATATTCTTCTATATTGATGTGCCCCACACGGCACTATAATTGGAGGTTGGAGACCGATTCCAACAGGAAGCAAATTCTTTGGAAAGGTTCTATTGGTCAAGAAGGTCAAAACTGGGTAGAAGTTATGCAGGGAAGACTGCAGGTTGCAAGGCGGAATTATGCGTGTGAACCCCGATTAGTGCTTGAGATAGGGAAGTCTAATGTGGTACGCGGATCTTTCCGACATTGACCTTTCTGATATTTGGATTCGGATAATTTCAATAAGAAATTAAAAATTCAGCAGTTATTAACTACACATAAAGGTTAAATTGAAAATGTAAACATAAAAAGCGATTGAAATAATTTAACAAATGAAAAAAATTAAGTGTTTTTACAAAATTTAAATAGCATGAATTACAATTTTATAAATGATTAAATAATAATTTGATATAAAAAATTGCTTCGATTCTTATAACTATTACAAGGATCCACAAAATACAAATAACATACCTCTTCCTTTCTGTCATCAAATTCTACATTTTTATATGCTTATGAATGTAATTATTTTATGAATAGCAACAAAATACCTTCATGTTGTGAAGAAAAATAATCAATAAAACTGAATTTAATTTCAAAAGTGACTTAATTATATGTGATTAACCATTAAATTGCTCGTATAACTCATGTATAGTATGCATGAGTGAATTTGTTGACGATAATGCTTTGTGGCGCATATTTGACTATAACTGTTAAATATGTAACTAAATACTCTAAACTATGCACAAATAAAGGAGGGGGGGTGTATTTCAATTAACGTCACACTGGAGCAACACAATGGGCTATTGGTGACGGTCCGGGATCAATCCCAAAGTCAACAAATAAAGGAGGAAGCTCAGTATGTGCGTTATTTTAACAATTTATTTTGTTTAATAAGTCAGTTGGAAAATTATTTGTACATTCAGGTGTGCAAACCCTGGTGTCCGGTTGGTTATGAAAATAGGGCTGCCCGTTAAACTTATTCCCACTTGGCGACTTCTCATAAGAGCCAAAACATGATGTCTCTTGAGTTCAGTGAATTAATTATTCGTGCCTTATATCGTTTATGTTTATACGAACCCAGAAATATCTGAAGTACTGCACATACTGCTTTTGGAGGACACAGGACCAATGAATTGAGCAAATAACAAGAATAATAGTATTAAAATTACAGATTTATGATGACCCATTTAAGGAAGTCGCCAATACCATAATGCAACTGCTAGAATCGGGGAAAATATATACCTCTCTCAATATTCCTTTAACTAGTAGAGAAAAGAAATATCTTTTGAAATAAAACAGATCGTAATTAAATCCGCCATTATCTCAGTTGTTTTCATTTAGAGGAATTAGTAAGTAAAACGTTTCATAAATACAGGAATACTTAAGAATTTATAAGAGAACTATGTCCAAAGTTTTATACAAAACACGTCCTTTCTGCTCACATAAGCTTACGTTCAGAGAAGTTTAGATTGAAGAGTGCCTTGGATAATTTTTAAGGCTTGTTCTCGTGTAGATTCGTGGAAAAAAGCGCTTAGAATTTACGGAAAAGTGGTAAAACCATCAATGTACTTTTCCTAGAATAATAAATGTGAGCCAATATGGATGATAGAGTAACTATTATAGCGACCGCGCTCATCGGTAACTACCAGTATATAAGAGTCGCGAATCTATTTGAATTTATTGCTTCATTCGTCCCAGTTCTATCAACAAAATTTAGCATTCTGCAAACCATATACCGTTATGCTAAATATCATACCACCTGAAGATTGAGGGCCTCTGGCCCATATGCTTCTCATGACAACGCCACCCTTCCATTCATTGCTTCATTCGATTCTGCTTTCCTCTCTATTTAACACCATTCCAGCAGAGCACCAGTTTGTTGCTCCTTCATTGACTGGAATAATTTCTTCGGCAGTCATGATTGTTATAAAGGTAAATTAAATCTTATTTAACAGTTTTTCTGTACTTTTCCCCTAGAAATATAACTTAGCAATAAAATTGTATCTTTTCTTACATAATTTCTTCATACTGTAACGGCGGCTGAGGAAACTGGACAATCTTGCCGGCGATCAAGCGCCGAAAAGAGCGACCACCGAAGCAGCTTATTAACGGCAGATAGGGAAAGCACCGCTTCCAGAGGCGAAACTGCTGGTGGCTTCGCAACAAAAGGCAGGCGCCCCAGTCGCTCTCTGACATTTCGAGACAAAAGGGTACGGGAATGAGTTACGATGACCATTGCCGACAAGGGTTAATGGTCCCTTTCAAGTCCGCCGAAGTCTGGCGTAGGAGTCAAGGGGAGAGGCCAACGTGCGAAGGCCATTCGGGAAGGCCCGGAGAAGGTGAGGTAATCAACAGTCAACGAGCACCGACTAGAAGGGCCGACCCAAGACAAAAAGGAGGAGTCGAGTGAAGGTTTTTAGTGCAGAGACAACACACTGGTTTATGGCTAAATTAGTTTATTGAGGACAAAACATGGTAGCAGCAAAACAATAATTCTACAACAGCTAGGACTAGAAGATCACAAACATGCATACGATACAGAACATAAACAATTCTAGTGTTGCCACTCTTGATTAACTTAACTTTAATAATTATTTCTTAACATCGAGAAGCACCCGATATATACGAGGCGTGTTTTTTAAGTAAGGGCCGTTTTGTTGTATACACTAATAGGTGACTCGCGCGCCGCAACGAGTGCTTGCGTCGTGTCCCGGCATTCCTTGGGAACAACTGTGCTCAGTTGAAGCTGTGTAGGTAACCTGTACGGTCTGTTCTGTGTCTTTAAAATGTTCAAGATTATCGAATCGCCCGCCCCGTGCGAGGTACGGTCAGTGATACGTTTTTTGTCGGCAAGAAACCTGTCTGCTGCAGACATTCACCGGCAGATTTATGAAGTTTACGGAGCTACTGCCATGTGTGAAGGAAAAGTGCGTAAGTGGGTCAGAGACTTCAAAGCTGGCCTGACAACGTCCATGATGAGCCCCGCTCCGGTCGCCCATCTGTGATCACGGACGATATGGTGGCTTCAGTTGAAGCGAAAATTCTTGAGAACAGACGTTTCACCATAAGCACTCTTTCAAACGACTTTCCTGAAGTGTCGAGGTCAGTGCTGTACAAGATTGTTTCTGAAAAGTTAAACTTTAAGAAACTGTTCTCCCGTTGGGTCCATAAACTCCTAACGGAGGACCACAAAAACAAAACATTTGAGTGTTCGCTGAATTTTTTGACTCGTTATAACGAAGAAGGTGACGCCATGTTGAGTCGGATCGTAACGGGAGACGAAAAGTGAGTTTCACATGTCACGCCCGAATCGAAGCAACAGAGCATGGAGTGGAGACACACACACTTTCCTGTAAGGGTCAAGGCCAAACCGACTCTGTCCCAGCGCAAGATCATGGCGTCCATGTTTTGGGATAGGCATGGTGTTTTGTTGGTCGACTTCATGCAACGAGGAACCACCATAGATGCGGAAGCCTACGGCCAAACCCTGCGAAAGCTAAGCAGAGCGATTCAAAACAAAAGACGCGGCATGCTGACAGAGGGAATTTTGCTACTCCATGACAATGCAAGGCCTCACACCGCAGCTCAGACCCGAGCTTTATTGGACTCTTGGCTGGGAAGTTTTGGACCACCCCCCTACAGCCCCGACCTTGCGCCGAGCGTGGCGCTTTTTTTTCATCTTTTCCGCTATCTCAAACATCACCTCGGCGGCAACCACTACAACGATGACGAAGACGTGAAAACGGCCGTGACCTCTTGGTTATTGGAGCAGACGGCAAGTTTCTATGAAGAGGGTATTCAAACTCTAGTTCTAAGGTATGATACGTGTTTAAACAAACTTGGCAGCTTTGTTGAAAAATAGAGAAATGTATGTAGAATCTGAAAATAAATTTGGTTTTTGAAAATTTTCTTTCGTTTGGTTTTTATTTTCAAACGGCCCTTACTTAAAAAACACCCTTCGTAGTTTTTCGGATCTTTAAGAAGAGAGAAGAGGAGATAAATGGAGTTTTTGGAGAGAGACGAGAGCCGGAGAGGAAGTGAACACCCGTTCACTGTCGGCGAAAGATTGTCATCTTTTGGGAGAAACTACTCGCCCGAGTAGTCGTGGAGATTTGAGCTCATCAGAGCTGGAGAAGGCTGATTTATCCTGCCTTGAGACTCTATACTCGCCTGAGTATTTTATTGAGAAAGGCTCGCCCGTAGCCATGAAGGAGACATCGAGTAATTTGTGAAAAGTTCGCCAGCAGCCATAAGAAGCAACTCGATACAATATTGGACATTCCAACGAACTCTATAGCTCGTGAATTCCATTTTGAACTCTTAAATGAACTCTTCATTCGTTTTATCAATTAATTGTAAAAAGTGTTAATCTAGAAACGGATCACTTTTAATTGGTAACTAGTCTAAGCTACCCGTGGACCAAGACGTTACAATACTATTTTACTAAAGCAGTAGCACGAGCCAATTGTTCGTTAAAAGTAAGTTCTTTAAATAGGATTAATGAAAATTTTTATCTCTCAAGTATAGTTTACGTGTACAACAGTCTGAAATAATATATTTAGACTGAGTATAAGTAAAATTCACAGGAAGTTTTACAAAATTTATTATAATCGAGAAGTCAAAGTTTCGTTTTGATATGAATTCCATTTGTTAAAGAATATGTGGATTTATACGTGTGTTTTATGTTCTAGTATATAATATCTTATTACATAGCATTGACATGTGAAATCTTTTGTTGTTAACCACTATGGTAAAACTCAAACTTTTTGGTCAAAACAATTCTTAAGTATAAGTTTTATGATATATTTATGACACAACTTCTTAGAAAATGTTCTCTTTTTAACATTTCGCAAAAATAAAAAATCTGTGTCAATTTTTACTGTTTTATACGGAAGTGAATTTTCACATGGATTCATAACGATTGAGTACTTATATTTAAAATTTGCATAAATTCAGTTTCATTCAAAATCAGCATGTTTCTTCTTTTTTCAGAACTCCCTTTACCAATGGACGGAGGTCTCTATGGTACACGAACTACCTCCAGCTGAATTAATTCGGTTGAATCTTTTTGCTGCCAAATCACCAGATGAAGAGAGATACAATCACCGACTTTGGAAAACGTAATATCGCAAGTAATATTTATATCAGCAGATGAAGAAAATGAAACGATGATTGATGCTTAAAATAAAACATTTTTCATATTTTTAAAAAAGTCATTCGTAAACATTTTTTCAGAATGAAAAAGTTCTAAACATCCAAATAATAAATTAGTTTTGTGTGTAACTTTAATTATTTTTCCAACAAAAGTTAATTTTACTTTCTCTACTATCAACTGAAAAATTAGCCCCTTTGAAGTGTTTATCTTTTTCGTAACTCTTCCTAATAATACTAACTACCAAATAATAAATCTCTATTGGGAGCAAAAGGCTGTTAAATATTGTGGTTAGTGTTTTCATGACTATTTTGTTAGAAACGAAAATTACCATTATTTTTTGTGCTTGAGAAATTAAACTTTTTATAAAATATCTGATTACTTCCCAATCATTTTGTGAAGAATTTCACTCAAACATTTAAGGAAGAAATTATATTAAATTTTGTGTTTTATTGTGTACTACTAAAACTTTTAATGCTTTCAAAGTTTACCAAGTAAACAAAATTGAAAATCTCTCTAATTTTGGACTTTTTGAATATTCTTTTTAATATTCGGGGATTCAATAATTTCGAAACGTTATTTTGCAGGGACTGGTTTGATTTTCCTGACTCCTGTTTCTCTAACGGGGTCTTATCAGTGAACAGTCTCTTAAGTTATATTATATCAGGCACACACCCAATCTTCATTCTTTTTAAAAGCTTTCCATTCGTTTACAAGGGGTTTTTCTTTGGGCCGTGTCTCTGTAGACTCCATTTTCTTCTCCATATGAATAATTACTATGGTATTCCACTCATTATTTTTCTTAATATACTTAATAAACCTCTTCGATTTCCCCTGCATTCTAATTTGCAAAGTTTTTGTACACACAACTGATAAATATCCTTTTTATTTTCTCTTCCTCTGGTCTCAAAGCTGGACTGTTTGTTGTTTCCTCTTTACTATCCTTTAATATTCTGCTTTGTGAACAGCACCTCAAGTTGCCTTATCTTTCACTGTTCTTTGTGCTCTTCTCATTTAACAGTTCTTTTATGTACAAAATATTTGCTTGCTTTATATTCTTTCTATGGGTGGGGGGTGATGTCAGTCGCCTTCACGTGGTGCCCCTGATATTTACTAAACGATTGACAGGCTGTTCACTGATACCACATAGTAACGACTTCAGCTGTGAGGATTGATCATGGTTTCGAGGATTCATCGTGGTTCCAGGCGATATGGTGTTACATTTTCCATATGCATATATAAAAGAATTAGAAAGTTGTGACAGTCGAGGTCATCAAGAACCAGATCAGGATTGTGAATAAGCTGGCATGAGGGACAGCTGAGACAGGAAATGATATGCTCGGGCAAAGCCTGAGCTGAATTGCATTTAGATAACAGAAGAAATGCTTTCCCCCACCCCAATCCATCTTCATTATTTCATGTGTCCAGTGCGAAGACTAGATAGAATGTAGTCTGATCTCTTCTGTTGCCCACTTTAACCAAGGAGCTCTGAGCTAATCAAATTCATCCTGCTTCCTATCAGGATATAATACGTTTTTGATAGGATGTTTCAATTCTTCATTAATAATAGTTATCTGCAACACAATTTAATACTTGTATCATCATTTAGATAAGGGCTAATGGTGCGATGCCTTAAATTAAGATATGCGAATTAGTTCATCATCGTTCCTGTGTACATTACGAATTACTTTTATATTCTTAACTGTTTTAAAATAAACTCTTTTAACTCAGAGAAATGAGTGATTTTTCACACACACATTTTGTTCATCAATAGTCTTCTGTTCAAGTGCCAAAACTAAAGTTTATTTCAGAATTCCTTCACTTGTATTAACGAGTTCTGACAAATTAAAGACGAAATTGAAGCTTTAATAAATATAAATGTTTTGAGCAATAAAGTAAAATTTGTTTTAATTATTTTTACAACAGTTAATTTTCAATATCTAAAGGTTTAAATGTTACAAACATAGTCTTTTATGTCTTTACAACTTGTTTTAAAAATGGGTACTTGTATTATCTGATGTGTAGAAAGAAAAGTGGAAAAGAAAATAACTATTTGTGTTAAAAAATAGACAATCATCGTTTTGGAAGATAACAAAAGAGTTCAGATCTGATACGATATTAACCATATATACTTTTTAATGGTATAATAATATCTTGAAAACAATCCTTTTCTCTTAAAAATAGAGTTTGAATTTAATGACTTAATGTGTTTATTAAAGAATTCATTAATATAGTCACAATCATGACAAGAATGGGAATTTTAAAATTTGTGTGATGCTGATGTTGCAAGTGCAAGATATATTTTATTCAATGTTGCATCTGCACATCAGAAAGAAAGCAATTTCAACAAGCAGTTTGTAATAGCAGATTTTTTCTTCGTGGGAAAAATGATTAAAATATATTTGCTAAATATTGCATTTGAAAGTTAGACTTAAATAAATATGATTGAATATTTGGTTGTAAAAAATAGACAATGAGTGAATTGGCTTGCTACATATTGTTATATTAATTTGGGGATAATCTACACAATCTATGAAATTTAGTTTTTCGTTTCATTTATTTATTCTGACACATTTTAGAACATTTCGTTAGGTACGAATACAAACAATTATTGTAAAAAGAATTGTTTTGTAACCAAAAATGTATAATACAGATAAGTAGCATTTGATGAGAAAATTCTGCAATTAGCTGTAGATGAGACAAATTTCTTAATTAAAAATTCGTATCATACATGATCATATATAAACTTGAAACATGATAGTATACTGAGATTTTAAGAGATAAGAAACTGAATGGTAGTGCAATTTGGAATTATTTAATGTCATCATACTAAAAAATTAATTAGTAATTAAATTATTAAAAACGAAAATAAAAAAGTCAACAATTATTATATATAACAGTTAAATGAAATATAAATACAAAAATAGATTTAAATAAATTTACAAATGAAACAATGCGACACTTTTACAAAAAATTTAATAATTGCACAAATTAGAATTAAAAACTGCAAATAATAATTTGCATTTTTTAATTAAAATGCAAATAATAATTTGCATTTATAATGCATATCAAAATTAATACTTTTATTCTTAAAATGATAATAAAACTTCACTATGTAAATACAAATGACACCTCTTCTTTCAAGTCGTGAAGTTGTACTTTATTATGTTGCGAACATGAAACAAAAGATAATTTTCCCGTGAAGAAAAATAATGAATAGTTCCCAGAATAGTTAATTTAATTTCCAGTGTAACTAATTATGTAATTATCAATTAGATTGATCGTATAATTTATATAAAGTGAGCTTCCTTTTTAATTTGAACTTAATTTACTTTTTAATAGAGAACTCAACTTTTCTATTCATGCAATAAAAAGTGGAAGTTTAAAATAGCAATTAAATATGGGAAGACTGAATCAGTTGTATCATAAGTTTAAAATGTATGGAATATGGTATAAAATAGTAAAAATGCGGTGTTGGTGAGATCTAGACGACGTTGTTCCCTATCGAGTATGGCATCTTTTAATTTGCAGCAAGCTTTTGTCTGACCTTGTTCCACCTAATTTTCCACGACATATTGCTACTGCAAATTTCGAATATTAACTGGACACGACTTTTTAAGAGGACACTTACACCGCATTGGTGTACGTGCTTCTCCTAACTGCCCCTTTTGTTCGATGGGGAGCTTTATGAAATTTAGTCATCTTTTATCTTGCTCTTTTTATCTGACGATCACATCTTAGTTGACGACCTGTTTAGCCTGGCTAATTTGTACTGGGCTGCCTGTAGGAAATTATGGTCCCTGGACTTTTCCTGGCTTAGGAAAAAGGGGGAAAATATTTTAATTTGCTCTTCTATAAACTGCACAAATAAAGGATGTCTCAGTCTCATATCCTTGACATTTGCATGCCCTCAGCTTTTGCAAAAGGAAATTGTCCCATTTTCTTTCCCAGTTCCTTTAAAATGTTTCCATCTTTCTCGCCTAAGTCTTGTAAGCCTTCTGTCTTTCAATAATATGCAGCTTCCATACCTTTTTATGCACTTGTTTTTAGATAAAAATTTGCTCTTCTTTCTTCACTTTTCTTAGGCTCTATCGCATATCCCACTTTTGCAGGGGGTGGTGTCAGTCGCCTTCACGTGGTACCCCTGATATTTACTAAACGATTAATAGAGACTGTTCACTGATTTCACCTAGTAACTACATCATCTACTGGGATTCATTGTGGTACCGAGTCCCAATTAGGGATCATGCTCGTCCGAGATCCAGTAGTTCATGGCGCGAAAGCTGTTCCTCAGGTCTTCCTCAAGAATACTTATTGTCAGCACGACTAACTGTTAACTTGTAGCATTCTTAAAGAAGGGTTGATGATAAGTTGTACTGCATGTTGTATGAAGAACACGATGTTCCTTTAGATTTCATCATTAAATTAAGATCCATTAGTTCAGGCGTGGAAGCTGTTCAAGTCTTCTTTAAGAATGCTTACTGTCCGCACGACTCACTGCTAACTTGTAGCATTCTTAAAGAAGGTTTGGTGATAATTTGAGTTGCTTGAAGGGAAATATGTTCGTTAAGATTTCCTCATTAAATTATGTAACTATTTTTCCTTTGTGTTACTCGTTTTAAAATAAATGCTTTGAACATAGATAAACTGACTGTTTGACTATGTGCTTTAATACTCTTACATTCAAAGGTGAGTTGCCAAACACAAAGGTATACTTTTAGAATTCCCGTAAGTGCATTAGTAAGAACTGGCATGTTAAAAACGAAATCATAGTAGACCATGATACATAGCTAGTAATACAATAAACTGTTATAAGGGTCAAGGAAATATTTATTGGACGGTTCATTTAGAATTCCCACTCTACCACGCTAGTGAGTTTGAAGAGGTTGCATTGATTGCTTATTCATCAGGATTTATTTAAATCGTCTATTACGAAACCTAACCAACCCACCTCGTTGTGTAGACCCCTTTGATGAACTATATCCTTTGCGCTGTATAAAACATATGCTTTGTGGTAAATATGCTTAATAAAAGAAAAAGATAGTCATATTGTTTATGTTTTTAAAACTTTTGGGAAATGCATATAATAGGTCAAAACCTCCCATGATTCAGAATTCGACCATCCATCGCATTCCCTGTAATTCCATTTAGAGGAGGTGGGCATTGGTGTTGCAACTCTATAAAATGTTTAAAAATAAGTAAACATATTATCGGTACATTAAGGCTGTTGAGGCATATAAATATTCTCTCATTTGGTATTCTGATGTCTAGGAGTACTCTGGATAGATGGGGAGACAATAGGGGTCATGTACACTTAAAAAGTTGAAAACTATGTTTTGAACGTTCTGTTCTGTCACAACAAAGAGTGAAAAAATCTTCGAAAGTCATTGTTCAAATGATTTTTATCACTAAAATTCTTCCTAAATAATGGAACTGTTTCATCTTGAATTCATCTACTTTGGCTGCAAAATATTATTTGGTTTATCTTTATAATTAAAGGTCCCAAAACATTTACATTTAACTGTAAATTTTGAAATCTAGTTTCATATAATTTCTGTTTCTTACATATTAAAATATTCATCTGGGAAGTTTACCTGAATCAATATATTTTTTATGGAAAGCAAAAATATGTTCTTGACAGATATACTTGAAACAATCCCATTATACCCTGCTCGTCTTATGCTTAAATTTTCTCAATTAGATTTGTTTCGTTTATATTTGAAATCGGATCACCAAAAACACAATTGTTAACTCTCCTGGTGGTTGTAAAGACGAGGTATCCCTCTCGTTATTAGCAAAACTGACCAGATCTTGATTGACGAAATATCTCCACACGTTAGAAAAAGATAACCATACCTTGATTGACGAGATATCTCGACGTTAGAAAAAGCTAACCAGATCTTGATCTCCTCGAAGTGTTTGGTCAAAACATAGTATATATACCTTCTTGGCTGATGCACTTTTCATATAAATTTTAGGTGTATCATCATGAGTCTTCCCAAGTCCTATTGCTCAAATATTTTGGTAGAATGATTTAATCTTATTAAGGGCATATTATTACTACGAGTAGAATAAAACTACTTTTCAGCTTGCATTACTTCTTTTAACAACAAATGCTACACACTTGGAGTTCCTTTTCTGTTCAAAATAGGAGACCGCTGAAGAATAAGTCTTAACTGAAAAATTCAATCAAGGAGACTACCTTAATTTTGAAATCAAACTTAAAATTCCCATAGTTTATTAAAGAAATAGTTCTAAGAGTAAAATGATGACATTCTAAATTTACTAACCCTGTATTTTCCTCTTTCAATTTGAAAAATGTCTATTATATACGTATGTGAAACAGATTGTGTGATGTGCATAAGACAAAGAATTGAACACAACCCCGAATGTAGAGGATTCTTTATTATGGTAGAATTACATAAAAAAATTCATAAATTAGTAAGTTGTAAGGACCACACTGGAGATAATACATGCCGATACACGGCGTGCTAAGGAATTGAATAGGGTCATACTATCCTGCGGTACATAATGGGAGGCACTCTTCAGTTGCTGCTCCAGATCCCAAAAAATTCTGGAGGTGTTGCAAATGGCTACCTAGTATATCCCAGACATACTCAATTGGAGAAAAATATGGGGATCTCTATGACCAATGAAGGGTTTCAACATCAATGAGGAACTCCTGGGTGAGTCGATACGTGTGTTGTCCTGCGCTATTGTGCTGCAAGACCCTTGGACATGTGACAGGGAAGGAAAAATAACAGATTGTAGGATTTGCTAGACGTATCGCTGTATGAAGCCGTAAGTTCCATTCTAATGGAAGATAACACATCTTTCTCTGCAACCTTTCTCTCACAATGGTACAAGTTGGTTGTTCTGATGACTGATATTCTTGATGAAAAATTACTACTTCAAATCGTCCGAGCCAAAAACGACCAATATTGATCATGATCCCTGGTTGAGACTCGGAACATCGATGAATCCTCACAGCTAATAACGTTCATTGATGAAATCAGTTTACAGATTGTAGGATCTGCTGGACGTATCGCTGTATGAAGCACTAAATTCCATTCTGATGGAAGATAGCACATCCATCTTTCTCTCACAATGGTACGTTACTCGTTCTGATTTGAAGAAAGGGACCAGATCTTGATCTCGTCACCATAAAAAATTAGGCAATACCTTGATGATGAAATATCTTCTAATTAGCAAAATTGGTGAGGTGTTGATGGACGAGATATCTCGTCGAAACCACTTGGAGGGTTAAAAGTTGAGTATATATGTATAAATATGAATGACACGACCAATTCCACTTTTTATGTCCATCTAAACACTGATTATCAACCAGTTGTTGCGTAGAATACACTTAATTTTGGTATGGCAAAATTTAAAATAACATTTTAATTTTGTTGAAGCTGAGTATTAGGAGTTAACTAACATTACTGTAATTGCTTCTATTAATTTTATTGCCGATAATCTTTTTCTAAGATTATTCATGTTGCCATTATATAGTATAACTTGTTAAAAGGACAATTTATATCATAGTGTAGTTTCTAGATTTATTTGAGCATTGTTTTTGAAACGTAAAACTTTTTCAAATGCTGTAAGCTTAACACGTAGAAAGATAAATTCTTTCATTCCTATTTTAAACTTTTAACTAGCAGGAAAGTACAAAAAACGAATGCATTTTGGAGAGAATTAATTCAGAAAAACTATTTTAGAAAAAGATAAATTTAAAAAAAATCAGAGGCCAACAATTTGAAAAGGTTCCCCTGTCCCCGTTACTGTAACGATATACGTGGAGAGAGAGAGAGAGAGTAGTATATATACTTTTAACGAATCCCTTTTTCAGGAACTTCGGATTTTTTACAAACTTCATTCGCGCGCGCGCGTGTCCCACTTATATATCATTCAACTAATACTCGTTTTCGTTTCAGTTTCCAAACGAGCAAAAGTTAGATTAATTGTTACAACCCAAACAAAAGGTGGAAGAAATTGCAGAAAGAGCTATTGTATAATATAATACACCAATTTTATTTCTGAATTTAGAATCCTAGAAAAAAGAAGAGTACAACGTAAAGTAAAGTATAATTTACTTTAATAACATTCATCATTTTTGTAATCATTCAGTGTCTAATATAATAATGAACATGCAAGGAGCTCGAACAGAATTTGGAGAGGCGGGATTAACCACTGTAAGCAACGACTGCGACAAAGTACGAAAGTAGAGAATTGCCAGTCTCAGAATCTGTAGCTTAAGAGCGGCGATTGGTTTGACAGAAGTAATGGCAACGAGGATTGGAGCTCAACAGGTTCGGGAGACCAATGAGAATGGTGGTCACCACAAGAAGGCGGAGGTCAGAATGAATCCAGACAGATGCTCCATTCTTCTATGCAGATGAGCATGGTTGCCACAATTGTTGCTTTATCGTCGTTATTGGCTGTCGATTATTGTAGATTACTATTTTAAGAACTTGTAGCGTCTTCACGCTATGTGGTGGGAAATCGTATAAATAAGTACTAATGGTTATACTGCTTTCTGGATTATTTAATAACAAAAGAAATATCTCCGGTTACATGAAATATGTACAGTTCAGAAAACAAATTTGCCCGCAACGGGACTTAAAGGCAACCTCCCCGGACTCGGGTCGGCAAAAGGCGGTGGGGAACGTCCTCTCGTCCCCCATTGGTCAAAGTTCTCCTCCTGGTGGATTTTCCTTTTTTTCCCCAGAGTTCCAGAATGTTCTGGCGCCGCCGAGACGAACTGTCCCCGAATTCCTTCAAAACCCTGGGAGCGTCGGCAGAGATGAAGGGGCTTCGGTTCCCATTCACCTTTTGTGCCCCGGCACCGAACCATGGCTGCTGGGCTGATCGGCGCCTCCATAGTCTGAAAGGGGAGAGGAACACCTCCGGAAAAAGGAGTGTAAGATGCTTCGTCACAACTCCTCCCCCCATAAAGACGAAGTTTCCAAGGTAACCTGGAAACATCGGCTAAACCTGAAAGTAAGCCCATCTTAAGATAGTCCCCTGAGAGGCATTCACCCGAATCCCCGGAATCCTCAACTCGTACTAAACATTGAGTTTTAACCAAAATAACATGCTTCGGAAATAGAAATTTGGGTTCCGAAACTAAATCTCAGTTGTGCGATCTAGTGACAAATCTTTACACACCAACTAACAAATATTTACATTACATAATATTAACGAAAACACACCTAAAAATACAAGTAAAAATAAAATTGATTATGTCTTTTGGTTTTGGACACCTTCCTAAATTTTCTGATTTCCAGCTCTACTGAGACCATCCGCGTTGCCATTTTTGCTCCCCGGCTTATGTCTTACCTCAAATCGGTATTGTTGTAGAAACAGGGCCCATCGAGTTAAACGACCATTCGTCCCAATCATTTTATTCAGGTAAGTTAGGGGGTCGTGGTCCGTCTCTATAACAAAAAGTTGACCGTCCAGATAGTAGTGGAGTTTCCTTACGCCCCGATAGATTCCTGAAATAGAGGCTTTGGTGGTTTGTGGGCACTTTTCAATATCTTTTCCGAAAAACACTAAGATAGGCACACTTTTAAGTGCGAAAGTGACAGCAATACTCCGCTGTATTGCACTTGG
Source organism: Meta bourneti (assembly GCA_933210815.1). Lineage (NCBI taxonomy): Eukaryota > Metazoa > Arthropoda > Arachnida > Araneae > Tetragnathidae > Meta > Meta bourneti. Next base: position 103,930,252 of record OW119934.1, on the reverse strand, counting down.
GGTTGGAGGTAAAAAGCCAACATGCGAGAAAAACTTTCTTATTAGAAATATAAGTCATTCTTATTATCACGAAATTAGCATTTCTAGATCGTAATTCAATTTTGGAACTATTTACACATATCTTTTCCAGCTATTATAAATGCAGACAAAAAATATAGAATTTTAAATTTCATAAAAAAGACAAGTGAAACATGTGCTTCAAATTCTGGGTTGAAAATGATGGTCATGTGTTTATGTTACCAAAAAGTAGTGCAGGATAGTTGCTTCCATTAATTCCCAATCTGAGTGGTCCGGAAGTGGTTTTAAATGTTTAAGGGCAGATTATTGAATGATATCGACACATCATTTGTAGATTCTTAGAATTTCTCTCTATTTGAGTTCAAGTAGTATAAGGACACGAAAAGGTGTGGGATACTTCTGTGAACTCCCATTCTATAAGAGCAAAGGGGGCTGAAACTGGATTTTCTAGCGAGGGAAAACATAAGTCAACTACTAACAACATCCCATTCTTATGGCATACATTCTTAGAATTATGTTCTTTTGAGTATTGGGTTAGGGCATACTGTACGCAACCACTCCAGGACATTCTCAGAATTTCTCGAATTATTTCTGACTACCGGTTGAAGGACGTGGTTTTGTATGAGGAGTTGACAAGGATACAAAATCAGTTTCTCAAGAATCTCAGGCTTCAATTCCCTTAAACCTGCAATTTACAAACAGCAACACTAAATCTTTTATACATTTTAGCTCATTTCAAAAATCTCAATCGAGGTTATCCGATCCGCAGGCAAACTGAACTAATAGATGTAAGTAGTTAGAAATCAAACTCCTAACACATGATGATCATTTAACAATGTTTCAGGTGACAAGATGTTCAACGAGCCTTTGTAGAATGGGGGATGACCAATTATCCTCCTCACTAGAGGGGAAAAAAGCAATTACTTTTACGGGCAGCTAGCGAATGTCTGGATGCAATGGTGTTTCAGGCGGCTTATGTTTCAGAGGGTTAGAGATTTGAAGTAAAATTATGCGACTTTTTACTACAAAAAGCATTACTCACTTTTAGAATCACTTAAAAATGTTGCAATTTTAAACAAATTCATTTGAGATAATTTACTGAGTCATTTTTAAATTCTCAGCTCATGTTCATAGCCTTTAATTTGAGTAAGATTAAAAACCAATCCTAATTCCATTAGCTTTAAACTGGAAACAAACATGTAAGGCAGAATAAAAATTATAATAAATTGTCCAAGACATGTGTGAAAATACTTCAAATAAACTTAATACACTGGCTGGAAAGAGATCACAAGTGCAATTTTCAGACTGACTGCTATCTAACGAAAGGAAGAACCCTGTTTGGACAGTCCGCGGAAGCTAATGAATTATGATTGATAGAAACTGCATCCTTAGGAGCAAAGCTCTGGTACACCACTTGTACCGAGCTGTTCTAGAAGTAAAGTCTAACTATACTACTTGCTGTAATCTAAAGGTTAATATGGTTGTTTCTGCAGAAGCTACATTCCAACTTGCTTCAAACAGAGCTAGAGGGAAAGATCTGAATGTTACTCTCGACTTTGAAACCGAGTGTGTTTTGTACCTTAATACTAAAGTGGCATTTTTAAAATTCGGAAAATGAACTTGCAAGTTCCTATTCTCTTGCATATATTCAAGTTAGAACCATCTCTATAGTCCATGTATTGAAATTTGTTACGCCTCCAACTTATGACAAATGTTTAACTTTTTAAATGTCAAGAATGGGAACAAGTATAACCCATAACCGAATACACCAATTTGATGTTTTGAAAGCTGTCCAAATTGTATCCTGTAACTTATAACATGTCCTAAAATGAATGATTCCATTTCCACATCACCCATGGGGTAGGAATCGCAATGCGCTTTTTTATAGAGGTATCGCCAAGAGCCCTAATCCTCTCTCTCTCTATATATATATATAGCAGTGGTTTCCACCTCTAAATTTAACAACCAGTTTACATTGTAAACTGATTATTGCCAAAGGATAACTAGATATTGGATGTATGAAAAATTAAATTTAGGAAAGTTGCAAACATTTAAATTTAAAAAATTTCAAATTTCAGGGAGGGGAAATATAGAACAAAGATCAAGCTAGAGGGGAAACCACTGCTCTTTCTCAGATTCCAAAAGCCTGAAAGAAAAGAGAAAGCAAAATGCAATGACTGATTTGTCAGGACAACAACGAAACAATGTTTCTTTTTGGCTCCGATGGTTTACACATCTAATCTCGTTTTTTAACAGATAACCAGCTGATCTGCCACATCTCATTGATAAACCATCTACCTCAATCTTTTCAATTCATATCCACAAGTATTCTAATAAATGCTTAATGAGAAATCAACATTAAACTAGCTTTAGATTAAAATATATATCGATTAAAACTTATCTATTATATTATGAATAAAAACCCATCTTTAAAGATTATTAATTTCTATGTATTTACTGTAAATGGATTCCTTGATGTAAAATTTACATTTATTATTTGACACTTATGTTTACATAAAAATAGCATCAACATAGCCTTCGCAAATAGAAAGAATGCATCTTTGGCTTGAAGCATAATTTACATAATTCGAAATATATAAAAGATAACATTTAATAACTAATGTTTAGAAGGGTATGTTGGTTTGTTGGGGCAAAGTGACAAGATGCACAATATGCAAGATCATGCAGACCATTAAAATAAATCAAACGTTAAAATAGTCTAATCAACAATAAAAAATATATTTAAAATCGTATATTTATTGTACAGATGATATAAATTTCGTTTAGATGATATGAAAAGTGTGGAATAAATACAAGCAGGACCCCATTGGTAAAACAAATCATGAAGGCTAAAAATATAACTGAAAAAATGTGATAAGATGGGGTAACCCTATCTTAGTTGACTATTGAACTTCTATGAAATGTAATTAAAAATGATGAACTACAACAATGGTAAAATGCTGCAGTGATGTAAGGAGGCAAAGAGCGATGTATTTGGAGAGTGAGCCAGCAAGTCCAATAAAATTGAGTTTGAAGTACTTAAAAAGTGTAGGTAAAAATGTCTTAGATTTGTACAGGAAGCTACAATATGATTGATGCAGAAGTTCTAGACAAAGCAGACAATGAAACAATTTCTCCGACCAATAAAAACCTATGGGTGACACGTGAATGTCCGATGCGAAGACATGTTAAAATAATGTCAAACCCTTGAGATGTTAGTGACGGTAGGAGTGAAATTGTTAGATGGATGTTGTGGAGCTTGTTGCTCTGCTCACTCATTTTGACACCATTTGTTCCACGTTTCATACAAAATTATTTATAATAGTATGAAATACAAACATTAAGAGGAGTCGCAGCATTTCTCACTGCATCATTATCCAGTTCATTGCTGAGAATTCAGTGTCCCGTTATCCAACAAAAATTTATACAAAAGTCAGGTCGGATAAACCTGTTATGAAGATTTAAAATATCATAAGCCAAAGGGTGTCTAAGAAAATTTAAGTTTATGACACCAAGACACTTTTGGAATCAGTGTAAATATAAATTTGACAGTGCTGAGTCTGAAAATATATTTGAATGCTTTGTAAAGAGCTAACAATTCAGCAGTAAAAACAGAAATGAAAGATGGCAATGAAAAGATAGTTTGTTGTAGAATAGAAGGACTTAAGGTATTAAAAATATAGAAACAGGCAAAATAACCTAAAAAATATTGCAAGGAAAATATGAAATGAACAGATGGTTTTAAGAGAAGAAAAAAGTTATTCACTGAAAGACATCAAATTTAAATTATTGACGAATTTTGTGGAACTAAATTATATTCAATTTAACAGGATGTTATGTGTAAGTGTTGAGCACTGGTAGAAACATGCTTTACAAATATGAAATGAACATGACATGCATGCTCCACAACCTGATCAAGTATAGCTTTCTTTAAAAATCGACTCATGGAAATCTTTGTAAAATTCACTAATCATTGACAAAGTATAAAAAATATAACAGAAAAATGAAATGTTCTATTACATCTCATCTACAGGAGATTAAAATTATACAATAAAATAAGGTTTTAAGGTAAGGGAAAATATATAGTGAAGTGTTTAAATTTTATGTTGAACTAATTATATTTTAAGAGATATCTACAAGATACTCTTTCATATACTGTGGATTAGCTAATGAAACTTTTTAGAATGTGTTGTAAGTATGTGGCATATTAAAAACTCAAAAATACAGAGTTTTTGCAACTGATGCAGAATTTTACTTTAATAGACGATGAGAAATAAAATGTGAGGATATAAAGCTGTTCAGTTTTTCCTTTGACAGAAAAAATGTATTTTGTACTGTTTGATTTACGTGATACATCTTAGGTACTTATGTACACTGCTGGCCACCGTAAATGCAACACCCTGAAGGAAGCATGCAAATAATATGAAATTTACAACATGCATTAGCGGAGGTGAGATATGCAAATGATTAGAATTTCAGCGCAGACGCACATCACGCGCGCCTGTGGCGCCACTTCAAAGCGCTATTTAAGGCTTGGAAATTTCGACGATTTCAAGTACGGCAATTGTGTTTTTCTTGTGGTTTTTTCAAAAAAACGATCAATTATGCCTCGTAGAAAACAGCGATCATCTTTTGATCAAGTATCCGAGTTCGACAGAGGAAGGATAGTGGCCTACCGAGATTGTGGATTATCTTTCAGGGAAATCGGTAGTCGTGTTGGACGAAACCAAACAACTGTAATGCGGATATGTGATCGTTGGATGCAGGAGGGTACGACGGACCGACGTGTTCGATCGCATCCACCTCAGTGCACCACTTCACGTGATGACAGGCATATTGTGCGTATGGCAGTGACGGATCGCTCAGCCACATCACGAACCATAGCACAGCACATTCAGTCTGTACCGCATCATCCAGTGTCTGCGCGTACCATTCGACGCCGTTTACAGCAGAGTGGTCTGTCCGCAAGACGTCCATTGCCTCGTCTACCCTTGACGCAGAACCACAGACGTTTCCGCCGCCAATGGTGCGATGAAAGAAGGATGTGGACGGCAGAATGGAATGAAATTGTCTTTACTGACGAGTCACGCTTCTGTCTGCAACACCACGATGGTCGGATTCGAGTCTGGAGACACTGTGGAGAGAGGATGCTGAACAGCTGCGTTATGCACCGCCACACTGGTCCTGCACCGGGTATTATGGTATGGGGCGGTATTGGATATCACTCTCGCACTCCTCTAGTACGCATTGCCGGTACTTTAAACAGCCAGCGCTACATCTCCGAGGTGTTGGAGCCAGTTGTCCTTCCTTACCTTCAGGGCTTGCCCACAGCCATATTTCAACAGGATAATGCGCGACCACACGTGGGACGCATTGCCCAAGGGTTCTTCGTCAATCGCCAGATTGAATTGCTTCCCTGGTCAGCTCGCTCTCCGGATCTTTCGCCGATAGAAAACATGTTGTCCATGGTTGCTCAACGATTGACCCAGAATACATCCCCAGCTGCCACACCAGATCAACTTTGGCAACGTGTGGAAGCTGCTTGGTCTGCTGTACCCCAAGAACACATCCAAAGTCTCTTTGAATCAATGCCGAGGCGTGTGGCAGCGGTGATCTCCAACAATGGCGGCTACTCTGGCTACTGATTTTGGCAGGAACCACACTTCACAGAAGTCTATAAATTTAATCATTTGATACTTGGTCAACATGTTATCTATAAAATAAATTTTGTTGTGATATCTCTTGTCTTTCTTGGTGTTGCAATTTGGGTGGCCAGCAGTGTATTATCTGTGCCAGGTTGGCGTTTTTTTGCAGACAAAAAATATTTATGCTGATATTTTGATTTACGGCAGCATAGTAATGTACAATTTAATTGCATGTGAATTGGAACACTCACGCATTTTAGGCAAAACACATATTCTTGGAAATAACAGACAGCATGTTTTAGTTCTCGGCCAAATCTAACAGAAGTAGAAAGAAAAAATTTCGAACGCAACACATGTGTTCACGAGACATGTCTAGCTACGCTGTTATTACGGTCTTCCCATAGAAAAGGGGTTGCTATAATTCACATTATCGCTGGTATCATTTCTGGCAATCTCCCTGTCACTGATAATACCCAAGTACCACATTTTATAAGTTACATTTAAACTATGGAATTAAAGACATAAAAGAATTAGAAGATCATTTAAGATCAACGATACTGTCAACAAGATATATTTTAAATATACACACACTGGCCAATGAATTAGAAACTCGTAAATATTTATGTAAATGTTGGTTGTGGGCGTGGTTATGCAAAATCCAACTATAACGTGGGTAACATGTGATCAAATTGACAGTATAAGTATGTTGTGCATGTTCATTCACCGATTGAAAAAGCACTTATTCTTGAAGACCGTTTAGCAAGAGCCACAATTGCCAAGACTAACACCACACATACATGTTATAAATTTTTGTAAAACAATCAAAAATCACAAATGTTTGCATTTTTATTATACAGTGCAACTTGGATAAAACGAACGTCTCTAATTCGAAGATTTCTCTTAGTCCCTTGAACTTCTCATTAAATCAATGTTAAAAAATCGTGGATAATTCGAAGTTCAACTTCCTTAATTCGAAGTTTAAGTACAGTACATGTAAAGTTAAGTAAGCTACAGTACATGTAATATGTACTGTGACGAATTAATCCAAACTTTTTTTGGACATTAAAAACATTACAGACCAAACATGGGTTGAAAATGGACGCACGAAACAAAATGCTTAATTTCATATTAAATTTTATCCGAATTGCTACGAAGACGTCTCAACTAGACGGAGTTCGTGAGCTAACTGTTTTTTATCCCCTTCAAATGCGCAAGCGCAGTAGTGAAGGACTCTTAACAGGAAACTTCCGGTCTGCAGCCCGCCATCCTAGATTCTTGGGAGCTAAGATGTCACAGTACTGTAGCTTACGTAATGTAAATCTTATTTTGTTTACATACATATAATGTATAAGTCTTTCATACCATGATCTTTCTGAATAAATATTTACTTATTGACAGAATAATCTTTTCAAGCATTCAGTGGACCTGAAATTAAAGTTAAAAGATGTAACTTTTTTAATTCGAAGTTTTGGATAATTCGAATTTTTTTAGTGGTCCCTTCAGCTTCGAATTATCCAAGTTGCACTGTATATGAATAAAATGTGTAGAATTTCTTTAGTTATTAACTAGCTGAATTACCTGGTGTTGCTCAGGTTGAATTGTTAGTAACTCGTCGAAACATTACTCAATGTTATTTCTATGGGAATTTTAAATTGTTTTTATCCCCTCTACAGACCCAGGACATATAGAACAAGGGTAGCATAGGTTTCCCACAGGATTCAAAAGAATGAGTACAAAATTTGATGTCAATTAGTCACTCTGAAACTAAGGATACTCAATGTTATTCCTATGGGGATTTCAATTGTTTTTAGCCCCTTTGCAGACCCAGGACAAATTGAATGGGGTTAATATATGTCTGATTCCCACAAGATTCTAAAAAATGAATGTACCAATTTAGTGAAAATCTGAGTGATTGTAAAAATACTCAATGTTATTCTTATAGGGATTTCAAATTGTTTTAAGCCCTCTCTGCAGACCCAGGGAAAATTGAACAGGAGTCAATATCTAGCCTGCGTTACCAGCTGTAGTCTAAAGAATGAGCATACGAAAGTTGTTTTGAATTGGTAAACTGTGATAGTAAGGATACTCAATGTTATACTAATTTGGATTTCAAATTGTTTCTAGCTCCCTCTGAAGACCTAGGACAAATAGAACGGGGTCAGTATATAGCCTATGTTACACGCAGGGTTCTAAGGAATAAGTGTACCAAATTTGGTGTGGATTGGTCAAACGGTGTAGATTTGTAGAGAACAGATGCCAACTCTGCTTTATATGTACATTGAGATTTTGAAATGAAATAAAAAGTAAGTTCAAATACAAGTATAAGAGGTAGGTAGTATTTTAATTAACATTGCACTAGAGCAACACAACGGGCTATTGGCGATGGTCCGGGATCAATCCCAAAGGGAAAGAACCAAGGACGCCATATAATTTTGTACCACGGTCAGATGACAAGGCAACACCTGAGCTGGCACCCCACTCTCCAAACTTCCATACCATGCCAACATGAGGACATTTGAGGCCACGACAGATTTAACACACAACCCCTTTCTACATGACGGTCTGGTTGGATCCGAACTTGCAACCCTTCAGTTGCTAATCTGATACTCTTCTAACTGGGCTACCGCAGCCCATAAAGTATTAGAATTTAATGCTTTAAATATAATTTCTAATATAACTTTTAGCCCCCTCTGCCCACAAAAGACAAATAGAACAATGTTTATATGTAGCCTATGTTACTCGTATGGTTCTAAAGTATAAGTGTACTAAATTTGGTGTAGATTGGTCAAAAGGCATAGATTTGTATAGAGAATAGACAGACGCCAACTCTGTTTTATATATAGATTGGTAGATAAGACTTCTCTTTTGAGAAAAAATCATGTCACCAATAGAAAATACAATAAAATGAGCTTGCAACAAAATTCCTACTTCTCAATATTAAGCTTGCAAAATATATTTGTGAAAAAAATGTTATTCATAAATAAATAATAAAAAATGACTCATCAAAATATACATAAATTGAAATCAAGTATGCCTGTTCTTCAAATTTTATCGGAGCATTGGTAAGTATTTCAAATTTCCAAGCACACAAAAAGGGTTAAAACGTAACATACAAGAAAACGAATCTTTTCTCTACGAAAACAGCATGGAATAAGTGTAATAACATTCCCCAGTACATACCAATTAAGTGAAATTTTGAGCTTGCAATAAAAATTCATCATGATCATTAAAATAGAATTCTACTTCAATCCATAATCTATATTGTTAATATACTCAATTATCAGATGGGCGAATTAACTTTTAAATTTCAAACCTATAAATACACAATAGTTATGTTAGCAGTATAAATAATTCCTAGGAATCAATGTGTAAAATTTCCCAATTAAATTTAAATAAAAATTAACCAACATTAAAATTAAAATATTCAAATTCTCAATTATAAAAACATGTGCAAAATTGGAATGCTTTAGATATTGGAGAAAACATTTTCATTGTGCCTAAGCATCTATTTTTCCATAAACAGACTACTTATTTGATATAGTTCGTAACTAATTTGAATAAATTTTATACAAAATTTTGTATAAAATTTATTGAAAAAGGAAAGAATTCAAAAAGGAAAAAAGAATTTTATACAAAAAGGAAATGGAAATTTTGATTTAAATCAATGATTTTTTAAATAAAAATCACATGATTTAAATCAAGTTGATTTAAATCGGCATACCCTGACACAAATAAAAAGTCATTGGAGAATGGTTAAATATAACCAACTGCATAAATGTTAAATAATTAGACAAATTTCATGACCTAAAACTTGTTTTAACCAAGGCATTTCATTTGCAACATTTTGTGTCCAAAAAAACAAAATTTCACACATAAAATTTATGTGAGTATCATTAATAAGTGATTTCATGTAAAACTTCATGACATGAAAACATGTAAATTTTCTTTTACTCCTCACAACTACAAGCCATGTAATGAATAAAAATATTTTTGTATGTGGCAATTTCTACAAGTTTCCTTAGGTTACAATGGAGAAGCTCAGAAAATTATTTGGTACATGTCTTAAGTATGTCTGATTTTCAAAATCTTAGAAATCCAGAACAGGAATTTTTTCCTCCAGTATTGTAGAATTCTAATTATATAAAAAAGGAGAAAGAAAACTTTAAGATCAAGAGCAGTAATTTCCTTCTTCCTCAACAGGTAACAGGTTATAAAGTGTTACACCTAAGGGACAGGGTGGGTTTGAACACGTTCAATTAACTAAATTATACAACTCATTTTATAATTGTAAAGTAAATAAAAATCATCAGTATTATCCTTAAGATACATTTAGATATGTCATATCATGAAGTTTATGTTCAGATTTGGTTTAAAGGTTTTTCATTCCATGCACAAGAAAAACAGCAAGGCTCAGCATACTTAAAAATCCAAATGCAATTGATATAAATCTAAAGAGGGATGCTTTATTTGAATTTAAAAATGGATACTAGTAGTGATACACTATTTGAGCGAAAAAGAAATTATGAATTATGACTTCTCTAACAGAAGTGTTGAAAAAGGTTAAATCAAATAAACACATCGTAGCCTACACTGACAGGTTATCAGACTCTAATTTGAATAAAAGAGGTGCTGGTGTATTTCTACTTCCAGATGGAGAGAAATTACAAATAAAGGCTGGAACAGGAAAAATATACTCCAATTTCACCAGTGAAATCACAGCTATAAATAAGGCTCTTGAAACTTACTTAAATCTCTCAACACAGCAAACTGATGGAATTATTCTCTTTAGCTATCCCAGATCTGCCTTAGAAGCAATAGCAAATGGCAACTCAAAATGTGCCCAAGATATCCATTCACTTCTGCACAAACTCATGTGCTTAGAGAAAAGGTGCACTCTTCAGTGACTCCAGCACATGTAGACATTGGAGGAAATGAAGCTACAGACCAACGGCAAAGGGGAAGCCAGAGAATTAAATGCTGAACAAACCCCAATAACTCTTACTGATGCTAATATTTGGTAAAATTCAAATCCATACCACAAAAAATATAAAACAAATTTGAAATTAGCACCACAATATCCAGACTGAGAACAGGACATTTTAAAGGCATGAAAATTAACTGTGATGGAACCAGAACATGGATATTGTAACTGTCTGGGAGTTGAACTCACACCCCAACATATATTCACATAGCTGCTCTTCAAACCATCGATTACCATCCTGAAGAACAGCATTATAGCGAGAAAGTAATCGACATTACCAAAGCTGTTCAAAATGCACATGGCAACATCTGACTCGGAAATGGATATGACGATATTTCATGAGTAACATTTTGTTTCCAGAAAACAAAATTTGACACCCACATGAAAATTACATGAGTATATCTGCCTTCATAATCACATCACTAATAAGTAGTTTCATGTAAAACTCCCAACATGAAAACATATCGTTACTACCCCACCAAAGGCACGAATCTGCAAAATTGATATTTCTGCAAAAACGCCTTCAAAGTTTTGATCCTTCGGGAAAAATTGAGTTACGACTCATAAGTTATTTTATATGAAATAACCTAGGACAAAATGGGACATTACAAATCATTTCAAAAGTTTGCTTCTATTCAGTAACCCCACGATTGATCCATTATAAAACTGATAATTACTGGTCTTCCTACTTTGAGGACACTAGAGATAATTGCATTGATTGGGATGCACTGGGTTCCAACTTGGAGATATGATTTGCTTCATTATAAATATTTTGGAAACCTTTATTTTGTTTACATAAATCATTATCAATATTATCAGTATATTTTTATATAATCTTATGTTGGAGGGAGTCTTGGCTCTATATAACTATAAAAATATTAGGGCCCAAAGAGCACATGGTCTCTAGAACTTTGCGACTCTTCTGCTAACCACTCTGCATAGTTGGTTACTCATTATTTGCATATTTACCCCTTATGTTTAGGGTCCTGGGCCTACCATAAAAATTTTAAAGGATTTCATGTGGTTGGACATGCTTGGTGTAGGTGGATTTTTTTTAACAAGTTTAGTTTCTCATTGGAAATATTTACCTCTTGTTTGGGGACAAAAGAGATTCGGGTCCCTAGGGGTTAACTGCTCATGTTGGGATGACAACTGTCCAACAAATATTTTTCCCTTTGCCCACTTAAAATATGTGTCATTTAAATCTGTTTATCAGCAGATGCTGAGTTTTGTATAGATGAGACCATTCCATACATTGTACAAAATGTTTTCCGATAATTTTGACATACTCTTCCCATGAAAAGGTTAATCTCTACTATTATAAAAGGAAGTGTTTGTGTGTGCGTGCGGTGTCAAGACGAATCTATAGCACTTACAGCCATGAAATTTGGCACACAAGTAGTCCTAAAGGTGACTGAATGTCCCTCGAAATCCGAATTTTAAAATTTAACCTAGAAAATGTTTTAATTAATATTTTGTGCTGCATGCGTGGCCCCTCCTCCACTACGACGCATCTGCGCAGACCGAACATACAAAGATAGCTATCGCACATGCTAACTTCTATTAATGTTTTAAAACTGGATCATCCAACATAATCAGAGTTCTTGATTAAAATCCAGAAAATCACGCAGAAAGTTATCAGACTCTCACCAAATTTGGACCTGAAATATAAAACAAAAAGAACATCCACAAAAATTTTCAAGACCCGGAACCCACCAAGGGGTTGGTAAAAGATACATATAAAGAAACACCAAAAGCCAGAAAATCTAGCCACAGATCTCCATGATAAAATCTTTGAAAAGAGGTGGATGATCATCAAACGCGAGTACAAACTATTAAAAATAATGTTCCCAAAGAGAAAAAATTTTACTTCAAAATAGTAGTTTTATAAAATTGTGATAAATATCTTTGAAGAAATTAGCATTTTTATATTTAAAGCTTTCAAAATCAATAAAAAATCATAACAATGGAATAAGAGGTTTGGTACTCCAAATGTAAAGATTTTATCATTACCCCAACTTTCATAAAGAACCAAAAAAATTAAATTGAAAATTCTCAAGTGGACCAACTTTCTCAAAAAGTCAAAATTGAATGCATGTTTGTGTTAATAAATTACATGAAATGAAGTAAGTGTTTATTATTGTTTAATCAATGTACACTTCATTCCTAGCTTCAAAATTAAGGTAATTAGAGCCCACTTTCGTTTTTAAATTGGCACTTTCAACCTCCCCTAACTACATTAAACTTCATTAATTTTTTTGAATTGCTTTTTGTTTTTGTTTGGGTATTTTTCGCAAATAGTACAATGTTTGTGTTAATAAATTACATGAAATGAAGTAACAGTGTTTATTACTGTTAATTTGATTTTGATTTCACTGACATTGCGATTCATTTAGGTTGTTTGTCGGAATCAGTGAGGTGACATAACAAGACTTTAAAAGTATAGCGTTATATTTAAAGACTCAATAACATTTTTATTTCAGTAGTAGCTTTCTTCATAACTTACTTTTGAATTTATATAATTTCTGCAATTTTAATCTTATTTTTTATTTAAGGCAAATAACTACATTATTTTGATGTAGCGTTATATTTAAAGATGCCACAGCCTCCCAGAAAAAAGAAACGTCTTCAAACAAAACAGTAAGAGAACAGAGAAAGAGATCAAAGAGAAGCTGAATCCACCCCAGAAAGAGAAACAAGACAGTGTATATGTGTGTTCGTTTAAGTTTCGTTATGAGCATCAACAAGGCACAAGGACAATCGGTGAAAGTAGTAGGACTCAATCTCATTAAACCGTATTTCTCCCATGGTTAACTGTATGTGGTATGTTCAAGAGTTGGAAAAGCTGAGAATCTTTACATCCGAGCTCCAAATGAAAGAACATTGAACATAGTGTATCATGAAGCTCTCAAAGCAAGGATCAGTGAGGTGAAAGGAATGAGGCGACATGCCCGTGTCATGTTGGGTGGTGGTGGGACTCATTCTTAAAATTATTGTTTCTTCGTTTTAAATATTTTTAGTATCAGTGAGGACGTAACAGACATAACAGGCAATGCCGTGTGGGTACTGCTAGTTAGACATAAAGTGATGTCCTTAAAGAAGGGATTTATTATTTCTGGTAAGGGAATCTAGAATTCTTAAACTCTCAGACATGTTTAACACAAATCGATATTATCTAGTAACTAGGGTGATTTGCATGTCTCATGTCTAACAAGTTTAAACACATGGGGGAAATTAAAATCATAAAATCCGACAAATCGTTGGATTTAAATAAAAAACCACTTTTTTAAAAACATTTAAAAAAAAGAATCACGATTTTTTCAGTCTCAGATCACCTTTGGAATTGGAGACTCATTTGGATTTTAATATTTGTGTAGAAGACTGGAAAGACTATAACACAATACTAACTAAATCCTACACTATGATTTGCATCTCATGTCTGACGCATTTAAACATATAGGAACAACAAATTAAAATCATAAAAAATCCGATTTTAATGATTTTTTCACATGCTAATATAAATCAATGCTATCTAGGATTTATACTGTGATTTGCATGTGTCATATCTAACAAGTTTAAGAGAAAGCGGATAAGTTTCTTGGTTTTCTCTTTGCAAAAGCATTCCATTCCATAATATGGAATTTCCTTTTGAATGGGAAACAATTTGGTTCCTGCGAATTTAAATGAGTTTAAATTTAGATTTTCGTGTCTAGCAGACAAGAAATGTGTTCATAAGAAACAAATTGGGTAACGAACAGGCAGGAAAATTAAAATTTGTTTAACTTTTATTATGATTTATAAAAATATATTACAATTAAAATTTCCTCCCCTTATTTAAATGATTATTTTTTAAATTTAGAATTTTAAGAATAATGGATTTGTATCATGAAACACAATTCAAATGAAAGAATAAAAGTAACAAGACCCAATGATAACTTTTATTGCTTGTCTCAAAAATTTACCCTGCTAAATTTTCTAAATCTTTATATAGATTAATGTTTAACATAAATCAATACTATCTAGGATCTATACTGTGATTTGCGTGTCTCATATATAACAAGTTTAAGCAATGAATGAATAAAAATCATTAAAATCCTATTTAAATAAAAAAATCTTATTTAAATAAAATAAATCCGATTTTTATGATTTTTCATACCCTGGGAAGACCCGTCCCTACAATCAAGAATTGTAGGTGAGACATCTGTCTCCATACCTAATAATTCATAAGAAGTTTGTTTAAAGAATTAGTTACACAAGAAAGCAAAATTGTTCCATACCCCACAACTATCAACACATGAAATTCTTAAAAATATTAAGTTTTAATCCACTGCATACGTTGGGGCAGAATATCGTTTCCTTCTTTGGTTACAGAAGCCAGCACAACGGCTTTACAGGCAACTTACTGAAACAGGCCGAAACGGCCTTCACAATGCTTTCCCCCAGGAGGAGAGGGAATATATATATATGTGTCGTCACATTATCACCTAATGTGCCGGTTTCTATTGTCGGGTCGTGGGTATGCCTAGAAGGGACAGATTCTTCCAGGGAAAACTGAAAGGGAGGCAGTGACTTTTTAAGTGTATCTCTTTTCATTTACTCAACCTCAGACTAGATGCTCGAGGATAAACAATTTGCAAGGCTCCCCGTCGATAACCGACATCTTTGTAAACAGGGAGATAAGCTATTCAAACGTAGGTCTCTGTAGCACAGAAAATATTGGATGGAAATCGTAATGGGTTTTGGCGATTCTTCAGGAGGTCTGAAAGAATCTGAGCCTTTCATAACGACGGGAATCAAAACTTTCGGTCGGACCCGTATCCAGGGGGGGGGGGGGTAAACATCACATCTACAGGAATCTCCTTAGAAGTTTGTAAAGTAGCCAAGAAATTTTCTTGATACAGGTTTTGAGCATGTATTTTACTTCTAAAACCCATTTAAAACCTGAAGGATATATAAATATTCCTTATCTAATATAGAATTTGAATCATAAAAAGAAGTTTAAGATGGAAATCTACATTTTTCTCACTCTAAGAGAAAAATGTATACACTGTCAAACTCAAGTGGCAAAGTTATTTAGAGAACATTAAGCAACTAAATTATACACTATACCTAGTTGATTGCAGTAATCTCGTAATAAAATTTATGATTGAGCTCGATTATAGGAAAAACCTGAAAATAAATGTAACAATTTAATGAGAAATATTTTTATGGTTGGTTTGTTGGGTTTAATGGCAATAGGTCCAAAAACGGACAAGCTGCATCAATCACAAGGAAATAAAATCTAGAAATATATTTAAAAGACATCAGAAAGATAACCAGACCAACATTAAAGGAGAAAATGCAATGTAAAACCAAATGAGTTATAAAATTTAAGCATGAAGGTAAAATTTTAATTACAAAAATGTACCTCTATTACAATAAAATGATAACTATGATGGGGTGTCCCCATCTCAGATGATAAAACTTCGTGAAATTCATTTTAAAATCAGATCAATTATAAATATGGAAAAATCCTGAATGATGAAGGAAGGTAAAAAGTAATGAAAGGGGAAATTATTAAAACATCTAGGTGGTAATGACAGCAGGAGTGAAATTATCTAGTATAATTAATAGTTTGTTATTTATAAATATTTTATGAGATTTGTTTGAAAGTTTTAAAAATGTGAAACTAAATGCAAGGTCTAGTTGAGAGGAAATTGATCGAAAATCTGAAGACTTAAACGTTAATAAAAGTTACTGGAGAATGATTAAATATAATGAACAGCATAAATGTTAAATAATTAGACAAATTTCATGACCTTAAACTTGTTTTAACCAAGGTATTTCATGTGTAACATTTTGTGTCCAGAAAACAAAATTACACACACAAAAGTTATGCAAGTATATCTATCTCCATAATCAGATCACTTAATAAACGTATTGAATCAGGACAAAAATGATAATAAAAACGAATACTTAGAACAAGACACCATATTTAATTCTAAGACATTACATGAAGAACAAACACATAGAAAGAAAATGGCTGAGTACAAACTTCAGTTTTAAATCTCAATTCAAAATGAAATTCTGGCTCTTCTTATCGTTGTCAGATTCAGTTTAAGTTTAACATTAAAAATAGATGAAAACCAAATGCTAGTATTTAAAGAAAAACTGACGAATTAAACACTGATATAACGTTTAAAGGAATAGGGAAAATGGTTAAATACAATGTGGAAGAAAAAATTTATGGTGTAATATTGAAATTCGTTCAACGAAAAGACATTTCATTTGAAACCATTTTCTGATGAGGAAGATCAAGCCTTACAATCAAGAATTGTAGGTGAATACATCTGTCTCCATAATCGAATGATTCATAAGGTTTCTTTAAAGAATTAGTTACACAAGTAAGCAAGAGTTCCATACCCCACAACTATAAACACATGTAGTTCATAAAAATATTTAGTGTTTAAAACATCACATCTACAGGAATCTCCTTAGAAGTTTGTAAAGTAGATTAGATAAGAAATTTCCATGATACATGTTTTCATCATATATTGTACTTCTAAAATCTGAAGAGTAGATAAGTATTCCTTACTTTATGTATAATTTGAATATAGAAAAGGAAAGATAAGTTTCAGATGAAAATCAATGCTTTTCTCCCTCTAAGAAAAAATGTATATACACTGTCACTCTAGTGGCAAAGTGATTTTGAGTAGATTCAAAATACTAAATTGTACACTTACCCCTAGATGATTGTAGTAATTTTGCAATAAAGTTCATGATTGAGCTCGATTATCAACAAAACCTGCAAATAAATGAAACAATTAAATGAAAAATATTTTATAAAATTTATTCGAAAGTTCTAAAAATGTTAAAGTAAAGGCAAGGTCTAGTTGCAGAGAAATTGATACAAAATCTGATGAATTAAACACTAGTAGAATGTTTTTAAGTTATTGGAATATGTTTAAATATAATGAAGAGCATAAACAAAATTTTAGACAATTTTCTTGACCTAAAACATGTTTTAACAAAGGGATTTCATTTTTAACTTTTTGACAAATAAAGGCTACTAAACACATATATGAAATTTATGAGTATATCTGCCTCTATCATCACCTAAGAGATTTCTTAACTAATATATCATGAAAACAAAGTTGTTTCATATGTTCATAATTAAAAACACATTTAATTAATTAAAACATCGTGTTTTAACATCATGTCTACAGGAAAGTCCTTTGTATAATATGGAAGTAAACTGGTACACACGTCTTGAGAATGTAGGTTACTTTTAAAACCTCAGATATGCATATTTTTTCTTATGAAGAATTTGACTAAAAGATAAAGTAAAAATTGCAATATTACAACAAAAAGCTGTAAGTGTTTTGCATTGAAACAAAATATTTTAGTGTGATTCATGTGATTAATATTGTAGTATATGTATAATGTATGGAATTAGACCATAATACGAGAAAAATCATTTTAGTTTATTGATACTGTTCATAAGGTATATTAGAAATAAATATGAGGAAATGAGTTTATTTTTTTACTGGTAGAACAGGTTTTTGATCAAACACCAAAGTGTTGCGCCATGGTTGACTGCAAAGTATGATTCTGGGTAGCATGATAAAATGAGAACACTACTTGATTCAAATCTAAGTGGATACTATGCTTTGTATTCTCACCAGTGATATGCGACAAAATTAGTGGTTTCCAAACTTTATAAACCTCCATCTCTCTTTTTTATGTAAAAATATTCAAGCCCCATCTGAATTTCCAGAAGTTTTAATTTCATAATTTCCTTAGGTCAAGACTTGTTTATGGAAAACAAAAATTTTAGAAATAGATATAAAAGAATCATCCTAATACTTAAAACAAAATTTAAAATATTCATTTGTTATAACATATTTTTATGCCTTCAAGCAAATCTTAGTTTACAACCAAAAATAAAACAAAATAATACATAATAAATACAATACATATCTTAAAATAATCTTTGGGGTGAAGCGGAAATTCGTCCGGTAATGACTGTTCTTTACGCTCAGTGGATGTGTTTATTAGGAGGACCCCAAACATCAAACAATAACCGATACATTTTATAGTTTGGTTTAATATGTACTTTACATTAAGGATATGTGAAAAATCAAGTTGAACAATTAAATTTGATGTTTTGAGGTTTGACCAGTTGGTGTAGTTTAAGGCACAAGGGCAATATTGTGGTGCCCCGCAAACTTGAAATTTTGGGGTAAAATTGAGAATTTGGTTAATGCATGGAAACCAATGTAGCAATTGAACTTAATAGCAGTATTAGTCATGTCCTCATATCATAAAGCAATATATGTCATGCCATGGAATCAAATGAATATAAGTCATAAATAGGGTTACAATACATTCCAGTCTGAAGAGTGAGTCTGATTATTCATTTTATCCCTTTCTGAAAGAGGTTTCATTTTTCACTCTGAACAAACACACAAAGCCAAGTTTCTTATGATTTTTAGTTATTGATTACCCCTTGCAAGGCTATTGGATGCAGAACTGTAAATTGAACCTTAGGAAATACTATGAGATTTATTAACTGTTATAAACTTTTCTGCCTTGGTGCAGATACTTGGTGTTTTATACGACCTAAACAGAGGCTGATGATATTATTTTGACTGATGTAATGTAAGTTTTGAAAATATCACATGTGAATAGAATTGAACAATTTCAAAAGAAAGCAGATTTTCTGATTTCATATACAGAAATTGTTCAGAAAAGGTTAGTGAAATTGATGCCTATTCTGCAATAAACTTGAATGAATTGTTTGAAGTAGTGACTATGAAAACATTTTGGTCTTATATAATACATGGAAAAATCAGAACTTAACCTTTGAAGAACAGTATCTGTGTTTACTATACCTATTGAAGACAATAAATGCAGTAAACTATTGGGAAAGGAAACCCAAGATCGAAAAACTATGATTTTAGAATAAGTTGATACTTAGATTTCAGTAACAGAAAGTAGAGGAAAAGAATTATGGGTTCATTTCTACATGGCTAGTGAAAAAAAGCATCAAATTCACCAAATGCACAAGAATCATTGCCACAAGCTGATGTTATAATTCCAGATTAATGATTCAAGAATCTTCCAAAACCCAAACCAGAAAACAAATATAAATTTTCCATCTTTAGCTATTACCAGTATCTCATTGAGTTATCATAGAACAGTTTGCAATTAAATTATCTTTAGTTCTTCAGAATGTCGTAATAATTAGACCAAAACATGCTTTGTTGTAGATTGATTTGTTACTGGTTTAAGATAAGTGGCAAACTACAAACAAATCATAGAAATTAATTGGACTCACTATCCTTTGACATACTGTGTGTAGAAATGTCATTCTGGGAAGACAAATATAATTTATATTGTAAGCAGGTATGCCGATTTAAATCGGCTTGATTTAAATCAAGTGATTTTTATTTAAAAAATCATTGATTTAAATCAAAATTTTAAATTTCATTTTTCTTTCTGTTGTTTACTATTGAGAATGAAATACTGAAAGATGCATGTTATTTTATTCAAATAAGTTAAGAACTTCGCTTGTACTAAGTTCACCCCAAAATTATATTGAAAATCATCCTCCCTTTGAAGACACTAAATAACAGTATTTGCTGATTGGGATCATGATTACCAGACAAGTATTTTCCACCTTGAGTCATTGACCAATAGGTGTCACCTACAAGCCTGCTCGTTGGTTTGGTTTTAAACATTCCTTGTAACTATAAATCACACATGGTCAATTTTAAACCATTCACCATGTGTTGAGTATAGATGCTGGAAACATATTCACTTGAATTATTAAAATTGTGGTAACTTGCTTTCTTTTTAAGATGTTCTAATTATTTATTTAGTATTATAGTCTGTTCATAAAAAGACACTTACAACGAAAAGATTTTCTTCAGTATCAAACACTCCAATTTTGCACATAAATCTCTAATCGTCAATTTTAATAGTTTCATTTTTGTGTATATTGGTTAATTTTTATTTCAATTTATTGGAAAATTTTGTGCATTGATCCCTTAGAATTCTTTACCCTGTTAGAATAACTATTCAATATTTATGGAATTGAAATTTCGAATGCAAAAGTTAATTCACTCATCTGGTAATTGAATGAGCATTTTGTATGAAAAGATTATGGGTTGAAGCAGACGGCTACTGGAATTGAAAAATTTTCTATTGCAGGTTCAAAATTCCAACGAACTGGCATTATCTGGGGATGCGATTACACTCGTTCTATGCTTTTCAGAGAAAAGCTTCATTTTTTGTTTTATATATAACCCCCTTTTTGTGTTTTTGGAATATACCTATGAAATACTTGTTAAAGCTCAAAGAATTTAAAAAATACACATACTTGATTTAAAATTTATGTATTTTCAAGTCGTCTCATTTTTTACTGTTAACTTAGAAAAAATAACATTTTTTTCACCAATAAGTTATTTTTGCAAGCTAAAAATTAATTAGGAATTTTTTCAAGATGCAAGTTCCTTTTATTTTATTTTCTATTTGTGACATGTTCTTAAAAGCAAGTCTTGAATTATTTTATACCACAATAACTGAAGTAATTCAAAACATTTTATTCATATATGATAAATATATAATGCGAAAAAATTCTGAAATTTGCATGATTGAAAAAATTCATAATATGGTGTCCGGGATCCAGCATCCTTATTTATCTGGGTCCAAAAAATTCATGTCACTGGTTGAGTTAAACTCAAAGTAATCTAAACTGCTTGAGAACCAGATGGGAAAACATTGCTCATCTTGGCATTTGTGGCACTGTCTATTTACTCTATTATGCGATTCACTTTGTTAATTCCTATGTGGCGTTTTAATCTTTTAAAAATTTACCAGGCTATATTTCTTAATACATTGTTTTACATAAAAATATTAATGTTTAAATAAATCAAGACTATCTAGAAACTACTGTTATTTGCATGTCTCATGTCCAACAAATTTAAACTTGTACGGGCAAGGAATTAAAATCTTAAAAATCCGATTTAAATAAAAAATCTGATTTAAATCAAATACATCCAATGTGTTTGATTCTTTTAAAAAAATTATGATTTTTTTCATACTCTGTGTAAGCAAATTTATTTTTGTTGCATGTGTAACCTTTGATTCAAGACAAGCTGTAAGTGTTACAACACTCACATTTGGAAATGCTGAATACTAAAACTATTGATTTGTTCATATTTGCTATGGATTGTAATGGATACATCATCAAGATATAGGGCCTTACATAGGTTCATTCATCAGCTGATGTATATCTTTTGGGGCAATAAAGTGTGCTTAGATGGTGCAGATTCTCAAGGGTTTCCAGGTCCTGTATGGAGACTTGAAAAGCTACCATTCAAAAGCATTATTCAAAACTCTGCCATAAAAGATTAAACATGCCCAAGCATATAAAAATGGCATAATTATTACACTTTGACAGAAAACAGTACTTTCGTATTAACTGCATGCCATTGGCAAATATCAACCAAGTTTTGTTTCGGGCGGAAAATGTTTCGCAATTGCCCTTAGGATAGCATCAAACATTATCATTTGAGGCTGGTTTTTTCCTCCACATACACTCAGCAAGGTAGGACTCGAGGTGGTGGCGTGATGTTCGTCGATGATTTTTTTTCACCATTTTGCACTTCCACAGATGCGTTCCATATTCTGTGTGTGTGCCAGTTTCAGAATCAATGACTGTATTTATGGTTCACTTGACAGTGAATATAACCAGATTGTTCCAGTTCTTCTGTCTTATACCCCTTCCAACAGTCGGTAAAAATGGTCGATACAGCTTTAATGTGTTTTTTATTTCGTTCATTAATATGGTAGCACTACGATCGGGGACCATAACAAGAAAAAAATGTTTCTCTTGTTTCGCGGCAAATGCCCCCAAATATCCATTGGGGTGGGAATATTCTTCCAGCGTTGCTTTTACGAACAATTAAAGGTCATTGGTTACTTCACTTCAGTTCATACCAGCGATTAATCGATGGCATGCAGTTATTACGAAAGTACCAGAAAACTCCACACGTATAACCAAAGCAAATACGTTTTTCTTGGATATATCACCTGAGATTCAGATGAGAGAAAAGGATTGGCTCTGGCATCTTCAGAATAACAGGCACACTGAAACAACTGCAGTTGGATCAAATTCTGAAAAACATGGAACATGAATTGAAATAAGTTGATAATTGTTCCAATTAAAAGTTCTATTACAAAAAATGGAGAAAACAATTTGTGTACGTGATTAGATGTTATTAATAAAAATCATGGTTACAAAAACCTAAATTTGAATAATAAAATGTATGGGATTGGTTTTATTAATTACTTCCTTCAAAAACCAAGGTTCAGTAGACTTTCTTTTTCCAATTGCCATTTACAAAAATTATCAATTAAGTAAGAAACTATGTTCCTCTAACAGTATTTTACACATTTCAAGGTGGAAAATATGGTCTACGTTTTTTGTGACTGGGTATAGCACAAGCATCAGTAAGTGAATTACATCAACGTGGAATAGGGTAACAGTCTGCAGCTTTTACAAGCTGACCATAACGCTTGTACTTCCGAATATTTACAAAACATTTCCGAATCGAAACCAAATGCACATTGTCTGGAAGATCCTCACATCTTTCAAACACAAAACAAGGTAGTTTTAAAATTACGCACCTGTTAGATGTTGTTCAGATTATTAGGTTGCGTGAATTCTTCACTTTCACTACAGTAACACAATAAAAGAAAACCTCCGAAATAAATCCTTGTTTATTAAGACAGTAAGCAGCTAAGCTCATCATTAGGACGCTAGCGACGAGGCAAGAAGTGACAAAAAGTAATTAAGTTGACACAAAAATGCACAATGCTGCTATGGATTAAAAAAATGGTTTTTCTTATTATTTAATATATGAAAAATAGAATGAAGTATTTACAGCGTGATGCGTGACGGCTGTGCGAGATACGATCCGCGAGACTAACAAGAACAACCAACAAACTTTTTCCATCTATTGCCACTGCTGAACAATTACATTATTTATATTTTCTTATCTTGTCAAGACACATTTTTAAATGTTTACAAAAAGTTAAAACTTAACACACTTTACGAAGTAAATTCAGAAGCCGGTACAGTTACAGTTTCTGTATTACATTACGAATCAAGTTTAATTCGTTTCTGTGTGTTTTTGATTAAAATATTATGGATATTTTTGAAGGACAATCTGGAATAGCATTAATCTAGAAATAAATACAAATCCTATAGACCAAAGTTTTATCTAAGATAAAATTTTCTTAGATTTATTTTTAACGTTTTTAATAAAATGTAACTTCTGATCTATCAAGAAAGTGTTTTGGTTATTAACTGTTTCATTACTCATTAACGAATTCGAACACTTTCTGAGAACATAAAACTAGTCTTCTTTCACATAAAACGTGTTTTGAAACAGCCTATATCTGTCACGAGAATTAATTTTCGTGAAAAGAAGCGTCGAACAACTCAACTCCACTAATGGAAGAATAGGGGACGTTCCGGGACTTACACATCCTAGTAAAACTTTTGGGGGGGGGATAGAGTGTGTGACGTCATGGTGGACATGGGAGTATTTCCGCTTTCACTGGGTTATCATCACAGATGGTCCAGCTATCTTGAACTAGTACGAAAATTGGCATGCTTTCTTTGGCGTTTTTCTGAGGTCCTGTTAGTGACTCATTTCCGGAGACGCTCAGATTGCTGCCTACATTTCTGAAGTGAATTTGGCGGACGTGACTTTCTGTGGATTGCTTATTTTGTGCTTCCTATAAATTATATATTTTATCCTTTGATTCTGATAAACTTGCGTATTTGATTTACATTTTCATTGTGTTCGATTTATATTTGTTGATCATAGTATTTCTTTCTGTTGCAATAGTTGCTGAAAAGTGCGCGTCTTGGAACATTTTTCCAATTTCTTTAGTGAAAAACATTGTATTTGTTTTACTACGTTTTCCATTTTTATTTCATCTATAATACCATTTATATTTGATTTAGTTTTGTCTTAAACGTTCTCCACTTCTCATCTTGTCCCTTAGTGTTAATAATGAGACTTCTCATAATTGGCGATTCAATGATTAAGTATTTGAACGAATACTTAATTAGCGAATTGCAGGATCATGAAGTTGATCTCATTTCTTTTCCAGGTGCGAAGATAGAAAGGATATCTGGGAAACTTAGTAGTTTAGGTAAGTATGAATGGATGCTCTTTCATGTAGGGACTAATGATCTTGCTGGTGATGTTTCTGAAATTCTTCAGGAATACACCAGCCTTTTTCAGGAGCTTTCTATTTTGTATCCTGCTGCTAAGGTGATTATTTCTGGGATCATACCACGTGGTCCCAACTTTTTTCTGGATTCTGAGTCCCGTTCTTCTCTGGCATCTCAACTAGAGTTTTTAAACCAAAAGACCTCAATCGTCAATCATGAACTAGAAAAGGCTTGCCTGGGCCGAGAGGCATTTTATTTCTGTCAGTCTCTTGGTCCATGGAAAGGCTTCTGGGGACGTGATGGATTACATCTCAACAGAAAAGGGAATCTTCGTTTGGCGAAAATGTTTTCACAAACATTAGGAGGGCTGATTGCATTGGAAGCTGCAATCTCCAAGGACAGTCCTGCAGTAAGTACATTTTTTAGATGTTACTTTGTTAAATGCAGCTTTCAATCTTGTTCCAAGCCTAATATGTGTTGTGTAATCTCTTTCAAACCTGTCCTTTCTAAAAATTTTAATGTTCCTGATATCTGCTCTTTGTTAGAGTTTGCTGATTCCAATGGAAGCTGCAATCTCCAAGAAGGACACTCCTGCAGTAAGTGCATTTTTAGATGTTACTTTATCTGTTAAATGCAACTTCCAATCCTATTGTAAGCCTAATATGTGTTGTGTAACCTCTTTCAAACCTGTCCTTTCTAAAAATTTTAATGTTCCTGATATCTGCTCTTTGTTAGAGTTTCCTCCTTTGCCAATAATTATTTCTAACAACACTAACATGAGTAATTTGCAACCTTCTAGTCCACCTGCAAGTACTAATATTTCTGCTCTTTCAGTTATTCAGTCTGTTCCTCCTGTTCTTTCTCCAACAAATACCTCTACTATCCCTTGTAGTAAATCTAATGTTCCTGACATCCATTCTTTGCAAGAATTTCCTCCTTTACCGAAACTTATTTCTAACACTAACATGATTAATTTTCTACCTTCTAGTCCACCTGCAAGTACTAATATTTCTGCTCTTTCAGTTATTCAGTCTGTTCCTCCTGTTCTTTCTCCAACAATTACCTCTACTATCCCTTCTAGTAAATCTAATGTTCCTGACATCCATTCTTTGCTAGAATTTCCTCCTTTACCGAAACTTATTTCTAACACTAACATGATTAATTTTCTACCTTCTAGTCCACCTGCAAGTACTAATATTTCTGCTCTTTCAGTTATTCAGTCTGTTCCTCCTGTTCTTTCTCCAACAAATACCTCTACTATCCTTTCTAGTAAATCTAATGTTCCTGACATCCATTCTTTGTTAGAATTTCCTCCTTTACCGAAACTTATTTCTAACACTAACATGAGTAATTTTCAACTTTTTATTCCTCCTGTTCCACCTGTAAGTACTGATACTTATCATCTTTCAGCTGTTCAATCAGTTACCACTCTTCCATTTTCTTGTAACCTAGAATGTTATTGCTCAGTAAAGGTATGCTTATCTGATAGTTTGGGAAATAATAGTGCTAATAAACAATGTAAGGTGGAAGGTTTGATTAAGCATTGTAGAACTGGTGGGGGTAGTGTCGAGCATCTTGAGGTCGAAAGGGAATTATATCCCAGACAATGTGCATGTTGTCAAAAAATTTATAAGACAAAGGTCACTTTTAGAAACCATCTTAAAACATGTAATGTTAGTGTTAAAATTTCATATCCTCGGCAATGTGAGATTTGTTTTAAGTCTTACCTTTCCAGAAAATCATATTCCAATCATAAGAGCAAGTGTAAAGTGCAGGAAAATAGTAGCTTACTGCAAGATCTCACCAAAGTTCCTGATACCATGAGAGAACACTGTTCAGCTAATGTTTGTTCAATTTCAGAAATCTCTATTTCTGAACTATGTAACAATTCTGTTTTGGAAACTATGTCTAGTGTTAACTCCAATTCATTTATATCACCCAAAACTACGGACAACCCATTAGCCTCTTCAATTAGTTCAAAAGAATATCAACGTAACTCGCCACTCCCTATTTCAAAATCGATAGATATCCTATCTCTTCCTAATTCATTAATTAGTAAATGTGTACCAAATTCTGATTTAAAGACATGTGAGAAATGCTTAAATATATTTTCAAATAAGTACAATCTTCAACGGCATAAAATGGTATGTGCAAGAGCTTATGTGAAAACCTTAAGGGCCAAAAAGTGTCCAGTTTGTGGCAAGTTTTTTAAAAGTGAGACAGAATTTATTGAGCATGAGCAGTTATGTATTTTAATTAATGAACAGGAAATGCATTACTGTATTTTTCCAGACTGTAATAGGCCATTTAAGCACCTTGGAAATTTAAATAGGCATGTGTTTGAAATACACAATTCAGATTCTCTTCAAATACTTTCATTCGATTCAATGGTTAGTTTCCAAAATTGGTTAGAGATGGAAGGAACATCAACTTTTACATCTTTCACTAAAACAACAGGAGGCAAGCAGTATGGCTCTAAAACATTTCATTATTATTCTTGTCAATTTAATTTTCTATCATCTCAATTTCAAAATTCCAGGAAAACAAATCGCAAAAATAGAAAAGGTACAATACCTAATCTTAACTGTCCTGTCAGAATATGTGCTTGTGAGCAAAAGGACTTGGTTACTGTCTCTTACAGCACTAATCATAACCATCCCCTACAATTTAAAAATTGTAGGTTTCAACCCTTGAAGCAAAGTACGCGTGACTTAATTAAAGCACAGTTATTGTTAGGTATTCCTGTGCAAAAAATTCAATTGCTTTTGAGAGAAAATTTTGGAGATCGTGATTGTAGGGAGTTTTTCCCTGTAAAAGAAGTGTTCCTTTCACGGAAAGTAATTAAGTCATATTCTCGTCATGGACTCGCATTGCAACCAAAGAGTGATGCAATTTCCATTGCTGCTCTTGTTGAGGAGTTAAAAGTTGAGGAGTATGACCCAGTGTTAATTTTTAAACCTCAAGGCTCTAGTACACTGTATGGTCCTTCTGATTTAGACCTTTTAAAAAATTGTAACACCTCTTTTGCTTTAGGAATTCAAACTAAAGATCAAAAGGATATGATGGTGAAGTCTTGCAGTAAAATATTATGCATTGATTCAACCCATAAAACGAATCAATATGATTTTTATTTGATCAATTTGGTAGTCTCAGATGAGTTTAGTCATGGGTATCCAGTAGCACATTTTATTACAAATTCATTAACATATGAAACAATGATTTGCCTTTTTAAAAGTCTTAAGTGTAGAATTCCTTATTTAAATGTTAATTGTGTCATGACTGATGATGACCACACTACTTTTAGTGCATTTCAGGCTGTGTTTGGACATGAAGTAAAACATTTGCTGTGCAAGTGGCATGTGTTAAGAGCCTGGAATAGGAATTTAAATTCTTACATTTCTGATAAAATGCTACGAAATGAAATTAAGTTAAAATTAATGAATCTGCTAAATGAAAAAAACCTTACAGAATTCAATAGACTTCTTAATGACTTTTTGAACTGTTCCGAAAATTGCGAGTTATTTGTAAATTATTTTAAAAGGGAATATTCTAACCGATGTGAATTGTGGGCCACATCTTATAGGAGATATTATCATGCTTCAGTTAATACAAATAATTATTGTGAATCATTTCATAATCAGTTAAAAACCGTTTACTTTGGACGTAAATTTAATAGAAGGTTAGATACCTTGTTAAAAGTACTACTTGATATCGTAAAAGATAACTTTTTAACGTATAAAAATAGAATTTTAAATGACATTCCACCAAAAGAAGAAAATCCAGACATTGAAGCCAGACATAAAAAAGGTAGCAAAATTCCTGATACAGATTTGCTTTTACTTAATACTAATACTTGGTCTGTGAAGTCCCAATCACAGAAACATAAAGAATACATTGTAAAGCTAGTAAACACTAAGTGTCCTATGATTGATCACTGCTATTTTAAATGTCTTGAAATTAGTTGCATGTCATTATGCTGTCATTTATATAATTGCAACTGCCCAGATAGTTCTAATTTGTGTAAGCATGTGCATAAAGTGCATTCCACTAATCCTAAAACTAATCTCAATAACAATGACCTTTTTGATGATGCTCCTAGGATTGAAACAGATGGTTTTAAAGAACCCTTAAAATCTACATTTATTGCTAAAGATTTGTACAATCCTCATTCCAAGGCTGATAAAGTAAAAGCATGTCAAAAGTTATGGGATTCCTTATCGCAAAAATTGAATGATCCACGAGTTCAAGAATTCATGCTTGACAATGTATATACAACATTGCAAACATTAGTTGCTGGATGCCGTGGCATTTTAAACTCAGAGACTGATAAAAATTCTAATATTTTTCCTTCTTCAAAAGTGGCTCCAAATCAGGCTATTGAGCGTCAGATTCTATTCAAAACCCGGAAAAAACAGAAAGGTGCAATGCTTCACAAGAGGAATAGTGCTAAAAGGTTCTTAGATTCGGAAGATGTTGATGATTGTTTTGTAAATATGACCCCATGCAAAAAGGCAAAGATAGATTCCTATGAACCATTTACAAAATTAAACAATGAAACAGGTGAATCTTTTACTAAAAGCATTGGGGTCTACAAATTGTGTCAAACAGCTTTCAAATCTCTGGATCCTTTTATTACTATTAATGAAGAAAGTGCTATTAAATTGAAGTCTAAAGGTTTTGTCAGAGGATGGTTATTTGACGTTATCATTGATGCATTTCTTTATGTGCTGTGTACGGTTAATCCAGACTTTGTTTTAATTGATTCTGCTATTACAAACCTAATAATAAATAGCATGTCATCAACAGATCAATTACTAGCTTGCAATCCTTTAATTTTATCATCAAAATATTTATTTCTGCCTGTTTGCATGGAAAATCATTGGTGTTTAATATTTATTAATAAAGAAAAAAGATGCATTGATTTTTACGATCCATCAAATAATGATATTTCTGACAGGTATTGCAAAATTTTAGATAATGTTAAAAATTATTTTGGTTGTACAACTGGGATGTGGACTATTAATTTCCCCTTACATGTGTTGCAACAAGATTCAATGAACTGTGGTGTGTTTGTATGTTACTTTGCCCATCAGATAATATACAAGTCTAGTGTTTATGTGCCATTTGATACAAATAAATTTCGGGCATACATTTACTGTGTTTTGTTAGGAACAGTGATTCCTTCAAAGGACTCATTTAATAAACCAACTGTAAATAATACTTTCGTAGATGCTAATTCCTGTAATTTTTCAAAATTTAAGACAATAGATAAAAGTAATGTTTTGACATGTGAAGTAAAAGTTAATGACATAGAGATTAAGACATACATGCTGAAATCTTTAGATCTCTTTATTTCATTAGAAGAAGAAACCCTTTTAAGATCAGCTTCTACTGCTTTTTGCAAAGGTTGGCTGTATGATTCAATAATTGATGCTTTTGTTTTTAATGTTATTAGGTATTCAAACACCTTTGGATCAATGGATGCAATATGTTCCTCTTTGATATTAAATGGTTCTTATTTTGAGCAATTAAGGAAACATAGAATTTTACTCATTCCAGCCAATGTCAATAAACATTGGAGTCTAATTGTTGTAAATATTGATAGCCATACCTTAGAGTTTTATGATCTATTAAATGACTTCATAGATAAAACATCATCACTTTTATTGCTTAAATGGTGTTCAATATTAAGTAGTGTATTTCCTAACTCAAATAAATGGACTTTTAGTTTCCCTCCCCATGTCAAGCAAACTGACAATATAAATTGTGGTGTCTTTGTATGTTATTATGTTTATAAAAAAGTAAATAATACATCTTTAAATTCAGATTTCCACATACCAAATTTTAGACAGTTTATTTATGATACTATCATTGGAACATAAAGTATTTATACATACCTCAAATATATTTTTATTTATTTATGATACTATCATTGGAACATAAAGTATTTATACATGCCTCAAAAGCAAGGAATTAAACAGATACCAAATGTGTAACCAATAATGGACAGACCATATAGTTACAGTTAATTTATATCTGCACTTAAAACCTTAATATTTTCTTAGTTTGATAGTGTATTTTGTGTTTGTATTAACAAATTTTCTAGATCAATTCAAAATAATTTGTTCACATTTTTAGTAAATATTACCTTCTTTTACTACAAAACTCTTAACACAAACCCAAATTAAGTTTGAATGAAACCTATAATTAATTCTTCAGTAATTTGTTTTCTCTTATGAAATATTGCTTTTCTAACCCACTGTTGCATGAATTTTATGTGTTGTAATTTTACTGGCTTTCTCATTGTAAGGCTAAAGAAGCCTTTCTCAGTCTAATTCCTGAATGTTAACCCTCGCACTCACACAGCATCCTCGACAACACGTGGGAGACTTAACACACTCCACAGGCTCACACAGCACCCTCTACAATATGTGGAGGATTTAAAAAATAATAAACATCTTTTAGTTCAGAAGAGACTTAATTGAAAAGCAGCATTGAGAGAATTAACTGCTGAACACGGGGGAAGTTTGCAGTGTGATCTGATAAATCAATGATTTCTGGGAGTTGAAACATTTTCAATTTAAAATGTTTTTCTCAATGAAAGTATGTTGTATATTGCCCACACTAGAAAAACCAGCTATATAGCCAAGGCGATGTCCGAGGCTGTCTTGATGAAAAAGGCCGCATCCAGACCCCTGTCTCCCCACATACGACACTTTTCTGAGAAATCTTCCATACCCCATCTTATTGAGAAAGGTTTCACTGATCAGAAGATTCCTGCTGTGTTGTTTCCTTAGTTAAATGACCTGTCAGTGTGATGGATGGATTTAGTCATTATGTTTTCCAGTAATCCAGATTCTTATTGTGTTAATGGTCTGCGTAATTTAAGTGATGAGCCAAGTTGCTACTCATTGAAAAAAAAATGTGCGCCGTAAAGGAGAATACAATCGAATAATTATACATGGTCTTTTTTATTCCACACCCCATCGAATGTCTTTTCCATTGACTCCCCACTGAGAAAAACTCGTTGATCTCAATGAAAACCAGACTGCGGACATTTCCTTTGCCAAATTTTCGCATGCTGCTAAGACCACTGAATGGATGGGCGGGGGCAGAGGGCTCAAACCCCCAGGCGAGGAAAACATTAAGCCGCTTTGTATGCCTACATCCAGCATCTCTCCTTCCCTAGTATCACCTTGTAGATTTTCAATTATAAACAGGTATTTTCAACTTTCATCCTTTATTTTTCAGACGCTTATCATTTACTTTTCCTTGCAAAGGATAAAATTACCTGAGTGCAGCTAGAATTTCTAAAATGTAAAATTAAAAAAAATTGTTTCCTGAAATTCTGGTAAACTCGAATAACTTATTTTTAAAAAATTGCGTTTGGTATGTTTGGGGAAATTTATAAAATGTTTTCCTTTGAGGAAGTTTCTCTAGTATATTTTGGGTCATTTTCAGAAAAGCTGTGGAAATACCACTGCGATTTTTTTAAATTATAGTAAAATAAAAGTTCTGAAAAGCTGAGCCTAACACCATATAAAGTCTAAAATTAAATCTTACTCATGACTGAGAAAAAATCACAACTTTGCAACACTAAGAATATATTTCAATTCTAACGAGTTTATTGCATCTTTCCAATGTTGCACTTCTATAATCTACTGATTATCTTAACTAAAAGAAATTTATTATTGATGCCATATAAAATGGTCACCAAAAACAAACATCATCTAGTTATTTACAGCAGAATACTGGATGATCAAGAGACATCAAATTGCAGCATTATTTTAGCTTTCCATATTTAGTTAGATTCAAACAAAATGCAAATTCGAGTTAGAAAAGAAAACCAGTATTTCTATTTGCATGCAAAGATCAATTTCAATACAATGATAGAAACCTCTCGAGTTGTATCCTGAAAAAGAAAAATTAATTCTGTGTTCTCATACATACAAATACAATGATAGAAACCTTGAGTTCCATCCTGAAAAGTAAAATTGTTTCTTTTTACATAAAAATACAATGATAGAAACCTCTCGAGTAGCATCCTGAAAAAGAAAAATTAATTCTGTTTCTTTTTACATAAAAGTACAATGATACAAACCTCTTGAGTAGCACTCTGGAAACAAAAATTAATCGTTTCTTTCGATACACTGGTTTATATTTACCCTCAAGTAGTTACAATGCTTTTGACCTACATAAATCTCAAGGGTATATCTTGAAATGGCTACATCTCGAATTTCCCACTAAAATCTTAACAGTAGCTAGAGTCTTATGAATATGTGAGGTTACTTTAGAATCATCCTGTATTTATTTGCTACTTATCTAAAATATTTCTTGACAATTTAATTAAACGATCTTGTTCTTTCATTACATCTTAAAATCTTGACAATGCAAAATGATTGAAGTAAATCTTCAAAACCTGTAGCTGTCTTGTCTTCTTAACATTTAATAAAACTAATTTATTGCTACATGGATAGTCAGTAGCTACAGAGTTTCAAAAATAAATTTCCTGAAGTCAAAAGTATTAAATTCCTTTCTAACATCTAAATTCTTAACAATCTGATGTACAAAGTATGATACAAAGACACCACAACTAGTGCTATCTGTCTGGTTAAAGTGAGGAGTGCATGAAATTAACCAATCTTCATGAAGATTTAAAGCTTTACAGATCTGATTTTTCCAAAATTGAATGGAATCTTTGTAATTTTCAGCAGAAGTTGTACCCAGGGGATCATAGAAATCAAATTTTTTCTCTTGAATTTTTCCAACCAGTAGAACCCAATGATAATTTTTATTTAAAGGTATAAATAAATATTCACTAAGAGCAAATTGCACTCCAGCCAATCGATTCAATATTTCATTACTGTTACTGATATAATTCATTTCAAAGCACCTGGCAGCCAAGGAATTAGTACCATAAAGGATCTTACTTAAAAATCCATCAATAACACTGTCATAAAGCCAGCCACATTTGAAATCAGATGCTGCAGTTGTTATAGTCAAAATTTCTTCGTTTGGAATATAGGGATCAAGAGATTTAATTTCTAGCAAGCTAATGTAAATGTCATCAGTGTAGAATATGGGCTTAGTCATATTGTTTAAATCAAGTTTCGGAGTAAAAGTTTTGTAATTTTCAGTAGTATTTTCATTATTAAATGCTTTTTGACATAATAGGCTATTGTCTTTACTTAAATAACTCTGAGTCAAATCTAGCAAATTGTCTTGCATGGCTTTTTTTAGTAAATGTAGGATAATTACATGCTTTGCGTTTGGAAGCTTTAGTGGCTGTTGTTTTAAAGAAGCTTTGGTGTGTCAACTTCTGATTTGGAGATACAGGTACAAATGGCATTTTATTACTAAACTCTTCCAAAGTCTTTGATTTAACTGCACCTTTGCATTCAGATACAAGATTTTATAACGTTTTGGTAATGTTAGGCAATAACACTTTTTTAACAGTTGGATCATGAATAAGAGCAAGTAGCTCAGACATTAAATTTCTGCATGACTCAAGCTTGTCTTCAACAAAACGTGGCATAGCATCTGGAGAAATCTTGGGTTTTGCCACTAATTCTAACGAGGAGCAAATTTCCATCTTTTCGATAGAATTATCACTTATAGACAAAGTCTCTCTACAGGAAATTGAATGAATTTTATGGATATGCTTGCATAATGGGTTTTTATCAGGACAATTACAAATATACAAGTGACTGCATAGACTTAAGCATTTCTCATCTAAGCACTTTAAAAAACTGATCTTCTTGAGGACATGCTTTGTAAATCTGCTCTACGATGTATTCAGTGTGATCATTAGATGCAGATTTTATTATCCATGATTGACAATTTATTTCAAGTACGTGATGATCAGGAATTTTCATTGCTGATAAATGTCGTCTTTGATAAGTTGGTGGATATATGCTCTTTGGGCAGTTAGTTAAAATATTATACTTGTGGGTCATAAATATATCTTCTTCAATTTGTAAGAGGGTTTCAATCAGCTGATCTAATCGCCTGTTAAATTTTCGTTGTAAATAAGTCGTTTTAAGTTTGTTGTGAAATGATTCACAATACATGTTCGTTTCAGTGAAGGCATGGGGAAAATTCCTATAAGCCATTGCCCAAAGACTTGCTCTGCTGTAATAATATTCTTCAAAATACTCAATAAATGATGGTGCAATTGTCTGAAACTTCGGCAAAAAATTGTCCATCATTGTTTGAAACTTAATTGAATTTCTTTCTTCAAGCAATGTTAATAGAGCACAATATAACTCTTCTTTTAATTTACAATTGGAAACTTTGACCAACAATTGACGCTGCCAAGCTCTTAAAATATGCCACTTACATAATAAATGAGGAACATTTTCACCAAATACTTTTTTGAATACAGGCCCTGTTACATGGTCATCATCTGTCATTACACAATTTACTTTCAAATCAGGAATTACTATTTTAATGCTCTTAAACAAATGGTACAATGTATCCTGGTCTAGATGGTTTACAATGAAGTGGGCTACAGGGTATCCAGAACCAAATTCATCTGGAACAATCAAATTTAATAAATAAAAACCATATTGATTGGTTTGATGTGTTGAATCAATACACAACACCCTAGTGCTTCCTTCAATCATCAAATTTTTTGTTCTCTAGTTTGTAAACCAAGAGCAAAAGACTCATGAGATGAGGGCAGCTTATCAAGACCTTTCGGTCCATATACAGTAGGCTGCCCTTGTGGTTTATATATAAGTATGGGATTATAAGACTCTGCTGAGTTTTTCAACTACAGCAGCTACTGAAAGGGCGTCATTATCATTGTGGTATAAAAATGATTTATTGTTTTTCGAGATACAAATGACTTCTTCACATTGAAGCAATCTCTGTTATTTCGTGATCCTGTTCCATCTCGTAAAATGGCTTGAATTTTGGAAGTTGATATTCCCAATTCCACATAAGCTTTAATTTGACCTCGATAACTTTGTCTCAAAGGTTGAAATTTAGTGTTATCAAAATTTAATTCATGATTGTGTCCAGGGAAAAAACTGACTTTAACTTGATCCACTTCTTCACATACAGATATTCTTGATGGACAGTTGCAGTTAGGAAGCATATGCTTTAAATTTTTTTTTCTTTGTTCAAGACGTTGAATTTCAGACTCAGATGAATAAAACTGACATAATAATGGTAAGTTTTACCAGCAACACATTTGCTTCCAGATTTTTTTTTTTAAAGTAACTGTAAGTTTTGGAGCTTTCTTCATCTAACCATGCCTGAAACTCCTCCATGGAATCAAACTGGTATTCCTGTAATTTTATGCTACTGTCATGGACATCAACTATATGTTTATCATGTACAATTTTTGAATGGAAAGCTTTCAGGAAAGACACAAGGATAATATCCATCACTATTATTATCAGAAATTTGGCAAAATTCTTTGATGCCTAAATAGACTACCTCGATGTTTATATACCTTTTGGCACTTATTACAAACAAATTCTGCAGATTTGGAAACTTTAGATTTGCAAGTTTTGGAAAAATTAATAGAACATAGACCACTTCCTTCATTATCCTTACCATTCACCATATCGTCACAGCTACCACCACATCTCTTGTACTCCACAGGCTTTGATTTTTGTTCACTTGTTGGGGAAACAGAGATGCAACCATTATGGCCCTCACAACTGGTCTTAGGAGAGTCAGATTGAAGTTTAGGATGTCTATGGGAAAAATAACATTTTTATATCTGTGATGATTCATTGCATTTTTTAAAAATACAGGTTGTGAGTCATGTATTTTTGAAGAGAAATTTCATTTCTGAATTCCAGAAAAAGAAAGAATCCTTACCTCTTAATTTGTGGCTGCTTAACTCTTTGTCTCTATTTCTCCTTCGGCAAAACAGTGATCCAGCCATCGTTATCCTCGTTAGTAATAGGGTAGTCGGATAGTTGAGGCTTTGGATGTCTAAGTGAAAATAAAAAGAATTGGCTTTTATTATGCTGGAACTGTTAGTCATATATTTCAAATACTAGTTGTGATTAATATTTTTTTGAAAAATAAACTTCAGTTCTTAGAAAAAGTTTTTTTTATTTCTGAAGTAAAGGTCTCATTACAGCTTATTCTTCAGGGGAGAGGTATTTATCCTGTGATCCCAAGACAACAAAGCTGAAATCACAATGCATGTCTCTTGATTTTGGTTTAAAATGGTTTGCAACAGGTCCTCAAATTTTGAGAAGCATCCGTGAAGGCTATCGTAGGTGTTATTGGTACCTACATTTAACATAATCAAGTCATAATTCCAGAAAAAGAAAGCATCCTTACCTCTTAATTTGTGGCTGCTTAACTCTTCGCCTCTGTTTCTCCTTCGGCAAAACAGTGATCCAGCCATCTTTATCCTTGTTAATAATAGAGTAGTTGGATAGTTGAGGTTTGGGATGTCTAAGTGAAAATAAAAATAATTGGCTTTTAATACGTTGCAACTGTAGTTATATATTTCAAATACTAGTTGCAATTAATATTTTTTGAAAAATAAACTTCCGATCTTAGGAAAATGTTATTCTTACTTTTTGTTTTGAGACTGCTCAATCCTGGGATGCTGTTGACGCTTTGACAAAACAGCGATTCTCCCTCCAGAGTTCTTACTACTGAAAGTTGGACTAGGACGTCTAGTGAAAATAAGGGAACTTGTTAGCCAAGCCTCAACTAAAGCTTGAATATGGAAACAACGTTACACATTTAAAAGTAATATTTGATGTACAACATAATGGATATTAATACCTGCATTGAACAGAACCTTTGGTAACAATAGCAGAATACAGTTCAACAGCCTTAGTCTCAGGGGGAACTACAGGTTGATTCGAACTCTCAGTTGAAGAATTGAGAGTGGGAAACTGAGCACTTAGGTCGTGGAAAACCTGCTGCTTTTCTACATCACAAGCGTGAATGCTCGCCAGAGCTTCCTTTAGCATTGCAATAAAGAGTTGCGCTAGTTGAAGGTTCCCTTTCCTGTTTAAATGAAGGCCATCCCTTGCCATACAACCTTTCCAAGTGACTTGGGATCTACAAAAAGAAACGTTTTGCTCCTTTTGGCAGTAGGAAAACAGCCGTTGGTTTAGAAGATAATTTTTTGGATTAATTTTCTGAAGAAAAGGTCTCATTACAGCTTGTTCTTCAAGGGAGAGGTATTTATCCTGATCCCGAGACAATAAAGCTGAAATCACAATACGTGTCTCTTGATTTCGGTTTAAAATAGTTTGAAACAGGTCCTCAAATTTTGAGAAGCATCCACCAAGGCTATCGTAGGTGTTATTGGTACCTACATGCAACAGAATCAAGTCATAATGATTCTTTAAAGATGAAATCTTTTCCGTTAAACGTTCAATGGTGATTCCTGGAAAAGCTAGAACATGTATTACACTACCATGTAATTGCGATGGTAAATACTGATCTAAATATTTAACCATAGAATCGCCAGTAATTAAAACCTTCAGTTATACTTTACAATTATTAGATAATTTACAGACAAGAAAAGTAATTAAAAAAATAGAAATTGGTCACAGAAAACAATCAAACAAATAAGACTACAGCACAAATGCAATCATTCAATTTAAAAATGCAAAATGAACTCTTAAAACATTCAACAAATAGTAAAAATCGTGAAAACAAATGGAAATACAACAAATCAATGGGAATACAAAAAAGCGCTAAACAGTAAAAAATATTTGAGAACTGACAAACGCAATTAGTACAAAAATGAATATCAAAAATAAAATAACTTTCAAAATAACGAAATATGCAAGAAAAAGGATAAGCGATTCCCAACAAGCTTCGCAATATCAAGGAGAGTAATCAAACCCACTGACAGCACTGATATCAAGCAAGGTTACACTGAGCTATTGGCGTGATTGACCACTGCAACGCATTCCAAAATCAAAATTGGCTTCCACGCCAGTAAGGTTTTCGAGCCAAGACGGCGAAATCTATAGCAACCTCCGAAAATCTAGAGTAACCCAGTGCTGCATTTTCACTCCCAAAAGTAACTTTCTTTTCTGCATTAGTTCTTTTTAGCATGTTGCCAAAACGAAATGAACAAAAGAGATTAAATATTTAATATCGATTAGAAACATTCAAAATCGATATTAACCAAAATGTAAAAGAAAACAATACATAAATATTAACAATCTAAAATACTTGTTGAAATTGAAATAATCTTAAAATTACTATTTCTTGTACTAAAACTGAGCCACTACAACCTCACCTTCTAAGTGAAAGTGAAAGTACTTTCACTCTCTCACGATAGCACACAAGACATTATGAAAATAGCTGAAAAAATATAATTTTTCTTTGTTTTTATTGCTAAATAAAATTAATTAAGAAAACATTTTGTAGGTGTAATTTTAAAGCATTAAAATTAAATTTTATTCTCAAAATGTATTGAGAAAATGAATATTCCCGAAAATGAAATGAAATGAAACCCGTTCCCTCAAAACAAATTGATTGGATTGAATTTTATGAATAGGAATAATGTGTGTTTTTCATTGATGTGATTGTTACGAAATATGCAAAGGCGAATCAAATATCTTGGAATCTGTCGATAAGTTTTAAAAAGTTTGAGAAAGCAAAAAAGTGAGTTTCATTTGTCTTGTCTGATAAAAACGTTTAAGGTTTTGCTTTTGGAAAAAATCGTAAACATACAACGTTGTACTAGCTAATTTTAAATTTCAACAGACGTATCCGTACAAATAAATTTTGTTTTTCTTAATCAGGATCTGCATGGTCACGAGCTGTGTGCAAAATTAGCATCTATAATTCTTGAAGCATCATATATATTAATGATTAACAAATCAAAACCATCTAGCAACTACACTGATTTGCTTGTCTCATGTCCAACAAATTTAAACTTGTAGGGGTAACGAATCAATTAAAATCAGAAAATCCAATTTAAATTTTAAAAATTTGATTTAAATCAAATCCCACTTTTTCCAATCATGCTTTTTGTCATGATTTGCCAACCAAGTCGCAAAAATGACAAGCGGATGGACACAGCAAGAATCCTAATGTTAAATCTTAGACGAATTTTCGAAGGATAGCGCATGCGCATTAGTTGTGATTGTGTATGGGGAAAAATATTTGAAGGAAGGATATTCGTGAAAATGGGGAAAATCTCGGCATGCATAAGTTTAACATTAGGATTCTTGCTGTGTCTAATCTGGGTTCCATAATTCCATTAGTTTCTTGGATTTTTCGGCGTCACGTTCCATTACTAGGCGATTCGAAACATATTTTCTGAATCGTTTTACTTTGATCCGTTTTAAATAGTCTTCATCTGTGTTTTTCTACTTTGTTTCATTACATTAGGATTCCTGCTCTGGCTAATCTCGCGCGGTATTTAGTTTATTTTTCATCACGTTCATTCGAGTATTTCAGCATTCTTTGGTTCATAATTTTGCATTTTAAATGTTATTTCTTTTATAACATTACGTTGCGTTTTGCATTTCCTGTTCTGCCATATTTTCTTGTTCGCGAATCCGTAAGTTTAATTTTTATCTTTTACAAGATATAAAATTTCGTTCATTGTATTTCATAATTTAACTGTATTTTTCTAATATAATTAAAGCAATTCATAATTCGATCTAATTTCGTGAAACTTGTATAAATTAAAAAGTTTGACAATTAATTCCCCCCCCCCCCGAGTCCTTCCTTTCAAAAACAGATTTCTTGTGCTTTTATCTCAGATAAATTTAAGGGGTTTTATTTAAATAATTTTGATTTGAAAGCATTACTTGATATAAATTAAGGGAGTATTGAGTCATTAATTTTGATTTGTAGGCAGTCACTCCTTTTGTTGATATACATATGCAGCATGATTGAAATGAAGTTCCTATGTGTGTTAAGCATGATAAAGCATTCTCGACCATACTAATTTATGTTGCCTCAGCAGAAAGTGTGAAACTCGAATGTAAAATGTGTCTGTTCCCCAATTACATTTCCCTCCAAAAATTCTTTGGAAAAACACATCTATATGACTTCACTTGGAAAACTGAAGAATTTTTTTCCATCAAAAAATTAATGGCTTGGAAAAGTGACTGAGAAAGAAATATTTTTCAGGTTTGTAAAGAGCAGAGGAACAGCAAAAATGGGATCTGCATCACTTATTTTTAGTGTTATTGCAGTGATCAATTTTCTACAGAATGGGAAAGAAGTATTGAGCTGAAAGGTTCCAACAAAAGTAATTGTACATATCCGATGAAAATCACAGAATAGCAGTGATTTGTATGTGTAAAACTACGTTGGTCATGATGACTTGGATAGAATGAACATTGGCAAGGAGGTATTGCTTTGAAACTAGCATATGGCATACTCATCACAATTCTTGATTACATTAGAGCTCATTTAGAACCATTCATCTCTTAACTCACAATTGTCTTTATAAGTCCAAAAACTACATTGGTTTCCAAATGTCCCTGCATTCGCAAAAAAAAAGATATTTATCTTTTGCTGATCAAGAGATGAGCAAATTGAGATTTTATTAATTGTACTAATAGGGTGTATTTCTATAGGAGTTGCATCAGGTGCCAGTTCTATATGCCAAAAAATGCATAATTAATGATTAAATATATAATTTTTCATTGCTATGAGGTAAGGTATCTTGCTGATATAATTTTTCTTACTATGAACAAATGAAAAATATTTGTTTTATAACAAAATATTAATCTGAGTAATTCTTATTCATTTAATTAATTACTAAGTGTGCAATAATTTATTCACAAGACTTTTCACTAGTCATTCCATGTTACTGATTAGTCCATGACCTCAGATTTTGATGAAACTTGGTTTATCTAATGACCTTACCTAGTTATGAATGGAAAAAAGGACGAGAGGAAAACTTTTTCACCTTCTGTTCGAAAATCATTAAGCTTTGATTTTAATGAAAATTACTGTATCTTGAGATTGTTACTGTCATTTTCTCAGAAAACAGATAGGATATGTATCTGGACAATGTCTCACTTTAAATGGGGTTTAATTAACTAAAAAGTATGATGCAAATTTAATTTATTTCTAAATTAAGTATTTCAAAAAGGGCAATTCAAAATTCTGATACAAATTACAAAATTATTTTGTCATTCAAAATTTTATTGTTTTCAATAAGACACTGGGGTTATGAGTGAGTTACATGTATGGAGATAGCCCAAGCACAGTATGTAATGTTTCACAGAAGTCCTACTTTAAACAAGTTTAGAATATTATGATAGTATAATACAAATTTAATTAACATATTACTAGAGTTATATTTATATAGTGAAAAAAACTCAATTTCCAACTAAAGATTCAATTTTAAATATATACATCTGAATAAGCTTATTTAAATTTATTTTCTTTTAAATAATGCTGAAGAGAAACTAGATTAGCCTTGAATGCAAATCTGACCAAAGCCAATATTACCAAATGTTTCTAAAGTTACAAGAATTATCCCATCAAATTGCAGCTACAGAAAATTTTGTGACTTAGATATTTACCAAACTAAAATTTGGTTTTCAATTTCTTCAGTTATGTAGGATATTTATGTAAGGACACCATTTTGTTTTGGAATAACTTTCAAATAAAACATTTCTAATTTCATTTTGTTTACTCAATTAATAACATTCATGGAATACGACATCGGCCAAATGACTGCAATGCTGCAAATTCAGTCTCTTTCGACCACATGATTTCTTCGGACCATTTTCCTCTAAAGCATTTAGTGGATTTGATTGTCATTTATTTAGGAAGCTGATGATTCTGGATGGCGAGTTTGAAGCTTCAGCAGTTAAAACATTTTATCAAAATGCATTGTCTATGATGGACTCCAAGAAAATTATAAAATTCCTTTAGATTGCATCACGTGCCTTCAAAGCAAACACAAAAACATTGATACTACTGTATGATATAGTGTTATTGAAAAATCGAGGGACCTCTGTTGATGTTGTACACAAGTAGGCTTTCTCCGAACACAGTATGGGAAAGATTTTGATCTTTACATACACCAATTAATACAACTGCAAGAAAATCTAAATCACCTCTTTATCCATGCAGTCACTTGATCTGTCATTAAATAAGTTCAGTAAACAAAATTCTATTTAAAATACATTTCAATCCAGAAAAATTACTTGGAAGTTAACAACTCTTGATTTTAACAATACTTGTACCATAGACAGCATTGGAAAACTTGAACAATTATGAAATTGAGTATACTAAAAACATCAAGATAAATCTTTTAATGCAAATTGTAAGCAGCAACATTTACTATTTTCATAAGATTGTTTTGAGACTGACATTGACTATTCTTACATTATAATAGATGTTTATGTACACACACATGAAGGTAAACAAAAACAAATGTTACAGTTACAGTGAATACTTCAATTCATTTATACAAGAAAAACAAAGAAAGAATTGGTACATAAAAACTTTATTTTCAATCAAACATACAATGTAACTTGAAATATAAAATTCAGTCATACTGTGCAAAAATTATTTTTCTTTAATATGATTAATTTTTAAAAATTATTCCAAAACTCAAGGGGGGTATTTCAATTAACGTCACACTGGAGCAACACAACGGGCTATTGGTGACGGTCCAGGATCAATCCCCAAGGGAAAGATGTATTTATAACTCCCTTACCATTGAATTAAATATGCTGTCCTCGGACAGCACCACGTAATTTTGTACCAGTCAGATGACGAGGCAACACCTGAGCTGGCACCCCACTCTCCAAACTTCCACACCACGTCAACGTGAGGACATTTGAGGCCACAACAGATTTAACGTGCACCAGCCCCCTTTGTACACGATGGTGTTTGGCTGGATTCGAACTCGCAACCCTTCGGTTGCTAGTCCGTTACTCTTCCAACCAGGCCACCGCGGCCCCAAAACTCGAGGAGAAAATTTTGCATGGCAAAACTTGACCATTAAATGATTTTTTTAATCTAGAAACTTCTACTCTTTTATTTTCTTGATATCTTAAAAAAAAATTCATTTTTCAAAAATTAAAGGAACTATTTATTTTTGTAAAAGTTTGGTCATTTTAAAAATTACTTAACATTGGTGA
Source organism: Meta bourneti (assembly GCA_933210815.1). Classification (NCBI taxonomy): domain Eukaryota; kingdom Metazoa; phylum Arthropoda; class Arachnida; order Araneae; family Tetragnathidae; genus Meta; species Meta bourneti. The sequence continues at coordinate 103,886,296 of OW119934.1, read as the reverse complement.
TAACTGGTAATATTTTCGATAACAGTTGCTAAAATAACACATAATTTAACAGCTACAAAAATAACAACCCATTTGTAAACCGACAGAAGGGCAAACTTTTTTCATGATAAATATACTTGATTTGTTCAACAATTTTCACTCCTTAAGGAAAACACCAGTCGTTTTCTGTTAATTTTTCAATATAGTCGGTAACTGATTTGCAATAACTTATATAAACTGCTATCGAAATAACACCTGCCTCAAGAAATAAAAACAAAACCATATTGAAGCAAGCATTTTGAAAATAGAAATTACATAAGCACATTGCATCACAAACGGCCAGTCAGGAATCTGATGAACGAGGAACCTAAAAATATAAAGAGTACATCAAAAAAGAGAACAATTCAAATAAGATCACATACCTTTTTGTGTCAACTGAATGTAATAACACATACAAGGAAAGTTTGATACAAAAAAGAGAAATACACTCAGGGTAGTCACAGGACTCGAACCTGTGCCGTCTACAGCTTAGGTCACTAGTGCAGTGAGCAAACCCACTGAGCCACGACAGCCCCTAAGCTAAATTGAACTTATTGGCACATAACGTGTTGAAAATAAAGTGGGTTAGAGTAATATAGGAAAGAATCATTCGTAAATTTTATAAAAATTTGGGTATGTTTCCTCCCAAGTACGTTTTGTTTTCTAAGTTAATTATATTAAACATGCTATTTCTTTTAACACGAGAAAGACATGGGGGCCCTCACACTGTGTGCCACTTATAACACCCTAACCATTGAATTAAATATGCTATTTAATGACTTAATTGTTTGGTCAATACTTATTGTGTATTTAAACATTCTGGCCTGGTTGGAAATAGAACCAGGAATATCTTACGCTATACCTACAAAGATGGTATTTTGGAATACTATGAAATTTTCCTTGTCAATCACATTCAAAGCAGTTTCACCTTGTTTTCGCTTTTACATTTTGTTTACAAGTGTTGCTCCCCTCCCCAACTGTAGACACTGTTTTAATGAGACTGTCAACTGACCAGTAATTTTCTTTCTAAATGTTTCCAAGTCTGACACCTTACGTGACCCGTTAAGGAACATGATGCCACTTTCTTTTCTGATAAAGAATAGAGAAGATGGCTTGAAGATGAGGTCTCATTTAGGAAGATATTTTGAAAAGATTTCCAAGATTGGATGAAATAGATACTGGAAATGGTGACAGTATCTTTGCCGATAAGCTAAAACTAGATCTCAACCTCTTTTATCTACGAATAAACCATGAAGTTGTAGACTTGGTGCATCAGACATATCCGATGATAACTAGATAAAGTATGGCATGGACATTGTAGGCCAAATGATACACTTGTTTACTACCAAATCAAGAAAAAGAATTTGTTGGTGAATGAATATGCCTTTATAATATTTTAGATATATCTGTGGTAAATACATGGATTTTATACAAAGTGACAGGGAAGCAGAAACTTAGTTGTGATATTTCATTCTGTTGCTATGATAATTTGCACTCCTTATATGGCATTTAGAATTAATAATGCAGTTAATACAAAGATTTTGATGCAGGCATATAAGAGATCAGAAAAAAATCAAAATTCAGAGTACAAAGATTTTTATCCACCATGGGGTCACTTGCTTCCCACCATCTATCTAGGTATATGACAACTTTCTAGTATTAACACAATTAAAAGATTAATATCCTATCAAAATGTTTTAAATTTTTTATTTTACATATAAAGATTTGTATATACATGAGGTGCGAGTGTATTGTTAAGTGCATTTGAACTTGTTGCTGAAATATGTTGATAGTGGGGGATAAATGTTGCTCAAGTGAAGTTATCTACTTTCAAAAAGATTTCAATCCCTTAAATTTAGAATTTTGCCATAATGGAGTTTTTAAATGTACTTGAAGTCTTAGAGATCTCAAAGTACTTTTAAGCACAGAAACTTTGAAAGCTGTCACTTTATTTTGTCTAGTGCATTTACAAAACTTTCTTTTTAAATTTTCAGCTTTTTTAAGTTTCCTCTTCATTAAACAAATGTTTTTGTCATGTCTATTTTTGAGTTAAACAAATAACGATGTATAAGTAAAGGATAATGTCTAATGGATTTCATGACAAAGGTTTGAGGGTGCTTTTCACTTACAATATCTGTTTGAAATCTATCATTGCATATTTTCTAGATGTAAAAATTTTAACTTATTTTTAATGAATCCCTTTTAAATTTCCATCTTGCTGAGATTCAAGTTCTCGATTCATGAAGTTTGATACAAACAACAGCGTTTAATCTTTAACTTTTTCTAATTCAAATATGTGACAGTAAAACATTCCAAAATTTACTATACACACATGGCACCTTTGCTAAATCACCTTCCAGTCAGTAGGACTCAAAAGCCCAAATGAGATAGACTGAACAAAAAGTGACAATCATCTTCAGGAATACCTTAACGATGTAACGTCAATATATCTGAGTCTGCTAGCTTTGATATTAATGACCTATGCTGCAAGAACAAGGAACATGGTTTGCACTTCTCAGAGCACAAAAACCTGTACCCAGAGTTGATTTTTCTGGTGTCAACATGCTTTTGCAACAAGTGAACATCCGACTATGCACCTCTCCCCAAACTTTTGATTAGATACGCTTCAATTTCAAAGCATATTCCAAATCGAACTTCCCTAAATTTTGCAGATTGCAATATCTAATTATACCATGAACACATTAAACAAAATGTAACTGTCTCTTTAAATATCAAGATATAATTGACTATCCATATTACGTTGACTTAGAGCAGAAAGTCTTTAACTGACAGTTTTATTTTTAATGTAGCTGTTCAAAGACAATCAGTTTTAGGTCAAAAAATAAAATGTATAAGCATTTTGATAATGTTATATATCTTTAAACAGATTAAAAGACAATGTTTCTCATCTTGAAAATAAGCATTTAGTATCTCAGAAAAAAAATGTCAATGAATGAATTTCTGCACTGAGGCAACAAAACGTGTACTATTATCTAGGATTCAAAAACCAGTTTTGGAGATTGGCGAGAATTACCATTACCAAGTCATTACTGGTTTTATTTATGATATTCATTATTTTAGCATTGTTTTTATGATCACTTCAGATTAATTTAGGATAGCAATAGCTGCCATATACTAGTTGTGGTATGCTTTTCAATAACCAAAACGGAACACTGCTCAATACGTTCAATAAAATATTTCAATATGCAGCAGATCAAAGAGTTTGTACACCTGAATATAATGAATATTATAAAATTCCAAGGGAGTACTTACAGTCATGATCTATTGAAGAAATAGTTACAATTTATTATATCATTTTACAGTCATTTCATTTGCCAGTTTTCCAGCATTTAGACAAAATTCACGCACTATGCATTGTAGAATGTGATGCGACTCCTTGACAATATAAGCAGAACATAAGAACAATGGTACCAATGAGATGAATTAATAAGAATGAAGTTTTATGAATAAACATTTGTCAATTGTTTTAAGAAAAAAGGTCATTTTATTAAACATAGTACTTTGAGATTAGAAAAAAATCCCCATCTTTAATATTTACTTTTTATACTCATCTGATTCATCATGTCTGTTATTAGCATTATCCTGTCTTTATGATTTCCTCGAACTAACGAATAAAAACAAAAGTCCCTTACAAACTGTTAAAGCAGGGTTCAATTGAGTTAACGAAGTAGACAGGGTTTGTTTTATATCTTTATTTTGCATTCAGACATTGGAAAATTACTCTAAAACCCTAATTTGAAATGTACTACGAGTTTTGATCATATGTGCATTATATTAATTATTGTGTACAGGGCGGTAAACATAAAAAAGCCTCTATACGTATATCACGTTTAAAGACATGAATGAATTTTAAATTTAGCAATTTATTGAAGAAATAGATTCACTCCCCTTACAACAAGCAGATCATTTCTAAGCTTCTCACACCAGAAAGAACAAGTTTTAACTACATTATGGCTACAGGGACGAGTTTGTAGTCGAAGAGAGCGTGGGAAAGTATTTGTGGTTTGGATATATCAATTACAAGGCCCTATTTGGCAAAGGAAAACTGATAATCATTGAGACACAAGGCTGCCACAGCCAAAACACTTGTGAAATAGTAGCATTAATTCTTAAAAATATAAAAAAAACGTCTCCTTTTAAACCTTATTTTAGTAGCAATTTTAATTGCTGACACATAAAGAATCAGCTAAAACACAAAATGTGTAAATAAAGTATGAAACAGATGTTGAAGCTCTCGCCAAAAAATTTCTTAATAAGGTTTTCATGAGAATCTAGCAACCAGATTCTCATGTTTTTCTTTCATGGTTGTCATGGCTTGGTGCCAAAACTTCGAAATTGTCATGAAAAATTTTGTTTCTAAAGAAAAATCCAAAAAGTATTTTTTCTGTTTGCTATAAGTTAAAACAAGGATGTAATTATCAGACCTTAGCTCTGTGCATCTTAAAAAAATCGCCAAAAGTTGGAAATTAGTAGCCTTTGAGACGATTTTGCTTAAAAAGATACTCCTGGTCGCACAAGGGTTGAAAAATAGCACACAAAAAAAAAAATCGCCTGTGACAGCCTTGAGACTAATATTCAAATTAGGGTTCAAATAGTGAGAAAAAGGAAATTAAAAACAAAATAATACTAAAGGATTTAAACTGAATAAAAAAAGAAAAAGGTTTTTATGTATGACATGTATAATAAAGCAAGGTTTTCGTAAACAAGATAAAACATGTTAGCATGGTAAATAAAAGCCATTTTAATGACTAAAAGAAACACTTGCATTACCTGATCATATGATTACTTTCTTCTTTGAATATGAAATCAGTCACAGTACTGTAATGGCCAGCAAGTGAAGTGACACGCTCCCGCATATGAAGATTCCAAATATGAATTTGATAATCACATGCAGCTCCAAACACATGATATTCGGAACCAATTTTTCGAAAACAGACCTTGCTGCAAATAAAATAAACAAGTCAAATATGCTAACCACTTGAAGGAGATAAGCATATAAAATAATACTAAATAATCATACACATATTAGTTCTTCAAAGATATCTCTTTCAGTACCCACTAAAATGTATTCTAAATCAATAGCTCATTCACTGTAAGAATATCTTCATTTTATATTATAACCCAACTGCTTAGGCTGTAGATCTAAAATATATTTTTCAAAAAGTGCTAAAATTAGAGGTTCTTAAAATTATCAAGCTGGGACTTGCAAAAACTTCAATATCGCATAAAACATAATTTGATTAATATTTTTAAAATTTACAGTTGGTAGGTAGGTGTTTAATTAACATCGCACTGGAACAAAACAATGAGCTATTGGCAATGGACAAAGGGAAACATCCAAGGATAACACCATGCAATTTTGAATCACTCAGATGACGAGGTCACACCACCTGAGCTGGCACCCCACTCTCCAAACTTCCACACAACACCAACATGAGGACATTTGAGGCCACAACAGATTTAAATGTGTACCAGACTCCTTTGTACACTACAGTCTTTGGTTGGATTCGAACTCGCAACCCTCTGGTTTCTAATCTGTTATTCTTCCAACCAGGCTACTGCGGCCAAAATTTACAGTTGGAAAGTACATAAAAATATTGAAATTACTAGACATTTCATAATAGTAACCCAGTATTATATAAAAACATTATCTTAAAATTAAAGGCAATAGTTATTTGGGATCTACAGCACAAGGCCACACTTGGCTTGTAAGCTATATTAACACATCATTTGATTAAATAGTTTTATTTAACATTGAAGAAAAAAGATTCTCAAAATTTATCCAGTATTTAAAATCTTTGAAATTTACTACCAGATAACATCAAAGTAGTCTTTTTGAATTACATCCCACACTTTAATTGTAGAATCTGAGCCTCCTGTAGCCAACAATGTTGTTGTGGAGTCAAATGCCATACAGTTAACCAGACCGACATGCACAGACTGAAATAAATTTTTTTCTTCATTTTACAATAAGAGTCAATGTTAAAAACGAATATTGAAATCTTAAAAATAAATTGTCATTCATTATTACACTAAGATACTTGGACAATATTGACTTACATGATATTATCACTAAAAAGTGGCCAAACATAATAAAATACAGGGAGAATATGAGAATTAACTGATTTTTTGTGGCTCGTAAATTTTTCAACCGATAAGGTTTGGTTTGTCCCTTCTCTACTGTTATTTTTTTCCATCAAAAGGGCAAATTAGACCAGGACTGTTGGACCATGTAAGTTCGAGCTTGCGATTGATGCTTCAATTTACTTTTTTAATACTTATTGTGGTGAAACTTTCCTGCACAATTTTTATTTTATCTTTAACCAGAATTGGAATTCTGATTTGAAAGAATGATAACATTAGTTTCCAGAACAGAGTTCGTCAGTTTCAGAGCAGTCAGTGTTGTAAATATGCAGTTTTAGTAGTCTTGCTTGATTATGTAGTTTTGAATTCCAGTGTAGCGCCTACATGCACCATTTCGCAATACAGTCCACTTTAAAAATTTGCAGAACACTTAGGTCCTTATTTATAAACATGCAATGACCTATGACTTAAAGTGCATTCCGAACCACTACAGACATCCAAGCAAAGGTCAGGTTAGTTGGTTTCGGGCAAGTATCTTAGTGCAAGGGCCATTTTTGGCCATGCTGCGCCAGACACAAGACATACAACATCAAGTAATAGACACACATACCAATGAGTTTTACTGACACAGAAGAGAAAAATACATCCAGGGAGGAAGGCACCTGGCAGGAATCGAACCTGCACCGCCTACAACTCAAAGGTTACTAGTGCAGTGGACATACCCACTGAGCCACAATGGCACCCATGCACAGGTCGGGATTTGAAAACGAAGCCTGTTAAACCAAGGGTGATAGGGATCTTAAATACTTGGCTACTAGGTTTATTTTTTAACTTATAAGGACTTGTTAGGTTTAACAGAATGGCACTGTGGTAAAAAAAAATTAAGTTTGTAATTACATTTTCCAGACCTATTTGCATGTAAAAAAATGACATTTCTCAGTAACATTTGAGGCTAAATGCATCAAAATATTTTTAAACCACTTGGATTCGTAATGCATGTGAAAAATAACTCAAAGGGGACATTCTACTCATCAGTGCAATAAATTTATTCAGTTTCTAAAATTGAGATAACGATCGCAACAATTTCTAATCAGTCTATAAAATATATACAATCTTACTTTCCAATACATTCTGATGATATTAAATGAATAGATTTTTGAGTTGTGAGACAAAAAAAATTTCTAAGAGCGTTAGATAGAAAACTAAAGATGAACATTTCTCAGCTATATTTATATCATTCAAAATGAAGTATTGCAAGGATGAAGTCACATTTAAGCTCCAACACTAAAATTTGATTTCTAAAAATTGATTTGCATAATATTGGGTCATCCGGGAAGTTCTGCGGCTTTCTTAATACTATTTTGCTACCGCTGATAAGGAGTGACCTTGATTGAAGCAGATGTGTAAATTCGGTCTTTTCTGCTTTCACTGCATAATTCTAGTTGTATTGTGGCACAATTTTTGTTTCACTGCAGTGCTAAGAATGGAGAACCAAAAAGTTCATTTTCGTCATATTATGCTCTTTTATTTTAAGAAAGGAAAGATGGTAGTCAGACTGCGCGCAAAATTTATGCTGTATATGGATAAAGTGCTGTTTCTGATGACACAGTTTGAAGGTGGTTTGATAAATTTAAGCGTGGAAATTTCAGCCTCGAAGATGATGCCCGCTCTGGACGACCATCCTCTAGAGACGAGGATCTATTAAAAGATGACATCGCTGAAAATCCACGTTACAGTTCAGGAACTATCACATAGATTAAATATTCCAAAAAGTACAGTTCATGATCATCTGAAGATTGGGTATGTACGCCGCTACGATGTATGGGTACCCCATACTTTAACACAACAGAACATGCTTGCTCGAATTTCGGCATGCGATTCTTTGCTGAAACGAAATGAAGAATCTCCTTTTTTTGAAACGGTTCATTACTGGAGATGAGAAGTGGATACTATACAATAATGTTACAAGTAAAAGATCATGGGGTAAGCCATATGAACCTCCCAACATCGAAAGGGGGGGCTGCATCCCAAAAAAGTAATGCTTTGTGTATGGTGGGACCACAAAGGAATTGTTCATTATGAATTGTTGCCACAAAATCAGACAATAAATTCGAAAAAATACTGTTCTCAAATGGCAGTATTAAAAGAAGAAATCGAAACAAAGCGGCCAGAACTGACCAATCGTCGAGGTGTTGTCTTCCAGCATGACAATGAATGTCAGACAAAGACTTATTGAGTATGGCTGAGATGTTTTGTGTCACCCCCATATTCACCAAACCTTGCCCCCTCAGATTTTCACCTCTTCAGGTCACTTCAAAATTCACCTTTACCTTTAAAATTAATAAGCAAGCAATGACATAGGAAAAAATTAAAATTCTAATTACCTTTTCTTTTTTTTGTCTTGACTTTTGAATCCCCATTTAATGTTTTTTGTTTTTCACAATCTGCATTGATGTCCATAGGCTATCCACTTGTTCTTCATCCACTCCTGGTGCAATTTTCAATGAAACAGCCTTATCGTCTTCGTGATTAACAGGTGGAACAGATTATTCGAACAAAAGACTATTTAGCCTTGTTTTCAAGTAAATCTATCAAAATAAAAATTAATTTACAGTTTGAAAGATTCAAGTGCACAATTTGATATTAACATTGAAGGTAATTTTATTAATTAAAGGCCTGTGATTCTAGCGTAGCTTGGTAGCTTTTGAATAACGCCACCTATATACAGTTCGTACTCCATGCAATCCAAAGTTACACTGGCCCAAAGCTCTCAGCACCATAGAATTTCGACATTGCAGACCCCTCCTTGAACTCAGAGCACCTGCCCTCTCAATCTGAAGTTCATATCAGGTACTGCCATCCTTTGTCTACACAACACTATATTTATCTTCTGAATTTTCTTCTAGCTCTGAAATCAGACAAAACAGTTGTAACGCTCGACTTTTCACGCTTGCCCCAGTACCGTACCGATTTAAAGTCACGTCAAAACGTAGCATACTCCATTTTACTCAGCAATACTCTATTTTATTATCTCATTAGAAGGAAGTCAATTTTTCTGGACATTTGCTGGGTTAGGTTTGAAATTCACAGGTAGATTTCAAACAGATTTTCTGTCAATCAATAAGGGACAGTCTAAGTCAATCCTATAGAAACTTAGAAAACACCCTTCCTCAGAAAAATAAAAAAATATTTTTATTAGTTTAAAAAAGGAATTAAATTTTCGTTGACCTTTGTTGAATTTCCAAAATTCTGAAAATAGGAGCTTTTGAGACGATTTTGCTTAAAAAGATATCCCTAGTCACCAAGGTTCAAAACTAGTAGCAAAAAGTTGCCTTTGGCAGTCCTTTAACCTGGCAACCTTACTGCCTCTCTAGAAGTGGACTTCCCCAAGTAATCTGCCACCTCACCAGAGCTACACAATACGTTTGTTTTTAATCAAAAATTTTATACATTGAAAAGAAATCGATATGAAGGAGATACTTTGGAGAAAACTCACCCCTCTGGTCTTGCCTCAATGACTTTCTCCAGAAGCGTTTCACCTTTCCTGAAGTTTGTCTCATTTTGTAAAATTTCTGTAACAGATCTTTTTATTAATATATTAAGAATTGTCCATTCTCTTCTGAAATTTGGTCAAACATGTTTAATTATAAACTGCAGCAGATAAAAGAGAAAATTAAATAATTAACTCAATAGGCAATATTGTGTGTGAATTATGTTAAATAAAATTAAAACATTACTCAATGTCCGTTGAAGGTCTACATGCCAAAAAATACTCACGAAGAATGCTTGCTCCTCTTTCAATTTCATATTTTGAATTATTTTTGATGTCTTAAAATTTTTTGCACATCATAATTTAGCAAGGTACAAAAGGTAGCAACCTAGGTATAGCCTGTTTACAAATTTGAATGTTTTAATATAGAGCACCAGGTAATAAAATTTTCTGTTGACTAATGGGAAAAGTTCCTAAGCACTAATTTTGTCATTTTTGCCAGATTGAATTTTTACCAGAGGGGATTGAATTATCAACATTGATAAAACGCTATAATTGTTGAATTTATAAACGAAATTCCTGTGAGTTGAGTTGGGTTTTATGGTGGAAGGGCCACATTTGGCCATGCAGACACAAGACAGACGATATCAAGCAACAGAAATACACTCAAGGAAAGTTTTACTGGCGCAGAAGAGAAAAATACATCCAAGGAGGAATCCAACCTGCACTACCTACAACTTGCAGGTTGCTAGTGCAGTGGGCATACCAACTGAGCCTGACAGCCCCAAGATTTCTATGTTAATTTTAGTCATTCTGCTGTGACATTTTATAAGAAATATGTTAACACATAAAAGAACTTGTTGCAATAAAATGATCAAGTTTTATCCTGCTTACCTTGAATGATAGTGAATGCTTGGAATGGTTTATCGAGGGTAATAGCTAGACCCAAGGCTTTTGTCCATTTCTCTTCATGCACTAGGTTCATAAGCTCTTGTTCCCTAAAAATAGTTAAATGCTTGAAAACATACGATGAAGATTTAATTCTATCTATCAATGATCAACCACCTTATGCATGATGTGGGCAAAAAGTACGAGTTGCATTATGTATAAAGAACTAGCGGAATTACCCGGGTTGAATTGTTTATAATTCATCGTAATATTACTCAACATTATTCCTATGGAAATTTCAAATTGATTTTAGCCCCCTGCAGACCCAGGACAAATCGAAAGGGGTTAATATATAGCCTATGTGTCCCGCAGAATTCTACAGGAAGAACGTACCAAATTTAGTGATTTTCAGTGCAACCGCACCCATCGGCGATTGCATCATACTCTAAGATTCTAAAAAAACTCCAAGGTCATCTTGAGAGGCAACTCCTGTAAATATTCTGATGTCATCTACACAGCCAGACCAGGGGAGAGAGCGCCCCCTAGCAAGTGCTCTGTCCAGGATGACAGAACATTGCACACCTAAGACATACAACGGGGGTTAATATGTAGCCTATGTTACCCACAGGATTCCAAATAGGTTACCAAATTTGGTGTAGATTGGTCAAACAGTTTAGTTATGTGTAGAAAACAGATAGATGCATGGAAGCTGTAAAATTAAATTTATTTACCATCTTTACAACATGAATTTACTCAAATGACAAGTCGGATACAATAAATAGAATGGATCTATTCCATGGAGATTTTTTGTTCAAAAAAATATATATTATCTATATACTATCGATTTCAACTTGGACCAATCAAATTCCAGCAACCAAAAAGAGTTATACACCCAGGCCATCAAACCTGTGCCGCCTACAACTCGTAGGTTGCTAGTGCAGTGGGCATACCTACTGAGCCATAACAGCCCCTAATTAGACTAGGACCTACAACAGGATGCGTTCTGAACTTAAAGGCACATGTACCTAGACTGGAATTTGAACCCAAAACCTATTAAAATCAAAGTTAATTTAGTTATCAAGCAGCTATTTAGCTGAACAAAAGGAACATTGATAAACACAATTGGAAATGCTAAAATCTTCAAAAAAGTTAACTAAATTCACATGTAGAGAAAGTATTTTCAATTGTAACTGATGTATAATAAATAAGGATAAAACTAATAGCATGAAACAAGAACAATCTTTCAAATTGACAGCAAGTTTAAAAAAATACAGAAAACTTTTTAGTGGTTGTATTATTTCAGTCATACCATTATTTTGATTTTTTTAAATTATTTGCTACAAATTTTAAAAATATTACATTTAAAAGTATACATTCCATTACAAGATACAAAACTACATAGTCAGATCAATTTCATTTCTAGTTTATTTTTAATTGCGATTATAACAGAATATGTTTTTGAATTTAAGATAAAAAGAAACTTTTTTCAAATAAGAACATTTAAAACAAGTCAGTTCCTGAAATTTTAATATATTCAATGTAGAAGTTACAAGCATTGCAGTTATATTGCAAAATAAAATTTGCTGTATTTATGAAAGGTACAGAGCTGGTATACATAGTGGCAATCAAATCAAGATTTATATTTTAAAGTTTACACTCACTTTAATCCTCAGTTTTATTTGAAGTCACTATTGTGTTTGGTTCTTATGTAGCTTATAAATACAGCCAAGAATTTATATAAAAGTAATGAATGCAACTACCACATTCCTGTAAATAATGCAATTTCAGAACTTACTGCAAAACATAATCTTCCCTTTCAGCTAACATATTTTCTCTCTCTATTTTTGTTGTATCCTAGATTAGAAGAAAAAGAAGTAAAAATTAGAAAAATCAAACTCAAATAACAAATACTAGCATTGCAAGAAGTGATTGGTTGTTTTTAGGTTTTATGACACAAGGGCCATATTTGGCATAGCTGCAAACACAAGACAACTTCCAAGTAAAAAATGTTGCGAAAGGGATAAAAAGAGCGAATAGAATATTGGGTTGGTGAATAATGTAATAGAATAATGAATAGTTAATTAACGTCGCACTGGAGACATACAACAGGCTATTGGTGATGATCCGAGATCAATCCCGAAGGATAAGATTCAAGGATAATGGCTCGTAATTTTGAATCATGGTCAGATGACAACACCTGAGCTGGCACCCTCTCCAAACTTCTACACCATGCCAATGTAAGGACAATTGAGGCCATGATGAAATAGAATGATGGGATGAAAGAAAAAGATTACTTGCGTATCCAGGGAGCACGACATCTGTGTTTACCAGAGGCAGTATACAACATGGGAATAGATCACTCGGGTTCATGAAGCCCGTACACATCTAAAGGAGTCTGTTTTAGTGCGATACAACCTATCCTATCTTTAATGACTTATAGGATCTTATTCAGTCTCGGATATTGGAGGGGTTCTCACATTTGCAAGGATCTCTACCTGATGTAAAATGAACTCTCCCCAAGAGGCATGTCTCTTGTGCTAGCTGGACTATGGATTCGTTTTCTAAAAATATCCTGATGAATCCTCATTTGAAAGCAAAAGATGACAATGAATCTAACATCTAGAAAAAGTGATGTGAAACACATTACAAAAAGGTTGCTCGTAACATAGCTCACAAATGGTACTAGTGATAGAGTGGGATACCAACATAGCCATCAGCTCTACAAGAGTTTGGTGGTGACTAGTAGAAGGCGCTACAAAATCCACCACTCGTTGACGACTCGAGTCTATTTGTGCTGTTTTTCACACTGGAAGTACCACAGGCACTCCTTACTTTCCCATTCAGAAGAATCATCCTACAAGTGATGTGAGGAAGAATATCCGAACTTCACATTAGGTTTCATTGAAAAAATCCCTACTGGTTTAAAAGTTCAAGTGGCAAATAGATTGGCACCAGTGAATCTATGGCACATGTAAATCTATCATTAACAAAAAAAAAAGAGTCATTCCAAGAAAGATCTAGATGCACTTACTTTCCAAAGAATAATGTTAGAATCTCCACCTCCAGACACAACATACTCTTCAGATGTTGAGACAGCAAGTGTCCATACTTTTAAGGTATGTTGGTCGAACGTCTTAGCACACAAGCTGTTCTTTATGTCCCACAGCTTGATATTTCCATCTGAGGCACTGAAAGAATTTTTCAGGAATAAACAGTTAATTTCATCCACTTTTAGTCTGAGATTTTACACAAGTAAAGTAACAGGGGTTGCCAACTTGGGACAATTACTGGGTGTAGGTAAACCATAAGAAAAATGGTGCCCATGGAATTCGAGTTCCCCATGGAAACCCCTTCTCAGATATAAACAGTCTATTAAACTATTGTCATGTGATGAAGCTCTGATTTTTGCTTCATCATTATGTCACGATTTTATCGTTTTAATATTTATTGTACATGTGCAACTTTTCATAAGAATGTATTTAAATATTTATTTTCTCTTGAACCATGTGATATGGAATTGTAATTTTATTACTTTGACCACATCAGTCCAGTCTTACTTTTATGTGCCATGAAATACAGGCAGACTAGAGATCTACAAGCATAAAGTACAAACATGTGAATGTACTGATACTATATGCTAAATTAACAAAACATACTATTTTTCATCTTGGGTGAAGCAAAAGCAAATTATTTTTGCTTTTCATTGTACTTGGGTTTAATTTTTAATGCAAGTTTTGAATAAGATGTGTTAAAAGTTCAACCACATGCCTGTCTCTTTAAATATCAAGATATAATTGACTATCCATATTACGCTGACTTAGAGCAGAAACTCTTTAACTGACAGTTTTATTTTTAATGTAGTTGTTCAAAGACAATCAATTTTAGGTCAAAAAATAAAATGTATAAGCATTTTGATAATGTTATATATCTTTAAACAGATTAAAAGACAATGTTTCTCATCTTGAAAATAAGCATTTAGTATCTCAGAAAAAAAAATGTCAATGAATGAATTTCTGCACTGAGGCAACAAAACGTGTACTATTATCTAGGATTCAAAAACCGGTTTTGGAGATTGGTGAGAATTACCATTACCAAGTCATTACTGGTTTTATTTACGATATTCATTATTTTAGCATTGTTTTTATGATCACTTCTGATTAATTTAGGATAGCAATAGCTGCAAATGCTGTCATATACTAGTTGTGGTATGCTTTTCAATAACCAAAACGGAACACTGCTCAATACGTTAAGGGACCCACCCTTGGTTGCATTCGCCATTTCCTGTTGAAAGTAAAAACTGATTGCTTCCCTATTTCAAACACATTTTTGGAAGAAAATCAATTTCACAGTAAATTGTTTACAAAAAATTGCATCTTATTGCCTTCACAATTGGTGCTGTTTCAGAAATGTGCTTAAAAACAGCTCTCAAAGAACATGATGTAACTAGAACTTAAAACAAGTATTAAAAATTTACATTGGTGGTGGTTTTGCAGTAACGAGAATGTTGGAAATTTAACATTTATTTTACATTTCATACAAACCTTAATACCATCTCTCATGCTCAAGGACTTTACCATGAAAATATTATTGGTGGGGGAAAGGGTTTCAGATTCCTAGAAATTGACCTTTGTGTGGATGGAATCTCACATAATCGATCAGATAAATCAAAAGTTTGGAATGAATGTTTCATAAAAGCAATAGGGATGGACAAAACTGTTGTTTTACAATACCAGTTTTAATGGTTATTGCTAATTCGTGATAACTTTTTATCAACTATTAATTTTTCTACTTTGTTAACAGTTAAAAACTAACACTACCAGTTAGTGAATTAATTTAAGTTACTTTTCAACTGTTAGAAATTGACATGAATGGTTAATTTAAACAGTAATTTCAATTCTTATTTCTATCAAAATGCTAATACATTTTTTTTATTTAAAAATTTGTAATAAGTTGAGTTATTTTAAGTTCTTTTTAACATTTGCCAATACTTCAATAACAGTTGCCAACTGTTAATTTGAAATAACAGTGTTATTTTAACTGCTATTGGAATAAAGCATAAGCCTTACGTGGAGATCAACTGAGTTCACCGGCTCAGGAACAGAACTTGCAGAACAGATGCTTGGTGTCCTTGAAAAACCTAACAAAGTGATATGAAAGCTTTCAAACCATTGTGAAATGAAATTCATTACTCAAAAACATGTCAGAACATAAAAGTACATTTTTAATCTGCTTTAGAAATTTGCAAATAATTCAACGGCACAATCCCAAGAGACTACGGTAAACTTACCTTTAAACAGGAGAAATCTACAAGGGACCACACTCTAATTGTTTCATCACCAGATGATGTAGCAATAGCCTTTAAAGAAAATTGGATTGGGATCTCAAAATGTAAAAGCAACACGCAACTTTTAGTGTTATTCTATAGTTTCATAAAATACAGCTGTTTAACTTAAAAGTATTCCTATAAAATAAATACTATACCAAATCCACTGGGGAAAACTTGACACACCACCCCTTTCTTGTGGCCTCGCAATGTTCCAAGATGAGTTAAATCTGTAGCACCCCAGAGCTAGAAAAATATCAATCATCTATATACTGAAGCTGTTATTTACATTTCCAATTCTAACTCACATCAATTTATGAATATTGAAAGTGATCTGTAACTAGCATTTGAAAGTATGCAATAATGTTTATATCCCTATATTTTTTACTTTCTAATATAACATTCACCTTTTGGCACCAAGAACCCGACTGAGCCAGAAGCAAAATTCAGATTCTTCCACATTGTTATTTGAATAACACTAATTCAAAATAATAACGATTTTTCAGCAGAACCTCGATTTATGAAATACCAGTTACAAAGCATTAATAAACAAAAGTTAATACATAAATATCACTAAAAAGATAGTGGAAAATTATATGGGATACAAATATGCAATTTAAAGTGTTTAATAAAACATAACATTGTAGTTAGAAAAGGATGTTTATTTTATAATGTTATGCCACATTGTTTTAAAGACAAATATATTAAGTACTTCTTATCTCGTGAAATAGTTTAGAGTACTGTATATATCACCTTTTTAAGAATCTATCTTTGACTTGGGTATAAAACAGACTACATTGACTACTCTAATACAGTGCCCTAAAACTATTCATAGTTTTCTTACAAATTATACAATACTACTAAATTTTTATAATTACACAATTGATATTAGATTTAAATGGTACCACAACGATAATCCCCAATGTCAATAATCAATACTGATAAGATCTTCAAATAGCAGACCCTGTAACTTCACTGACAAATTATACAAACATACAAAATGTGAGCTAATATCAAGCCATCACCACATATGGGACATCTGTTTACACTGAATGTCCCATATGTGACAGTTTGATAAAAAGCTTTTTGTATTTAAAAAATCAAATCTACTCAAAAATTTGGGTTTGTTGCTTGATTTGGGGTTTTATAGCGCAAGGGCCATATTTGGCCATGCTGTGCCAGACACAAGACATACAATATCAAGTAGTAATAGACAAACACACACAATGAAAGTTTTTACTGACACAGAAGAAAGAAATACACCCAGGGAGGAATGCACCTGACAGGAATAGAACCTGCACCACCAGAACTCGAAGGTTGCTAGCGCAGTGGACTGAGCCATGACGACCCCACAAAAATTTGGGGTAAGTTGGGAAAGGAAGATGAGAAAGTTGATTACTAAAGAATAAAAGATAGCCATTTTCATGACTAAATTGCAAGTTAGATTGTCTCATACATGGCAATGGAATGCTCCAGTTCAGAAAGAAGTGCATGTCTTACCTTCGCAGTGTGATCTTGGGATCCTGATACAACAAATTTGTCATTTTCTGATATATCAATGGAGTTGATGAGCTTGTCGTGAGCCTTGACTGTACAGAATGGAGTGAGTAATAATTTAACAGCCACCAGAGGTTTTGCCTCGGGTACTTCCCAGAGCTTCAGAGTTGTATCCTCAGACCCAGATGCAAAGAATCGTGACTTCGCCCTAAGTGAGGTGGATCAGATAATTAATAACAGAAACAAGAATGAGAATACAAAAAGGGAAATATCTGTAAGATCATTTCCCAGTAGTGCACTTGGACCCAGTCAAATCCTTCAAAGGATTATGTACTAGAGCATCTGATACAATGGTTCCCTGCTTGATTTGCCAACTATAATGGATTTTTTGGAATGATTCGATTTTCACCTTTTATTACAGAGAGGTAGGTAGGTAGTTAATTAACATCGCACTGGAGCAACACAGTGAGGTGATGGTCAAGGATCCATCCCAAAGGAAAAGATGAGGACAAGTAATTTTGAACCATGGTCAGATGATGAGGCAACACCTGAGCTGGCACCTCAATCTCCATACTTCCACACCACACCAACATTAGGCCATGACAGATTTAACATGCACCAGCCCCTTTGTACACGAAGGTCTTTGGTGGGATTCGAACCCGCAACCCTTCTGTTGCTAATCCATTACTCTCCCAACTGGGCTACTGCAGCCCTTTCGTTAGAGAATAGTGAAATTGTTACAGATATTATCACTGGATAAACTGACAATGTTTTTGCACTTTAGTAACAGGAAAATATTTTATTACCCAATTGCCAATACATCCTATAAATAAATTTGTGCCTTGCTTTTTATTATTTAATTAAAAAAATTTATGAATCTTTAACTTGTATTTTTTAGTAACTTTCATTTTTGAAGTCCAAACAGACAACCTAGACAATTTTTAATGTTTCTCATATCATTTGAAAGTATTTATATACAATTTCAAGACTAAAGATTTAGTTATTTGCAATCTTGAATGAAAATTTATATATTATAGATATTTTAGTATTTAAAATTGATGTTAGAAGGTATGTTGAATTTGCTGGAATAATATACAAACATAAACTAGGAAAACCCATGCAATGGCTACTCCATTTTATACGATTTTTCTGTTAATGAAGTTGTTATTTCACAAGTACATGTATCTTGATAATCATTCTTTTCAGCACTTATACTACCAATCAAGTTTATAACTACTGCTAGCTGGCCTTGTGGTGCTGAATTTATTTATTTAGCACAGGTAAGAAAAACATGTCTTAAGAAAGATGTGCCCTTTTCTCAGTGTCCATTCCTTATACTCAAGATTTTGGTAGAGAAC
Organism: Meta bourneti; assembly: GCA_933210815.1. Taxonomy (NCBI): domain Eukaryota; kingdom Metazoa; phylum Arthropoda; class Arachnida; order Araneae; family Tetragnathidae; genus Meta; species Meta bourneti. The sequence continues at coordinate 103,867,617 of OW119934.1, read as the reverse complement.
ATAAAGAATAAGATAAAAATTTCCATAATTTTTAATAAAACATTTTTAACCTTTTTTGGTTGCAATATTTATACATTTGGGGATAGAATGCAAAAATGTATTTACATGTCGAGATCTTTATCATCTATTGATGAGTTTGTACGTATTCTGAGAAATATAGTTGGTTGTTTTTGGGTTTTATGACGCAAGGGTCACATTTGGCCAAGCTGTGCCAAACACAAGACAACGAGGGACAGAGAAAAAAGGAGAAGGGCAAAACAGAAGAGAGGACAGTTCACTCGGAGTTGTGATGCCAGTACACACCTAAAGAGACACTCACCCTGAGGTCCTGAGAAATAGTCACAATAGTGGTCTCAAAAATAGACCACTGCAAGCTTGAAATTTTTTAATAGTTACAATTGAAATCATATCTCAAAAGGTTAATTTCAGTCGCAATATGTAGGTGGAATTATGTTTAAATCACTTAAAAAGTCACTTTGCCATTACAACTTTTCATAATTCTACAGAAAACTACAGGTAAATATATTTTAATTTTCTCATTCTTTTGCTCAAACTTTGATGTGATTGTCTGTACATAATATAAATAGTTTAGAAATATAAGTGTGAAAAGGCTAATTATAACAGTAAAATAGTACATTCTAAATGACAATCAAGATGATTAAAAATGGTAAACCCAAACACGTTCTTTAATTACTCTGCAAAAGATGCATGTAACTATTTTATATTAACAGTGACAAATGTTAGAAAAACAAATATATTTTAATTACTAAATTGTATGCTAAAATTAATTATTAAATTTAATAAGTCCTATTACACATTTGCATCATAATTAATACACATAAAATAAAAGCAAAATTAAAAAACATGTAATGCAGTAGCTAATAATTTCTTTTGCCTGCAATGAACAAGTTTGAGAGTAAAAATTTTCAGACTAAACTATATTCCTAGTAAATATATTTTTTATAATCATAACTTACTTGCAACAACAGACAGCAGTGACCGAGTCCGTGTGACCGTAACCAGTATATACACTACTGATACAAGCTGGATCAGAGTTTATTTCCCAGACTTTGACATTGTTGTCCTGAAATTTCCAAATACAAATATACAGTGAATAAATTTATGATCTTCATAAAATCCTGATTAATTGAAACAATTGTTTCTATTTAACAGATGCTCAATATTTTGATAAATATTCATCTAACTTTTTAAAAAGTTAGTAATTATAAAATCAAATTACAGATAATCAGATGAAATGAAAGTTGGAAGACGAAAACAAAATGTGGTCAACAAGTTCACAACTTGGTATAACATATTAAGCACTTTTCTGAATATTTTAAATTCATGATTTGTTTCTACGCATACTGAAATGATTTAGTGTTCAATCAATATTCAAACAGGATGCTATTCCATTATAAATTCAAAAATGATTTACAAAATTATAAAATATCAATCTATATTTCATAGTATCTACTAAACTATTTTGACCAGGTACCTGTCTCATGAAATGTGCATGAAAACAAGAATTAGAATCTATATCAGATTTCCAGTATTATTCACATTTGTGGCACCTGTGAGAATGAGATTAGAATATTCCTAAGAGTAATGCAGAAATTTTACTGCACTCTGATAAATTTATTTTATATTTTGATAAAAGACTGTTCTAACTCTTTTCATAAAAAAAACCCAATAAACTTAGTACATGTGTAAGAATTTTTTTTTTAAGATTTGTTTTCAAACTCTAATTTTAACTTAAAGTGTGGTTTGGACTACATATATTGCCAAGTCATTTTTAAAACACAAAATGGCATAAAAGGATCATGTCAAATTCTTATTTTAAAAATTATTGATTTCGGTTAGATGTGAATAACAAATACCAAAAAAAAAAATGCCTTAATACAGTTATAGAATAGCCTTGAAAATCACAATACAACAGTTTACTAGACAACTATAATAGGAGTCATCCACAAGTCATTGATTGGAACGCAAAGTTTGATACAAGTTTTAATGGTTGACAACACAAGATTTCAATTTTTTTCTTGTTTATGCTTTCAATAAATTTATAATTTAATACAAATATTTTTGCTTACTCCCATAAAATCTCACATCACCTCTGGCTAATCACAACATCCTGAAATACTGCAGCTCACTCATTGGTTTGGACTCTAGTCATTTTTTGCCATAAGAGGCTAATTAGACAGGGATCTACAGATTAAAAGTGAACTCTGAACCACTTCAAACATCCATGCAATGAACAAGATTCAAACCAGGGCCTGTTGAACTGAGGGCCACAGTGCTAACCACTCATACACCAGGACACCTTTCACTTTTGGGAATCCCTGATCTATATGGATGACTTTGTTACCATGACTTATAAGGATTGTCTCAATTGAGTATGAAAATACTAATTAAAATTACCTTTATTTCTAAAGAATAAAGACAGACAATAATAAAAATTTAATTATTAATAAAAGAAACATTTGCTTGATACTTGTTTCCATGATGGCAATATTAGTTTCACGTTGAAAAACAAGTTTCAATATCAAACATGTATAGAAAATATAATTCATAATAAATACAGGGTTTCACATTTGCTTTTAACAGTACCTAGCAATCAATCTTAATATTCAGAGTATATTTCACTTCTCGAAATTACATCACAATTATTTCCATTACTATTTATACAAATATAATTCCTATATTTTGGTAAAATCCTATTTAATGATGCAGCCTTGGCGTGATGTTTTTTTGTCACCACAGCAATACCAAATAGAGTATCGGCAAACTGAAAAAATTGTTTTTAAAAGGGTCATCTCTTGTAGAGAGAATATTGAACTAAAATTAGGACAATTTTTTTCTAAATGAATGCAGTTTAATATTCTGTTAAGAAATTTTTCTAGCGCTTTAATCGAAGAATTTATTTATATTCTTACAAAAACGTACAAGTGTTATTTAATTAAATATTAATTTATACAGAATCAAAATTGCTGAAATATCTGATACCATCTCCCCTTAACGTATTACCGACAAGATGCTAACTTTCATAAGTACACTGCAGACTAGCTTAGGCTGGGATTTGATATTTTTAATAAACTACAAATTGTCACACACATGGTAAAGTTTTTTAAATTATACTGCCAACCAGAAGTTAAAAGTATTCCGGTAACCCTTGAAAACAGACCTAGTTTTTAAAACAATGAAGCAAATCAAAATTCTACTAACCTTTGATCCACTGACTAGAATATCTCTATGCTTTGGAAATGCATCTAAACTAAGAACAATATCACTATGTCCTTTAAGTAACTGCACACTAAAAGATGGCAATTGGAACAATTTGATTTGTGAACTGTTAGTAGCAACAGCTATCCTCCTTAGATCCAATAAACTTAATGCTCAAAACATCATCATTGTAGCCTACAAACTAAAGGAAAAGTATTTATTACACATTTGATTAAATTTGCATTTAAAGAAATAAATTAAAATTTTAGTCAAAATGTTACAGGAACTTTTGAACTTCGCAATAAATATTGGTACTTCCATCTCTAAGTAATAGCTTAAACAATTACAAGTGCAATTTAAATAATGATGTTAGTTTACAGTAATACTAAGGATTTAACATTTTTGCACAAATACAAAAAATTTAGAAAATATTTTAAAATGTTAGTTATGAGAACTAAAATTCAACCTGCTATACATTTCACTCGAAATTTATGATTGAAAAGAGAAAAATGTTGCATTTGCCAGAATCAAAAATGTTCTACACTTATGTTTAGAAAGTTTTGGTAATTATAATTTTTCGATGATGTTGCAATTAGTTGCTATATAACTGAATTTTTTTTTATCTAACTTTATCAATGAATTTTTTAAATCATTTTTAGACTTTTGTAACAGTATAAAACATGCATTTAGCAAAACCATAATGTTTATACGATTACTCAGTTCAAAAATAAATTTATAACAGCTTTCACAGCTTTATGAATAAGCTATGAGAAATGGCTTATTTGCTACAACCTTTGAATACAATCAGAAAAATTACCCGATTCTTCACAGTAAAATTGTCTACACTGTAGAGAATAATGTTTTGCTCAAAAGTTACTACAGCAATGGCTTCTAGTGATGGTACATAAACAGCTTGAATTATCAATGGACCTTCATAGTTTGAATCTTCAGAAAGCACAATTGATGAATCAGTCTGTTCGTACACAGGTTTTGCCTATGTGTACTCCACACCCTCAAAATACCTAGGAACCAAATAGTCATGCAAAAGATTTCAGTTTCTTCATTACTTAATGATAGTAAGCTTGTATTACTTTGGAAAAGATTTGAAAATAATCTCACCTTTGTCGCCGGCAGTAATGAAATAAGCATCAGCACTGTTGAAGGCAACATCTGGCAAGGACAGATTCTTGGGAATCAAGAAACAAGCTTCAATGGTCTGTAAAAAAGAGGGAGAATTAAGGAGACTTGAATTGAAATGATATGTGAAAGTTGTCGCACATGAAAGGGTATACTGACCTCATAAACTGGAATAGTTTTCAGAAGTTTCAGAGTAAAAATGTCCCACACCAAAACTACTTTATCTCTGCTACAGCTAACAGAAAAAAACATGTTCAATAAAATATTTCAATATGCAGCAGATCAAAGAGTTTGTACACCTGAATATAATGAATATTATAAAATTCCAAGGGAGTACTTACAGTCATGATCTATTGAAGAAATAGTTACAATTTATTATATCATTTTACAGTCATTTCATTTGCCAGTTTTCCAGCATTTAGACAAAATTCAAGCACTATGCATTGTAGAATGTGATGCGACTCCTTGACAATATAAGCAGAACATAAGAACAATGGTACCAATGAGATGAATTAATAAGAATGAAGTTTTATGAATAAACATTTGTCAATTGTTTTAAGAAAAAAGGTCATTTTATTAAACATAGTACTTTGAGATTAGAAAAAATCCCCATCTTTAATATTTACTTTTTATACTCATCTGATTCATCATGTCTGTTATTAGCATTATCCTGTCTTTATGATTTCCTCGAACTAACGAATAAAAACAAAAGTCCCTTACAAACTGTTAAAGCAGGGTTCAATTGAGTTAACGAAGTAGACAGGGTTTGTTTTATATCTTTATTTTGCATTCAGACATTGGAAAATTACTCTAAAACCCTAATTTGAAATGTACTACGAGTTTTGATCATATGTGCATTATATTAATTATTGTGTACAGGGCGGTAAACATAAAAAAGCCTCTATACGTATATCACGTTTAAAGACATGAATGAATTTTAAATTTAGCAATTTATTGAAGAAATAGATTCACTCCCCTTACAACAAGCAGATCATTTCTAAGCTTCTCACACCAGAAAGAACAAGTTTTAACTACATTATGGCTACAGGGACGAGTTTGTAGTCGAAGAGAGCGTGGGAAAGTATTTGTGGTTTGGATATATCAATTACAAGGCCCTATTTGGCAAAGGAAAACTGATAATCATTGAGACACAAGGCTGCCACTGCCAAAACACTTGTGAAATAGTAGCATTAATTCTTAAAAATATAAAAAAAACGTCTCCTTTTAAACCTTATTTTAGTAGCAATTTTAATTGCTGACACATAAAGAATCAGCTAAAACACAAAATGTGTAAATAAAGTATGAAACAGATGTTGAAGCTCTCGCCAAAAAATTTCTTAATAAGGTTTTCATGAGAATCTAGCAACCAGATTCTCATGTTTTTCTTTCATGGTTGTCATGGCTTGGTGCCAAAACTTCGAAATTGTCATGAAAAATTTTGTTTCTAAAGAAAAATCCAAAAAGTATTTTTTCTGTTTGCTATAAGTTAAAACAAGGATGTAATTATCAGACCTTAGCTCTGTGCATCTTAAAAAAATCGCCAAAAGTTGGAAATTAGTAGCCTTTGAGACGATTTTGCTTAAAAAGATACTCCTGGTCGCACAAGGGTTGAAAAATAGCACACAAAAAAAAAATCGCCTGTGACAGCCTTGAGACTAATATTCAAATTAGGGTTCAAATAGTGAGAAAAAGGAAATTAAAAACAAAATAATACTAAAGGATTTAAACTGAATAAAAAAAGAAAAAGGTTTTTATGTATGACATGTATAATAAAGCAAGGTTTTCGTAAACAAGATAAAACATGTTAGCATGGTAAATAAAAGCCATTTTAATGACTAAAAGAAACACTTGCATTACCTGATCATATGATTACTTTCTTCTTTGAATATGAAATCAGTCACAGTACTGTAATGGCCAGCAAGTGAAGTGACACGCTCCCGCATATGAAGATTCCAAATATGAATTTGATAATCACATGCAGCTCCAAACACATGATATTCGGAACCAATTTTTCGAAAACAGACCTTGCTGCAAATAAAATAAACAAGTCAAATATGCTAACCACTTGAAGGAGATAAGCATATAAAATAATACTAAATAATCATACACATATTAGTTCTTCAAAGATATCTCTTTCAGTACCCACTAAAATGTATTCTAAATCAATAGCTCATTCACTGTAAGAATATCTTCATTTTATATTATAACCCAACTGCTTAGGCTGTAGATCTAAAATATATTTTTCAAAAAGTGCTAAAATTAGAGGTTCTTAAAATTATCAAGCTGGGACTTGCAAAAACTTCAATATCGCATAAAACATAATTTGATTAATATTTTTAAAATTTACAGTTGGTAGGTAGGTGTTTAATTAACATCGCACTGGAACAAAACAATGAGCTATTGGCAATGGACAAAGGGAAACATCCAAGGATAACACCATGCAATTTTGAATCACTCAGATGACGAGGTCACACCACCTGAGCTGGCACCCCACTCTCCAAACTTCCACACAACACCAACATGAGGACATTTGAGGCCACAACAGATTTAAATGTGTACCAGACTCCTTTGTACACTACAGTCTTTGGTTGGATTCGAACTCGCAACCCTCTGGTTTCTAATCTGTTATTCTTCCAACCAGGCTACTGCGGCCAAAATTTACAGTTGGAAAGTACATAAAAATATTGAAATTACTAGACATTTCATAATAGTAACCCAGTATTATATAAAAACATTATCTTAAAATTAAAGGCAATAGTTATTTGGGATCTACAGCACAAGGCCACACTTGGCTTGTAAGCTATATTAACACATCATTTGATTAAATAGTTTTATTTAACATTGAAGAAAAAAGATTCTCAAAATTTATCCAGTATTTAAAATCTTTGAAATTTACTACCAGATAACATCAAAGTAGTCTTTTTGAATTACATCCCACACTTTAATTGTAGAATCTGAGCCTCCTGTAGCCAACAATGTTGTTGTGGAGTCAAATGCCATACAGTTAACCAGACCGACATGCACAGACTGAAATAAATTTTTTTCTTCATTTTACAATAAGAGTCAATGTTAAAAACGAATATTGAAATCTTAAAAATAAATTGTCATTCATTATTACACTAAGATACTTGGACAATATTGACTTACATGATATTATCACTAAAAAGTGGCCAAACATAATAAAATACAGGGAGAATATGAGAATTAACTGATTTTTTGTGGCTCATAAATTTTTCAACCGATAAGGTTTGGTTTGTCCCTTCTCTACTGTTATTTTTTTTCCATCAAAAGGGCAAATTAGACCAGGACTGTTGGACCATGTAAGTTCGAGCTTGCGATTGATGCTTCAATTTACTTTTTTAATACTTATTGTGGTGAAACTTTCCTGCACAATTTTTATTTTATCTTTAACCAGAATTGGAATTCTGATTTGAAAGAATGATAACATTAGTTTCCAGAACAGAGTTCGTCAGTTTCAGAGCAGTCAGTGTTGTAAATATGCAGTTTTAGTAGTCTTGCTTGATTATGTAGTTTTGAATTCCAGTGTAGCGCCTACATGCACCATTTCGCAATACAGTCCACTTTAAAAATTTGCAGAACACTTAGGTCCTTATTTATAAACATGCAATGACCTATGACTTAAAGTGCATTCCGAACCACTACAGACATCCAAGCAAAGGTCAGGTTAGTTGGTTTCGGGCAAGTATCTTAGTGCAAGGGCCATTTTTGGCCATGCTGCGCCAGACACAAGACATACAACATCAAGTAATAGACACACATACCAATGAGTTTTACTGACACAGAAGAGAAAAATACATCCAGGGAGGAAGGCACCTGGCAGGAATCGAACCTGCACCGCCTACAACTCAAAGGTTACTAGTGCAGTGGACATACCCACTGAGCCACAATGGCACCCATGCACAGGTCGGGATTTGAAAACGAAGCCTGTTAAACCAAGGGTGATAGGGATCTTAAATACTTGGCTACTAGGTTTATTTTTTAACTTATAAGGACTTGTTAGGTTTAACAGAATGGCACTGTGGTAAAAAAAAAATTAAGTTTGTAATTACATTTTCCAGACCTATTTGCATGTAAAAAAATGACATTTCTCAGTAACATTTGAGGCTAAATGCATCAAAATATTTTTAAACCACTTGGATTCGTAATGCATGTGAAAAATAACTCAAAGGGGACATTCTACTCATCAGTGCAATAAATTTATTCAGTTTCTAAATTTGAGATAACGATCGCAACAATTTCTAATCAGTCTATAAAATATATACAATCTTACTTTCCAATACATTCTGATGATATTAAATGAATAGATTTTTGAGTTGTGAGACAAAAAAAATTTCTAAGAGCTTTAGATAGAAAACTAAAGATGAACATTTCTCAGCTATATTTATATCATTCAAAATGAAGTATTGCAAGGATGAAGTCACATTTAAGCTCCAACACTAAAATTTGATTTCTAAAAATTGATTTGCATAATATTGGGTCATCCGGGAAGTTCTGCGGCTTTCTTAATACTATTTTGCTACCGCTGATAAGGAGTGACCTTGATTGAAGCAGATGTGTAAATTCGGTCTTTTCTGCTTTCACTGCATAATTCTAGTTGTATTGTGGCACAATTTTTGTTTCACTGCAGTGCTAAGAATGGAGAACCAAAAAGTTCATTTTCGTCATATTATGCTCTTTTATTTTAAGAAAGGAAAGATGGTAGTCAGACTGCGCGCAAAATTTATGCTGTATATGGATAAAGTGCTGTTTCTGATGACACAGTTTGAAGGTGGTTTGATAAATTTAAGCGTGGAAATTTCAGCCTCGAAGATGATGCCCGCTCTGGACGACCATCCTCTAGAGACGAGGATCTATTAAAAGATGACATCGCTGAAAATCCACGTTACAGTTCAGGAACTATCACATAGATTAAATATTCCAAAAAGTACAGTTCATGATCATCTGAAGATTGGGTATGTACGCCGCTACGATGTATGGGTACCCCATACTTTAACACAACAGAACATGCTTGCTCGAATTTCGGCATGCGATTCTTTGCTGAAACGAAATGAAGAATCTCCTTTTTTTGAAACGGTTCATTACTGGAGATGAGAAGTGGATACTATACAATAATGTTACAAGTAAAAGATCATGGGGTAAGCCATATGAACCTCCCAACATCGAAAGGGGGGGCTGCATCCCAAAAAAGTAATGCTTTGTGTATGGTGGGACCACAAAGGAATTGTTCATTATGAATTGTTGCCACAAAATCAGACAATAAATTCGAAAAAATACTGTTCTCAAATGGCAGTATTAAAAGAAGAAATCGAAACAAAGCGGCCAGAACTGACCAATCGTCGAGGTGTTGTCTTCCAGCATGACAATGAATGTCAGACAAAGACTTATTGAGTATGGCTGAGATGTTTTGTGTCACCCCCATATTCACCAAACCTTGCCCCCTCAGATTTTCACCTCTTCAGGTCACTTCAAAATTCACCTTTACCTTTAAAATTAATAAGCAAGCAATGACATAGGAAAAAATTAAAATTCTAATTACCTTTTCTTTTTTTTGTCTTGACTTTTGAATCCCCATTTAATGTTTTTTGTTTTTCACAATCTGCATTGATGTCCATAGGCTATCCACTTGTTCTTCATCCACTCCTGGTGCAATTTTCAATGAAACAGCCTTATCGTCTTCGTGATTAACAGGTGGAACAGATTATTCGAACAAAAGACTATTTAGCCTTGTTTTCAAGTAAATCTATCAAAATAAAAATTAATTTACAGTTTGAAAGATTCAAGTGCACAATTTGATATTAACATTGAAGGTAATTTTATTAATTAAAGGCCTGTGATTCTAGCGTAGCTTGGTAGCTTTTGAATAACGCCACCTATATACAGTTCGTACTCCATGCAATCCAAAGTTACACTGGCCCAAAGCTCTCAGCACCATAGAATTTCGACATTGCAGACCCCTCCTTGAACTCAGAGCACCTGCCCTCTCAATCTGAAGTTCATATCAGGTACTGCCATCCTTTGTCTACACAACACTATATTTATCTTCTGAATTTTCTTCTAGCTCTGAAATCAGACAAAACAGTTGTAACACTCGACTTTTCACGCTTGCCCCAGTACCGTACCGATTTAAAGTCACGTCAAAACGTAGCATACTCCATTTTACTCAGCAATACTCTATTTTATTATCTCATTAGAAGGAAGTCAATTTTTCTGGACATTTGCTGGGTTAGGTTTGAAATTCACAGGTAGATTTCAAACAGATTTTCTGTCAATCAATAAGGGACAGTCTAAGTCAATCCAATAGAAACTTAGAAAACACCCTTCCTCAGAAAAATAAAAAAATATTTTTATTAGTTTAAAAAAGGAATTAAATTTTCGTTGACCTTTGTTGAATTTCCAAAAAAGTTGCCAAAATTCTGAAAATAGGAGCTTTTGAGACGATTTTGCTTAAAAAGATATCCCTAGTCACCAAGGTTCAAAACTAGTAGCAAAAAGTTGCCTTTGGCAGTCCTTTAACCTGGCAACCTTACTGCCTCTCTAGAAGTGGACTTCCCCAAGTAATCTGCCACCTCACCAGAGCTACACAATACGTTTGTTTTTAATCAAAAATTTTATACATTGAAAAGAAATCGATATGAAGGAGATACTTTGGAGAAAACTCACCCCTCTGGTCTTGCCTCAATGACTTTCTCCAGAAGCGTTTCACCTTTCCTGAAGTTTGTCTCATTTTGTAAAATTTCTGTAACAGATCTTTTTATTAATATATTAAGAATTGTCCATTCTCTTCTGAAATTTGGTCAAACAAGTTTAATTATAAACTGCAGCAGATAAAAGAGAAAATTAAATAATTAACTCAATAGGCAATATTGTGTGTGAATTATGTTAAATAAAATTAAAACATTACTCAATGTCCGTTGAAGGTCTACATGCCAAAAAATACTCACGAAGAATGCTTGCTCCTCTTTCAATTTCATATTTTGAATTATTTTTGATGTCTTAAAATTTTTTGCACATCATAATTTAGCAAGGTACAAAAGGTAGCAACCTAGGTATAGCCTGTTTACAAATTTGAATGTTTTAATATAGAGCACCAGGTAATAAAATTTTCTGTTGGCTAATGGGAAAAGTTCCTAAGCACTAATTTTGTCATTTTTGCCAGATTGAATTTTTACCAGAGGGGATTGAATTATCAACATTGATAAAACGCTATAATTGTTGAATTTATAAACGAAATTCCTGTGAGTTGAGTTGGGTTTTATGGTGGAAGGGCCACATTTGGCCATGCAGACACAAGACAGACGATATCAAGCAACAGAAATACACACAAGGAAAGTTTTACTGGCGCAGAAGAGAAAAATACATCCAAGGAGGAATCCAACCTGCACTACCTACAACTTGCAGGTTGCTAGTGCAGTGGGCATACCAACTGAGCCTGACAGCCCCAAGATTTCTATGTTAATTTTAGTCATTCTGCTGTGACATTTTATAAGAAATATGTTAACACATAAAAGAACTTGTTGCAATAAAATGATCAAGTTTTATCCTGCTTACCTTGAATGATAGTGAATGCTTGGAATGGTTTATCGAGGGTAATAGCTAGACCCAAGGCTTTTGTCCATTTCTCTTCATGCACTAGGTTCATAAGCTCTTGTTCCCTAAAAATAGTTAAATGCTTGAAAACATACGATGAAGATTTAATTCTATCTATCAATGATCAACCACCTTATGCATGATGTGGGCAAAAAGTACGAGTTGCATTATGTATAAAGAACTAGCGGAATTACCCGGGTTGAATTGTTTATAATTCATCGTAATATTACTCAACATTATTCCTATGGAAATTTCAAATTGATTTTAGCCCCCTGCAGACCCAGGACAAATCGAAAGGGGTTAATATATAGCCTATGTGTCCCGCAGAATTCTACAGGAAGAACGTACCAAATTTAGTGATTTTCAGTGCAACCGCACCCATCGGCGATTGCATCATACTCTAAGATTCTAAAAAAACTCCAAGGTCATCTTGAGAGGCAACTCCTGTAAATATTCTGATGTCATCTACACAGCCAGACCAGGGGAGAGAGCGCCCCCTAGCAAGTGCTCTGTCCAGGATGACAGAACATTGCACACCTAAGACATACAACGGGGGTTAATATGTAGCCTATGTTACCCACAGGATTCCAAATAGGTTACCAAATTTGGTGTAGATTGGTCAAACAGTTTAGTTATGTGTAGAAAACAGATAGATGCCAACTCTGCTTTATATGTAGATTTTATATATATTTTGTGTATGTATAATACAATTTTGCAGATCACTTCTTGAGGAATTTTTTCGTTTGGTGTTTTTCACTACTTATGGAAGCTGTAAAATTAAATTTATTTACCATCTTTACAACATGAATTTACTCAAATGACAAGTCGGATACAATAAATAGAATGGATCTATTCCATGGAGATTTTTTGTTCAAAAAAATATATAATTATCTATATACTATCGATTTCAACTTGGACCAATCAAATTCCAGCAACCAAAAAGAGTTATACACCCAGGCCATCAAACCTGTGCCGCCTACAACTCGTAGGTTGCTAGTGCAGTGGGCATACCTACTGAGCCATAACAGCCCCTAATTAGACTAGGACCTACAACAGGATGCGTTCTGAACTTAAAGGCACATGTACCTAGACTGGAATTTGAACCCAAAACCTATTAAAATCAAAGTTAATTTAGTTATCAAGCAGCTATTTAGCTGAACAAAAGGAACATTGATAAACACAATTGGAAATGCTAAAATCTTCAAAAAAGTTAACTAAATTCACATGTAGAGAAAGTATTTTCAATTGTAACTGATGTATAATAAATAAGGATAAAACTAATAGCATGAAACAAGAACAATCTTTCAAATTGACAGCAAGTTTAAAAAAATACAGAAAACTTTTTAGTGGTTGTATTATTTCAGTCATACCATTATTTTGATTTTTTTAAATTATTTGCTACAAATTTTAAAAATATTACATTTAAAAGTATACATTCCATTACAAGATACAAAACTACATAGTCAGATCAATTTCATTTCTAGTTTATTTTTAATTGCGATTATAACAGAATATGTTTTTGAATTTAAGATAAAAAGAAACTTTTTTCAAATAAGAACATTTAAAACAAGTCAGTTCCTGAAATTTTAATATATTCAATGTAGAAGTTACAAGCATTGCAGTTATATTGCAAAATAAAATTTGCTGTATTTATGAAAGGTACAGAGCTGGTATACATAGTGGCAATCAAATCAAGAATTATATTTTAAAGTTTACACTCACTTTAATCCTCAGTTTTATTTGAAGTCACTATTGTGTTTGGTTCTTATGTAGCTTATAAATACAGCCAAGAATTTATATAAAAGTAATGAATGCAACTACCACATTCCTGTAAATAATGCAATTTCAGAACTTACTGCAAAACATAATCTTCCCTTTCAGCTAACATATTTTCTCTCTCTATTTTTGTTGTATCCTAGATTAGAAGAAAAAGAAGTAAAAATTAGAAAAATCAAACTCAAATAACAAATACTAGCATTGCAAGAAGTGATTGGTTGTTTTTAGGTTTTATGACACAAGGGCCATATTTGGCATAGCTGCAAACACAAGACAACTTCCAAGTAAAAAATGTTGCGAAAGGGATAAAAAGAGCGAATAGAATATTGGGTTGGTGAATAATGTAATAGAATAATGAATAGTTAATTAACGTCGCACTGGAGACATACAACAGGCTATTGGTGATGATCCGAGATCAATCCCGAAGGATAAGATTCAAGGATAATGGCTCGTAATTTTGAATCATGGTCAGATGACAACACCTGAGCTGGCACCCTCTCCAAACTTCTACACCATGCCAATGTAAGGACAATTGAGGCCATGATGAAATAGAATGATGGGATGAAAGAAAAAGATTACTTGCGTATCCAGGGAGCACGACATCTGTGTTTACCAGAGGCAGTATACAACATGGGAATAGATCACTCGGGTTCATGAAGCCCGTACACATCTAAAGGAGTCTGTTTTAGTGCGATACAACCTATCCTATCTTTAATGACTTATAGGATCTTATTCAGTCTCGGATATTGGAGGGGTTCTCACATTTGCAAGGATCTCTACCTGATGTAAAATGAACTCTCCCCAAGAGGCATGTCTCTTGTGCTAGCTGGACTATGGATTCGTTTTCTAAAAATATCCTGATGAATCCTCATTTGAAAGCAAAAGATGACAATGAATCTAACATCTAGAAAAAGTGATGTGAAACACATTACAAAAAGGTTGCTCGTAACATAGCTCACAAATGGTACTAGTGATAGAGTGGGATACCAACATAGCCATCAGCTCTACAAGAGTTTGGTGGTGACTAGTAGAAGGCGCTACAAAATCCACCACTCGTTGACGACTCGAGTCTATTTGTGCTGTTTTTCACACTGGAAGTACCACAGGCACTCCTTACTTTCCCATTCAGAAGAATCATCCTACAAGTGATGTGAGGAAGAATATCCGAACTTCACATTAGGTTTCATTGAAAAAATCCCTACTGGTTTAAAAGTTCAAGTGGCAAATAGATTGGCACCAGTGAATCTATGGCACATGTAAATCTATCATTAACAAAAAAAAAGAGTCATTCCAAGAAAGATCTAGATGCACTTACTTTCCAAAGAATAATGTTAGAATCTCCACCTCCAGACACAACATACTCTTCAGATGTTGAGACAGCAAGTGTCCATACTTTTAAGGTATGTTGGTCGAACGTCTTAGCACACAAGCTGTTCTTTATGTCCCACAGCTTGATATTTCCATCTGAGGCACTGAAAGAATTTTTCAGGAATAAACAGTTAATTTCATCCACTTTTAGTCTGAGATTTTACACAAGTAAAGTAACAGGGGTTGCCAACTTGGGACAATTACTGGGTGTAGGTAAACCATAAGAAAAATGGTGCCCATGGAATTCGAGTTCCCCATGGAAACCCCTTCTCAGATATAAACAGTCTATTAAACTATTGTCATGTGATGAAGCTCTGATTTTTGCTTCATCATTATGTCACGATTTTATCGTTTTAATATTTATTGTACATGTGCAACTTTTCATAAGAATGTATTTAAATATTTATTTTCTCTTGAACCATGTGATATGGAATTGTAATTTTATTACTTTGACCACATCAGTCCAGTCTTACTTTTATGTGCCATGAAATACAGGCAGACTAGAGATCTACAAGCATAAAGTACAAACATGTGAATGTACTGATACTATATGCTAAATTAACAAAACATACTATTTTTCATCTTGGGTGAAGCAAAAGCAAATTATTTTTGCTTTTCATTGTACTTGGGTTTAATTTTTAATGCAAGTTTTGAATAAGATGTGTTAAAAGTTCAACCACATGCCTGTCTCTTTAAATATCAAGATATAATTGACTATCCATATTACGCTGACTTAGAGCAGAAACTCTTTAACTGACAGTTTTATTTTTAATGTAGTTGTTCAAAGACAATCAATTTTAGGTCAAAAAATAAAATGTATAAGCATTTTGATAATGTTATATATCTTTAAACAGATTAAAAGACAATGTTTCTCATCTTGAAAATAAGCATTTAGTATCTCAGAAAAAAAAATGTCAATGAATGAATTTCTGCACTGAGGCAACAAAACGTGTACTATTATCTAGGATTCAAAAACCGGTTTTGGAGATTGGTGAGAATTACCATTACCAAGTCATTACTGGTTTTATTTATGATATTCATTATTTTAGCATTGTTTTTATGATCACTTCTGATTAATTTAGGATAGCAATAGCTGCAAATGCTGTCATATACTAGTTGTGGTATGCTTTTCAATAACCAAAACGGAACACTGCTCAATACGTTAAGGGACCCACCCTTGGTTGCATTCGCCATTTCCTGTTGAAAGTAAAAACTGATTGCTTCCCTATTTCAAACACATTTTTGGAAGAAAATCAATTTCACAGTAAATTGTTTACAAAAAATTGCATCTTATTGCCTTCACAATTGGTGCTGTTTCAGAAATGTGCTTAAAAACAGCTCTCAAAGAACATGATGTAACTAGAACTTAAAACAAGTATTAAAAATTTACATTGGTGGTGGTTTTGCAGTAACGAGAATGTTGGAAATTTAACATTTATTTTACATTTCATACAAACCTTAATACCATCTCTCATGCTCAAGGACTTTACCATGAAAATATTATTAGTGGGGGAAAGGGTTTCAGATTCCTAGAAATTGACCTTTGTGTGGATGGAATCTCACATAATCGATCAGATAAATCAAAAGTTTGGAATGAATGTTTCATAAAAGCAATAGGGATGGACAAAACTGTTGTTTTACAATACCAGTTTTAATGGTTATTGCTAATTCGTGATAACTTTTTATCAACTATTAATTTTTCTACTTTGTTAACAGTTAAAAACTAACACTACCAGTTAGTGAATTAATTTAAGTTACTTTTCAACTGTTAGAAATTGACATGAATGGTTAATTTAAACAGTAATTTCAATTCTTATTTCTATCAAAATGCTAATACATTTTTTTTATTTAAAAATTTGTAATAAGTTGAGTTATTTTAAGTTCTTTTTAACATTTGCCAATACTTCAATAACAGTTGCCAACTGTTAATTTGAAATAACAGTGTTATTTTAACTGCTATTGGAATAAAGCATAAGCCTTACGTGGAGATCAACTGAGTTCACCGGCTCAGGAACAGAACTTGCAGAACAGATGCTTGGTGTCCTTGAAAAACCTAACAAAGTGATATGAAAGCTTTCAAACCATTGTGAAATGAAATTCATTACTCAAAAACATGTCAGAACATAAAAGTACATTTTTAATCTGCTTTAGAAATTTGCAAATAATTCAACGGCACAATCCCAAGAGACTACGGTAAACTTACCTTTAAACAGGAGAAATCTACAAGGGACCACACTCTAATTGTTTCATCACCAGATGATGTAGCAATAGCCTTTAAAGAAAATTGGATTGGGATCTCAAAATGTAAAAGCAACACGCAACTTTTAGTGTTATTCTATAGTTTCATAAAATACAGCTGTTTAACTTAAAAGTATTCCTATAAAATAAATACTATACCAAATCCACTGGGGAAAACTTGACACACCACCCCTTTCTTGTGGCCTCGCAATGTTCCAAGATGAGTTAAATCTGTAGCACCCCAGAGCTAGAAAAATATCAATCATCTATATACTGAAGCTGTTATTTACATTTCCAATTCTAACTCACATCAATTTATGAATATTGAAAGTGATCTGTAACTAGCATTTGAAAGTATGCAATAATGTTTGTATCCCTATATTTTTTACTTTCTAATATAACATTCACCTTTTGGCACCAAGAACCCGACTGAGCCAGAAGCAAAATTCAGATTCTTCCACATTGTTATTTGAATAACACTAATTCAAAATAATAACGATTTTTCAGCAGAACCTCGATTTATGAAATACCAGTTACAAAGCATTAATAAACAAAAGTTAATACATAAATATCACTAAAAAGATAGTGGAAAATTATATGGGATACAAATATGCAATTTAAAGTGTTTAATAAAACATAACATTGTAGTTAGAAAAGGATGTTTATTTTATAATGTTATGCCACATTGTTTTAAAGACAAATATATTAAGTACTTCTTATCTCGTGAAATAGTTTAGAGTACTGTATATATCACCTTTTTAAGAATCTATCTTTGACTTGGGTATAAAACAGACTACATTGACTACTCTAATACAGTGCCCTAAAACTATTCATAGTTTTCTTACAAATTATACAATACTACTAAATTTTTATAATTACACAATTGATATTAGATTTAAATGGTACCACAACGATAATCCCCAATGTCAATAATCAATACTGATAAGATCTTCAAATAGCAGACCCTGTAACTTCACTGACAAATTATACAAACATACAAAATGTGAGCTAATATCAAGCCATCACCACATATGGGACATCTGTTTACACTGAATGTCCCATATGTGACAGTTTGATAAAAAGCTTTTTGTATTTAAAAAATCAAATCTACTCAAAAATTTGGGTTTGTTGCTTGATTTGGGGTTTTATAGCGCAAGGGCCATATTTGGCCATGCTGTGCCAGACACAAGACATACAATATCAAGTAGTAATAGACAAACACACACAATGAAAGTTTTTACTGACACAGAAGAAAGAAATACACCCAGGGAGGAATGCACCTGACAGGAATAGAACCTGCACCACCAGAACTCGAAGGTTGCTAGCGCAGTGGACTGAGCCATGACGACCCCACAAAAATTTGGGGTAAGTTGGGAAAGGAAGATGAGAAAGTTGATTACTAAAGAATAAAAGATAGCCATTTTCATGACTAAATTGCAAGTTAGATTGTCTCATACATGGCAATGGAATGCTCCAGTTCAGAAAGAAGTGCATGTCTTACCTTCGCAGTGTGATCTTGGGATCCTGATACAACAAATTTGTCATTTTCTGATATATCAATGGAGTTGATGAGCTTGTCGTGAGCCTTGACTGTACAGAATGGAGTGAGTAATAATTTAACAGCCACCAGAGGTTTTGCCTCGGGTACTTCCCAGAGCTTCAGAGTTGTATCCTCAGACCCAGATGCAAAGAATCGTGACTTCGCCCTAAGTGAGGTGGATCAGATAATTAATAACAGAAACAAGAATGAGAATACAAAAAGGGAAATATCTGTAAGATCATTTCCCAGTAGTGCACTTGGACCCAGTCAAATCCTTCAAAGGATTATGTACTAGAGCATCTGATACAATGGTTCCCTGCTTGATTTGCCAACTATAATGGATTTTTTGGAATGATTCGATTTTCACCTTTTATTACAGAGAGGTAGGTAGGTAGTTAATTAACATCGCACTGGAGCAACACAGTGAGGTGATGGTCAAGGATCCATCCCAAAGGAAAAGATGAGGACAAGTAATTTTGAACCATGGTCAGATGATGAGGCAACACCTGAGCTGGCACCTCAATCTCCATACTTCCACACCACACCAACATTAGGCCATGACAGATTTAACATGCACCAGCCCCTTTGTACACGAAGGTCTTTGGTGGGATTCGAACCCGCAACCCTTCTGTTGCTAATCCATTACTCTCCCAACTGGGCTACTGCAGCCCTTTCGTTAGAGAATAGTGAAATTGTTACAGATATTATCACTGGATAAACTGACAATGTTTTTGCACTTTAGTAACAGGAAAATATTTTATTACCCAATTGCCAATACATCCTATAAATAAATTTGTGCCTTGCTTTTTATTATTTAATTAAAAAAATTTATGAATCTTTAACTTGTATTTTTTAGTAACTTTCATTTTTGAAGTCCAAACAGACAACCTAGACAATTTTTAATGTTTCTCATATCATTTGAAAGTATTTATATACAATTTCAAGACTAAAGATTTAGTTATTTGCAATCTTGAATGAAAATTTATATATTATAGATATTTTAGTATTTAAAATTGATGTTAGAAGGTATGTTGAATTTGCTGGAATAATATACAAACATAAACTAGGAAAACCCATGCAATGGCTACTCCATTTTATACGATTTTTCTGTTAATGAAGTTGTTATTTCACAAGTACATGTATCTTGATAATCATTCTTTTCAGCACTTATACTACCAATCAAGTTTATAACTACTGCTAGCTGGCCTTGTGGTGCTGAATTTATTTATTTAGCACAGGTAAGAAAAACATGTCTTAAGAAAGATGTGCCCTTTTCTCAGTGTCCATTCCTTATACTCAAGATTTTGGTAGAGAACATAAAGAATAAGATAAAAATTTCCATAATTTTTAATAAAACATTTTTAACCTTTTTTGGTTGCAATATTTATACATTTGGGGATAGAATGCAAAAATGTATTTACATGTCGAGATCTTTATCATCTATTGATGAGTTTGTACGTATTCTGAGAAATATAGTTGGTTGTTTTTGGGTTTTATGACGCAAGGGTCACATTTGGCCAAGCTGTGCCAAACACAAGACAACGAGGGACAGAGAAAAAAGGAGAAGGGCAAAACAGAAGAGAGGACAGTTCACTCGGAGTTGTGATGCCAGTACACACCTAAAGAGACACTCACCCTGAGGTCCTGAGAAATAGTCACAATAGTGGTCTCAAAAATAGACCACTGCAAGCTTGAAATTTTTTAATAGTTACAATTGAAATCATATCTCAAAAGGTTAATTTCAGTCGCAATATGTAGGTGGAATTATGTTTAAATCACTTAAAAAGTCACTTTGCCATTACAACTTTTCATAATTCTACAGAAAACTACAGGTAAATATATTTTAATTTTCTCATTCTTTTGCTCAAACTTTGATGTGATTGTCTGTACATAATATAAATAGTTTAGAAATATAAGTGTGAAAAGGCTAATTATAACAGTAAAATAGTACATTCTAAATGACAATCAAGATGATTAAAAATGGTAAACCCAAACACGTTCTTTAATTACTCTGCAAAAGATGCATGTAACTATTTTATATTAACAGTGACAAATGTTAGAAAAACAAATATATTTTAATTACTAAATTGTATGCTAAAATTAATTATTAAATTTAATAAGTCCTATTACACATTTGCATCATAATTAATACACATAAAATAAAAGCAAAATTAAAAAACATGTAATGCAGTAGCTAATAATTTCTTTTGCCTGCAATGAACAAGTTTGAGAGTAAAAATTTTCAGACTAAACTATATTCTTAGTAAATATATTTTTTATAATCATAACTTACTTGCAACAACAGACAGCAGTGACCGAGTCCGTGTGACCGTAACCAGTATATACACTACTGATACAAGCTGGATCAGAGTTTATTTCCCAGACTTTGACATTGTTGTCCTGAAATTTCCAAATACAAATATACAGTGAATAAATTTATGATCTTCATAAAATCCTGATTAATTGAAACAATTGTTTCTATTTAACAGATGCTCAATATTTTGATAAATATTCATCTAACTTTTTAAAAAGTTAGTAATTATAAAATCAAATTACAGATAATCAGATGAAATGAAAGTTGGAAGACGAAAACAAAATGTGGTCAACAAGTTCACAACTTGGTATAACATATTAAGCACTTTTCTGAATATTTTAAATTCATGATTTGTTTCTACGCATACTGAAATGATTTAGTGTTCAATCAATATTCAAACAGGATGCTATTCCATTATAAATTCAAAAATGATTTACAAAATTATAAAATATCAATCTATATTTCATAGTATCTACTAAACTATTTTGACCAGGTACCTGTCTCATGAAATGTGCATGAAAACAAGAATTAGAATCTATATCAGATTTCCAGTATTATTCACATTTGTGGCACCTGTGAGAATGAGATTAGAATATTCCTAAGAGTAATGCAGAAATTTTACTGCACTCTGATAAATTTATTTTATATTTTGATAAAAGACTGTTCTAACTCTTTTCATAAAAAAAACCCAATAAACTTAGTACATGTGTAAGAATTTTTTTTTTAAGATTTGTTTTCAAACTCTAATTTTAACTTAAAGTGTGGTTTGGACTACATATATTGCCAAGTCATTTTTAAAACACAAAATGGCATAAAAGGATCATGTCAAATTCTTATTTTAAAAATTATTGATTTCGGTTAGATGTGAATAACAAATACCAAAAAAAAAAATGCCTTAATACAGTTATAGAATAGCCTTGAAAATCACAATACAACAGTTTACTAGACAACTATAATAGGAGTCATCCACAAGTCATTGATTGGAACGCAAAGTTTGATACAAGTTTTAATGGTTGACAACACAAGATTTCAATTTTTTTCTTGTTTATGCTTTCAATAAATTTATAATTTAATACAAATATTTTTGCTTACTCCCATAAAATCTCACATCACCTCTGGCTAATCACAACATCCTGAAATACTGCAGCTCACTCATTGGTTTGGACTCTAGTCATTTTTTGCCATAAGAGGCTAATTAGACAGGGATCTACAGATTAAAAGTGAACTCTGAACCACTTCAAACATCCATGCAATGAACAAGATTCAAACCAGGGCCTGTTGAACTGAGGGCCACAGTGCTAACCACTCATACACCAGGACACCTTTCACTTTTGGGAATCCCTGATCTATATGGATGACTTTGTTACCATGACTTATAAGGATTGTCTCAATTGAGTATGAAAATACTAATTAAAATTACCTTTATTTCTAAAGAATAAAGACAGACAATAATAAAAATTTAATTATTAATAAAAGAAACATTTGCTTGATACTTGTTTCCATGATGGCAATATTAGTTTCACGTTGAAAAACAAGTTTCAATATCAAACATGTATAGAAAATATAATTCATAATAAATACAGGGTTTCACATTTGCTTTTAACAGTACCTAGCAATCAATCTTAATATTCAGAGTATATTTCACTTCTCGAAATTACATCACAATTATTTCCATTACTATTTATACAAATATAATTCCTATATTTTGGTAAAATCCTATTTAATGATGCAGCCTTGGCGTGATGTTTTTTTGTCACCACAGCAATACCAAATAGAGTATCGGCAAACTGAAAAAATTGTTTTTAAAAGGGTCATCTCTTGTAGAGAGAATATTGAACTAAAATTAGGACAATTTTTTTCTAAATGAATGCAGTTTAATATTCTGTTAAGAAATTTTTCTAGCGCTTTAATCGAAGAATTTATTTATATTCTTACAAAAACGTACAAGTGTTATTTAATTAAATATTAATTTATACAGAATCAAAATTGCTGAAATATCTGATACCATCTCCCCTTAACGTATTACCGACAAGATGCTAACTTTCATAAGTACACTGCAGACTAGCTTAGGCTGGGATTTGATATTTTTAATAAACTACAAATTGTCACACACATGGTAAAGTTTTTTAAATTATACTGCCAACCAGAAGTTAAAAGTATTCCGGTAACCCTTGAAAACAGACCTAGTTTTTAAAACAATGAAGCAAATCAAAATTCTACTAACCTTTGATCCACTGACTAGAATATCTCTATGCTTTGGAAATGCATCTAAACTAAGAACAATATCACTATGTCCTTTAAGTAACTGCACACTAAAAGATGGCAATTGGAACAATTTGATTTGTGAACTGTTAGTAGCAACAGCTATCCTCCTTAGATCCAATAAACTTAATGCTCAAAACATCATCATTGTAGCCTACAAACTAAAGGAAAAGTATTTATTACACATTTGATTAAATTTGCATTTAAAGAAATAAATTAAAATTTTAGTCAAAATGTTACAGGAACTTTTGAACTTCGCAATAAATATTGGTACTTCCATCTCTAAGTAATAGCTTAAACAATTACAAGTGCAATTTAAATAATGATGTTAGTTTACAGTAATACTAAGGATTTAACATTTTTGCACAAATACAAAAAATTTAGAAAATATTTTAAAATGTTAGTTATGAGAACTAAAATTCAACCTGCTATACATTTCACTCGAAATTTATGATTGAAAAGAGAAAAATGTTGCATTTGCCAGAATCAAAAATGTTCTACACTTATGTTTAGAAAGTTTTGGTAATTATAATTTTTCGATGATGTTGCAATTAGTTGCTATATAACTGAATTTTTTTTTATCTAACTTTATCAATGAATTTTTTAAATCATTTTTAGACTTTTGTAACAGTATAAAACATGCATTTAGCAAAACCATAATGTTTATACGATTACTCAGTTCAAAAATAAATTTATAACAGCTTTCACAGCTTTATGAATAAGCTATGAGAAATGGCTTATTTGCTACAACCTTTGAATACAATCAGAAAAATTACCCGATTCTTCACAGTAAAATTGTCTACACTGTAGAGAATAATGTTTTGCTCAAAAGTTACTACAGCAATGGCTTCTAGTGATGGTACATAAACAGCTTGAATTATCAATGGACCTTCATAGTTTGAATCTTCAGAAAGCACAATTGATGAATCAGTCTGTTCGTACACAGGTTTTGACCTATGTGTACTCCACACCCTCAAAATACCTAGGAACCAAATAGTCATGCAAAAGATTTCAGTTTCTTCATTACTTAATGATAGTAAGCTTGTATTACTTTGGAAAAGATTTGAAAATAATCTCACCTTTGTCGCCGGCAGTAATGAAATAAGCATCAGCACTGTTGAAGGCAACATCTGGCAAGGACAGATTCTTGGGAATCAAGAAACAAGCTTCAATGGTCTGTAAAAAAGAGGGAGAATTAAGGAGACTTGAATTGAAATGATATGTGAAAGTTGTCGCACATGAAAGGGTATACTGACCTCATAAACTGGAATAGTTTTCAGAAGTTTCAGAGTAAAAATGTCCCACACCAAAACTACTTTATCTCTGCTACAGCTAACAGAAAAAAACATGTTCAATAAAATATTTCAATATGCAGCAGATCAAAGAGTTTGTACACCTGAATATAATGAATATTATAAAATTCCAAGGGAGTACTTACAGTCATGATCTATTGAAGAAATAGTTACAATTTATTATATCATTTTACAGTCATTTCATTTGCCAGTTTTCCAGCATTTAGACAAAATTCAAGCACTATGCATTGTAGAATGTGATGCGACTCCTTGACAATATAAGCAGAACATAAGAACAATGGTACCAATGAGATGAATTAATAAGAATGAAGTTTTATGAATAAACATTTGTCAATTGTTTTAAGAAAAAAGGTCATTTTATTAAACATAGTACTTTGAGATTAGAAAAAATCCCCATCTTTAATATTTACTTTTTATACTCATCTGATTCATCATGTCTGTTATTAGCATTATCCTGTCTTTATGATTTCCTCGAACTAACGAATAAAAACAAAAGTCCCTTACAAACTGTTAAAGCAGGGTTCAATTGAGTTAACGAAGTAGACAGGGTTTGTTTTATATCTTTATTTTGCATTCAGACATTGGAAAATTACTCTAAAACCCTAATTTGAAATGTACTACGAGTTTTGATCATATGTGCATTATATTAATTATTGTGTACAGGGCGGTAAACATAAAAAAGCCTCTATACGTATATCACGTTTAAAGACATGAATGAATTTTAAATTTAGCAATTTATTGAAGAAATAGATTCACTCCCCTTACAACAAGCAGATCATTTCTAAGCTTCTCACACCAGAAAGAACAAGTTTTAACTACATTATGGCTACAGGGACGAGTTTGTAGTCGAAGAGAGCGTGGGAAAGTATTTGTGGTTTGGATATATCAATTACAAGGCCCTATTTGGCAAAGGAAAACTGATAATCATTGAGACACAAGGCTGCCACTGCCAAAACACTTGTGAAATAGTAGCATTAATTCTTAAAAATATAAAAAAAACGTCTCCTTTTAAACCTTATTTTAGTAGCAATTTTAATTGCTGACACATAAAGAATCAGCTAAAACACAAAATGTGTAAATAAAGTATGAAACAGATGTTGAAGCTCTCGCCAAAAAATTTCTTAATAAGGTTTTCATGAGAATCTAGCAACCAGATTCTCATGTTTTTCTTTCATGGTTGTCATGGCTTGGTGCCAAAACTTCGAAATTGTCATGAAAAATTTTGTTTCTAAAGAAAAATCCAAAAAGTATTTTTTCTGTTTGCTATAAGTTAAAACAAGGATGTAATTATCAGACCTTAGCTCTGTGCATCTTAAAAAAATCGCCAAAAGTTGGAAATTAGTAGCCTTTGAGACGATTTTGCTTAAAAAGATACTCCTGGTCGCACAAGGGTTGAAAAATAGCACACAAAAAAAAAATCGCCTGTGACAGCCTTGAGACTAATATTCAAATTAGGGTTCAAATAGTGAGAAAAAGGAAATTAAAAACAAAATAATACTAAAGGATTTAAACTGAATAAAAAAAGAAAAAGGTTTTTATGTATGACATGTATAATAAAGCAAGGTTTTCGTAAACAAGATAAAACATGTTAGCATGGTAAATAAAAGCCATTTTAATGACTAAAAGAAACACTTGCATTACCTGATCATATGATTACTTTCTTCTTTGAATATGAAATCAGTCACAGTACTGTAATGGCCAGCAAGTGAAGTGACACGCTCCCGCATATGAAGATTCCAAATATGAATTTGATAATCACATGCAGCTCCAAACACATGATATTCGGAACCAATTTTTCGAAAACAGACCTTGCTGCAAATAAAATAAACAAGTCAAATATGCTAACCACTTGAAGGAGATAAGCATATAAAATAATACTAAATAATCATACACATATTAGTTCTTCAAAGATATCTCTTTCAGTACCCACTAAAATGTATTCTAAATCAATAGCTCATTCACTGTAAGAATATCTTCATTTTATATTATAACCCAACTGCTTAGGCTGTAGATCTAAAATATATTTTTCAAAAAGTGCTAAAATTAGAGGTTCTTAAAATTATCAAGCTGGGACTTGCAAAAACTTCAATATCGCATAAAACATAATTTGATTAATATTTTTAAAATTTACAGTTGGTAGGTAGGTGTTTAATTAACATCGCACTGGAACAAAACAATGAGCTATTGGCAATGGACAAAGGGAAACATCCAAGGATAACACCATGCAATTTTGAATCACTCAGATGACGAGGTCACACCACCTGAGCTGGCACCCCACTCTCCAAACTTCCACACAACACCAACATGAGGACATTTGAGGCCACAACAGATTTAAATGTGTACCAGACTCCTTTGTACACTACAGTCTTTGGTTGGATTCGAACTCGCAACCCTCTGGTTTCTAATCTGTTATTCTTCCAACCAGGCTACTGCGGCCAAAATTTACAGTTGGAAAGTACATAAAAATATTGAAATTACTAGACATTTCATAATAGTAACCCAGTATTATATAAAAACATTATCTTAAAATTAAAGGCAATAGTTATTTGGGATCTACAGCACAAGGCCACACTTGGCTTGTAAGCTATATTAACACATCATTTGATTAAATAGTTTTATTTAACATTGAAGAAAAAAGATTCTCAAAATTTATCCAGTATTTAAAATCTTTGAAATTTACTACCAGATAACATCAAAGTAGTCTTTTTGAATTACATCCCACACTTTAATTGTAGAATCTGAGCCTCCTGTAGCCAACAATGTTGTTGTGGAGTCAAATGCCATACAGTTAACCAGACCGACATGCACAGACTGAAATAAATTTTTTTCTTCATTTTACAATAAGAGTCAATGTTAAAAACGAATATTGAAATCTTAAAAATAAATTGTCATTCATTATTACACTAAGATACTTGGACAATATTGACTTACATGATATTATCACTAAAAAGTGGCCAAACATAATAAAATACAGGGAGAATATGAGAATTAACTGATTTTTTGTGGCTCATAAATTTTTCAACCGATAAGGTTTGGTTTGTCCCTTCTCTACTGTTATTTTTTTTCCATCAAAAGGGCAAATTAGACCAGGACTGTTGGACCATGTAAGTTCGAGCTTGCGATTGATGCTTCAATTTACTTTTTTAATACTTATTGTGGTGAAACTTTCCTGCACAATTTTTATTTTATCTTTAACCAGAATTGGAATTCTGATTTGAAAGAATGATAACATTAGTTTCCAGAACAGAGTTCGTCAGTTTCAGAGCAGTCAGTGTTGTAAATATGCAGTTTTAGTAGTCTTGCTTGATTATGTAGTTTTGAATTCCAGTGTAGCGCCTACATGCACCATTTCGCAATACAGTCCACTTTAAAAATTTGCAGAACACTTAGGTCCTTATTTATAAACATGCAATGACCTATGACTTAAAGTGCATTCCGAACCACTACAGACATCCAAGCAAAGGTCAGGTTAGTTGGTTTCGGGCAAGTATCTTAGTGCAAGGGCCATTTTTGGCCATGCTGCGCCAGACACAAGACATACAACATCAAGTAATAGACACACATACCAATGAGTTTTACTGACACAGAAGAGAAAAATACATCCAGGGAGGAAGGCACCTGGCAGGAATCGAACCTGCACCGCCTACAACTCAAAGGTTACTAGTGCAGTGGACATACCCACTGAGCCACAATGGCACCCATGCACAGGTCGGGATTTGAAAACGAAGCCTGTTAAACCAAGGGTGATAGCGATCTTAAATACTTGGCTACTAGGTTTATTTTTTAACTTATAAGGACTTGTTAGGTTTAACAGAATGGCACTGTGGTAAAAAAAAAATTAAGTTTGTAATTACATTTTCCAGACCTATTTGCATGTAAAAAAATGACATTTCTCAGTAACATTTGAGGCTAAATGCATCAAAATATTTTTAAACCACTTGGATTCGTAATGCATGTGAAAAATAACTCAAAGGGGACATTCTACTCATCAGTGCAATAAATTTATTCAGTTTCTAAATTTGAGATAACGATCGCAACAATTTCTAATCAGTCTATAAAATATATACAATCTTACTTTCCAATACATTCTGATGATATTAAATGAATAGATTTTTGAGTTGTGAGACAAAAAAAATTTCTAAGAGCTTTAGATAGAAAACTAAAGATGAACATTTCTCAGCTATATTTATATCATTCAAAATGAAGTATTGCAAGGATGAAGTCACATTTAAGCTCCAACACTAAAATTTGATTTCTAAAAATTGATTTGCATAATATTGGGTCATCCGGGAAGTTCTGCGGCTTTCTTAATACTATTTTGCTACCGCTGATAAGGAGTGACCTTGATTGAAGCAGATGTGTAAATTCGGTCTTTTCTGCTTTCACTGCATAATTCTAGTTGTATTGTGGCACAATTTTTGTTTCACTGCAGTGCTAAGAATGGAGAACCAAAAAGTTCATTTTCGTCATATTATGCTCTTTTATTTTAAGAAAGGAAAAATGGTAGTCAGACTGCGCGCAAAATTTATGCTGTATATGGATAAAGTGCTGTTTCTGATGACACAGTTTGAAGGTGGTTTGATAAATTTAAGCGTGGAAATTTCAGCCTCGAAGATGATGCCCGCTCTGGACGACCATCCTCTAGAGACGAGGATCTATTAAAAGATGACATCGCTGAAAATCCACGTTACAGTTCAGGAACTATCACATAGATTAAATATTCCAAAAAGTACAGTTCATGATCATCTGAAGATTGGGTATGTACGCCGCTACGATGTATGGGTACCCCATACTTTAACACAACAGAACATGCTTGCTCGAATTTCGGCATGCGATTCTTTGCTGAAACGAAATGAAGAATCTCCTTTTTTTGAAACGGTTCATTACTGGAGATGAGAAGTGGATACTATACAATAATGTTACAAGTAAAAGATCATGGGGTAAGCCATATGAACCTCCCAACATCGAAAGGGGGGGCTGCATCCCAAAAAAGTAATGCTTTGTGTATGGTGGGACCACAAAGGAATTGTTCATTATGAATTGTTGCCACAAAATCAGACAATAAATTCGAAAAAATACTGTTCTCAAATGGCAGTATTAAAAGAAGAAATCGAAACAAAGCGGCCAGAACTGACCAATCGTCGAGGTGTTGTCTTCCAGCATGACAATGAATGTCAGACAAAGACTTATTGAGTATGGCTGAGATGTTTTGTGTCACCCCCATATTCACCAAACCTTGCCCCCTCAGATTTTCACCTCTTCAGGTCACTTCAAAATTCACCTTTACCTTTAAAATTAATAAGCAAGCAATGACATAGGAAAAAATTAAAATTCTAATTACCTTTTCTTTTTTTTGTCTTGACTTTTGAATCCCCATTTAATGTTTTTTGTTTTTCACAATCTGCATTGATGTCCATAGGCTATCCACTTGTTCTTCATCCACTCCTGGTGCAATTTTCAATGAAACAGCCTTATCGTCTTCGTGATTAACAGGTGGAACAGATTATTCGAACAAAAGACTATTTAGCCTTGTTTTCAAGTAAATCTATCAAAATAAAAATTAATTTACAGTTTGAAAGATTCAAGTGCACAATTTGATATTAACATTGAAGGTAATTTTATTAATTAAAGGCCTGTGATTCTAGCGTAGCTTGGTAGCTTTTGAATAACGCCACCTATATACAGTTCGTACTCCATGCAATCCAAAGTTACACTGGCCCAAAGCTCTCAGCACCATAGAATTTCGACATTGCAGACCCCTCCTTGAACTCAGAGCACCTGCCCTCTCAATCTGAAGTTCATATCAGGTACTGCCATCCTTTGTCTACACAACACTATATTTATCTTCTGAATTTTCTTCTAGCTCTGAAATCAGACAAAACAGTTGTAACACTCGACTTTTCACGCTTGCCCCAGTACCGTACCGATTTAAAGTCACGTCAAAACGTAGCATACTCCATTTTACTCAGCAATACTCTATTTTATTATCTCATTAGAAGGAAGTCAATTTTTCTGGACATTTGCTGGGTTAGGTTTGAAATTCACAGGTAGATTTCAAACAGATTTTCTGTCAATCAATAAGGGACAGTCTAAGTCAATCCAATAGAAACTTAGAAAACACCCTTCCTCAGAAAAATAAAAAAATATTTTTATTAGTTTAAAAAAGGAATTAAATTTTCGTTGACCTTTGTTGAATTTCCAAAAAAGTTGCCAAAATTCTGAAAATAGGAGCTTTTGAGACGATTTTGCTTAAAAAGATATCCCTAGTCACCAAGGTTCAAAACTAGTAGCAAAAAGTTGCCTTTGGCAGTCCTTTAACCTGGCAACCTTACTGCCTCTCTAGAAGTGGACTTCCCCAAGTAATCTGCCACCTCACCAGAGCTACACAATACGTTTGTTTTTAATCAAAAATTTTATACATTGAAAAGAAATCGATATGAAGGAGATACTTTGGAGAAAACTCACCCCTCTGGTCTTGCCTCAATGACTTTCTCCAGAAGCGTTTCACCTTTCCTGAAGTTTGTCTCATTTTGTAAAATTTCTGTAACAGATCTTTTTATTAATATATTAAGAATTGTCCATTCTCTTCTGAAATTTGGTCAAACAAGTTTAATTATAAACTGCAGCAGATAAAAGAGAAAATTAAATAATTAACTCAATAGGCAATATTGTGTGTGAATTATGTTAAATAAAATTAAAACATTACTCAATGTCCGTTGAAGGTCTACATGCCAAAAAATACTCACGAAGAATGCTTGCTCCTCTTTCAATTTCATATTTTGAATTATTTTTGATGTCTTAAAATTTTTTGCACATCATAATTTAGCAAGGTACAAAAGGTAGCAACCTAGGTATAGCCTGTTTACAAATTTGAATGTTTTAATATAGAGCACCAGGTAATAAAATTTTCTGTTGGCTAATGGGAAAAGTTCCTAAGCACTAATTTTGTCATTTTTGCCAGATTGAATTTTTACCAGAGGGGATTGAATTATCAACATTGATAAAACGCTATAATTGTTGAATTTATAAACGAAATTCCTGTGAGTTGAGTTGGGTTTTATGGTGGAAGGGCCACATTTGGCCATGCAGACACAAGACAGACGATATCAAGCAACAGAAATACACACAAGGAAAGTTTTACTGGCGCAGAAGAGAAAAATACATCCAAGGAGGAATCCAACCTGCACTACCTACAACTTGCAGGTTGCTAGTGCAGTGGGCATACCAACTGAGCCTGACAGCCCCAAGATTTCTATGTTAATTTTAGTCATTCTGCTGTGACATTTTATAAGAAATATGTTAACACATAAAAGAACTTGTTGCAATAAAATGATCAAGTTTTATCCTGCTTACCTTGAATGATAGTGAATGCTTGGAATGGTTTATCGAGGGTAATAGCTAGACCCAAGGCTTTTGTCCATTTCTCTTCATGCACTAGGTTCATAAGCTCTTGTTCCCTAAAAATAGTTAAATGCTTGAAAACATACGATGAAGATTTAATTCTATCTATCAATGATCAACCACCTTATGCATGATGTGGGCAAAAAGTACGAGTTGCATTATGTATAAAGAACTAGCGGAATTACCCGGGTTGAATTGTTTATAATTCATCGTAATATTACTCAACATTATTCCTATGGAAATTTCAAATTGATTTTAGCCCCCTGCAGACCCAGGACAAATCGAAAGGGGTTAATATATAGCCTATATGTCCCGCAGAATTCTACAGGAAGAACGTACCAAATTTAGTGATTTTCAGTGCAACCGCACCCATCGGCGATTGCATCATACTCTAAGATTCTAAAAAAACTCCAAGGTCATCTTGAGAGGCAACTCCTGTAAATATTCCGATGTCATCTACACAGCCAGACCAGGGGAGAGAGCGCCCCCTAGCAAGTGCTCTGTCCAGGATGACAGAACATTGCACACCTAAGACATACAACGGGGGTTAATATGTAGCCTATGTTACCCACAGGATTCCAAATAGGTTACCAAATTTGGTGTAGATTGGTCAAACAGTTTAGTTATGTGTAGAAAACAGATAGATGCCAACTCTGCTTTATATGTAGATTTTATATATATTTTGTGTATGTATAATACAATTTTGCAGATCACTTCTTGAGGAATTTTTTCGTTTGGTGTTTTTCACTACTTATGGAAGCTGTAAAATTAAATTTATTTACCATCTTTACAACATGAATTTACTCAAATGACAAGTCGGATACAATAAATAGAATGGATCTATTCCATGGAGATTTTTTGTTCAAAAAAATATATATTATCTATATACTATCGATTTCAACTTGGACCAATCAAATTCCAGCAACCAAAAAGAGTTATACACCCAGGCCATCAAACCTGTGCCGCCTACAACTCGTAGGTTGCTAGTGCAGTGGGCATACCTACTGAGCCATAACAGCCCCTAATTAGACTAGGACCTACAACAGGATGCGTTCTGAACTTAAAGGCACATGTACCTAGACTGGAATTTGAACCCAAAACCTATTAAAATCAAAGTTAATTTAGTTATCAAGCAGCTATTTAGCTGAACAAAAGGAACATTGATAAACACAATTGGAAATGCTAAAATCTTCAAAAAAGTTAACTAAATTCACATGTAGAGAAAGTATTTTCAATTGTAACTGATGTATAATAAATAAGGATAAAACTAATAGCATGAAACAAGAACAATCTTTCAAATTGACAGCAAGTTTAAAAAAATACAGAAAACTTTTTAGTGGTTGTATTATTTCAGTCATACCATTATTTTGATTTTTTTAAATTATTTGCTACAAATTTTAAAAATATTACATTTAAAAGTATACATTCCATTACAAGATACAAAACTACATAGTCAGATCAATTTCATTTCTAGTTTATTTTTAATTGCGATTATAACAGAATATGTTTTTGAATTTAAGATAAAAAGAAACTTTTTTCAAATAAGAACATTTAAAACAAGTCAGTTCCTGAAATTTTAATATATTCAATGTAGAAGTTACAAGCATTGCAGTTATATTGCAAAATAAAATTTGCTGTATTTATGAAAGGTACAGAGCTGGTATACATAGTGGCAATCAAATCAAGATTTATATTTTAAAGTTTACACTCACTTTAATCCTCAGTTTTATTTGAAGTCACTATTGTGTTTGGTTCTTATGTAGCTTATAAATACAGCCAAGAATTTATATAAAAGTAATGAATGCAACTACCACATTCCTGTAAATAATGCAATTTCAGAACTTACTGCAAAACATAATCTTCCCTTTCAGCTAACATATTTTCTCTCTCTATTTTTGTTGTATCCTAGATTAGAAGAAAAAGAAGTAAAAATTAGAAAAATCAAACTCAAATAACAAATACTAGCATTGCAAGAAGTGATTGGTTGTTTTTAGGTTTTATGACACAAGGGCCATATTTGGCATAGCTGCAAACACAAGACAACTTCCAAGTAAAAAATGTTGCGAAAGGGATAAAAAGAGCGAATAGAATATTGGGTTGGTGAATAATGTAATAGAATAATGAATAGTTAATTAACGTCGCACTGGAGACATACAACAGGCTATTGGTGATGATCCGAGATCAATCCCGAAGGATAAGATTCAAGGATAATGGCTCGTAATTTTGAATCATGGTCAGATGACAACACCTGAGCTGGCACCCTCTCCAAACTTCTACACCATGCCAATGTAAGGACAATTGAGGCCATGATGAAATAGAATGATGGGATGAAAGAAAAAGATTACTTGCGTATCCAGGGAGCACGACATCTGTGTTTACCAGAGGCAGTATACAACATGGGAATAGATCACTCGGGTTCATGAAGCCCGTACACATCTAAAGGAGTCTGTTTTAGTGGGATACAACCTATCCTATCTTTAATGACTTATAGGATCTTATTCAGTCTCGGATATTGGAGGGGTTCTCACATTTGCAAGGATCTCTACCTGATGTAAAATGAACTCTCCCCAAGAGGCATGTCTCTTGTGCTAGCTGGACTATGGATTCGTTTTCTAAAAATATCCTGATGAATCCTCATTTGAAAGCAAAAGATGACAATGAATCTAACATCTAGAAAAAGTGATGTGAAACACATTACAAAAAGGTTGCTCGTAACATAGCTCACAAATGGTACTAGTGATAGAGTGGGATACCAACATAGCCATCAGCTCTACAAGAGTTTGGTGGTGACTAGTAGAAGGCGCTACAAAATCCACCACTCGTTGACGACTCGAGTCTATTTGTGCTGTTTTTCACACTGGAAGTACCACAGGCACTCCTTACTTTCCCATTCAGAAGAATCATCCTACAAGTGATGTGAGGAAGAATATCCGAACTTCACATTAGGTTTCATTGAAAAAATCCCTACTGGTTTAAAAGTTCAAGTGGCAAATAGATTGGCACCAGTGAATCTATGGCACATGTAAATCTATCATTAACAAAAAAAAAAGAGTCATTCCAAGAAAGATCTAGATGCACTTACTTTCCAAAGAATAATGTTAGAATCTCCACCTCCAGACACAACATACTCTTCAGATGTTGAGACAGCAAGTGTCCATACTTTTAAGGTATGTTGGTCGAACGTCTTAGCACACAAGCTGTTCTTTATGTCCCACAGCTTGATATTTCCATCTGAGGCACTGAAAGAATTTTTCAGGAATAAACAGTTAATTTCATCCACTTTTAGTCTGAGATTTTACACAAGTAAAGTAACAGGGGTTGCCAACTTGGGACAATTACTGGGTGTAGGTAAACCATAAGAAAAATGGTGCCCATGGAATTCGAGTTCCCCATGGAAACCCCTTCTCAGATATAAACAGTCTATTAAACTATTGTCATGTGATGAAGCTCTGATTTTTGCTTCATCATTATGTCACGATTTTATCGTTTTAATATTTATTGTACATGTGCAACTTTTCATAAGAATGTATTTAAATATTTATTTTCTCTTGAACCATGTGATATGGAATTGTAATTTTATTACTTTGACCACATCAGTCCAGTCTTACTTTTATGTGCCATGAAATACAGGCAGACTAGAGATCTACAAGCATAAAGTACAAACATGTGAATGTACTGATACTATATGCTAAATTAACAAAACATACTATTTTTCATCTTGGGTGAAGCAAAAGCAAATTATTTTTGCTTTTCATTGTACTTGGGTTTAATTTTTAATGCAAGTTTTGAATAAGATGTGTTAAAAGTTCAACCACATGCCTGTCTCTTTAAATATCAAGATATAATTGACTATCCATATTACGCTGACTTAGAGCAGAAACTCTTTAACTGACAGTTTTATTTTTAATGTAGTTGTTCAAAGACAATCAATTTTAGGTCAAAAAATAAAATGTATAAGCATTTTGATAATGTTATATATCTTTAAACAGATTAAAAGACAATGTTTCTCATCTTGAAAATAAGCATTTAGTATCTCAGAAAAAAAAATGTCAATGAATGAATTTCTGCACTGAGGCAACAAAACGTGTACTATTATCTAGGATTCAAAAACCGGTTTTGGAGATTGGTGAGAATTACCATTACCAAGTCATTACTGGTTTTATTTACGATATTCATTATTTTAGCATTGTTTTTATGATCACTTCTGATTAATTTAGGATAGCAATAGCTGCAAATGCTGTCATATACTAGTTGTGGTATGCTTTTCAATAACCAAAACGGAACACTGCTCAATACGTTAAGGGACCCACCCTTGGTTGCATTCGCCATTTCCTGTTGAAAGTAAAAACTGATTGCTTCCCTATTTCAAACACATTTTTGGAAGAAAATCAATTTCACAGTAAATTGTTTACAAAAAATTGCATCTTATTGCCTTCACAATTGGTGCTGTTTCAGAAATGTGCTTAAAAACAGCTCTCAAAGAACATGATGTAACTAGAACTTAAAACAAGTATTAAAAATTTACATTGGTGGTGGTTTTGCAGTAACGAGAATGTTGGAAATTTAACATTTATTTTACATTTCATACAAACCTTAATACCATCTCTCATGCTCAAGGACTTTACCATGAAAATATTATTGGTGGGGGAAAGGGTTTCAGATTCCTAGAAATTGACCTTTGTGTGGATGGAATCTCACATAATCGATCAGATAAATCAAAAGTTTGGAATGAATGTTTCATAAAAGCAATAGGGATGGACAAAACTGTTGTTTTACAATACCAGTTTTAATGGTTATTGCTAATTCGTGATAACTTTTTATCAACTATTAATTTTTCTACTTTGTTAACAGTTAAAAACTAACACTACCAGTTAGTGAATTAATTTAAGTTACTTTTCAACTGTTAGAAATTGACATGAATGGTTAATTTAAACAGTAATTTCAATTCTTATTTCTATCAAAATGCTAATACATTTTTTTTATTTAAAAATTTGTAATAAGTTGAGTTATTTTAAGTTCTTTTTAACATTTGCCAATACTTCAATAACAGTTGCCAACTGTTAATTTGAAATAACAGTGTTATTTTAACTGCTATTGGAATAAAGCATAAGCCTTACGTGGAGATCAACTGAGTTCACCGGCTCAGGAACAGAACTTGCAGAACAGATGCTTGGTGTCCTTGAAAAACCTAACAAAGTGATATGAAAGCTTTCAAACCATTGTGAAATGAAATTCATTACTCAAAAACATGTCAGAACATAAAAGTACATTTTTAATCTGCTTTAGAAATTTGCAAATAATTCAACGGCACAATCCCAAGAGACTACGGTAAACTTACCTTTAAACAGGAGAAATCTACAAGGGACCACACTCTAATTGTTTCATCACCAGATGATGTAGCAATAGCCTTTAAAGAAAATTGGATTGGGATCTCAAAATGTAAAAGCAACACGCAACTTTTAGTGTTATTCTATAGTTTCATAAAATACAGCTGTTTAACTTAAAAGTATTCCTATAAAATAAATACTATACCAAATCCACTGGGGAAAACTTGACACACCACCCCTTTCTTGTGGCCTCGCAATGTTCCAAGATGAGTTAAATCTGTAGCACCCCAGAGCTAGAAAAATATCAATCATCTATATACTGAAGCTGTTATTTACATTTCCAATTCTAACTCACATCAATTTATGAATATTGAAAGTGATCTGTAACTAGCATTTGAAAGTATGCAATAATGTTTGTATCCCTATATTTTTTACTTTCTAATATAACATTCACCTTTTGGCACCAAGAACCCGACTGAGCCAGAAGCAAAATTCAGATTCTTCCACATTGTTATTTGAATAACACTAATTCAAAATAATAACGATTTTTCAGCAGAACCTCGATTTATGAAATACCAGTTACAAAGCATTAATAAACAAAAGTTAATACATAAATATCACTAAAAAGATAGTGGAAAATTATATGGGATACAAATATGCAATTTAAAGTGTTTAATAAAACATAACATTGTAGTTAGAAAAGGATGTTTATTTTATAATGTTATGCCACATTGTTTTAAAGACAAATATATTAAGTACTTCTTATCTCGTGAAATAGTTTAGAGTACTGTATATATCACCTTTTTAAGAATCTATCTTTGACTTGGGTATAAAACAGACTACATTGACTACTCTAATACAGTGCCCTAAAACTATTCATAGTTTTCTTACAAATTATACAATACTACTAAATTTTTATAATTACACAATTGATATTAGATTTAAATGGTACCACAACGATAATCCCCAATGTCAATAATCAATACTGATAAGATCTTCAAATAGCAGACCCTGTAACTTCACTGACAAATTATACAAACATACAAAATGTGAGCTAATATCAAGCCATCACCACATATGGGACATCTGTTTACACTGAATGTCCCATATGTGACAGTTTGATAAAAAGCTTTTTGTATTTAAAAAATCAAATCTACTCAAAAATTTGGGTTTGTTGCTTGATTTGGGGTTTTATAGCGCAAGGGCCATATTTGGCCATGCTGTGCCAGACACAAGACATACAATATCAAGTAGTAATAGACAAACACACACAATGAAAGTTTTTACTGACACAGAAGAAAGAAATACACCCAGGGAGGAATGCACCTGACAGGAATAGAACCTGCACCACCAGAACTCGAAGGTTGCTAGCGCAGTGGACTGAGCCATGACGACCCCACAAAAATTTGGGGTAAGTTGGGAAAGGAAGATGAGAAAGTTGATTACTAAAGAATAAAAGATAGCCATTTTCATGACTAAATTGCAAGTTAGATTGTCTCATACATGGCAATGGAATGCTCCAGTTCAGAAAGAAGTGCATGTCTTACCTTCGCAGTGTGATCTTGGGATCCTGATACAACAAATTTGTCATTTTCTGATATATCAATGGAGTTGATGAGCTTGTCGTGAGCCTTGACTGTACAGAATGGAGTGAGTAATAATTTAACAGCCACCAGAGGTTTTGCCTCGGGTACTTCCCAGAGCTTCAGAGTTGTATCCTCAGACCCAGATGCAAAGAATCGTGACTTCGCCCTAAGTGAGGTGGATCAGATAATTAATAACAGAAACAAGAATGAGAATACAAAAAGGGAAATATCTGTAAGATCATTTCCCAGTAGTGCACTTGGACCCAGTCAAATCCTTCAAAGGATTATGTACTAGAGCATCTGATACAATGGTTCCCTGCTTGATTTGCCAACTATAA
The DNA here is from genome assembly GCA_933210815.1 of Meta bourneti. Classification (NCBI taxonomy): domain Eukaryota; kingdom Metazoa; phylum Arthropoda; class Arachnida; order Araneae; family Tetragnathidae; genus Meta; species Meta bourneti. Next base: position 103,828,190 of record OW119934.1, on the reverse strand, counting down.
TGGATTTTTTGGAATGATTCGATTTTCACCTTTTATTACAGAGAGGTAGGTAGGTAGTTAATTAACATCGCACTGGAGCAACACAGTGAGGTGATGGTCAAGGATCCATCCCAAAGGAAAAGATGAGGACAAGTAATTTTGAACCATGGTCAGATGATGAGGCAACACCTGAGCTGGCACCTCAATCTCCATACTTCCACACCACACCAACATTAGGCCATGACAGATTTAACATGCACCAGCCCCTTTGTACACGAAGGTCTTTGGTGGGATTCGAACCCGCAACCCTTCTGTTGCTAATCCATTACTCTCCCAACTGGGCTACTGCAGCCCTTTCGTTAGAGAATAGTGAAATTGTTACAGATATTATCACTGGATAAACTGACAATGTTTTTGCACTTTAGTAACAGGAAAATATTTTATTACCCAATTGCCAATACATCCTATAAATAAATTTGTGCCTTGCTTTTTATTATTTAATTAAAAAAATTTATGAATCTTTAACTTGTATTTTTTAGTAACTTTCATTTTTGAAGTCCAAACAGACAACCTAGACAATTTTTAATGTTTCTCATATCATTTGAAAGTATTTATATACAATTTCAAGACTAAAGATTTAGTTATTTGCAATCTTGAATGAAAATTTATATATTATAGATATTTTAGTATTTAAAATTGATGTTAGAAGGTATGTTGAATTTGCTGGAATAATATACAAACATAAACTAGGAAAACCCATGCAATGGCTACTCCATTTTATACGATTTTTCTGTTAATGAAGTTGTTATTTCACAAGTACATGTATCTTGATAATCATTCTTTTCAGCACTTATACTACCAATCAAGTTTATAACTACTGCTAGCTGGCCTTGTGGTGCTGAATTTATTTATTTAGCACAGGTAAGAAAAACATGTCTTAAGAAAGATGTGCCCTTTTCTCAGTGTCCATTCCTTATACTCAAGATTTTGGTAGAGAACATAAAGAATAAGATAAAAATTTCCATAATTTTTAATAAAACATTTTTAACCTTTTTTGGTTGCAATATTTATACATTTGGGGATAGAATGCAAAAATGTATTTACATGTCGAGATCTTTATCATCTATTGATGAGTTTGTACGTATTCTGAGAAATATAGTTGGTTGTTTTTGGGTTTTATGACGCAAGGGTCACATTTGGCCAAGCTGTGCCAAACACAAGACAACGAGGGACAGAGAAAAAAGGAGAAGGGCAAAACAGAAGAGAGGACAGTTCACTCGGAGTTGTGATGCCAGTACACACCTAAAGAGACACTCACCCTGAGGTCCTGAGAAATAGTCACAATAGTGGTCTCAAAAATAGACCACTGCAAGCTTGAAATTTTTTAATAGTTACAATTGAAATCATATCTCAAAAGGTTAATTTCAGTCGCAATATGTAGGTGGAATTATGTTTAAATCACTTAAAAAGTCACTTTGCCATTACAACTTTTCATAATTCTACAGAAAACTACAGGTAAATATATTTTAATTTTCTCATTCTTTTGCTCAAACTTTGATGTGATTGTCTGTACATAATATAAATAGTTTAGAAATATAAGTGTGAAAAGGCTAATTATAACAGTAAAATAGTACATTCTAAATGACAATCAAGATGATTAAAAATGGTAAACCCAAACACGTTCTTTAATTACTCTGCAAAAGATGCATGTAACTATTTTATATTAACAGTGACAAATGTTAGAAAAACAAATATATTTTAATTACTAAATTGTATGCTAAAATTAATTATTAAATTTAATAAGTCCTATTACACATTTGCATCATAATTAATACACATAAAATAAAAGCAAAATTAAAAAACATGTAATGCAGTAGCTAATAATTTCTTTTGCCTGCAATGAACAAGTTTGAGAGTAAAAATTTTCAGACTAAACTATATTCCTAGTAAATATATTTTTTATAATCATAACTTACTTGCAACAACAGACAGCAGTGACCGAGTCCGTGTGACCGTAACCAGTATATACACTACTGATACAAGCTGGATCAGAGTTTATTTCCCAGACTTTGACATTGTTGCCCTGAAATTTCCAAATACAAATATACAGTGAATAAATTTATGATCTTCATAAAATCCTGATTAATTGAAACAATTGTTTCTATTTAACAGATGCTCAATATTTTGATAAATATTCATCTAACTTTTTAAAAAGTTAGTAATTATAAAATCAAATTACAGATAATCAGATGAAATGAAAGTTGGAAGACGAAAACAAAATGTGGTCAACAAGTTCACAACTTGGTATAACATATTAAGCACTTTTCTGAATATTTTAAATTCATGATTTGTTTCTACGCATACTGAAATGATTTAGTGTTCAATCAATATTCAAACAGGATGCTATTCCATTATAAATTCAAAAATGATTTACAAAATTATAAAATATCAATCTATATTTCATAGTATCTACTAAACTATTTTGACCAGGTACCTGTCTCATGAAATGTGCATGAAAACAAGAATTAGAATCTATATCAGATTTCCAGTATTATTCACATTTGTGGCACCTGTGAGAATGAGATTAGAATATTCCTAAGAGTAATGCAGAAATTTTACTGCACTCTGATAAATTTATTTTATATTTTGATAAAAGACTGTTCTAACTCTTTTCATAAAAAAAACCCAATAAACTTAGTACATGTGTAAGAATTTTTTTTTTAAGATTTGTTTTCAAACTCTAATTTTAACTTAAAGTGTGGTTTGGACTACATATATTGCCAAGTCATTTTTAAAACACAAAATGGCATAAAAGGATCATGTCAAATTCTTATTTTAAAAATTATTGATTTCGGTTAGATGTGAATAACAAATACCAAAAAAAAAAATGCCTTAATACAGTTATAGAATAGCCTTGAAAATCACAATACAACAGTTTACTAGACAACTATAATAGGAGTCATCCACAAGTCATTGATTGGAACGCAAAGTTTGATACAAGTTTTAATGGTTGACAACACAAGATTTCAATTTTTTTCTTGTTTATGCTTTCAATAAATTTATAATTTAATACAAATATTTTTGCTTACTCCCATAAAATCTCACATCACCTCTGGCTAATCACAACATCCTGAAATACTGCAGCTCACTCATTGGTTTGGACTCTAGTCATTTTTTGCCATAAGAGGCTAATTAGACAGGGATCTACAGATTAAAAGTGAACTCTGAACCACTTCAAACATCCATGCAATGAACAAGATTCAAACCAGGGCCTGTTGAACTGAGGGCCACAGTGCTAACCACTCATACACCAGGACACCTTTCACTTTTGGGAATCCCTGATCTATATGGATGACTTTGTTACCATGACTTATAAGGATTGTCTCAATTGAGTATGAAAATACTAATTAAAATTACCTTTATTTCTAAAGAATAAAGACAGACAATAATAAAAATTTAATTATTAATAAAAGAAACATTTGCTTGATACTTGTTTCCATGATGGCAATATTAGTTTCACGTTGAAAAACAAGTTTCAATATCAAACATGTATAGAAAATATAATTCATAATAAATACAGGGTTTCACATTTGCTTTTAACAGTACCTAGCAATCAATCTTAATATTCAGAGTATATTTCACTTCTCGAAATTACATCACAATTATTTCCATTACTATTTATACAAATATAATTCCTATATTTTGGTAAAATCCTATTTAATGATGCAGCCTTGGCGTGATGTTTTTTTGTCACCACAGCAATACCAAATAGAGTATCGGCAAACTGAAAAAATTGTTTTTAAAAGGGTCATCTCTTGTAGAGAGAATATTGAACTAAAATTAGGACAATTTTTTTCTAAATGAATGCAGTTTAATATTCTGTTAAGAAATTTTTCTAGCGCTTTAATCGAAGAATTTATTTATATTCTTACAAAAACGTACAAGTGTTATTTAATTAAATATTAATTTATACAGAATCAAAATTGCTGAAATATCTGATACCATCTCCCCTTAACGTATTACCGACAAGATGCTAACTTTCATAAGTACACTGCAGACTAGCTTAGGCTGGGATTTGATATTTTTAATAAACTACAAATTGTCACACACATGGTAAAGTTTTTTAAATTATACTGCCAACCAGAAGTTAAAAGTATTCCGGTAACCCTTGAAAACAGACCTAGTTTTTAAAACAATGAAGCAAATCAAAATTCTACTAACCTTTGATCCACTGACTAGAATATCTCTATGCTTTGGAAATGCATCTAAACTAAGAACAATATCACTATGTCCTTTAAGTAACTGCACACTAAAAGATGGCAATTGGAACAATTTGATTTGTGAACTGTTAGTAGCAACAGCTATCCTCCTTAGATCCAATAAACTTAATGCTCAAAACATCATCATTGTAGCCTACAAACTAAAGGAAAAGTATTTATTACACATTTGATTAAATTTGCATTTAAAGAAATAAATTAAAATTTTAGTCAAAATGTTACAGGAACTTTTGAACTTCGCAATAAATATTGGTACTTCCATCTCTAAGTAATAGCTTAAACAATTACAAGTGCAATTTAAATAATGATGTTAGTTTACAGTAATACTAAGGATTTAACATTTTTGCACAAATACAAAAAATTTAGAAAATATTTTAAAATGTTAGTTATGAGAACTAAAATTCAACCTGCTATACATTTCACTCGAAATTTATGATTGAAAAGAGAAAAATGTTGCATTTGCCAGAATCAAAAATGTTCTACACTTATGTTTAGAAAGTTTTGGTAATTATAATTTTTCGATGATGTTGCAATTAGTTGCTATATAACTGAATTTTTTTTTATCTAACTTTATCAATGAATTTTTTAAATCATTTTTAGACTTTTGTAACAGTATAAAACATGCATTTAGCAAAACCATAATGTTTATACGATTACTCAGTTCAAAAATAAATTTATAACAGCTTTCACAGCTTTATGAATAAGCTATGAGAAATGGCTTATTTGCTACAACCTTTGAATACAATCAGAAAAATTACCCGATTCTTCACAGTAAAATTGTCTACACTGTAGAGAATAATGTTTTGCTCAAAAGTTACTACAGCAATGGCTTCTAGTGATGGTACATAAACAGCTTGAATTATCAATGGACCTTCATAGTTTGAATCTTCAGAAAGCACAATTGATGAATCAGTCTGTTCGTACACAGGTTTTGACCTATGTGTACTCCACACCCTCAAAATACCTAGGAACCAAATAGTCATGCAAAAGATTTCAGTTTCTTCATTACTTAATGATAGTAAGCTTGTATTACTTTGGAAAAGATTTGAAAATAATCTCACCTTTGTCGCCGGCAGTAATGAAATAAGCATCAGCACTGTTGAAGGCAACATCTGGCAAGGACAGATTCTTGGGAATCAAGAAACAAGCTTCAATGGTCTGTAAAAAAGAGGGAGAATTAAGGAGACTTGAATTGAAATGATATGTGAAAGTTGTCGCACATGAAAGGGTATACTGACCTCATAAACTGGAATAGTTTTCAGAAGTTTCAGAGTAAAAATGTCCCACACCAAAACTACTTTATCTCTGCTACAGCTAACAGAAAAAAACATGTTCAATAAAATATTTCAATATGCAGCAGATCAAAGAGTTTGTACACCTGAATATAATGAATATTATAAAATTCCAAGGGAGTACTTACAGTCATGATCTATTGAAGAAATAGTTACAATTTATTATATCATTTTACAGTCATTTCATTTGCCAGTTTTCCAGCATTTAGACAAAATTCAAGCACTATGCATTGTAGAATGTGATGCGACTCCTTGACAATATAAGCAGAACATAAGAACAATGGTACCAATGAGATGAATTAATAAGAATGAAGTTTTATGAATAAACATTTGTCAATTGTTTTAAGAAAAAAGGTCATTTTATTAAACATAGTACTTTGAGATTAGAAAAAATCCCCATCTTTAATATTTACTTTTTATACTCATCTGATTCATCATGTCTGTTATTAGCATTATCCTGTCTTTATGATTTCCTCGAACTAACGAATAAAAACAAAAGTCCCTTACAAACTGTTAAAGCAGGGTTCAATTGAGTTAACGAAGTAGACAGGGTTTGTTTTATATCTTTATTTTGCATTCAGACATTGGAAAATTACTCTAAAACCCTAATTTGAAATGTACTACGAGTTTTGATCATATGTGCATTATATTAATTATTGTGTACAGGGCGGTAAACATAAAAAAGCCTCTATACGTATATCACGTTTAAAGACATGAATGAATTTTAAATTTAGCAATTTATTGAAGAAATAGATTCACTCCCCTTACAACAAGCAGATCATTTCTAAGCTTCTCACACCAGAAAGAACAAGTTTTAACTACATTATGGCTACAGGGACGAGTTTGTAGTCGAAGAGAGCGTGGGAAAGTATTTGTGGTTTGGATATATCAATTACAAGGCCCTATTTGGCAAAGGAAAACTGATAATCATTGAGACACAAGGCTGCCACTGCCAAAACACTTGTGAAATAGTAGCATTAATTCTTAAAAATATAAAAAAAACGTCTCCTTTTAAACCTTATTTTAGTAGCAATTTTAATTGCTGACACATAAAGAATCAGCTAAAACACAAAATGTGTAAATAAAGTATGAAACAGATGTTGAAGCTCTCGCCAAAAAATTTCTTAATAAGGTTTTCATGAGAATCTAGCAACCAGATTCTCATGTTTTTCTTTCATGGTTGTCATGGCTTGGTGCCAAAACTTCGAAATTGTCATGAAAAATTTTGTTTCTAAAGAAAAATCCAAAAAGTATTTTTTCTGTTTGCTATAAGTTAAAACAAGGATGTAATTATCAGACCTTAGCTCTGTGCATCTTAAAAAAATCGCCAAAAGTTGGAAATTAGTAGCCTTTGAGACGATTTTGCTTAAAAAGATACTCCTGGTCGCACAAGGGTTGAAAAATAGCACACAAAAAAAAAATCGCCTGTGACAGCCTTGAGACTAATATTCAAATTAGGGTTCAAATAGTGAGAAAAAGGAAATTAAAAACAAAATAATACTAAAGGATTTAAACTGAATAAAAAAAGAAAAAGGTTTTTATGTATGACATGTATAATAAAGCAAGGTTTTCGTAAACAAGATAAAACATGTTAGCATGGTAAATAAAAGCCATTTTAATGACTAAAAGAAACACTTGCATTACCTGATCATATGATTACTTTCTTCTTTGAATATGAAATCAGTCACAGTACTGTAATGGCCAGCAAGTGAAGTGACACGCTCCCGCATATGAAGATTCCAAATATGAATTTGATAATCACATGCAGCTCCAAACACATGATATTCGGAACCAATTTTTCGAAAACAGACCTTGCTGCAAATAAAATAAACAAGTCAAATATGCTAACCACTTGAAGGAGATAAGCATATAAAATAATACTAAATAATCATACACATATTAGTTCTTCAAAGATATCTCTTTCAGTACCCACTAAAATGTATTCTAAATCAATAGCTCATTCACTGTAAGAATATCTTCATTTTATATTATAACCCAACTGCTTAGGCTGTAGATCTAAAATATATTTTTCAAAAAGTGCTAAAATTAGAGGTTCTTAAAATTATCAAGCTGGGACTTGCAAAAACTTCAATATCGCATAAAACATAATTTGATTAATATTTTTAAAATTTACAGTTGGTAGGTAGGTGTTTAATTAACATCGCACTGGAACAAAACAATGAGCTATTGGCAATGGACAAAGGGAAACATCCAAGGATAACACCATGCAATTTTGAATCACTCAGATGACGAGGTCACACCACCTGAGCTGGCACCCCACTCTCCAAACTTCCACACAACACCAACATGAGGACATTTGAGGCCACAACAGATTTAAATGTGTACCAGACTCCTTTGTACACTACAGTCTTTGGTTGGATTCGAACTCGCAACCCTCTGGTTTCTAATCTGTTATTCTTCCAACCAGGCTACTGCGGCCAAAATTTACAGTTGGAAAGTACATAAAAATATTGAAATTACTAGACATTTCATAATAGTAACCCAGTATTATATAAAAACATTATCTTAAAATTAAAGGCAATAGTTATTTGGGATCTACAGCACAAGGCCACACTTGGCTTGTAAGCTATATTAACACATCATTTGATTAAATAGTTTTATTTAACATTGAAGAAAAAAGATTCTCAAAATTTATCCAGTATTTAAAATCTTTGAAATTTACTACCAGATAACATCAAAGTAGTCTTTTTGAATTACATCCCACACTTTAATTGTAGAATCTGAGCCTCCTGTAGCCAACAATGTTGTTGTGGAGTCAAATGCCATACAGTTAACCAGACCGACATGCACAGACTGAAATAAATTTTTTTCTTCATTTTACAATAAGAGTCAATGTTAAAAACGAATATTGAAATCTTAAAAATAAATTGTCATTCATTATTACACTAAGATACTTGGACAATATTGACTTACATGATATTATCACTAAAAAGTGGCCAAACATAATAAAATACAGGGAGAATATGAGAATTAACTGATTTTTTGTGGCTCATAAATTTTTCAACCGATAAGGTTTGGTTTGTCCCTTCTCTACTGTTATTTTTTTTCCATCAAAAGGGCAAATTAGACCAGGACTGTTGGACCATGTAAGTTCGAGCTTGCGATTGATGCTTCAATTTACTTTTTTAATACTTATTGTGGTGAAACTTTCCTGCACAATTTTTATTTTATCTTTAACCAGAATTGGAATTCTGATTTGAAAGAATGATAACATTAGTTTCCAGAACAGAGTTCGTCAGTTTCAGAGCAGTCAGTGTTGTAAATATGCAGTTTTAGTAGTCTTGCTTGATTATGTAGTTTTGAATTCCAGTGTAGCGCCTACATGCACCATTTCGCAATACAGTCCACTTTAAAAATTTGCAGAACACTTAGGTCCTTATTTATAAACATGCAATGACCTATGACTTAAAGTGCATTCCGAACCACTACAGACATCCAAGCAAAGGTCAGGTTAGTTGGTTTCGGGCAAGTATCTTAGTGCAAGGGCCATTTTTGGCCATGCTGCGCCAGACACAAGACATACAACATCAAGTAATAGACACACATACCAATGCGTTTTACTGACACAGAAGAGAAAAATACATCCAGGGAGGAAGGCACCTGGCAGGAATCGAACCTGCACCGCCTACAACTCAAAGGTTACTAGTGCAGTGGACATACCCACTGAGCCACAATGGCACCCATGCACAGGTCGGGATTTGAAAACGAAGCCTGTTAAACCAAGGGTGATAGGGATCTTAAATACTTGGCTACTAGGTTTATTTTTTAACTTATAAGGACTTGTTAGGTTTAACAGAATGGCACTGTGGTAAAAAAAAAATTAAGTTTGTAATTACATTTTCCAGACCTATTTGCATGTAAAAAAATGACATTTCTCAGTAACATTTGAGGCTAAATGCATCAAAATATTTTTAAACCACTTGGATTCGTAATGCATGTGAAAAATAACTCAAAGGGGACATTCTACTCATCAGTGCAATAAATTTATTCAGTTTCTAAATTTGAGATAACGATCGCAACAATTTCTAATCAGTCTATAAAATATATACAATCTTACTTTCCAATACATTCTGATGATATTAAATGAATAGATTTTTGAGTTGTGAGACAAAAAAAATTTCTAAGAGCTTTAGATAGAAAACTAAAGATGAACATTTCTCAGCTATATTTATATCATTCAAAATGAAGTATTGCAAGGATGAAGTCACATTTAAGCTCCAACACTAAAATTTGATTTCTAAAAATTGATTTGCATAATATTGGGTCATCCGGGAAGTTCTGCGGCTTTCTTAATACTATTTTGCTACCGCTGATAAGGAGTGACCTTGATTGAAGCAGATGTGTAAATTCGGTCTTTTCTGCTTTCACTGCATAATTCTAGTTGTATTGTGGCACAATTTTTGTTTCACTGCAGTGCTAAGAATGGAGAACCAAAAAGTTCATTTTCGTCATATTATGCTCTTTTATTTTAAGAAAGGAAAAATGGTAGTCAGACTGCGCGCAAAATTTATGCTGTATATGGATAAAGTGCTGTTTCTGATGACACAGTTTGAAGGTGGTTTGATAAATTTAAGCGTGGAAATTTCAGCCTCGAAGATGATGCCCGCTCTGGACGACCATCCTCTAGAGACGAGGATCTATTAAAAGATGACATCGCTGAAAATCCACGTTACAGTTCAGGAACTATCACATAGATTAAATATTCCAAAAAGTACAGTTCATGATCATCTGAAGATTGGGTATGTACGCCGCTACGATGTATGGGTACCCCATACTTTAACACAACAGAACATGCTTGCTCGAATTTCGGCATGCGATTCTTTGCTGAAACGAAATGAAGAATCTCCTTTTTTTGAAACGGTTCATTACTGGAGATGAGAAGTGGATACTATACAATAATGTTACAAGTAAAAGATCATGGGGTAAGCCATATGAACCTCCCAACATCGAAAGGGGGGGGCTGCATCCCAAAAAAGTAATGCTTTGTGTATGGTGGGACCACAAAGGAATTGTTCATTATGAATTGTTGCCACAAAATCAGACAATAAATTCGAAAAAATACTGTTCTCAAATGGCAGTATTAAAAGAAGAAATCGAAACAAAGCGGCCAGAACTGACCAATCGTCGAGGTGTTGTCTTCCAGCATGACAATGAATGTCAGACAAAGACTTATTGAGTATGGCTGAGATGTTTTGTGTCACCCCCATATTCACCAAACCTTGCCCCCTCAGATTTTCACCTCTTCAGGTCACTCCAAAATTCACCTTTACCTTTAAAATTAATAAGCAAGCAATGACATAGGAAAAAATTAAAATTCTAATTACCTTTTCTTTTTTTTGTCTTGACTTTTGAATCCCCATTTAATGTTTTTTGTTTTTCACAATCTGCATTGATGTCCATAGGCTATCCACTTGTTCTTCATCCACTCCTGGTGCAATTTTCAATGAAACAGCCTTATCGTCTTCGTGATTAACAGGTGGAACAGATTATTCGAACAAAAGACTATTTAGCCTTGTTTTCAAGTAAATCTATCAAAATAAAAATTTACAGTTTGAAAGATTCAAGTGCACAATTTGATATTAATATTGAAGGTAATTTTATTAATTAAAGGCCTGTGATTCTAGCGTAGCTTGGTAGCTTTTGAATAACGCCACCTATATACAGTTCGTACTCCATGCAATCCAAAGTTACACTGGCCCAAAGCTCTCAGCACCATAGAATTTCGACATTGCAGACCCCTCCTTGAACTCAGAGCACCTGCCCTCTCAATCTGAAGTTCATATCAGGTACTGCCATCCTTTGTCTACACAACACTATATTTATCTTCTGAATTTTCGGTACAGCTGCAGTCTCTGCCGCGCGCGGTGACAACGCGTTTTGGCGCGGCTTTTGGCGTAGTTATAAGCGATGGCTGCCGGCTGATGGTAACCCATTTTTTTCTCGTATTTTCTCCTGGTTAGGGTTAACCTGTTTTTATGGCAACCTTGCCGGCGTCCAGCATTGGTTGTTCTTTTTAGTTTGGACACTGTGGAGAGCGGGTATTTTTTTTTCAGGGTACCACAAATACAATTTAATTGATTGAAAAGTGCAAAATAAAAATCATCGAGGAACATCTCGCCACCACTTCCGAGTCCTACCTCGCGGAGTTTATGTGCTAAACATTTTCCGCCCGAAAGAAACAAGGGTTCCTATACTACCCTTTCATAGCTTATTCTGTTTTACAAGGTGGTATGTTTCTCTACCATTTATTGATAGGAGGGTACAGCTGCACCAATGCTGGACGCCGGCAAGGTTGCCATAAAAACAGGTTAACCCTAACCAGGAGAAAATTCGAGAAAAAAATGGGTTACCATCAGCCGGCATCCATCGCTTATAACTACGCCAAAAGCCGCGCCAAAACGCGTTGCCACAGCGCGCGGCAGAGACTGCAGCTGTACCGAATTTTCTTCTAGCTCTGAAATCAGACAAAACAGTTGTAACGCTCGACTTTTCACACTTGCCCCAGTACCGTACCGATTTAAAGTCACGTCAAAACGTAGCATACTCCATTTTACTCAGCAATACTCTATTTTATAAATTTTAAAAGTTAACAATCAGTTGAAGAAAACTGAATGTACTTTTTAACTGTGCATTTTATATTAAACTTGTAGTTATTTTTGTACTGTCTTATACACTACTATAATAAATTTGGTGCAAGATTGAATCCATAAAAAATAATAGTAAATATCATTATGCTATCACTATCCTGTTAAAAATCAATACCCGTTTTTTAAACATATTACATTTGTTTCAAATACTCAAAATTATTTTTTAAACATTTTTTGAAGCACAGGCGACAGTTCCTGATAAAGGCTTAATCTCTTCAAACCACTCACCTTTACTACTGCACATGTGTATGGATGCTCCGGAATCCAGCAAACTTTCAACTGACCATGAATGTCACCGCCGATTCTCTGGAATCTGCTTTTGATCCAAACCTACAGTTCCTTTTGAAATGTCCACGACGGCCAAAGTTGAAGCAAACTGTTGTCCTCTTGCAAATCTTGGCGATGTGGCCTTTGGTTTTGCATTTGTGACAAATGATGTCACGCTTTTCTGCACTAAAAGCGTAGTTATAAGCGACTCATGCCGGTGAGGGTAACCCATTTTTTCTCGAATTTCCAACAGTGAATCTATACTGTACATATGGATGAAATGAATCAAAAAATGTACATAAGTAGAATATAAGTTATTTTTAAAAATACCCGCGCGCTCTCCACCATGTCCAAACTAAAAAGAACAACCAATGCTGGACAGAACTGGACGCCGGCAAGGTTGCCATAAGAACAGGTTAACCCTAACCAGGAGAAAATATGAGAAAAAAAATGTGGCATGAGTCGCTTATAACTACGCCAAGAGTCGTTGCCACCGCGCGCGGCAGAGACTCCAGCTGTACCTAGATTTCTATTGAACTCGATACTTTCCTTTCTCAGCAGTATGTGAAATTGATAATAAATCTTCTGACAACTTGTGTTTTTATGTTGAAGTAACTTTCAGTCCCATGCACTAGACTGCTGAATTCGTATTTAGTAATTACAAATATATATTGAGACTTAATAAACTAATATATTCTTTTCAATATATTTTTACATATATCTCTAAGTGTTTATGTATTAGGAGTTCAAAATGTACGTACTTTATTTACAAATGCGATTGTTTATTTTTGAAATGGTAAGCGTTCTATAAGTATACTTTGTTGTGTTCAATTGATTTTCAAATGAAATTGCAAAAACAAGTGTAATGTTGAAAAAATTACTTTTTCCCATAAATTTCGTTATCCAAACAAATATTTCTTCATGATTTGTGTTTTGGTTTCTTTTAATCATGGGCCAAATAATATGCATGCATTTTAGCAATAAAAGTTTGTAATTGAAGCAACTATCAGCTTGTCTTAATTCATGTTCCTCTTTTCAGAAATTTAACACTTGTGAAGCAGACAGTCTGAGTGATGAAAATGTGAGATTCAGCTGCATCCACCTGAAACAGCATAAGTGACATGGGTTTGGCAAACTACAGCTTGGCCCTAAAGAATTGAAATTACACCAAGTAAACTAGAATTTTACCTATGTTTATTTCTGCTTGCATTTTAGTATTTTAGGGAATGGATTTCGAGATGTTGATAAAGAATACATTGTTTAGTCCAGTGTTTTTAAACTGGAATTTGACTTCCAAGGGGCCAGGAGATTATTGCAAGAGGACCCACAGTTATTCCTAAAAATATAATTTTTCCCAGAGACATTTTCTATGTATACAATATCCAAATCAGTGTCTAGAAAACAAACCAAAATGATTACACCCTACCACTGGGGAATATTACGATGTGATTCAAACCGTGGCAAATGCAAATTCATCACACAATAAAAATGCTTTTGTTGATTTATTATGTATAAAAGAAAACTGTTATAAAATATTTGGAAATTGATGCATTTATGCGACCCGACTCATGTTGCTTGGGGAAACAGGACGAGCCATCAGGACATCAAATAAACCCTTTCTTTAAAAGGTTCCGCTATTCGACTACAATTTTGGTAGACTGTACATCATTGTTTTGAACAGATACAATCATGTTTTTTATTTTGTCATCTGTAACATCTTTTTGAGGTCGATTCGAATTGAACAAAAGGCTTAGGTACAAATTATAGCAAAGGTAACGGTAATTAATTAACGTACTTAGAGCAACACAACGGGCTATTGACGATGATCCGGGAACAATCCCAAAGGGAAAGGTCCGAGGACAACACCACATAATTTTGAACCACAGTCAGATGACAAAGCAACACCTGAGTTGGCACCCACTCTCCAAACTTCCACACCAATGTGAGGACATTTGAGGCCTGACACATTTAATGTGCACCAGCCCCCTTTATACATGACAGTCTTTTGGTTGGATTTGAACATGCAACCCTCCGGTTGCTAGTCCGATACTCTTCCGACCGGGCCACCGCAGGCCCATTATATAGCAAAGGTATAAACAAGAAAAGAGAAACTGGTTTCTTTGCAAAAATTTAACTTTATTCTGTAAAATTAAAATAGAAGTTGAAAAAATTGCAAAGTTCCTTTTGTCTAAAGGTAAGTGGGCCACGGTGGCCCAGTTGGAAGAGTAACGGACTAGCAACTGGAGGGTTGCGAATTCGAATCCAGCCAAAGACCGTCGTGTACAAAGGGTCTGGTGAGGTTAAATCTGTCGTGGCCTTAAATGTCCTCATGTTGACGTGGTGTAGAAGTTTGAAGAGTGGGGTACCAGCTCAGGTGTTGCCTCGTCATCTGACCGCGGTTCAAAATTATGTGGTGTTCTCGAACCTTTCCCTTCTGGATTCATCCCAGACCGTTGTCAATAGCTCGTTGTGTTGCTCTAGTGCAACGTTAATTAACTATCATTATCATCATTACTAAAGGTAGGTATTTTAATTAAAGTCGCACTTGGAGCAATACACCGCACTATTGGTGACGGTCCTGGATCAATTCCAAAGGGAAAGATTTGAGGACAACATGTAATTTTGAACCACGGTCAGATGACGAGGCAACACCTGAGCCGGCACCCTACATTTAACGTGCCCCGTTTGTACACGACGGTTTTGGTTGGATTGAAACTCGCAACCAAGTGGATGCTAATCCGTTACTCTTCCAACCTGGCAACCGCGGCCCCTTTACATAAAGAATGGGCCATGATTCAAAATTAAGGGGTGTTCTCAGGTTTGATTTCAAACTGTCGCCAATTGTCCTGCATGTTGCTCCAATGTGACAATAATTTAAATACCTATCTACCTACCTAAAGAGCAGAGAAGAGGTTTTTATGAAAAGCGAGAACAGGCTGTTCCCGTTCCTTTTAAAGAACAGGTGAAAAGAGCAGGTTTATGGCAGATTCAAAAGAATAAAACAGTTGCCATTAAAGTCCATCCTTCAGTTAATGTGCATGCACAGTCTGTTGGTTCGTAAGAGCCCGACTGGAATATAAGCCAAATGCGAGTTCGTTTACTGCGGCCAGGCACAAGGGTTCTTTTCGCCCTCAACTGAAGCCAATCAGATGACTTGCGTCTGCCCAGACTAAACGCACTCTCATTTGGCAACTATGGACAGTTGGGCTCTCTTAAATTAACAAACTGTGCATGCCTGAAATTGTATGAACTTCATTGGCGACTGTTGTATATTTTGAATTCGCCATAAATTTCCAAAAAGGCAATCCTTTTTGTCTTGCTGAGTTGAAAGTGGAGGGGGTGGTGAAAGAAAAATGAAATATTCCCTCTTTTCCATTTGATCTGCTCAATCGTTCCTGCCTTTTATGATGCACTTCCGTGTTCCTTGAAACGTGCTGGATTTGTTCGCATGCTCGTTTGAGTGGGGTCAGTTTGAAAATCAAAACTTCTCTTGCAAGAAACAGCATACAGATTGATTTGAAAAATTTTCCGTTTTGTGTGCAGATGTTTTGGTGAAAGTAGAAAATCTTCCCTGGGTGGGAAAATACGGACATTTTATATACTTTTGTTTTTATTGTAAAATAAAAGTATTCTGAAATTTTTATTAACTGCAGAACGTACGGGACGAATCAATTTTTCTTTCTTTCAGAAACATGCAATATACTCTGATCATTCTTCTTAATTTATACACAAATGATTTCCTTAACCCTGTTTTCACTCAAGTTGCTGGGAGAAAACTAATAATAACTTAACTCCATTTCTTATGCGCGCAATGTTATTAGGGAGGAATTTAAAGGATAACATGAACATTTTATAAACTTTTAAATAGGAACATTTTAACATCTGTTAAAAATTTAATGAAATTTTCCTTGGTAATTAAAAGCATACTATTGAGAAATACAATTTTTATACTGTCTCAACGCATTATTAAAAATTCTTCAATTCATTAACTTTAACTTTTTTCTATTATAGAAAACTTCATCACATGCAACAACAAACACATTTTCAATTCTTCAGGATGCTTGATGTAAAGTAGTTTACAATGAGTAGTTACTCATTTAGAAGTATGCAGAGCTCATTACTAACTTATTTAAAGTAATGCTCTCGTAGGTACTGTTACCACTGATATGTCGGTACTATTACTAAGTTGTCCCAATTGCACATCCAAGTTCCTGAATTCTACACTCTTTTTGTCATGTTTTTAATTTAATTTTTAAAGGTAAAACTAGAAATGCATGAACCTGAGTTTCAACCTTTACATTGAATGTAGAAATTTTCTAATGATATGGTATATGTTCATCCCCAAAACTTGTATTACTGTGTATTTCTTGTCACCATGTATAGAAATCTTGGATAAAAATTGTGAAATGATTGAATATGTTATGCTTTGGTAAGCGCTTATTTAAAGTTTAAAAATTGTTACGAAGTAGAGGAAATATGGAAGCTTTTATGAAGGTGTAAAGATAAATTTTGAAGTCCTTATACTAGTTGCCTTTACTTTCATTGTCCATCTATTTGAAATTTGTAGATTAATATTGTATTATCTGTATATCAAGTGTATAGGTACTTCCTATATCAGACATTTTGCAATGTCTATTCAAAGGAATGAACTACAAAGTGATTCAAAATGGATACAATTAAAGATTACCCCAAACATTGAAATAAGGTTCTTAAATAGGGAGGAATTTCCAGAGTGAGGAATTCCTCCATCTGTAAAAATGAAAAGTTTACAATTTCTGCAATTTTTTTCTTCTAATTTAATATTTCTAGATCTGTTATATTGTAACAAATCTTTTTTAAGTTATCAACCTAAATCGTATTTCTTTAATATTTCTCATTTTTGTTTTACTCTTTTGTCAAATCACCTTTTCATGCTATTTAGTTGACTTTTATTTTATGCATACAGTGGTTATTCTACAAATATTTACAAAAACTTACATAGCATTAAGTAAATCTTTTTAATCTTGTTTCTGTAAGTTCATTTTTAGTGTGACTATTGAAAATTATTTTCATAAAACAAGTTCCAGAAGAAAATGTGAGCTAGTCTTGTAATGATTTTCTGTTCAATAGCTTTACTCTTTAGATCCATTCTTCGTTTCTAAACTATCCTGAGCATCTAAATTAATATCTTTAACATTTCTTTACATCTTAAAAATGTTTGTAAAAATACTAAACATAAGGAACTAATCCTTCTAGAAATGTTTAAAACATAAAATACAATTAACTTACAATTTAAATTAGAAATAAAGTGTTTCAATTGTATAGTAATTTTATAATCAGAAAATGTTGAGATAAAATAATTAGATTTTAAAACCTATTTAAAAAGAACAAGCTACAGCTACTTTTGTTTCTTGTATTAAATTTCAGATATTAATTCCCGAGGTCTGTCAAAGGTTGGTTGAGCATCTCTACGTTAAACATTAACATGCAAATGGAAGATTTTAGCACACTAAATGTATAACTGCTTTGTGTAATCTGCAATTGGCAATGTCATGTCATGAATAATGAAATTGATAAGAAAGTGCAATTAAGGGTCAAGTTTATGAGTAGCTTAAAAAATGACATAAATGTTCACTAAATGTAGAAGAGATGACGAAAAGTACAAAATACAATAGAATTCTTACTCAACATTTTTATTTGAATTTTTCACATTAAAAATTATTCCACTATTGGATTAGTTTTATCCTAAAAGAAAATAAATGTAATAAAATCAGTGAAATTGATTTTTCTAATTTCATTTGATAAAAGATTGTTTTGAAATTGCATTGTAAGTAATAAAATCATTTTAAGGATGGATATAAAATGATAGGCCGTTTGAGCATTTTCACATTAAATTTCTGAAGCCACTCCACCCCTGATGAGAAGAAAATCTCATTTCTTTGAAGAGAAAAACTCAAATCAACATATGCAACCAGAAGAAAATGGAACATTACAACAGAAATAGGATAACATTCCAAATATAGTTTGTTTTACTTTTAATATATATTATCGAAGCCTGTATGTGCATCTGGTTGTAGCAAACTCGTTGCTATGCTTTCTTTTTGCAAGTTTGTTGGTTTTTTAATGAGATGTCCACCTTCTTTAGTACATCGTTTTCTGTTGACACAAAATGTGGTGGTTTGTTAACGCGTTTATTTGTTGTTCTTCCAGAGCAAGTAGCATTTCTCTTTCCTTCTGGGGGCATTCCCAACATTTGGGAAAGATGATTTTCATAAGCTACACATGTGATCTCATCTAGTTCCTTTGTTTTGACACAACCTAAAACTGATTCTGTCATCAAAACAATTTTGTCTTGACCAGAAACATTCCCAACATCCTGTGAGGATTTTCTGATTTGTTCTATTTTTTGCAAAAGCACCTGTGTTGCACTTGCGTTGCTAACATCAATGTCATTTTGTATCCAAACCTGTAAATGGCAAAAATAATTTTAAAATTTATATTGGTATGTAATGTGAAATATTTATTATCCTCTATTACATGAAATATTAAAAGTATATGTATTTTAAAATTATCTATTAATTCAATAATCGTATTTGCTAAGCATATTTATATAATACACTTCTATTTATTTTTAACTATTAATTTCTTTTCAACACATCCTTCTTTTATTAGTATATCAACAGTATGCTTTACATTAGGTACATTTTAGGTCATTTGAAATAGACTCACTTTGCGAGACAGAATTCTTGTTTGCCATAATATTTTTTAATAAAACACTCCAACATGTTTATGTTATAATTATAATTTCAATCTCATAAGATCCTGAGAAGAATAATTCTTACGTATCTGCTAGATGATTAATATTTATGCATTTTTAAGAATAAGAAAAATAGCACATTCAAATCCGCTGCAAGATTTGTATTTCTTGCTTACCTCTGGTTCATTGTTAGCGTCTTCACCATGTTTATATCTTATAACATTAAAGTGCACATGATCGTTGCAACTACAACTAAAGATATGAATGTAAACTTTACATACAGTGCAAATAAGTTGGCATTCACAGGGTGGTACAATGTTTTGTTTTACTACAGTATAGGAATTAGTACTGATCGACTGGGATTTCACTTCATTTATTCGTTATTTCGTTTAAATCTGAGAGTAGCTTTTTTAGGCTACTTTGGTGTCTTGTGAATGTTAGCTGTTCTGTGAGTGATTTTTCCTTTTGTCAATTTAGCAAGTCTCAAACAATTTGTCTCTTGTTAATTTCATTAGAGCCGAAATCAGTTTATCGACTCTTTTGTCGTTTACCCTCTAAATATGTAGAGGGTGAACAAAATAATATGAACACCTGTGAAATGAGACAAAATCTTTATTAATAGGCTGTTGGCCCTCCTTTTGCATCAATTACAGCTTGTATCCGTCGTGGAATGGACAAATACAAGTGATGCACAGCAGTTACAGGGATACGTAGCCACTCCTGCAAAAAGGTCACTAATTTAGAAAGTGTCGTTAGAGGTGGAAACCTACTGCACAGTTTGCCCTCCAAAATACCCACAAAAGTTCAATTATATTAGTGATTTTTCCTTTTGTCAATTTAGCAAGTCTCAAACAATTTTTCTCATTAATTTCATTAGAGCCAAATCAGTTTATCAACTCTTTTGTTGTACGAATATACATGTTACCCTCTAAATATGTATATTCGTATTGATACCAGCTTTCAACGGGTAACAATGGGTTCACATTTCTGGTCTTTTATATAGTAGTGTACTTCAAAATAAAATACTCAGCAGGAACACCCAGCTTTCCAAGATGTAGCAAAAATGGCTAAAGCGAATTGATCTTTATGCATTTTATAAAGCAATATGAACTGTCATCAAAAGAACAGCTCATAAATAGAAGCAAATGATGAGGTCGTTTGCAGAAACATGCAGAACGTACCATAAACACAATATGCAAGAGCAAAAAATATAGGTATAACAAAAGTTTTTACACACCGAAGGTTGAATCGATGGATAAAACATTTCCTCTACCCAAACGTAAAAGAACATGCATTTAAAACAAATATATATGTTGCTACTTACTTTTTTCCCTTTAATATTCAAGCCTTGGTTGAGAGCTCGACGAGAGACGGAGAAGATCACCAACCAACAATCCGCGACAAAAATGGCTTAACCTTAGCATTTGCCGAGGTGCAGAACGCTCCGACAAGGGTTGCTTTTTCAATTGGCGACAGAACTAGTTTGGCAACAAAAATAATGATCGCCAAAGTCTACCATGTCATGCGGACCAATTAGACGATAAAGTTCACTTAGTCTGGGCAGACGCAAGTATCTGATGAAGACAGTTTCTTACCTCCTGACAGATGGAAGTTTCAAAACATATTTTGACCGTGTTTTCTTTAGTTCTCATATTCAAAATTATGGTATCTTTGCAAAAATTAGATTTTTTCTTTGTTATAAATTTCTAATTTGAAACTTGTTCTCTGTTCGATCCATCTTTTCTTTCTGGTGTCTTGATTTCATTTGTTCTTCAGCTTTGCTAATTAGTTTCTAGTGTTACATAGCCCTAAAATGATTGTTCGGTTTTTCCTTACAATTTACGGATTTTGGTTAAATTGTACTGCTTTAGGTAAAGTTTAAATTAAGCATTGTAAAAAGACACTTAACTTTTCAATTCAGAGAAATATCTCTTGAGGAACCTTGATGCAATGTTTATCTGCTGTAGAGAATTCTAAACTTGTCTTTCTATTTTCGAGGTTGAACCCAAATTTTTATACTGTTTGAAAAATGTTACTACTTTGTCAAGCTCATCAAAAGAAACATTTTATAGCATGAACTGGATTTTGAAAAGAGCTCTTGGTTAAAATCTAATTTTCTTTTTTCTATTATCTTATCGGTTAATTGACAAAAGGAATTCATATCTGTTTTGTCTTTAGAACTCCGGTGCAAAACTTCCAATTTCTCATGTTTAAATTCGAGTTTTTGCCATCAAAATTGAAATCGTGATAGAAGCTTTGCATTAAGATGATTATTACAGAAAAATTGCCTTTTACCTTTTGTAAAGAATTTGTTGTAATTGTCAATTCATCTAGCTTTGTTAGACGTTAAGTCCAAATAAAATCTTATTTAGTAAAACATGATTTTTATTGTTGCTTTGGTTATTTGTTGCTTTAAAAAGGCTAATTTGATGTGAGAGTACTTCTGCCTGTAAAAAATAATTGTATAGATACTATATATATTATACTATATATATTATACTATATATATTATACTATATATATATTATACTATATATATATATATTATACTATATATATATATATTATACTATATATACTATATATATATATATTATACTATATATATATATACTATATATATATATGGTATACTATATATATAGTATAATATATATATATAGTATAATATATATATATTATACTATATATATATATATATTATACTATATATATATATATTATACTATATATATATATATTATACTATATATATATTATACTATATATATATATATATTATACTATATATATATAGTATACCATAGATACACTGCTGGCCACCGTAAATGCAACACCCTGAAGGAAGCATGCAAATAATATGAAATTTACAACATGCATTAGCGGAGGTGAGATATGCAAATGATTAGAATTTCAGCGCAGACGCACATCACGCGCGCCTGTGGCGCCACTTCAAAGCGCTATTTAAGGCTTGGAGATTTCGACGATTTCAAGTACGGCAATTGTGTTTTTCTTGTGGTTTTTTTTTTCAAAAAAAACGATCAATTATGCCTCGTAGAAAACAGCGATCATCTTTTGATCAAGTATCCGAGTTCGACAGAGGAAGGATAGTGGCCTACCGAGATTGTGGATTATCTTTCAGGGAAATCGGTAGTCGTGTTGGACGAAACCAAACAACTGTAATGCGGATATGTGATCGTTGGATGCAGGAGGGTACGACGGACCGGCGTGTTCGATCGCATCCACCTCAGTGCTTCACTTGATGACAGGCATATTGTGCGTATGGCAGTGACGGATCGCTCAGCCACATCACGAACCATAGCACAGCACATTCAGTCTGTACCGCATCATCCAGTGTCTGCGCGTACCATTCGACGCCGTTTACAGCAGAGTGGTCTGTCCGCAAGACGTCCATTGCTTCGTCTACCCTTGACGCAGAACCACAGACGTTTCCGCCGCCAATGGTGCGATGAAAGAAGGATGTGGACAGCAGAATGGAATGAAATTGTCTTTACTGACGAGTCACTCTTCTGTCTGCAACACCACGATGGTCGGATTCGAGTCTGGAGACACCGTGGAGAGAGGATGCTGAACAGCTGCGTTATGCACCGCCACACGGTCCTGCACCGTGTATTATGGTATTGGATATCACTCTCGCACTCCTCTAGTACGCATTGCCGGTACTTTAAACAGCCAGCGCTACATCTCCGAGGTGTTGGAGCCAGTTGTCCTTCCTTACCTTCAGGGCTTGCCCACAGCCATATTTCAACAGGATAATGCGCGACCACACATGGCACGCATTGTCCAAGGGTTCTTCGTCAATCGCCAGATTGAATTGCTTCCCTGGCCAGCTCGCTCTCCGGATCTTTCGCCGATAGAAAACATGTGGTCCATGGTTGCTCAACGATTGACCCAGAATACATCCCCAGCTGCCACACCAGATCAACTTTGGCAACATGTGGAAGCTGCTTGGTCTGCTGTACCCCAAGAACACATCCAAAGTCTCTTTGAATCAACAATGGCGGCTACTCTGGCTACTGATTTTGGCAGGAACCACACTTCACAGAAGTCGATAAATTTAATCATTTGATACTTGGTCAACATGTTATCTACAAAATAAATTTTGTTGTGATATCTCTTGTCTTTCTTGGTGTTGCAATTTGGGTGGCCAGCAGTGTATATATATTATACTATATATATATATATACACCACCGTATTTTAGTGTAAATATTTTGTAGTGGTAGATATGCCTCCAAAATATCGTAACATTTTTCTGTAAAATTACTTTTTTATCTTAAGTGATATTTTTGTTAAAACCTATAACAGTTTCAAAAACCTAAAACAAGTTGAAAAACCTAATTTAAGATTTTTAGTACCTATAACTGTGGGGCCTAGTTATCATTAAGAATACTTGATGCAATTGTTGGGGTTGCTCAGTCAGCTATTCTTGGTCACTGCTTAACCCAATGGTGCCTCACTTAAATGCCTTCAGCTGACTGAGAAATCATTTAAACACCCTCACAGGGTAATTGGAAGTGTACAAATTTAAATAAAAACAACAATTAAAGATTTTTTCTGAAAATTCGCATTCATAATATAGAAAGTATCAGTTCACCAATTCTGTTGCCTTCCGGGTATGCCGATTTAAATCAAGTGGTTTTTGTTAAAAAAGTCATTGCTTTAAATCAAAATTTCAAATTTAATTTTCCTTTCCGTGTTAAGTTTATTAATATTGGGATAACTGAACAAAATGCATGCTATTTTATTCAAATAAGTTACAAACAAGTTAAGCAGTCTGTTTATGAGAAAATAGAGTCACAATGAAAAGGTTTTCTGCTGTATCAAAAACATTCCAATTTTGCACATTTATCTTTATAATTGGTAATTTTAATATTTTCATTTTGCTTTGTGTGATATGTTGGTTAATTTTTGTTTAAATTATCCGAACACGTTGAAAATGTCATTTTTGACCAAAAATTCCAAAAAAAGGTTTTGATCTCATTTGATAGTGCATTTATTTGACTTTCCAAAATATATTTGATTTTGTCTCTAAGTTAATTAGTTGCAGAGATATTAAGATTTTAATCAAGGCGGAAAAACCGGAAGTAGGTATGGAAAACACCGGAAGTGGCCGTGAAAAGAACAAAAACCTGTCAAAATTTAAATTTAAAACTTACTTTTTTTTACAAATATAATTTTAGAAATGTTTCTTAAATGCTTAAATAGGTTTTTTTTGGAAATTTTGTGAGCATTTTTGAAGAGAAGTGAAGAACAAAATTGTTTACACACAGTAAAAGCAAGAGAGCAAACGATACACTTCAAACTGAAAATTAGAATTCTATTAGTAATAATATTTTATTTATTTTGTGGAATATTTATCGGTGAATTTGCAATTATGGGCAATAGAAGAAATAGAAGTGTTTCTCATAAACGAAAATTCAAAGGCAATAGATTCAATAAAGTGTCCAGGGACAATGATGTGTCTGTAGAAACAGCTGCTCCAACTGCGAGTGAATCGAAACTTCAGAGTGATTCGGCACCAACAGATGTTCCAGAAAGTGATAATCATAACATTATTTTTAATTTCAAAATTCTAAGCTGTATAATTTCTTCTCTGTGTTGTCCTGTTTGCTTCAAAAGTGGTGTAACTCTCGTTCAAGATTCTGTGTTTGGATTGGCTTCAACTATGACATTGAAATGCCAAAACTGTGATTATTTACATTCTTTTTGCACTACTGAAAAGGTTAACAAAATGCATAGCATTAATGTTGCACTTGTTTTTGGCCTCAGACTTCTTGGGAAAGGACATTCTGCAGCAAGAAAACTGTGTCCAGCTCTTAACCTTAACACTCTATCTAAAACAGCATACAGAGCCATTGAAAGAAAACTCAGTTGTGCTGCTGAAGATATTGCATGTAAAACGATGGATGAGGCTTCCCTTGAAATTAGAAAAGCAAAGGAAGTCGATGAAATTGTTCAGTGCGGTGTGTCCGTCGATGGAACGTGGCAACGAAGGGGACATTCATCTGTAAATGGATGCGTTACCGCTATATCAATTGTTAACGGGAAAGTACTCGATATTGAGGTTATGTCGAAAATGTGCAGATTTTGCAGAACTAATAAAAAAGAAAACCCTCACATCTGTAATAAGCATGCAGGGTCGTCTGGTGCCATGGAACCTATTGGCATTTACAGAATTTTCGAGCGATCCTCTCACATAAGAAAACTGCAATACACAGATTTTTATGGTGATGGAGACTCGAAAGGGTATGATGCTGTTAAAGATGTTTACGGTGAGTGCAGCGTCACAAAATATGAGTGTATAGGGCACATACAGAAACGTGTTGGCTCAAGACTCAGAAAAATAAAATCAAAACAGAAAGGTCTAGGAGGTCGAGGAAAATTGACTGACACTTTTATCGACAAGCTTCAAAACTATTACGGCATTGCAATTCGAAGCAATGTTAATAACTTGCAAGGAATGCAAACTGCTGTAATAGCTGCATTCTACCACTGCTGCTCAAATTCAAACCAGCCAATGCACGGCCAGTGTCCTGTGGGACCCGACAGCTGGTGTAAATTTCAAAAAGCTGCGTCAAATGGAGAAACGTATCAGGACAAATCCAAAGGGCTCCCAAAGAACATTATAAATATTATCAAGCCTATCTACATGCAATTGTGTGATAGGAAGTTATTGATAAAATGTTTACATGGGAAAACACAGAATGCCAATGAGAGTTTCAATGGCGTTCTGTGGAAATTCATCCCCAAAGAAGTCTTTGTGGAGCTACAAACCTTAAAATTAGGAGCAAACATGGCTGTTATACAATTCAATAAGGGATTTCAAGAATTGTTACATGTTCTAAAAGGAATTGGTGTAAATATGGGGGTAAATACATTAAACGGGTTTAGACAGCTTGACGAAGAAAGAATCGTCGAATCAAAACGGCATTCCTTACCCAATGTAAAGATGGCAAGAAAAAAAAATAGATTCAGTAAGAAAAGAAAATTAGTTAAAGATGAGCAAGAAGAAGGTATAACTTATAAATGTGGAGAATTTTAGTTATGTGAGTTGTTTATTTAAATTAAAAACATAACAATTAACACTTCAAATGCATTTTTCTCAAAATTAATTTTTATGCACTATTTCCTCACTTCAAATGTTATAACACAAAAAGTTATTGATGGATTCACGTAAAACTTTGAGAACTTGTTCTTTATAATGTTTTCTAGTGAATGAACTAAAAGAATTATGCTGAGTTGAAAAGTTTTTAAATTATGGCCATTTATTTAAGAAATATGACTGTAAAACTATCAAAAATCTTGTATTCATTTTTCGACCGCTTGTCAAATTTTTGTTTATTTAAATATCCTTTTGATTCTAGTTCATTCACTAGAAAAATGCATATAGTTTATTTTGGTAGTATCATTTTTCAAATTGGTTGAATAGATTTTCATGTAGCACATTTGAAGTTTTTGACAAATTTCTTTAAAATTTCATACATAATTATAATTTTTACAAAATTATTAATATATATTTTAAATATTTATAGCCCAATGCTATTGCTTAATAACACTAAACATAAAAATATCATTAAAATGTTACTATACCACATTTAAAAAAAAAAGGGTCTCGAACGTGTTCGGATACCTTAATTGGGAAATTTCATGCACTGATCCGTAGGAATTCTCTACAATTCTATGAAACCTTTTTTTTGTATTTATGGAATTGAAATTTGGAATGTAAAAGTTAATTCGCCCATCTGATAATTGAGTATATTAACAAAATAGATTATGGATTGAAGTGGAAAGCTATTTTAATGATTATGATGATGATTATTTTTTAGTGCAAGCTCCAAATTTCACTCAATTGGCATGTTCTGGGGAATGCTATTATGCTTATTATATGCTGTTCATAGAGAAAAGCTTCATTTTCTTGTATGTTATGTGTAAACCCTTTTTGTGTGTGCTTGGGATATAACATGGAAATACTAATGCTCAGGGAAATTTTAAAAAATAGGCATATTTGATTTCAATGCATGTATATTTTTACGTCTTGTCTCAATTTTTACTATTTATTTACAAGTAACATTTTTCACAAATAAGTACTTTTGCAAGCTAAATATTAACGAGAAGTGGGCATTTTTTCATGGATCTTGGTGCAAGTTTCTTTTATTTTATTTTCCATTGGTGGCATGATTTTTCTTAAAAACAAGTCTAACGTATTAATTACTAAATACAAAAGTAACTAAAGAAATTCTATACATTTTATCCATATAACTATAATACAAAAAAATTCTGAAATTTGTCTAATTTTTGATTAATTTTGTACAAAAATGTATGATATGTTGTTTGGGGCATCTCGTAACCTTATTTATCTAGGTCCAAAACATTTCATTTCACCGGGAATGGGTTGATACCAAACTAATCTAAACTGCCCGAGTACGAGATGGGAAAACATACTAAGATTTAACCATTAAAGATTAGTCAGGAATTATTAATGTCATTTATACCTCTCAATTTGTTTTCATTCCTTTTTTCAGTTTGATACGTTGTTTGGAGGAAAGGAAGACTTTCCCATAATATTGATGGGTAGGAGCTAGAAAAATTTCAACTCCCCAAACATGTGATGACTTTCCAGTTGGCTATTAAGCAAGCGGAAGTTGCACTTTATGGCCATCCATTAGAGATTGAAGCACTACAGCTTATACAAAGGAAAATGGTAGAAAGCTGATGACTGGCGCAATTATCCCTGATCAGGCACCTAACAATGGTCAAGAATCGAGTACCTCCTCTATTACTATTTTCTGGGCTTTGCTCGAATGAAGAAATGGTAGATGACGACTTGCCTGCAAGGAATAAATCTCCAGACATTGTCTGGAACTTCATATTGGATGAAGGTAATGTTGATTTCAAGAACCCTAAATTCCAATGTTATACTTACTACACCAAAAAACTTTGAAGTGTTCTAATATCTTCACAAAATGTTGTGAGCAGGCCTGACACAGAATGAAAAAATACATCAAAGTGTCAAGGTTCTTGCGTTCTGAGATCTTATTAGAATTCTAGTGATGATTTCGCAAGCAAATCGTTTGTGAGCAGAAAGAGAAATTATGGTGCCTAGCTTAACCACACTACTAGCAAATCATTTGCAAACAGAAAGAAATTACGGCACCTGCCTTTAAACGTAATTTTTATCTTTACACCATAATTTATAGCTTATATTTTCTTCAGACAAGCTTGAAGAACATTGTACAGCCACAATAGCTTTTGTTGAAAACAGCTAATAAGTCGACACTAACGTCACTCAACTTTGATCCTAAGCCCTAACTATGATC
This sequence comes from Meta bourneti, assembly GCA_933210815.1. Classification (NCBI taxonomy): domain Eukaryota; kingdom Metazoa; phylum Arthropoda; class Arachnida; order Araneae; family Tetragnathidae; genus Meta; species Meta bourneti. The sequence goes on along the minus strand of OW119934.1, from coordinate 103,799,632 downwards.
CAAACATCCCAAGCATAACACTGATATTTGAAATATGAGCTACATCTATTGAACCATTCAAATACTAAATGACATCATAGATTAAATTATATTGTTTTAGTATTGGAATGCTCTTTGTCCACCATGCATTTTCATTTGTCAACTGTAAGTGCAAGTTACAATTGCACTTCACCTAATACAAAGCATTCTTTCAACTATGGTCAATTATACATTTATTAAAGGAGATATTTGATGGACTAGTTTTGTACTTCGTAACGCAGCTATGGTCCAAAGTTTGTCAAAAATTAAATAAACTATTTACCAATAACAAGTGTTCCTTTTCAATTTCTGATTTTTCAACATGTAATATCCACGTACAAAAAAAATTAAAAATCTTTATTTTTAGAAGCCATAATGAAAAATCTAAAATATGGGATAATTTTGAACCACTGCTGTGAAATTTTGAAAAATGACATGTATACAATTTCCACAACTGAATGACAGTAACTGCTCATGTTTTGTGCTCACTGAATTTTTGAAAATAAATGTAAAATACTTATTTTCTCTTGCAGTAAGCTTGTGTCCAAAATGGCTGAAACGTCTGATTTTCATTTCATCCCACTCTGAATCTCTAAAACATGCGATGCCGTTTAGATGGAGAGTCGCATAGAGCTTTGGACATGTCTTGAGTGACCTTTGTGCTTCAATGTGGTTTTCATATTTGCTTAGGTTTCAACACTATTCTAGAACTGAGCAATCATACTGTTAGAAATCTCAAGTTATTAGGCCAGATTGCAGATGCAATATTCACACCTTTTGTTGGTTATGATGGATCAGCCAAGTAGTCGATGGCTTTGTAAATATGGGAGACGAAAAGCTTGGCTTTTGGTGGGTATGTTGTGCTCTTTTTAATCTTTGTCTCTTATTGATAAAACTTGTCTACAGTTTTAAGTGTCCAGTACATGAAAACTAAATTTGTCAACTCATTTAATAAAATTACCAACATTCATTGAGTTAATCGATATTGTCGACTTAGAACAGAAATTCGTTAACAGGCAAAATAATTTTGATTGTGTTATATATCTTTTAACCCTCTGGCACACCTGTATGCGTCTCACGACCATGTCCTCAAAACCCGAAATGGCCGAGTATCATTAGTACAATCACTATTTCTTTCCCCCTCCTTTTACGGCTTATTTAACACCTCATCGAGGGACCTCACGTAATTTGGAATTTAACATGTTCGTGTTTGCTGATGTTTGGCATGGAAAGCATAGCATTTTCTAAACTCGTAAAGAGAACATTAATAAAAAATTGTGATTAGAAAACAATTTTATCCATATACATAAGAGAACTTTCTTTCGATGAAGTATAGTCCAAAATTAAAACAATGTGAAACTTTATAATAGAACTAGGAAAATGTTTTTCAATTTTGGATCAAAAACATTACAAAATAAGTTTTAAATTTCTTTTCAATAAATGCTTTAAAAGAGCAATTTCTTTTATTTATTTCTCCAATATATTTTAGTAGCCAGGTTGGAAAAGAAACAGATTAGCAACCGGAGGTATGCGAGTTCTAATCCAACCAAAGACCATGTACAAAAGGGGCTGGGGTACGTTAAATCTGCCGTGGCCTCAAATGTCCTCACGTTGGCATGGTGTTGAAGTTTGGAGAGTGGGGGGCCAGCTCAGGTGGTAACTCATCATCGTTGGTTGAAAATTACTTGGTGTTGTCCTTGGATCTTTCCCTTCTGGATTGATCCCGAACCATCATCAATAGCCCGTTGTGTTGCTCCAGTACGACATTAATTAAAAATACCATACCTACCAATGTATTTTATTTCAAAGCTTTTGCTACGAGAAAACAATGGGTTCTGTTTTTCCTGTTGTGCTATCGGCATTTGATTGGTAATTATTTACTTTATTTTTAAAGCAGTGTATTAAAGTTTCATCATTTTTTAATGTAAAATTATATTTTCCTTTTAAATTGATGTTTAAAAAGAGCATCAGAAAAGTAATGCAATATGATACAAATGGTCATTTTTCAATAGTTCTTCCCTATAAATAGAATCTCAAAATAGTGAATATTTTTATAATTGTTTTCTTTTCCAATTGTGGACCCAAAATATCTAGGTACATCAATGAACTTTCACTAGAATCACGGCCTAATTATATTCCTGAAATGGAGACTGATGGTTTGGTGGCACTTTTCAATGTTTTCCTAAAGACATTAAGATAGGCACACTTTTAAGTATGAAAGTGACAGAGCAATACTTCATTGTATTGCACTTTAGGGTGGGAAGTATAAAGCTGACATGTGAAAACAACTTGCTTATTAGAAATCTCACATTATTACTACCACCCTACTGTCTAATAAATTGTGAAATTAGCATTTCTAGATCGTAATTCAATTTCGAAGCTATTCTTTAGACAATATATGTTTTGAGCAAGTATAAATACATAGGCACAAAAAATATAGAATTAAATGTGGCAAAAAGACAAGCGAAACATGTGCTTGAATCAAATTCTGTGTTGAAAGCGATGATCATGTGTACGTTACACAAAAGTAGTGCAGGATAGTTTCTTCCATTGTTATAAATTCGTGAGAACTCCCATTATGAAGTACTGAGGCATCTGGAAATGGTTTGAATTGTTTAGGGCAGATTACCAGAGTGACATTGACGCATCAGTTGTAGATTCTTAGAATTTTACTCTATTTGAGTTCAAGAATAAAGACACGACAAGGTGTGTGACATTTCCTGCTCTTTTGTTAGAAGTCCGTGAACTCCCATTCTAAAAGAGCAAAGGGGGACTGAAACTGGTTTTTTTCGATGAGGGAAAACATAAAAGTCAGCTACTAACAAGATCGGTCATCCCATTCTTAGAATTTTGTTATTTTGAGTACTGGGTTAGGGCATAACCCTACGCTACCACTGCTGGACTAATGTTCTCACCATTTCCTGAATTATTTCTGACTACGTCGAAGCATGTGGTTTTGTATATAAGAGGAGCTGACTTATGGACACAAACTCAATTGTTCACTCAAGAATCTCAGGCTTCGATTCCCAGTAACATGTGCTTGTCCTTTTTTGGATCTTGCGCCATAAAACCCAACTATCAATCAATCCCAGTAACATGCAACACAAACAGCAACACTTGGCCTTTTGCATATTTTAGCTCATGTCGAAAATCTCAGAAGTTTATACGATCTGTAGGCAGACTGAACTAATAGATGTACGTAGTTAGAAATCGATCCACTTACACATGATGATCATTTAACAATGCTTCAGGTGACAAGGAAATGTTCAAGAAGCTTTTGTAGAATGGTGATGACCACAATTACCCTCCTCACTGGTAGAGGGGAAGAAATGCTGATTACTTTTTCGGGCAGGGATTGGGTGTTTAGATGCAAAGGCGTTTGGGCCACTTTGGCTGCCAGAGGGTTAAATGGATTAAAATAAATCGTATATTTCTCATCACGATAATAAGCATTTATTGTGTCCAAAAAAATATCAGTTAATGAGTTTTTGTTCTAAGCTGACAATATGTTGACATGGCATCTTTCCACAATGGTTAAGAAAACGGTTTTTAGCATCTAGTAAGACGTGGAAATTCCAAATAAAAACTTCTGTGGCATAGCCCCACTATCAGATAGTTTGTGTCCAGGGTTAGAAATTTGAAGCAGGAAGTTGGGAATCAATATCACCTAAACATTTTTTCTCAGTTACCAAAATATTTTACTTGGGTATAATTTCTACATACAATTCTTCTGTTCTTCACCACAGCTACACTTAAAACTGTCTTTCCTTTGTAGCTCTTTCGATTGACATTGGCGCCCTTGTTTATCAGGATTTTATGTCCTCAGGATTATCCTTTGTAGCCAGATGAATTGCTTTAAGCCCCATTCATTTTGTACATGTGGTTGTGTATAAACACAGTATTTATACACATCTGCACACACATGGACTGGGTCTGGACTTAAATTTGTTAAATGAGATTTACATTTTTGAATAGAATAAACTATTGTTTGTTTATAATTTGCTTTATATAAGCTAAAACTTCAGGGAAAATTGGGCATAAAAATGATAACTATGTATTAAAACTTGATCATCAATATGAAATTTATAGAAGTTAAATGACTTATGGCCAATTTGAAACCCTGCTTATTTCCATATTTTGAAGCTGACTGACATACTTCCACACTAGAGCAAAGAGAGTTTTTCATTAATTGTACTTGCTTTTCTGAAAATTGTATACACATACACTGACATACTTCCACACTAGAGCAAAGAGAGTTTTTCATTAATTGTACTTGCTTTTCTGAAAATTGCATACACATATCTGATCATGACTGGTAAATGTTATTTTGTCCTAATAATCACTCTAGGGAATATGCCTCAAGAAATGGGAATGCTCTGAAAAGAGCTTCTATATTTCTTATCAGTTTTGCAAGCTTTGATTTGTAGCTGACTTGAAATCCCAATTTCTTAAGATTTCTATCCAATTATGATGAGAACCACATTTTTTACCTTTCAGTGTCTCATGGTAAAACGTCCTTGCATAGAAGCATTTATGCACACTGCATATGAAAAACATTAAACCTTTCGGTTGTATTAATGTATTTTATGACCTTTTCATTCCAAGTTCAAATTACTTTGCCATTCATTGACTAATACATTTTCTTTGAAGTTTGATGTCTTCATGCTTGACAGTATATTATGTGAATGCCATTCAACAGCCTAAGTTCGATTCACTTTAACTTATGTAACTTTCTGTTTTTCCTTCAGACATGACCATTGAAGCTTTTATGGTTTCTCAAGGGAGGTGTGTGGACATTGAAATTTGAACTGAATCTTCATCTTTCTATTAGTAGATTATTTTTCACAATATAAAAATGATGACCACATAATCTCATGTTGAGGAATATGTAGTGACTTTATTCATTTCTGTAAAATTTGAACTTCATTATTAAGGTTTCCAAGCTGCAAGATTATTATATAAGTTATGAGGTTAAAGCTGGTCAGTTATGTTTCTTAAAATAATACTAATTTATATTTGATTGGATACTTATGGTATTGTAGTTCCTTTCAACTAACATCCTAATTATTAAGGAAAGACAAAGTAGTTCAATGTGTATGAATTTTTAAAGTGTGTATATTTATGCTATAATAACTTCTTAAATAACTGAGTTTTACAAAACATTTATTAGGATAAACAATATTTGTCTATATTGTTTTCTATCAAACCTCCGCAAATCCAATTTTTTTGGTTTTTAACATTATTTGGTTACAAATATGCCTACTGAACTTGTTTCAAAAGATCCTAAGTCTAAATAACATATAAGGCCCTTATAGGTGAAATTTTAAACTTCATTTCTCACACACACACAACAGTTCTACAGTTTGGTATCTAGTTCTTCATGACTCCTGAAAAATTTTGATTTCAAAAGTTACAAGGTTTTGAATGTAAAACGACGATGTGAAGCCTAAAAACTATTTACTAATGTGATAAGCATTTTCTGATAATTCAATTGACTTGGCTAAGTTTTAAATAATCCCTCAAAAATTCGTGTTCATTATTTTAGTGATGCATGTTCATGATGAATTGCCGTTTTCATCTACCAGTTTATTATCTCTAACAGGGTTCAAAATTAGCTGTTATTTGTCATATTTTGTAATTTCAAGTTTGCTTTGAGGACAGTTTTTAGTCCCAGTTGTCATTTTTGATGTCTAAGATTTCTAAATATTTTCTCTTGTTTGATGCAAATTCAATCAACAGTTTATTCTTCCTTCTATCTGTAAATGCAACTATCGTTATAAATGCAAAACAGTGACACAAAACAAATATGTATTTTAAGAGAAAAAAGGCCCACAAATGCAAATAAGCCAACCAAGTCCAGGCCCAGTCATTATTTGCACTGTATTAAAACATCCATGCAAGGAAAATAAATTTTCAAAAATTGCACCCAGGTTGAGAACTTTGGCCCGAAAAGTGTTTAGGTGCCATTGATACCTAACTTCTGCTCCTAATTTCTAATCCTACTTAGCAACAAAATCCTTGTCATATATTTAAGAACTGAAACAAAAATTAGATTTTGAAATCTTCAATTCTTTTACATTTACTGTTATTGAGAATGAATTTTGCCATTTTCTGCACATGAAAATAAAATGTTAAAAAAATAACCCAGCTCATACTGATGATAGTTATTTTAATGTTTACTCTGAACTGAAAATTATGTTTATTTCAGGAACTATCTGTTATCTGCAGTTTTCCATTTCTGTTCATGGAATGCATTCACTGCACAAACTTTTTGCATAATGCTCAGTTCTTATACTATGGAGCTTTCATGGTGATGTTTCAATTTGGCTGGGCAGCTGTTCAAGTCTCATTTATCACTTCATCTAGACCTGATACCCCATCATGTGAGAGGGTAGAGCTTAATTCATATAGGTAATATTAAAAACTTTTAGTGATCATTTCCAATTCTTTCAATTATTATAAGATATTTCTAGTTATATCAACCAATATCCAAGCAAAATTCCATTGATGCTGTTTTATTTAAATCTGGAATTAATTATTGTACTGTTATATTTAAGTTCTTTTCTTACACAGTGCAATTTTAATCATTGAGTAAAATCAAGATAAAGCTATTCGAAAATTTCTACCTTAACTTTTCAATTTTTTAAATTTTACTTGCATTTGCTCATTTAAAAGTATCTCAGTAAAAATAAAATCTAGTGTGTATTATAAAATTTGAGCTAAATATTCAGTTACTATTAAATTAATTTTACCGTATTATAACTATTTTATTTAAATGCTACTCTAAGCTGAAAGTGTTAGTCTTACTGCATCTATTAACACATGTTGTGTTTTGAGCATCTTATTTCGATTTGTCAAATGCAGCGTATACTGATTTAAATCAGCTTGATTTAAATGAACATTTAAGTCCAACAAGGCATTTAATAATTATAGAGACATTGCAACAGACAAGCATACAGAACGATAAAGCAACTGATTCACTGCATATTATAAAAAGGATTGTATCAAACAAATGTACTGATAAGAATACATATACTGGAAACAGTAATATTAACACAGGAACCCATAAATATAATTGCAGGAAAAAGTAATATAAACATTAGGGATTTACAACACTCAGTAATATAAACATTGGAAGGAAATATTTGCAATACTCTTCCTAAAGTTCAATCATTACCTATAGTCTTACCAGGTGGATGTCTGGCATGTTCTGAATGTCGTAACCTTATAGTTGGTAAAAGTGATTGGGCAGGGCTAAGTTCGGTTTGTTCTCTCCCAGGTTGCACTTCCGATGTACCTGATTGTGATTGAGTAGTAGTGTCTTGTAACATTGGCTTTTAACTGTTTGGGTTAACACAAGGAATGTCTGTATTAAGTAGAACATTTCTATGATGCAGTTGAACTTGGTGTCGGTGTATTGACCATCCAGGGAAGTAATGTACGAAACATAAAGTTTCCTATACCTGAGAAGATCACATTTGGTATCCACTTGTTACCTCTTCCAAAATTTCTTGCATAAACAAGATCTCCAACCTTGAATGGTGATTTGAGCTTTGGTTCAGATATTCGATGAGGGTATCAAATCCAATCCTCTAATTAATCTCCAAAGTAGTAATTCAGCCAGAGACAATCCAGACAAGGCTAATGGTGTTCTGTAGTTCATAAGAATTCTTGCTAGTCTACCAGGTAGTGAATCACTTTGTAATTTTTTAAGTCTTTTCTTCACAAATTGAACTGCTCTCAGCCTGACAATTTGATGATGGGTGGTATGGGATTGTGAGTAAATGCCGAATACCATTATGTTTCATAAATGCTTTTAATTCTTCAGAAGTAAATGCAGTTCCATTATCTGTTACCACACAGGAAGGAAGTCCAAAATGAGCAAATAGTTCATATAATATCTCAGGTTGCTGTCGTAACTGGGAAAGCTTCAATCCATTTAGAAAACGAATCTTGCACAATTAGAATAATTTTATTCTCGATAGGTCCTGTTAATGTATATGTGACCAGGGTGTAGTTGCAGCTGGCCGTGCTTGTTTAGCTTTATGTGGCATGTCTGCATTTTGCACACAAATAGAGCAATACCTTACTGCATCTTCAATATCTTTGTCTAAATTAGGCCACCAAAATAATCGGGCAATACTCTTCATACCTGTAATTCCTTGATGAGTAGAATGTATTTCACTCAGTACTTTCGGTCTCAAAACACTTGAAATTACAACTCTGTTTCCCCAAAGGAGAATTTCTTCCTCCACAATAAGTTCTGATTGTTTCTTACAGTAGGGCATACCATCTGAGTTAATGTTTCTTTAGGACTCCGACCGTCCTACTTGAGTAATCCTGGACACCTGAGACAGCACTAGATCTTCCTTGGTTGCTTCTCGAATTTCTTCAGTTGGGTCATTCCATGTGAAATAAGCAAAAATCAGAAAAACCTGTGGCCGTAGGATGTGATTTTCATGAAAATTTCCTATTGAACTATTAATTCTCAAATTAGGCCCATTTATAGATAGCATGGCAAATCCAAGATGGCCACCATTTTGTGAAATTGACCAAATTTTTAATTCCTGTATCTCAGCTAATATTGGGCAAAATATTCAAAAAATTGAGATTTAAGGGTTTCACTGCCATGTCTATCTGTAAAAATTTGAAAAAATCCATGACTGGTGCAACAACTTTTTCTCAAAATGGGTGTTTTCACATGGCCCATAAAATATTTGGATTTTTTATTCAGTAGTTTCACTTGGTTATTCAATAATAAAATCTAGATTCACTAGCATTATTTTTTAGATACAAGGTTGCTCAGCTAAACACTTTCTGCAAATATTTTTTGGCACCAAGATCAGGTTTTGGAGGCTTCATTTTCATGGCAGTATCTTATTTGGCACCTTTCACTGTAGTACTTGGGTAACTTTGCTTGAGCTTGGACTGGACATATCACTTACAGAGCACCTGCTGCGAAGCAGCATACCTCATAATAAGAGTGTCTTAAATTAAAGTGCTTGAATTTAAAATTTTAATAAATTAAAACTTTTGATAAAAGGGCTGACTAACATAAAATTTATCAGCTGTTAAAAAGTTTGTTCCATCTTCGAGTTGGGACAGTAGCTCAGTTGGTCACCCTCCCAAGTACTGACTGCGACCTGAGGTGCTTAACTTTTGGTGATCAGATAGGGGCTGGTGCACTGCTTTTTGATTTGCTTTGAAAAATCAAATACATGAAATTAATGGAAGGAAATTTGAGATAACTATTGTAATTTTGTGATATAAGTAACTGTCCAGTCGGGTCTAATTCCTAACTTAAAGGTGACATACACGATCTAGAATAGGATATTGCAAGGGGAATTATTGGAATTGAAATCAGACACATCAGGGTTCAAACAAAACACCACATTGATGCTTAGGTTGTGCCAGAAAGGTATGAAGTTTATGCAGGAAAGCACAGGGTCTTTTCTATGAGCTTGTTGATGCTGCTGCCATATTTGTCCCTCTCTCCCATGTTCCTTTTTCGTGTGTTTATTATTTTACTCAGCAGTGCGTATGGAATGGATTTAGAGTTGACAATGTTGTAGAAACACAAAATATTAAACTAGTTAAATGGCCCTTCACTGAAAATAGGTATGCTTCATACATATGTCAAATACAGGGAGAGGTGAACAGAAATATGTACTCCTAAATTAATTTTATGAACATTTAAGAAAAAGCAATAAAACTTAAAAATCAAAATTTTGAAACTGGTCATTTGACAGGCTTGGTAAATTTAGTGTTAATGTTTAATATCCATTCAATTCCAGAAACCACTATAAATTGCATGTTTTAGCATCCAAGTTCAAACTTATTGGGAAAAATTTATTTAAGTCAAAAATCTAGTTTCAATAAAATAGACTTGTTTTTTTTTTAAAGAATTCATGATTTTTCCATTAAGAATCCATTCCAAAATAAATTGAAATCAAATCCTCACTGTCACTCACAGAATTTGAAACTTCAGTGAAGTTTAGTCATAGCCAGCCACTAAGGAAAAATGATCTAAGTCAAAAGCAATGCATTGTTCATCTCTTAGGTATTTCAGAAAGGTAGGGTATTTTAGAAAGTGTTATGAGTCGAGAAGACTTGTTATCTCCCCATTTTTTCATAGGATGACCATTGTACAGGGTGTTTTGTAATTTGTCAACTGGGATTAAGCACGTTCGTAAAGGCAAACGAATCACAGGTTGCAAAAGTTATTCGAACGAAGAGTTGCAAAAGTCTTGGTTTTTCTAGTGTAAAGAACTAGCCATTTCATTAGTCCCAGATTAGTCGATAAATTCCAGATTCAGTGTTCCCAGTACAAGTTGGTAACACTCTGAAATCACAAACCATGAATGCAGAATTCAGCTAAACAATCAAAGTGCTTATGTTTTAAATTAGTTAATTAAATAATTCAATTTAATGAATGTTCATGTGTAGTCGAAAAATGTAGTTTTAATTGTGGGTAGTGTATGAATTGCAAATTACGTTATTGTTCTTTTAATCGTGTAATTTGTAAATGATGTTTCATAGTACATATTCAGATTGTAAGAAATTGTAGTATCTGGTATTGGCTTTGATTTATTGTTAAGAACAAAATAGCAAAAATAACAGTTTTAATTAACATATTTAGTGCATTTAGAATATTCTTTGCAAACTCAACATTCATAGTAGGATGAACCAGCTAGTAATTGACGAGTTTGCACTTTTCATGAAAAAATTCCTCTATAGCTATTTTGCAATTGCACTTGGAAGATTTTTTTGTATTTAGTATCTTGTAAAAAAGGGTATCAAAATGATCTATAGTACTGTTCTTTCCTCATGGTCTAGGCTCATTTTTTGTATTGAATTTACCCAAAACAATTGCTAAAAACCCTGAGTCATGAAATATTACTTTCAAATTTAAAAACACCTAAAAACGTGTCAATAACTGAATTTAATTTTTATTTAAAACTAATTAGATTAACTGAATTGACAATGGCCAAGTTATAATAAAAACAAGCACTTATCGAAAAAATTCTTGATTAGATAGGAGCCAAAGAACTTTGTTTTCCACATTTATTGAAGGCCTATCTTTCCCACAAATTAATTTCTTCTCTAAGGTGGTCAGGACTTGGAAAATCCCTCCATTCAGTTGAAAATGACTTGAAGTCTTTCCTGAAAGATACAAATGTGAAAATTACTATGACCAAATTACTGAAAACACTTAAAACAATACATAAGCTGGCACCATATAAAACATCCCATCTTCAAACAGATTTGCAAGTGACGCATGTTTCCAGCTAGAAAAAAGAAATATTTTTGTCAGTTGTCAGTGTCACTTAAAGACAAGTGTCATCTCCTAGGACCCTATATAGGAGAAGTGAAAACCAAATAAAGTGTTTAAAAACACCAGATATGCCCAGGACCTTGGAGTCCTGTTCCATTTTTATGGCCAGGGCACAGGGGCCTCAAACATAAGGGATAATGTTACAAATAATATGAGAAACTCTTAATATACAGAGTGGTTTGATCTTGCTTATTTATTAGGCTGCTTTATCAGAAGGGGCACAGAACCCAAACACTTGGGATCTTTATATTTTCTGGCCAAATATGGCCCTTTTGCCAAAAAACCAACCAACCTTTATATTTTCATGGTTGAGGGCCTAGCTCCCTCTTGAATGAAAAATATTAAAAATAAAATTGATAATGGTAATGATCTTATGTAAACAAAATAAAGAGTTTCGAAATACTTAACAAATAAAGCAAGTGGTGTTTTCTTATGCACCAATAGATTCTCCAAGTTGGTGCCACTGAATCCTCATCAATATTATCTCTGGAGTGTCCTCAAAGTAGGGAAGCTAGATAATTTTAGTTAAAAAAAGGTCATACTTGGGGTGTTACTGTGTGAGTATAAACAAATGTTTTAACTAAAATAACAGGCATCCCGTCCTGGTTATTTTATTTCCAATGTTATTAAACATGAACCTTGGTAGAAAAAGAGCCAATATCCATTTTACAAGTTTTTGGTACCAGCTGATTGAGTAATTTTTATTTATTTGATTTATTAATAATAGCGTACAAGGGAATACTTCCCACTCTTTTGCGGCTGGGCGGGGCTTATGGTTCTTGTTAGCATTTAAGTTTCTTCTGCTCCCTAGATCGGCATTTTTACTAATTCACTCACCTTTATGTTATTAGGAACCACGGTGGCCCAGTTGGAAGAGTAACGAAATTAGCAACCAGAGGGTTGCGAGTTCGAATCCAGCCCAACACTCAAGTACAAAAAGACTGGTGCATGTTAAATCTGTCATGGCTTCAGATGTCCTCACATTGGCGTGGTGTGGAAGTTTGGAGAGTGGGGTGGCAGCTCAGGTGTTGCCTCGTCATCTGACCGTAGTTCAAAATTCCGTGGTGTTCTCGGTTCTTTCCCTTTGGGATTGATCCCCGGACTGTCACCAAAAGCCCGTTGTGTTGCTCCAGGGATGTTAATTTAAATACCACCTTATGTTATTAGCATTTATTGAATACTTTTATCTTTTTCTGATATGTAGATGCTCCGTAATGCCATGCAGCAGATGCTCCGTAAATGATGTCCAGTTCATTCCAGGATGTAATGACAGGACATTTTCACTTTTCTATTATAACTTTCATTGCATTGAAGTAATTTGTATGCATAATTCAAAATCAGCGAATGTAGACATTGGCCTTTTTTACCCTGGTACAGAAACCTTAATGAAGAAAAAAATTCATGTTTGATTTAAATCTTGATTTTTTTTTTAAGAAATGTCACCTGATTAAAACTGGCATACTCTGCATTCATATAAACAAAATAATTTTGAAATTCCTCCCAAGAACATTTTAACAAATCTTAGATGCCATTGATACCTGACTTTCTGTTCCTAAAGTTTAACCTTGACCAAGACTAAAGGAAATAATCCTTATTTGGGAACTAGAAATATTGTCATAAAATTAGCAGACCTGCACATAGCATTTGCACTAAAGCTCAATATTTTTATATCTATTGATGACAGTTTAGTTACTCACATTTGATACCTTATTTAAATCCTTATAAAATTTAAGCATCGATATGCACATTCATACTTACAAGGAAATAAAAGTAATCAAATATAAAGCAGTATTTAAACTTCCTGTTTTCATTTGCATTAAAGTGTATGGCAAAAAGTTCCCATCTCATTCATGCTACAATTATCTTCTGGACGTCCACTTCAATTGCAAATAATTTTTTGGTATATAACCTATTTTTACGTTAGCTCATGTTTTTTCTGCACTGATGGCTTTCTTTCCAAATTTCTCATTGCCTTGTCATCATACTGCTGAAGAACGGTGAATTCTTCCGTGTAGGTTTATCAATATTATGCTACTCTTTAGCTCAAATCAAGCATAGTTAAAACAAGTGGCAAAATTGCATATTTTTATTCAAATTTAAACTAGCAGCAAAATAAATCCTGTTGCAGTTGAATTTTTTTTTTGTTTTAATTGTATATATCCATTTGTTGCCATTCTCCAGTACACAAATGTTCATTTCTGTGCCACATAGCATTTATGAAATATCTATACTGAGTGCAATGCATCCTAATGGGTAAATATAAATAGTAGATGGTTGGTTATTTTGTGTTTTATAGCACAAGGGTTGCCATAAAACACAAATAATTATGTGGCCAAGCTGAGCCAAACACAAGACAATGTCGAGTAATCAACAGAGGATTGTTTATTATGGTACAAGGGCCATATTTGGCCAAGCTGTACCAAACACAAAACAATATCAAGTAAAAAAATGTCATGAATGGGAAAAAAGAGGGATTAGGGAGTAGAGTAGAAAGCAATAAGAGCAGGATATCCAGGAAGTGCTTTTCCTGTGTTTACTAAAGACAGTAAACACCATGGGAAAGGAAAAGATCACTAGAAAACCCCTGGTCATTGGTGTTGTATTTCAATGTAGTCTGCAACCTAGAAGAGCAAATGTATGGATTAGTTACGGTGAAAAAATTCCTGTACATTTAAAACAATTTTAAAATTAAAAATTAGCAATTGTGACGACATTTAATGACAGCAGAAGGTAAATAGTACTTCTGCCTATGCATGCAACCTGAGGAAATTGTCACATCTCACAATGTATGGTATACAGTTTTGGTGTTTGAGGTTAGCAATAGTTGTCTGGTCTTAGTAATTACCTTGGCTGCTTTATATTGAAGTGGTTGTGTTTTCATCCTCATCCTACTGTATAAAAGGCAAACTTGCGACGACGTGGTTCACTTGTTTTCTCGATCGTGGTGAATTTAAGATAATAAGTGACTTCTAGAGCCTGTTGTAGTCAACTGGCTTCATAGCTGTTTCAAATGTTGCAATCATTTATGCATTGTCATTCCTACCCATATGCTTCTGCAATACATAGAATTATCTTCCTGTTTCGATTTCATTAATACCAGCCTAAGCTATGTACTTAATTCAGTATGAAAGACATTGAACTTGGCATGAAATTTAAATTTCGATAAACTATTTTCTTAATATGAAATTTAAATTTCCAACACTGTTGAAATTAGCAGTTGCATATACCATTGTTGTGACAAGCAGTAGTGTTATTGAAATAGATTTTTACTATAGCAAAATTCTCAAGAAAGCAGAAATAAACCATTTGACTGATGAATTTATTGCATCTTTATAAAATGTTAATTTTAGTTTTTGTTTCTGCCAAAAATTTTATTTTTCTATGGTTTTGCTTGTAAGATCTTTGCCTCCTGCATTGTGATCTTTTCTGATTATCTCCTTTACACTTACTGTGTCAAAACATTTGCATTAGCTGCATTATTACTTCTAGGTGCCAGATATTGAGTACGAAACTCTTCACAGAAGGAGGATGAAATTTCTCTGGCTAAGTATGCCTTCCTTTTTACATCTTTATATAAAATCCAATCTTTATCTGCAGATATATTTAAAATACTATAAAAATGCCAAAAGCAATAAATAAATGCATAAGCCAACATTGAATTCTTTTTCTCGAATTGGCAGTATACAAAAATACTATTTAGCGTAGAATGATGACGTCAAATTTTGTTTAGTTATATTCGGAGATTATATATATTATATAATCGCCGCTGGTGAACATACTTCTACTTTTTTTGGGTTATTTGTACATCAAAAATCTCTTCTCAAGTGAGACCTTATTTCTTCAAGACTTCTCTCTTCTGTTCTCTACCAAGAAAGATACTAACCATGTGTCCTTATTCAATCTGGCATTCGAGTAAGGAATTATACAGTCTAGACGTTTAGAAAAAGAATTACCAGTCAGTCTGTCGCCAAAACAGTGTTTACAGGAGAACAAAACATTTGTTAACATAATGCCAAGTGGGAGAAACAGGGTCAAACTACTTTGAGTTTCATTGCAAAGTGGTAATAGTTCCCAAACAAGAAACTCGGTTTGAAAGCACTACAAGCGCCTCACTATTTCTGATAATCTCAATGCCTTTACTGAAAATTTCTCTTCCAGAGTTTATGTAAAATGGAAGGAGTCTTCAGACCTTGAAATAAACTTTTTGAAGAGTTGTAAAAAAATTTTTAGTATTTATGATAAAATTAAAGGAAAAATTTCAAAATCCAAAAATTCCTATAAAATGTTAATTTTTTAAAACAATTTATTTTTAAGACTTCATTCCAATTCTGACAGCATTTTATAAGTGTTACACCTCAAACAGAAGTAAAGTGTTTCTAAGAATTTAAAAAGAAAAACTTGCTAAATTTATTGAAAACTTGAGATTGATAAATTTAACTACAAAAAATATTAATTTTCAAATTAGCGATAATTGTATGTCGAACAAGTCAATTAATATAGCACTGACCTTTTGTTGGTTATATAGTATAATGTTTGACTGCACTATCTAGTTTTCCTCTAACAATTTGGCAATATTTTAATGGCTAAATGGTGTTCGTTAATTATCTCCAATTGCCTTTCCTTGTTCTTGGCATTAATTTTTTCAATATCGTAGGAGCAATTTTTTTAACACAATTTTTCAAGTAAAAGAATGAAAGCTAGTGAAAATGAGAGAAAGACCTTTTTAAAAGTTTTCATATTTCAGAAAGAAACTTGTTACTTTTCGAAATCAGAGTCTCAAAAAAGTTTAAATATACATGGCATGAAAAGGTATTAAAAACATTTTAAATTTTCAAAACAAGGAAATTATCAAGAGATAAACACGCTCTTACCGATCTATTAACCAATGATCATTAATTGGAAAGCTGTACTTTAATATAACTCATTCTTTAAAGTTCTTTTAAAACCTCAAACAGAAAAACAAAATGGTACTACATCCTTGGCTCTGGTCCTTCAAAAAACTTTGAAGCAGTAGGAAATGGCATTTGGTGTAGCTTAGCAAGAGTGGTATTAAATCGTGTTTTAAAAAAAAAACAGTGTGCTGGCGGCCGGGGAGGTGACTGCTGACTCCCCGCCCCATGTATGATTGAGACCTGGCCCCGAATGGCTCCCCCTTTTTTATGCCTGGTTCTATTCATTTTATTGACCTCTTAGACTTTTTAAAAATTATTTTAAATCTTTTATATTTCATGCATTTTCATTAAATATTTATTACATATTCATCATGTATTGTATCTGTTTTGAATTTTATATTTCACTCATTCATTGCAATAAATATACATTCTCATATTTTTGTGCATATTATAGTCCGTGTCCTTTGTATGTTTATTTTTATATATATTGTATTGTGACTCGTCCCTGTAAACCGGCAGTGTGCCGGTCGTCGTTTTATTGTTTGGCCCTGTTGGCTTTTTTACTTGTAAAAAAAATTTTAATTCTTGAATAAATGCTGTCCGTGGGGGCGGGTTTTCCCGTGTTCCTCTTCGTGTTGGCTGGAAGTTTCCCCTTCCTCCCGGAAAGGGCTCTACATCTAACGGTGAGCTGGGAGGAAGTGGGTCCGGGTCCGGAATTAAACATGAAATGGAGACTAACCATCCTTTTTGGAAAAGTAGCATATTTGACTTACCGACAATTCTCATCACCTCAATAAAATATTTTGCTTTGTGCAGAACATCCATCTGGGACTCTGGTTTGAGCCCAAACCCGCACCATAAATTTTTGTCACTTATCAGAGTCCTGGAATTGAAAACATCAAACAACCATCAATGGTAGAAATGAAATCTTATTCCTTTCTCATGGAAAATAATCTAATGCCTTTACAGTGTGATCCGACAAAAGTTGTGCAGCTATTCTCACATTTTGCCTTTCGTTGTTTCTAACTTGAATATGCCCCAAGATTATTTTGGGCATACTTTCAATTCGCCCGAATCAGCTTCCAGTAACTTTTCAAATACGGATTTTTTAATCACTTTATCAGAGTTGTTTTATTCCATCTATTATATATGGTTTCTTAATAACTTTAAAAAGATGAGGGAAATCCAGATGTTTCTTGTATTATTCATTAAATTTGAAAATGAACTGTTGTGTTATTGACAATTCCTTCCAAGTACA
Organism: Meta bourneti; assembly: GCA_933210815.1. NCBI lineage: Eukaryota > Metazoa > Arthropoda > Arachnida > Araneae > Tetragnathidae > Meta > Meta bourneti. Next base: position 103,782,129 of record OW119934.1, on the reverse strand, counting down.
GATGTTTTTCCCACCTAAATCTGGCATACCTAACACCTTAAATCCAATTTCTTTTAGTTTTCCTATTTGAACAATAGTTTTGTCATTTGCTGGTTAAAGTTATAATAAATTGGCTGCTTCCAATATTTAATGAGACCTTTTGTCATCACAACTTGAACATTGCTGTAAGGCCCTACTACTTCATCTTTTGCTGAATCGTAGCAAACATGAGAATCAATATTCATTTCATTGAAACAAATAATTGTAAAATTTTCAGCTTCAGTCATGTTGCTGCTTTTAGTCTTCATGAAGCTTAGAATTGAAGCTAAAACTCCTTCACAAAAGTCTTAATCTCTTACACCATCTTTTCAAAGTTGAAACGGATAGTAGTGGCATTTCCAAATGATTTCTTATATATGTTTTATGTGACATTGCTGTCAAAGCAATGGCATTGGTAACATCTTCCTCATTCCATTTTTTACTGCACTTGCTGTCCACCAAAAGTAGAAGTTGGGAATCTGAAAAACTTTCCTACTCTTCTTTTTATATCTTTTTAATTTGTCTTTAAAATTTCTTTCTAAATTTCTCTTAACATTATTTATTTTTTGGACATAATCTTTTCTCTACAGATTTGAGTGTTTGATTCTTCCAGTTTCCCTTTTAATTGTAAGATGCAGTCCTAGTTTTTGATTTTCAACTTGCAGTCTTTCGATTCTTTTCTGACTTACAACTTCAGTATCAAAGTTTTCTTGAAGTTTCTCACCCAGAATTTCTTGATTATTTAATGCTTTCAGTTTTTTCGGAGATAGTTGAAGGATATTTTCTAGTGCTCATTTGCGAATATTTCTGTTTTCTAATCTGTATAATGAAGCTGTCTGTTTGATATCGGCTTCAAACGGAAGATTTTTAGAAGGTATGACAGTTTTTCTCTATACCTTCCTGCTGTGAAATCCCAAAAGTTCATTCCTCAAATCAAGTTTAGTCTTTTTCTCGTAATATGAACAGAACAACAGTCAGATGTCGAGGTCGACACCCAAGCTGGCACCCCGCTCTCCTAACTTCCACACCACGTTAACTTGAGGCTATGACAGATTTAACGTGCACCAGTCCACACGAACACGACGGCCTTTGGCTGGAGGGTTATTTCATGCAAAATGAGCAAATCGGCTGTGGCTGACCCATTACCCAAAATTGTTGGGAGGCATTTTTCAAAGATATTGGCAGATCTACTTGAAAGCCTACAGGCTGATTTACTGCTGTGTATTTATGTTTTTTAATCTCGTTTTGATGTTTTCTCCATGTTTTTGTGCTGACAACATGGGATTTTACTCTAGTTGAATGAATATATTTAAAGTCTACACTGTTAAAAATATATAAATATGAGGACAAGGAAAAAGCGCGATATATCAAGGAAAGTGATATTCAAAGAGCCGTGAAGAATTTACTCATTTGAGAAGAAAAGTGGAAATCATACACTTTGCTACTCGTCTTTTATTTAATGTCATGTAAAACGACAACACAGTAGAATGTTCTTGTATGTACGATAGATTCTATGATTTTTCTACCCTTCTGTCGTCTTGTGATATTCAAATAAGAGTTTAACTCTAAGTTCTAACAAGACATTTAATAAATATAGAGACATCGTAATGGATACATATGAACAGTGTAAAAACTGGAGTCAACTGATTCACTGCATATAAAAAAGATGGCATCAGACAAAGGAAGGGATAAGAATATGTATACTGGAAACAGTAATGTAAACACAGGAACCCATAAATATAAATGCAGGAAAGAGTAATATAAACAGTGATTTACAACTCATTAATATAAACACAGGAAATCATTAATATTAACACTAGTGATTTACAACACTCAGCAATATAAACACTGGAGGTATAAAGGGGAGGGGTAAACACTCAGTAATATAAACATCTTTAGGGTCTGACTGATGAGGGACGTTAACCTCCTTAACTTGACTATACCTGTAAAATTTTATATTGTGAAAGGAACCATGGGAAAAGATCTGGTTGAAAAAAGCAAGTTTTGAAATCCTGATTCTGTAGACAGTTTGATATTTTCTCAAATTCATTTCCTTAAAATTCATTGGAGACAAGTAAAAATGAGCGATATAACGTGGATATGTATATATAATTTTAACACTTGAAAACTACTTAATTAAGAAAAATCACAATATTGGTCTTTAAATTTGACTTCTCACTGAAAAAATAGTCAGCTGTGGTAAAATGTATAGGTCTTCAATTAAATTGACAGTTGCAAAATTTTAAAATAATCCTAAATAAAATTTGACTTTGAGTGAATTACAAAACCTCTCTTAAGAATTAAAATTTGTAAACTTGAGCTTACTTACAAAAATAATTAAAAATGCTGCATAAAAGCCAATTACTTATATAGGTTAAAGTTACGTAATACAGTACATTAAATTTGAAAGATTGGCAAAGACAAAATGCATTAGGATTGATATGTTAATACTTATATAAAATATCAAACTTGAAAAGCTTTCAAATTATACTTAAAAAAGCTTTATAAAAAGTAAAAGTCGAAGATTTGGAATATTGGTATCTAGTAAGGAACACCTAATGACACAAAAATTCCTTTTATATCAAAACTGAATATTTATTTAGTTTAAAGTACAAAAAATAGATACACAATATTCATTTCTGTCATACAAACTACACATATACATTAATAGTTACAATATGCAGTTTCTGTGACTATTTAAGGGGACATGCTCGTGCATGTCCTTGTATTACAACATAACTATGCAGAGTTAATTTGTCCAAACTACCCAATATGTGAATTTATTATGATGAAAAAATTGTCTGACTTGATTTCTATTCATAATTAACTTCATAATATTGCATAAGATATCTCTTAGAATTAGCTTACAAAAGAAACATTCAGTATCTTTTTATTCTGTAATGGTAAAATAATAAAATATTTCAGCGAGATAGTTGTATTATTTCGAAGTTATCAATACCTCTGGGAAACTAATTTAACATTAGGTGCTTCCAATTTTCGAATAAAGAGTGATGGTTCGATTTCCCCCTCAGCCGTACTTATATCTCGCTACGTCTCGTAACATCGGATAATGTAAACAAATCTTTTCTGAAATAAATTTTAAATTTGAACTCGCAACCCTCCTGTTGCTAATCCGTTACTCTTCCAAGTGGGCTATTGCAGCCCAAGTTGTTATGTTAGAGGATTATTTAAGATCACTGATACTTTCAACAAGATATATTAAAAATAAATTTTATGGTTATGAATTTATGCTCTTTTTCTTTAAGCGATTTTTCGATCAAACACTAAAAAGGTGAAATGATAAAATACAAAACAGTTTTATTCAAATCTTTAAATGATTACAAGGAATTTTATACTATCATCAATATAAGTAGTTAGAGAATTATGATTATTTGTACTGCAAATAGGAATAAAAAATGGGGGAACGGTGTGCTATCCATGAAATAGTGTGAACATGATTATATTTATGACTTAAAATGATTTTGAGAAAAATTAAATTGGGATTAAAGACTGTTCCAAATTTTATAGAAATTATCCTACATTAAATAAATTACCCAAACTATATAACAAAATATTTCAGTATTTATATAAAATCTTTCACTTACCACAATTAGTTGCAGAATTTACCTAAATGCAAGTGCTACTAAAAGCTTTTTCATTAAAGTCAAGCTATTCAGTAGAACACGCCATCAGGTCAATTATAATGTATTGTTATAAGTATCAAATCTTAAACAAAGGAGACATGATACTGCTTAAATGTAATAATCAATTACAGAATAATGTAACATTTAAATAAACAGATATATTTTGCACATTATGTTACTGTGAAAACAACACGTTAAAATATAGAAACAATATCTTTCGAACTGGGAAAACTAATAAGAATTGTCTTACCTCATTGATCCGGGTGAGAAACAATCATCTTGGTCAATCTGTACACTTGGAGGGCCTCAAACAATAATCAATAATGCATTCTTTGGTTCAATGTTTTCAATATTCAGGTGGTGTAAAAAAAATCAAAAATCTTTTATTTTCACTTTCTGAAAAATTTAATCGAAAAGAAAATTTTCTAATTCTTGTTTTGACATTTCCCTGTTAATTTTTAAATAAAATTAAGAATTCTGATAACATGGGAACAAATCTAGACATTGCATTTAACAGCAATTTCAGTCATCCTTATTTCATAAAGCAAGTCACTCACTGGAATCATAAATAAACAATGGTTTTCACACTTTCAGTTGAAGGATGAGTTCTGGAATTCCAGCCGATTGTTTCTTCCCATTCTGAAGAAAGTTTGGTTTATTGCTCTGAGAAAAGACGAAGGCCACAATCTCCTTTGGATGTATCAGCTATTGAGTCCCAGTTAATCAGTGATGAACAATGTTTCGTCCGAAAGAGTACAAGAAAAATCAAAGAATTTTGTTGTATATTTAAGAGAGGGAATCTAAAATATTTTGTATTTATAGCTATAAATGGTAACAGTTTTGAAGATAACAAATCTGAAAAGAATACAGGGATAAGACTTAAACAAATAGAAAATGTGCAGGAAAAGTTACGAAAATTGTTTATTCTTAACTTGGATTAATAAACTTGGATGAATTGTTCAAAGTAGTGACTACCAAAGTGTCTTGGTCTTCATAAGTAAAACTGGAAAAAATAAGAATTTCACTTTTAAAGAAAAGTATCAGTGTTTCTAGTATCTATCGAACACATTAAATCCAGTAAACTTTCTGAATAGAAGAAACAACAAATATGTTATACGATTTCAGTGATAGGTTCATATGAGCAGATAATAGAAGAGGTTTCTGTAAAAATTCATTGCTTAGAACCTTTGTAAGAGTTTCATAGCCTTCACAACTCTGAAAGATGTAATTACTAAAAATGAAATGTTTACGTCACAAATATGGGATACTATTTAGCGTAATGTGAAACATAAGGACACTCCTTATACATGCATTAAGTAATCTGATTTTTAAAACCTAAGCTAACCAGAATAGTAATAATTAACACCTGACTTTATTCAGATTTTGTCTAATATAAAAAGCACAAGAATCATTTTAAACTCAGAAACAGTAAATCTATTCCTTAGACAGGAAAACGTTTAAAACTGTTAAACTTTACTGATAAAATGTCAAAGAATGCATTCGAAACACTAAAGTAAGCAAATTGCATGAAAAAGTCCAAATTATTTAAAACATTGGGCATGTTGTATATGTACAATCAAAACCAAAAAAGGGGTTAAAGGCATGTTCAGAATTATAACTAATTAAAAGAGTAGATAAATTAAAACTGGGAGTAAAGAGGATATCATAAATAAATATCAAGATGTGTTTAGGGCAATTTCCAGATGAACCATACCACATAGTACTAAAAGATAATGCTATACCTGTAGTTCACCCCAAGACGAGTTCCTCAACCTCTACAAGCTAGGTTAAAGGACACATTAGATAATTTAGAAAATGACAGGACTAAAGTTATTAAACCTACTGATTGGGTTCAGAGTTTAGACATTGTAGAGAAACCTAATGGTAATTTTACGTCTATGCCTAGATCCCAAAGACCTTAACGAAGTCATAAAAAGGAAGCATTATTTAATTCCTTCTGCACAAAACATAAGTATACTTGAAGGAAAACATGTATTTTCAGTGTTAGATCTTTAAGATAAGTTTTGGCAGGTGCCTCTGGATAGTGCTAGTTCTGAAATCTGCACTTTCAATACACCCTCTGGCACATATAAATTCAATAAGATGCCATTTGGCATAGCTTCTACACTGGAAGTATTTCAGAAAAGAAACCAGAAACTTTTGGGAAATTTCGGGTGTGGGAATATATTTTGACGATATCATTATTGCAGGTTCTAATGAAGCAGAACATGATGCAATTATGCTTGGGATACTTGATAGGGCCAAGGAGTTAAATGTAAAACTTAATCCTGGAAAATTTCAGTTCAGGGTACCCCATGGGTCAAATTATATCTAATTCAGGCTTAAATGCTGACCATAGCCACATAAAAGGGATAATTGAGATGCCAGCACCCAGTTCCAAAACTGAAGTTAGACTGTTAAGGATGATAAATTTCTTGTCGAAATTTATGCCAAATGTTTCAAAAGTAACTGCACCTTTAAGCAGTAACTAAGAACAAAATAGTTTGTTTGGGGTCAGGAACAAGATGAATCTTTTAAGAAAAAATTAAGGAACTGCTTACTAAAGCACCAGTACTAAAAGTATTTTCTGGACAAGATGGAATAACGATACATGTGAGAGCTCAAAAGATGGGTTTGGGGCATGCTTAATTCAAAATTGCCAACCTCTATCCTTTGTATCTAGAAGTTTAACAGATAGTGAGAAAAAGAACTGTCAGCAATAGTGTTTTCGTTTGTAAAATATCACAACTTGGTGTATGGACGTAAAGTCACAGTGATCATAAGCCTCTTACACCAATTGTAAGGAAACCAATGCATAAGATATCGTCTAGGATGCAAAGAATGCTTCTCAAACTTTTGAAGTATGATTTTGAGATTGTTCATATACCAAGGAATCATGTTCTTAGCTGATAACATAACGAGAGCATTTCCATTAAATGAAGTAAAAGATGATCCAGAAATGGTAGATATTGTCCATAGCATCACAAAATACTTTCTAATTAGTGATAATAGAAAAGCTCAATTTAAAAGGGAAACTAAAGCAGGCTCTGATTTAGACCAGATTTTAAAATTCATTAAGGAAGGGTTGCCCGAATCAAAGAAACATCCTGAAAAATGTAAAAACATAGCAAACTTCAAAGTGACCTACATATCGATGATGGTTTGATTTTCCTTAATGAGAAAATAGTAGTCCCTCATACTTTACAAAACCAAATGCTACAATTAATACATGAAGCACATTTTGGAATGGAAAAGTGTAAGAGAAGGGCAAGGGAACTAATGTATTGGCCAGGGATAAATTCAGATGTGTAAAAATTTGTTTCACTGTGTGAAATATGTAAAAAATTCAAGAGTGAATACCAAAGAGCCGTTAAATTCACATACGGCCCCTTACAGATCGTTTGAGAAAATAGGAGTGGATATAATGGAATTTGATAATTTAAGTTATTTAGTTCTAATAGACTATTATTCAAAATGGCTTGATGTTTGTGATATCGGTAATAAATCTGCAGATGAAGTCACTGATAAAGTTAAATGTGCTTTCTCGAAATTGGGTGTTCCAATTTTCAAATGAATGGGATTTTAATTATGTTTTCACAAGTCCTCATTACCCAAAAAGCAATGAACTAGGGTAGGAATTGCTATAAGCTTGTTTAGAAAAGCTAAAGAGAGTAATAAGGACTCATGTAGAACCATGGAATACTGAAATGCTCCTATATCTGGACTTGACCTGTCGCCTGCCCAAATAATGTTTAATCGTCATTTAAAAATAAAATTGCCAATACCAAACCAATTATTGAATGCAGATTTTTAATGATGTTAGGGTAAAAATAATGCTTAGTCAGGAGACGAGTCATTCTGACAGAGCAGCTCATGCATTACCAGACCTTAAACCATGGGATAATGCAACCATAAGAAATTATTTGAGGAAAACATGGGAACCAGTGCAAATAATATCAAAAGATAAATCATTACCCAGTTCATACATTGTGAAAGACGGATCAGGTTGAATACTTCAACGAAATAGATAACACATTAGGAACTCAAATCCCTTTTGTAGAACAAACAAATCCAAATGAGATAACCACAAATACTAATAACACAGCATATGGTAAAAATCCCATGAATCCCAGACATTACAAGAACAAATGGTTCTCAAGGTTCAAACACTGTACATGTTATAAACATGAGAAGGGGACGAACTTCTAGAAAACCTAAATATTTACAAGACTATATCTCTTAATTGTATTTATTATATTGTATATTTCACTGAATGTTGTAAAACCAGAAGATTGCAAATTATGTAAACCAGAAGAGTATTTGAACATGTATTTGGTGTATTGATTGATTGTACAGTTACTGTATTCAAGAAAACTTAAAAGGAAGGATGTTAGATAATGGTTGTAACTGTAGGCGTGAAACCTAACTAGTCAAGAGCCATATTCTAATTTGAGTCAGACTTGATCTCGATGCTGCACAGGAAAGACATTCGTTGTTTAATGCAATAAAGTACAAGCAACATGTGGACATTGAAGGAAATAAAGATGCAGACCAATTGACAAAGGAAGCCAGAGAAATAAATGCTGAACAAACCCCAATAACTCTTACTGATGCTAATGCTTTGGTAAAATTCAAACTCACCACGCAAAATTAAAAAATTTGTATAACACGGATAGAAAAAACACCACAATATCCAGACTGAGAACAGGACATTTTAAAGGCATGAAAATTAACTGTGATTTATCCAGAACATAGACATTGTAACTGTCTGGTAGTTGAACCCACACCTCATGCTATATTCACCTGCTCAGTAACAGTAGCTGCTCTTCAAACCATCGATTACCATCCTGAAGAACAGCTTTACACCAAGAAAATAATCCACAATGCCAAAGCTGTGCAAAATGCACATGGCGACATCTGACTCGGAAATGGACACAAAAACATACGAGTAACATTGTTTCTAGAAAACAAAATTTCACACCCACATGAAATTTACATGAGCATATCTCCCTCCATAATCATATCACTAATATGTAGTTTCATGTAAAACTTCAGACACAAAAACATACATAAATTTGTTTTACACTCCTCACAACTACAAGCCATGTAATGAATGTATTCTACCATTATGATAAAGGAAGGGATAACTTATTATCTCCCATACACCTAGATGTCATCAATTAACAAGGAATGCAATGACCATTGTGATGTGTATATAGTAGACATGCACGCCACTCGCAAACTATTTTCATGTGAAATTGTCAAGAACATCCTACATTCCACAGAAAGTAATAAATACTTTAGGCAAAGCGTGAGAAACTAGTGAAGATTCCACCTCTATATATATGTCAGAGACCCATTACGACTTACTTCTAAGATCGGTGTTCTTTTAGATTTCAAATATTCTAACCTGGTATGGTATATGCATCTTCACTGATACACTTATAACAGACCCCATTATTCTCATTTCAATGTATCCCTTTTGAATGGGCTATCTTTTCTAGCTAAAGAATATGCAAAATAGCCCCTACCTCAACCTGTGTGGGGAGGAAGCTTTCTTTTTCAATGTGCATCTTCCCACTCGTTTGAAGTGAAAAAAAAGTGGCTCCTATTGACACTCGATCATATAATACAGCATTGAGGCTTTAAGACCACCTATAAATGTGAGGAAAATTAACGAGTCCACTTCAGACACACAGGTAAACAAACCTTAGGACATAACTGTACCCAGCTTTCGAATTGTCTCGGATTCAGAGGGTTAAACACTGATATGTTTTAAGGAATAAGGAAAATGGTTAAATACAATGTAGAACAAACAATTTAAGTTACAATATTAAAATTTGCTGAAACAAATTATATTTTATCTAAGACATTTCACGTGAAATCATTTTCTGATGAGGAAGACACCCCTACAAACAAAAATTGTATGCGAGAACATCTAACTCCATAATCGAATCATTCATAAGAGGTTTCTTTAAAGAATTAAGCAAGTAAGCAAAAGTGTTTCATACCCCACAACTAGAAACACATGAAGTTCATAAAAATATTAAGTTTTTAAAATATCACATCTACTGGAATCTCCTTAGAACTCTGAAGTAGGCAAGAAATTTCTTTGATACATGTTTTGACCATATATTGTACTTCTAAAATCTGTGAAAACCTGAAGAGTAAATAAGTATTCCTTACTTAATATAGAAAAATAAAGAAAAGTTTAAGATGAAAATCTATTTGTTTTCCCCCTCTAAGAAAAAAATGTATATATACTGTCACACTCTAGTGACAAAGTGATTTTCAGTAGATTCAAAATACTAAATTGTACTCACACCTACCTAGTTGATTGTAGTAATTTTCCAATAAAGTTCATGATTGGGCTCGAGTATCAACAAAACCTGCAAATAAATGAAATAATTAAATGACAAACACTTTTCAGATTTATTTAAAAGTTCGAAAAATGTGAAAGTAAAGGCAAGGTCTAGTTGCAGAGAAATTGATAGAAAATTTGATGTAAATTAAACACCAATAAAATGTTTTAAAATATTAGAAAATGGTTAATGAAGTGCATAAACATTAAATTTTAGACAATTTTCTTGACCTAAAACATGTTTTAACTAAGGGTTTAACACTTTTTGTCAAATAAAGGCTGCTACACACATGTGCATCTATCATCACCTACAGGATTTCTTAACTAATAAATCAGGGAAACTAATTTGTTTCATACCTTCATAACTATAAACGCATTTATTTAATTAAAATATTGTGTTTTAACATCATGTCTACAGGAAAATCCTTAGAATAATGTGAAAGCAAACTCTGGTACACATTTTGAGAATATAGGTTACTTTTAAAACCTGCATAATATTTTTTCTTATGAAGAATTTGAATTAAAGATAAGGTAAAAATGCAATGTTACAACAATAAGCTGTAATATTTTAGTGTTTGATTTATGTGATTAATATTGTAGCATACATATAATGTATGAAATTAGACCATAATAATACGAGAAAAATCATTTTAGATCATTGATACTGTTCACATGAGGTATATTAGAAATAAATATGAGGTGATGAGTTTATTTTTTTAGACTAGGTAGAACAGGTTTTTAATCCAACACCAAAGAGATGCCATGGTTGACTGCAAAGTATGATTCTGGTTAATATGATAAAATAAGGAACACTACTTAATTAAAATCTAAATGGATACTATGATTTGTATTCTCGCCAGTGAAATGTGACTAATTTAGTGGTTTCCAAAGTATAAACCTCCATCCCCTTTTATGTAAAAATATTCTTGCCCCATCCGAATTTCCATAAGTTTTAATTTCATAATTTTCTTAGGTTAAGACTTATTTATGGAAAACAAAAATTTTGCAAATTGATATAAAACAATTATCCTAATACTTGAAACAAAATTTAAAATATTCATTTGTTATAACATATTTTTATGTATTCAAGCAAATCTTAGTTCTTCAAAAAATAAAACATACTAAATAATAAATACAACACATAAAATAATCTTTAGGGTGAAGCGGAAATTCGTCTGGCAAAGACTATGTTCTTTACGCTCAATGGATGTGTTTACTTGGAGGACCCCCAAACATCAAACAATAACTAATACATTTTATAGTTTAGCTTAATATGTACTCTACATTAGGAAGGTGTGAAAAATCAAGTTGAACAATTAAATTTGATGTTTTGAGGTGACCAGTTGGTGTGGGGTTTATGGCGAAAGTGCGATATTGTGGTGTCCCCGCAAACTTGAAATTTTAGGGTAAAACTGAGAATTGCGTTAATGCATGGAAACCAATGTAGCAATTAAACTTAGCAGTATTAGTCATGTCCTCAGATCATAAAGTAAAACATATCATGCCATGGAATCAGATGAACATAAGTCATAAATAGGGTTACCATACATTCCAGCTTGAAGGGTGAGTCTGATTATTCATTTTATCCCTTTCTGAAAGAGGTTTGATTTTTCGCTCTGAACAAACAAAGTCGAGTTCCTTATAATTTTCAACTATTGATTACCCCCTTGCTAGGCTATTGGATGCATTACTGTAAATTGAACCTTAGGAAATACTACGAGATTTATTTTTAATTGTAGAAACTTTTCAGCCCTGGAGCAGTTTTATATGACTCAAACAGAGGCTGGTGATATTATTTTGACTGAACCATTATATTACTTGGTCCAAAATAGAAACATTTTAAGAAAAAACTAATAAAACTATTGGTTATTTTGAAACAAACTTGGTTGAATTGATCGAAGAGTAATTGCCAAAATATTTTGTGCATCATCAGTAAAACATGAAAATATTAGAATTTAACCTTTGAACCCTGAAAAAGCATGGGTTCATTTATTCAAACATTTTAGGTATCACAACATTTGTGACCAATACCTCAATAGTTATAATATACACTTTCTGCTTACTTGGAGCATCAGCTCCTAAACTAAAGGTGTTTTCAGTGATGAACAATGTTTAGTCTGAAGAAAGTCATAACAAAGAAAAACTTGCAAATTTTAAAAGATCTCTAAAATATTTGACATTCCTGTGGCTGTAAATGTATTTATTTATAATACAAAGGCACAAGGATCTAAAACGTCATACTGCAACAGTAAGCTGTTTTGAATATATCTAATGTGAAAAGAACTGAAGAATTCCAAAAGAACATGCAGAGATTTTCTGATCTCGTATATAGAAAATGTTCAGAAAAGGTTAGTGAAATTGATGCTCATTCTGCAATAAACTAGAATGAATTGTTTGAAGTAGTGACTATAAAAACATTTTGGTATTAATACATGGAAAAATCAGAACTTAACCTTTGAAGAACAGTATCTGTTTACTAAACCTATTGAAGACAATAGATACAGTAAACTATTCAGAAAGAAAACTCAAGATCGAAACACTACGATTTTAGAGTTAGTTGATGCTTAGATTTCAGTAACAGGAAATAGAGGGGGAAAATTATGGGTTTATTTTTACATGACTAGTGAATAAAGCATAAACTTCATCAAATGCACAAGAATCATTGCCACAAGCTGATGTTATAATTCCAGATTTATGATTCCAGAATCTTCCAAACACCAAATGAGGAAATGAATATAAATTTTCCATCTTTAGCTTTTACCAGTGATCATGTTGAGTTTCCATAGAACAGTTGCACTTTCATCTTCTTTAAGTTCTTCAGGATATCAAAAAAATTAGTCCAAAACATGCTTTGTAGATTGATTCGTTAATGGTTTAAGATATATGGCAAACTACAAGCAAATCATAAAAATTAATTGGACTCATTATCATTTCACATACTGTGTAGAAATGTCATTTCGGGAAGACAAAACTTTTATATTGGAAGCCGATTTATTTTTCATGAGCATTTAACCTGTAATTCAAGACAAGTTGTGAGTGTTGCACTTTGAATTTGGAAATGCTGAAAACTAAAACTATTGATTCGTTCATATTTGCTGTGGATTGTAATGGATCCATCATAAAAATCAGGATATGAAAAAAATCATGATTTTTTTAAATCAAAAACATCGGATTTATTTGATTTAAATCGTATTTTTATGATTTTAATTAATTCCTTGCCAGTACAAGTTTAAATTTGTTGGACATGAGACATGCAAATTACATTGTAGTTTCTAGATAGTTTTGATTATTAAAATATTAATATTTTTATGTAAAACATTAATATATTAAGAAATATAGCCAGGTAAATTTTTGAAAGATTAAAACGCGACATAGGAATTAGCAAAGTAAATCACATGATAGTGTAAATAGAGACTGCCCCAAATGCCAAGATGAGCAATGTTTTTCCATCTGGTTCTCAAGTGGTTTAGATTACTTTAAGTTTAACCCATAATCAGTGACATGAATTTTTTGGACACAGATAAATAAGGTTACCGGATTCCATGGACACTATATTATGAATTATTTCAATACAAATTTCAGAATACTTTTTTTGCATTACATATTTATCATATATGAAAATAAAATGTGTGTGTGTTTTGAATTACTTCAATTATTTTGATACATAATAATTAATTGGTTCAAGACATGCTTTTGTGAAAAATCATGTCGCCATAAGAAAATAAAAAAAGAACCTGCAGCTTGAAAAAATTCCTACTTCTCATTAATTTTTAGCTTGCAAAATAACTTATTGGTGAAAAAATTGTTAATTTTTGTAAGTTAACAGTAAAAAAAAAGATGACACAGAAATATTTGATTTCCAATTTATTTTTTTTCAAGTTTCAAATTCTTTGAGCATTGACAAGTATTTCATAGGTATATTTGAAGCACACGAAAGGGGTTCATATATAAAACAAAAAAAATGAAGCTTTTCTCTGTGAACAGAATAGAATAAGTATAATAGCATTCCCCAGATAATGCCAATTCAGTAGAATTTTGAACGTGCGATAAAAAATTTATCAATTCCAATAGCTTTCTGCTTCAACCCATAATTTTTTTCTCAACATACTCACTCAATTATCAGATGAGTGAATTAACTTTAACATTCAAAATTTCAATTCCATAAATATTGAATAGTAATTCTAGCAGGGTAAAGAATTCTAAGGGATCAATGCATAAAATTTCCCAATAAATTTAAATAAAAATTAATCAATATATTACACAAAACAAAATGAAACTATTAAAATTGCCAATTATAAAGATTTATATGCAAAATTGGAATGCTTTTGTGATACTACAGAAAATCTTTTCGTTGTGCCTTCATATTTTTTATGAAGACTACAATACTAAATAAATAACTAGAACATCTTAAAAAAGCAAGTTACCACACAATTTTAATAATTTGAGTAAATATGTTTCGATCACATGGTGAATGGTTTAAAATTGGCCATGTGCGATTTATAGTCACACGGAAAGTTTAAAACAAAACGAGCACTGACGAGCAGGCTTGAGAGTGACACCTATTGGTCAATGGCCCAAGATGAAAATACTTATCTGGTAATTATGATCCCACTCAGAAAAATACTGTTATTTAGTGTCTTCAAAGGGAAGATGATTTTCAATTTTGGGGTGAACTCAGTACAAGCGAAGATCTTAACTTATTTGAATAAAATAACATGCATCTTGTTCAGTATTTTCAATATTATTAAACACAACACAAAGAAAAATCACTGAAAGAAATCATCACAGAAAAACATTACACTGATCAAAATACAGGGCCTTAAATAGGTTCATTTATCAGCATTTAGTAAATGAATATATTTTAGGGGCTGTAGTGTAATATTCTGCTCCTTCACCTAACCCCTACATGATGGGGAAAGCAGAGGAGCAAGTGTCATGTGGTCAGAGAGAAGTGACCATGTGGTGATGCTGTGGGGGGTTAGATTTAGTGGTGATCAGAGTGGAAAAAAGGTCAGATAGGGACAGGGAACTAAAGAGCGAGGAAGACGTCGAGCATTTGCAGACCAATCGTACTTTGTAAGGCTTATCCCCGAGACTAAAGATTGTCAATTATTGTTTTATTTGCTATCACAGTTATTCAATAAATGTCTGAGTTTTACGTGTTCTTTCTTTTGCCAAAAAGAACCACACAAGGAACATTACAGGGGCATTAAAAGGGTACTTAGATGGTGCACAGATTCTCAAGGGTTTTCAGGTCCTGTATGGAAAGAATAGAAATTTTACCATTGAAAAGCATTATTCTGACACTAGCAGAATAACCAGGTGTTACTTGGGTTGAATTGGCCAACTAATTTCCGTTTATAAATTGCAATTCCTATTCATCCCATGTAACTACCACTCTAATAAAGGTACACAATTGTTAAATACACAATTTCACATGTAAATGTCATATTTTACATTTGTGTAGAATTTAAATTTTTAGTAAGAAAGAAGTCTCTAGAGTGCCAATGTCACCCAGAATGCATAGAATAGTTCAGAATATGCATGTAAATGCCTTGTATGTCATTTAAAAACAAAAGCGTTTCCCAAATTATCATACAATGATTAAAAATGTTTTTACAACTAATTAAATCTTTATTTACCCCTTCATTAGTTATTAAACGAAAAACATCAAATTTAAAATCCAGAAATGCGTCTTAAAACAGATTTTAAAAAACTTTGAAAGAAAAGTAATGAATGTATCCGTTTTTTCACTACAAAATAGATTCTTGAAACATAACGGACAAATTTAAAAAAGAAAACGATTAAAAAAGTACCAAGGTTGCCATATTAGCTACCAGTCCTATTTCAAAACTTTTTGTTCTGTTTTATTCTCTTGATAGTCTGTCCCAAATATTCAGAATTTTTAATATTTTGTAAAAAAATAAGGCTTGAAATAAATAAACTATTAGAATTTAAATTCCATAAAAACAGTTTTGGAAAATAATTGATATTTCAGCAGCACTGGTAAAATAATCCAAGAAATTGCAATGCTCAATGCCTCCCAGCTACTCCAAAACAGCCACATTATGGTTGATTTAAGTATAGTTACTCAGATGTTTAACGTGAAACTTGCCTAAATATGTAAGCTAGGAAATTTCAAATACATTCACTAAACTAAAATGTGGGATCAGATTTACTGTACGGTCACCTTTGGCGCGATTTTTTCCACATTGGCGATAAATTTTTTATATGGCAACCCCCATCCGACCCGACAAGGAATTGCAGCAACCCTATTGGACCTTGGAAAAGGTTGGTTTTTCGGAAGGAAAGAGCGCTTCTTTTTTTTTTAACGAACGCATTTTTTTAACAAAATATCGATGTTTTGCGTTCTATGATTGGTTACCATTTAAAATTTGAATTCTTTTTGTGTTAGTTGATGTCTTAGCTTTTTCAAAGGATCGCAACGGAATATATTAGCAAAACCGGAGAGCTTGAAGGTGATTGATTTATTATTGCCCTATTCAAAAGGTTGTTCGCGTAGGAAAGTCCGCGTTTTTTTAAGAACATCCACAGGATTAATTAGACCGTAAGTTTTATTTATTTTTACTTATTATTGCTTATTTGTGTATTCCTCATTTATTATTGCCCTATACAAAAGGTTGTTCGCATAGGAAAGTCCGCGTTTTTTTTAAGAATATCCACAGGATTAATTAGACCGTTATTTTTTTTTACTTATTTGTGCATTCCTCATTTATTATTGCCCTATACAAAAGGTTGTTCGCGTACGAAAGTCCGCGTTTTTTTAAGAACATCCACAGGATTAATTAGACTGTTATTTCTATTTTTTTTACTCATTATTGCTTATTTGTGCATTCCTCATTTATTATTGCCCTATACAAAAGGTTCGCATAGGAAAGTCCGCGTTCTTTTAAAGAACATCCACAGGATTAATTAGACCGTTATTTTAATTTTTTTTACTTATTATTGCTTATTTGTGCATTCCTCGTTTATTATTGCCCTATACAAAAGGTTGTTCGCGTAGGAAAGTCCGCGGTTTTTTTTTAAGAATATCCTGGCTTTGGACGCCATCTTAATAGCGACAAAAATTACTTGGCTACAAACATGTCTCGGATTCTACATCTTTACCCATTTTTCACTACGCTGTTTTCTTTAGATCTCGCTCGTGCAAGAAGTCGCCATTTTGGCGACTTTTGGCGAGATTTTGAAAAAGTCGCCAAGGGTGACCGTACAGTAAAGTTTTACCAAAATGTGGTGCATCACATACAAAACATTAAATTAAAATATGTTGAACAAATGTTATGTGATTCTTGTACAGACGCAAAATCGAACATAGAACAGGAAGATGGACAGACTTACACAAACAAGTTGTCACTAAATGAATATAAGAACTCACAGTATGCAAAGTTTCATGAAAATATAATCAATTGTTTGGATGTAGTATGGGCACACATATGCAGACAGATGGACAGAAACAAATGCGCAAGAGAGATTTTGCATCAGAAGAGTCCAAATCGAATATAAAAATATGAAATTGCTGAAAAATATTCAATGTACAAACACTCTATTCTTATTTATATAGATACTCTAGCATAAAAGACGAAACATTCCCAAGTGGAAAAAGGGCATAATTACATTTTGACAGAAGACTCCACATGTATATCCAAAGTGAATGTTTTGCTTGGATATATCACCCAATATTCAGATAACAAACTGAGAAAAGAATTGGCTCTGGCATCTTCAGAATAACCAGCACACTAAAACTGCAGTTGGATCAAATTCTGAAAAAACAGGGAACATGAATTAAAATAAGTTGATAAACGCTCCAATTAAAAATTTTGTATTGGTAAAAGGGAACACAGCTATTTGTGTGTGATTAATTGTAACTATTAATAAAAATCATGATCACACACAAAAACCTAAATTGAATAATAAAATGTATGGGATGAGTTTCATGAAACATCATTCAAAAACCAAGGTTCCAAAGACTTTCTTTTTCCAGTTGCCATTAACAAAAATTATCAAATTATCGTAAGAAACGAAGTTCCTCTATCAGTATTTTACACATTTCAAGGTGGAAAATATGGTGTACATTTTTTGTGAGACTGAGTATAGCATAAGTGAATTACATCAACATAGAATAGGGAACAGTGCAGCTTTTACAAGCTGACCATAACATGTTCATACTTACGAATGTTTACATAACACTTTCAAATAAAACCTAATGCACATTCTCTGGAAGATATCCACATCTTTCAAATTAACACAAAGTAGTTTTAAAATCATGCATCTTTAAAAGTTTATGAAAGGTAAAACTTAACAAAACAGTTTACCAGTCAACTCGAAAGCCCGTACAGTGGCAGTTTCTGTATTGCATATCGAATCAAGTTTAATTCGTTTGTGTTTTTTGATTAAAACATAATTAATATTTTTGAAGAACAATCTGGAATAGCATGAGTCTAGAAATAAATAAAAATCCTATAGATCAAAGTTTTATACCAAATATAATTTTTTAGAATTATTAACGTTTTTAATAAAATGTAAATTCTGACCTGTCAAGAAAGTGTTTTGGCTATTAACTGATTTAATACTTATTAACGGATTCATTTCTGAGAACACAAAATCTGTTTTCTTTCACATAAAAAGGAGCCAAGGTAGTCTGGTTCAAAGAGTAATGGACTAGCAATAGGAGGGTTGCGAGTTCGAATCCAACCAAAGACCGTCGTGTATAAAGGGTGCTGGTGAACGTGTTCTTAAAATAACGAATACAAAATAGATGTAAAATTGTTTTACTCTAAAAGCATGCAATGAATAAAAACATTGTCTGTATTTAACAATTTCTGCTGGAGTTTCCTTAGCATGCTCTGGAGTATTTAAGAAAACTTGGTATGATTTGAAAATGTATCTTATTTTTATAAACTTAGAAATCCAGAGCTGAAATAATCTATTCCATTAGTACTGTCGAATTTGAATTATAAAAAAGTAGAAAGAATTTGAAGATCAAGGGCTGCAAATTTTTTACTCTAAAAGGATAAAGTTTTTAAGCTGTTCCACTTAACAGTGATTTTGAACACATTTTAATGACTAAATTATACACAGATCATACAATTGAAAAAACAGAAGATACTATTTGTATTATTCATAAAAAGCAATTTGAAATATCATGTTAATGAGCTTTTGTAGAAAACTTCATTCCATACAAGTCTCAAG
Source organism: Meta bourneti (assembly GCA_933210815.1). NCBI lineage: Eukaryota > Metazoa > Arthropoda > Arachnida > Araneae > Tetragnathidae > Meta > Meta bourneti. The sequence continues at coordinate 103,762,896 of OW119934.1, read as the reverse complement.
TAAAAATTTACACATGATAATCGTGGCAAGTAAATATCTCAACTGGTGTTGCCAATCGAGCACACATCTATATTGTACACAGAGGTTAGAGTGAATCATAACATACAAATATTGGAGCTTACTTAAAAAATACAAAACAAGTGCAAAATTAATTATAGTGATTTAATATAATTATGTTTAACATTACTTACTCCAAAGATGGGAAAATATATATTTAAAAATTACAATTATGGTTTATTTTTCAAAATTCATCTTACTATGATCTTAAATTTACTCGCACTTAAACTACAAAAGCAGGCTTTGTTCAATGTACCGCCATCTATAATCCAAAAACAGAACTAACTGTTCCCTTACATGTTGTAAGGGAATACAGTACCCAAGTGAAAGTTACTTTTGGGAGCGAAAATGCAGCACTGGGTTACTCTAGATTTTCAGAGGTTGCTATAGATTTCGCCGTCTTGGCTCGAAAACCTTTCTGGTGTGGAAGCCAATTCGATTTCAGCCAATTTTGATTTTGGAATGCGTTGCAGTGGTCAATCACGCCAGTAACTCAGTGTAGCCTTGCTTGATATCAGTGCTGTCAGTGGGTTTGGGGGGGGGGGGGTATTTCAATTAACGTCACACTGGAGCAACAGTCAGTGGGTTTGATTACTGCGAAGCTTGTTATGAATCGCTTATCCTTTTCCTTGCATATTTCGTTATTTTGAAAGTTGGTACAGCTGCAGTCTCTGCCGCGCGCTGTGGCAACGCGTTTTTTTTGGCGCCGTGTTTGGCGCACTTTTTATGACGCCCCGGAAATCTTCCAACATTGAATATATACTGCATACGTACGGATGAATGATGTAAATCTGAATTAAACAACATTTTGACTAGAAAAACACTGCAAATATTGATTAAATATTTGGACTTTTGGCGTAGTTATAAGCTTTATCGCGACACAACTCGTAACAAAAAAAACGATTAACTACTCCCTCAGTCCCGTAAGTTAGCCTAAAAACAGGTTAACCCTAACCAGGAGAAAATTCGAGAAAAAAATGGGTTACCATCACCCGGCATGAGTCGCTTATAACTACGCCAAAAGCAGCGCCAAGAGTCGTTGCCACCGCGCGCGGCAGAGACTGCAGCTGTACCTCACCATTGAACGTTTAACGGAAAAGATTTCATCTTTAAAGAATCATTATGACTTGATTCTGTTGCATGTAGGTACCAATAACACCTACGATAGCCTTCAAAAAATGCTTGGATGCTTCTCAAAATTTGAGGACCTGTTTCAAACTATTGTAAACCGAAATCAAGAGACACGTATTGTGATTTCAGCTTTATTGTCTCGGGATCAGGATAAATACCTCTCCCTTGAAGAACAAGCTGTAATGAGACCTTTTCTTCAGAAAATTAATCAAAAAAATTATCTTCTAAACCAACGGCTGTTTTCCTACTGCCAAAAGGAGCAAAATGTTTTGTTTTGTAGATCCCAAGTCACTTGGAAAGGTTGTATGGCAAGGGATGGCCTTCATTTAAACAGGAAAGGGAACCCTCAACTAGCGCAACTCTTTATTGCAATGCTAAAGGAAGCTCTGGTGAGCATTCAAGCTTGTGATGTTGAAAAGTAACACGTTTTCCACGACCTACCTGCTCAGTTTCCCTCTCTCAATTCTTCAACTGGGAGTTCAAATCAACCTGTAGTTCCCCCTGAGACTAAGGCTGTTGAACTGTATTCTACTATTGTTACCAAAGGTTCTCTTCAATGCAGGTATTAATATCCATTATGTTGTACATCAAATATTACTTTTAAATGTGTAACATTGTTTCCATATTCAAGCTTTAGTTGAGGCTTGGCTAACAAGTTCCCTTATTTTCACTAGACGTCCTAGTCCAACTTTCAGTAGTAAGAACTCTGGAGGGAGAATCGCTATTTTGTCAAAGCATCAACAGCATCCCAGGATTGAGCAGTCTCAAAACAAAAAGTAAGAATAACTTTTTCTAAGATCGGAAGTTTATTTTTTAAAAAATATTAATCACAACTAGTATTTGAAATATATAACTAACAGTTTCAGCATAATAAAAGCCAATTCTTTTTATTTTCACTTAGACATCCCAAACCTCAACTAACCAACTACTCTATTACTAACAAGGATAACGATGGCTGGATTACTGTTTTGCAGAAGGAGAAACAGAGGCGAATAGTTAAGCAGCCACAAATTAAGAGGTAAAGATGCTTTCTTTTTCTGGAATTATGACTTGATTATGTTAAATGTAGGTACCAATAACACCTACGATAGCCTTCACGGATGCTTCTCAAAATTTGAGGACCTGTTGCAAACCATTTTAAACCAAAATCAAGAGACATGCATTGTGATTTCAGCTTTGTTGTCTTGGGATCAGGACAAATACCTCTCCCCTGAAGAATAAGCTATAATGAGACCTTTACTTCAGAAAGTGAATAAAAAATAACTTTTTCTAAGATCGGAAGTTTATTTTTCAAAAAAATATTAATCACAACTAGTATTTGAAATATATGACTAACAGTTCCAGCATATTAAAAGCCAATTATTTTTATTTTCACTTAGACATCCAAAGCCTCATCTATCCAACTACTCCATTACTAACGAGGATAACGATGGCTGGATCACTGTTTTGCCGAAGGAGAAACAGACGAAGAGTTAAACAGCCACAAATTAAGAGGTAAGGGTTCCTTCTTTTTCTGGATTCAGAAATGAAATTTCTCTTGAAAATACATGAATCACAACCTGTATTTTTAAAAAATGCAATGAATCATCACAGTATATAAAAATAATGTTGTTTTCCCATAGACATACTAAACTTCAATCTGACTCTCCTAAGACCAGTTGTGAGGGCCATAATGGTTGCATCTCTGTTTCCCCAACGAGTGAACAAAAATCAAAGCCTGTGGAGTACAAGAGATGTGGTGGTGGTGGTAGCTGTGACGATATGGTGAATGGTAAGGATAATGAGGGAAGTGCTCTATGTTCTTTTAATTTTTCCAAAACTTGCAAATCTAAAGTTTCAAACCTGCAGAATTTGTTTGTAATAAGTGCCAAAAGGTATATAAACATTGAGGTAGTCTATTTAGGCATCAAAGAATTTGCCAAATTTCTGATAATAATAGTGATGGATATTATCCTTGTGTCTTTCCTGAAAGCTTTCCATTCAAAAATTGTACATGATAAACATATAGTTGATGTCCATGACAGTAACATAAAATTACAGGAATACCAGTTTGATACTATGAAGCAGTTTCAGGCATGGTTAGATGAAGAAAGCTCCAAACTTACAGTTACTTAAAAAAAAATCTGCATGCAAATGTGTTGCTGGTAAAACTTACCATTATTATGTATGTCAGTTTTATTCATCTGAGTCTGAAATTCAACGTCTTGAATAAAGAAAAAAATTTAAAGCATAATATGCTTCCTAACTGCAACTGTTCATCAAGAATATCTGTATGTGAAAAAGTGGATCAAGTTAAAGTCAGTTTTTTCCCTTGGACACAATCATGAATTAAATTTTGATAACACTAAATTTCAACCTTTGAGACAAAGTTATCAAGATCAAATTAAAGCTTATGTGGAATTGGGAATATCAACTTCCAAAATTCAAGCCATTTTACGAGATGGAACAGGATCACAAGATAACAAAGATTGCTTCAATGTGAAGAAGTCATTCGTATCTCGAAAAACAATGAATTACTATATGACACAAAATAAATCATTTTTATACCCCAATGATAATGACGCCCTTTTAGTAGCTGCTGTAGTTGAAAAACTCAGCAAAGAGTCTTATAATCCCATACTTATATATAAACCACAAGGGCAGCCTACTGTATATGGACCCAAAGGTATTCATAAGCTGCCCTCATCTCATGAGTCTTGCTCTTGGTTTACAAACTAGAGAACAAAAAAGTTTGATGATTGAAGGAAGCACTAGGGTGTTTTGTATTGATTTGACACATCAAACCAATCAATATATGGTTTTTATTTATTAAATTTGATTGTTCCAGATGAATTTGGTTCTGGATACCCTGTAGCCCACTTCATTGTAAACCATCTAGACCAGGATACATTGTACCATTTGTTTAAGAGCATTAAAATAGTAATTCCTGATTTGAAAGTCAATTGTGTAATGACAGATGATGACCATGTAACAGGGCCTGTATTCAAAAAAGTATTTGGTGAAAATGTTCCTCATTTATTATGTAAGTGGCATATTTTAAGAGCTTGGCAGCGTCAATTGTTGGCCAAAGTTTCCAATTGTAAATTAAAAGAAGAGTTATATTGTGCTCTATTAACATTGCTTGAAGAAAGAAATTCAATTAAGTTTCAAACAATGATGGACAATTTTTTGCAGAAGTTTCAGACAATTGCACCATCATTTATTGAGTATTTTGAAGAATATTATTACAGCAGAGCAAGTCTTTGGGCAATGGCTTATAGGAATTTTCCCCATGCCTTCACTGAAACGAACATGTATTGTGAATCATTTCACAACAAACTTAAAACGACTTATTTACAACGAAAATTTAACAGGCGATTAGATCAGCTGATTGAAACCCTCTTACAAATTGAAGAAGATATATTTATGACCCACAAGTATAATATTTTAACTAACTGCCCAAAGAGCATATAACCACCAACTTATCAAAGACGACATTTATCAGCAATGAAAATTCCTGATCATCACGTACTTGAAATAAATTGTCAATCATGGATAATAAAATCTGCATCTAATGATCACATTGAATACATCGTAGAGCAGATGTACAAAGCATGTCCTCAAGAAGATCATTGTTTTTTAAAGTGCTTAGATGGGAAATGTTTAAGTCTATGCAGTCACTTGCATATTTGTAATTGTCCTGATAAAAACCCATTATGCAATCATATCCATAAAATTCATTCAATTTCCTGTAGTGAGGCTTTGTCTATAAGTGATAATTATATCGAAAAGGTGGAAATTTGCTCCTCGTTAAAATTAGTGGCAAAACCCAAGATTTCTCCAGATGCTATGCCACATTTTGTTGAAGACAAGCTTGAGTCATGCAGAAATTTAATGTCTGAGCTACTTGCTCTTATTCATGATCCAACTGTTAAAAAAGTGTTATTGCCTAACATTACCAAAACGTTAAAAAATCTTGTATCTGAATGCAAAGGTGCAGTTAAATTAAAGACTTTGGAAGAGTTTAGTAATAAAATGCCATTTGTACCTATATCTCCAAATGAGAAGTTGACACACCAAAGCTTCTTTAAAACAACAGCCACTAAAGCTTCCAAACGCAAAGCAGGTAATTATCCTACATTTACTAAAAAAAAGCCATGCAAGACAATTTGCTAGATTTGACTCAGAGTTATTTTAAGTAAAGACAATAGCCTATTATGTCAAAAAGCATTTAATAATGAAAATACTACTGAAAATTACAAAACTTTTACTCCGAAACTTGATTTAAACAATATGACTAAGCCCATATTCTACACTGATGACATTTCCATTAGCTTGCTAGAAATTAAATCTCTTGATCCCTATATTCCAAACGAAGAAATTTTGACCTTAATAACTGCAGCATCTGATTTCAAATGTGGCTGGCTTTATGACAGTGTTATTGATGGATTTTTAAGTAAGATCCTTTATGGTACTAATTCCTTGGCTGCCAGGTGCTTTGAAACGAATTATATCAGTAACACTAATGAAATATTGAATCGATTGGCTGGAGTGCAATTTGCTCTTAGTGAATATTTATTTATACCTTTAAATAAAAATTATCATTGGGTTCTACTGGTTGGAAAAATTCAAGAGAAAAAATTTGATTTCTATGATCCCCTGGGTACAACTTCTGCTGAAAATTACAAAGATTCCATTCAATTTTGGAAAAATCAGATCTGTAAAGCTTTAAATCTTCATGAAGATTGGTTAATTTCATGCACTCCTCACTTTAACCAGACAGATAGCACTAGTTGTGGTGTCTTTGTATCATACTTTGTACATCAGATTGTTAAGAATTTAGATGTTAGAAAGGAATTTAATACTTTTGACTTCAGGAAATTTATTTTTGAAACTCTGTAGCTACTGACTATCCATGTAGCAATAAATTAGTTTTATTAAATGTTAAGAAGACAAGACAGCTACAGGTTTTGAAGATTTACTTCAATCATTTTGCATTGTCAAGATTTTAAGATGTAATGAAAGAACAAGATCGTTTAATTAAATTGTCAAGAAATATTTTAGATAAGTAGCAAATAAATACAGGATGATTCTAAAGTAACCTCACATATTCATAAGACTCTAGCTACTGTTAAGATTTTAGTGGGAAATTCGAGATGTAGCCATTTCAAGATATACCCTTGAGATTTATGTAGGTCAAAAGCATTGTAACTACTTGAGGGTAAATATAAACCAGTGTATCGAAAGAAACGATTAATTTTTGTTTCCAGAGTGCTACTCAAGAGGTTTGTATCATTGTACTTTTATGTAAAAAGAAACTTTTTGTGTGAGAGGGGAATACTTTGGTTTATATCTTTATTACAATGATAAATTGCCAACTCGATAACTTAACTCAGTACTAGATTATTTAGATTTAGGCATTCGAAAAATTATTAAATGCAATGCTCATAGAATGTTAGCTCAATTCTATTGGATTGAGGAAACGGTAGAGGGAAGACCTAGTTATTCCGAAATTGTTTTCTGATTATGTACCTGGGTTTGGGTTTACTTTTGGTTGGTCGCTCTATAGTAATTTTTTCCTAAATGGAGGCTAATTAGACTGGAACCTACGACTTAAAGTGGATTGCAAACCAATAGATATATTCTTTCTCAGATCAAGAATCGAACCCAGAGCTTTTTCAACCAAGGGTCAGGAATTCGTGTCTGGATAAGGAAATATTCCCGTTTCAGATAGACTCCGCTCATTCATTCTAATTCACTCGTTTAGTTCTAGGTTATCCAGAATTACTTTTGTTGAATTGTGTAAAATTCAGTGCGGTTGTTTGACATTCCGGAAAGTTTAGTTAACTCATATATTAACATGTCAGTTATTTAAGCTTTATTTTGTGAAGTTCCATGAACATAAGTTCAATCTCATTTAAAAGTGAGACTGAACTAAATAATAAATAAAAATTAAAAATAAGGCATGGGTAACCTCAATGTCGAAAATAAAAGTTATGCATAATCAGGAAAATAAAATGTATTAAACCTGAACCTATAAACTTAATATGAATCAAGTTACAAATAGTAAGATCTCGATAACTTTTTAATCTATGTTACCGGCAAAGTTTGAAACGCCGGCATTGTATTGAATACCTAGGCATTTTATAGAATGCACGGCGTTTTTAGGCAAAGTATGAAATATGAGAATTATTATATACTTTCCCTAGGCATTGTATATAATACCTAGACATTCTATAGAATGACAAATGCTATTTAGGCAAAGTATGTAAAAAGGTCATGATAAGACTATTATTTAAAAACCGTTCATTCCTCAAAAATACAAATGTTATTGAAGTTTCATTAAGTACGCGTGAAATAGTTGGTTGGTTGGTTGGTTGGTTTTTTATGGCACAAGGGCCAGATTTGGCCATGCTGCGCCAAACAATAGCTAGTTCATAACTGGTATTTATTTAGAGCGAGTCAGAAAGCCACGTAATAAAATTCAGTACAGTTGTGTATGTTGCAGTCGATTATAAAATCTAAATAAAGTTTACGAAACCAATGTCAGTAAGGAATAAAAATAAGTTTTTATGATGTGGGTCCATCAACAAGTCTGTTAAGGTAATAGGGGAGATACCAAATCGGTTTAGTCTATGATGATTAAAATTCCGGCATTCCGTCAATATGTGCTTTATGGAAAAAATACTATTGCATGATGAGCATAAAGAGGAGCTGGTTCTCCCAGCAGTAAATGTCTGTGGGTAAAAAAGGAATGTCCGATTCGGAGCCTTGTCAGTTTTACATGATGACTTCTATTTAAGTTTGTTTTGCTGAATCCCTTTATAGATGGTTGAATATCATGAAGTTTGTTATGGTTTTCCAAATCCCAAGCGGATTGCCAGGATGAATTTATGGCTTGGGTTAAAACACTATTAATGTCGTGAATCGGGACATTGGAGTTTATAATCAGTGTTGCGTTTTTGGCTGCCAAATCTGCTTTCTCATTGCCCCGGATTCCCACATGCCCAGGAATCCAACAAAAGAATATCCGAAAATCATTTTCTGTTAATGTAAGGAGCAAATTCATTGCTTTTAAAACCAAGGAATGACTTTTATGTGTACAGTTTAAAAGGGATTCGATACTGCTTTTAGAGTCGGTATACAAGATCCAGTTTTTATTAGTGTGTGTAGAAATCGTTTTTAAGGCTAAAATTATTGCGTACATCTCTGAAGTGAAGACACTGCAGCACCCATGCAATTTTCTAGCAATGGTTGTATTATCAAAAACGGCCGCGGCTCCAACATTTGTCCCGTTCTTAGATCCGTCAGTAAAAACTGTTTTAAAAGATGAATATTTGTTTCTATGGGAATGGAATAATTGTAAATAAATGGTATCGGGGGTTGATGATTTGTTAAAATGTGAAAAGTCATTGATGGTAAGTAGATTTTGATCATTCCAAGGTGGAGGTTCGTTTTCTCTAGGAAATATTCCCAGATTGTCAACATTTAATGAATTCATTATGGTACGGACTCTAAAACCAAGTGATGGAATGAATGAAGGTTTTAATGAGTAATGACTTCCAAATTTAGGGTTAGTTATTCTATTATGCAATGGGTGAGAAGGGTTGGCTTTAATCTTAAAATAGTATTTTAGGGTAAGTTTCTCACGTCGATGTCTTAAATCCGGCTCGCCTGTCATTATATATAAACTCTGGACTGGCGAAGTGCGGAAAGCTCCGAGGGATAATCGGAGGCCGTGGTGATGAATAGTATCCAGGGCTTGAAGAACAGACTTAGCAGAAGATCCATATATTACACTCCCATAATCGAGTTTCGATCGGACAACAGTTTTGTAAATTTTTAAAATTGAAATAAAATCAGCTCCCCAAGTTGTGTTACATAAAACCTTTAAAATATTCAATGATTGGTTGCATTTTCGTTTCAATACCTTGATATGAGGTCGAAAAGATAACTTCGAGTCAAAAATAATACCCAAAAATTTTATTTCTGGAACTACTGGAATAACAGTTCCGTCGAGTAAAAGTTCTGGATCAGGAAAAAGTCCGCGTCTTCTAGTAAAATGTACACATACAGTCTTTTGCGAAGAAAAAACAAAACCATTTTCGTTTGCCCACTTACTTACAATTCTAATAGCCGTTTGGAGTTGTCTTTCAATAAAAGGTACATTGATTCCAGAACAGAATATTTGGAAATCGTCTACAAAAAGCGTTCCGTGCACATATGGAGGAAGTTGTTTAATAATACCGTTGATTTTAATTATAAAAAGTATCACGCTTAGAACGCTTCCTTGGGGAACACCCTCGTCCTGTGAAAAGTCATCTGATAAAATATTATTAATGCGAACGCTAAAGGTCCTTGTCAATAAAAAGTTTTGAATAAATAGTGGGAGATTTCCCAGAAAGCCCATCTCGTATAAGTCTCGCATTATGCCATATCGCCATGTCCTATCGTAAGCTTTCTCCATATCGAAGAAGACAGCTACCAAATGCTTCTTTGTGACGAATGTATCTCTGATAGAGGATTCCAGCATTAAGGCATTGTCGTAGGTGCTTCGTCCAAAACGGAATCCGCTTTGAAACTCCGATAGATGTTTTTCAGACTCAAGGACATGTATCAACCGAGCATTCACCATTCTTTCCATGACTTTGCAGATACAGCTTGTCAAGGCAATGGGTCGATAGTTATTAGGGTCTTGAGGATCCTTCCCAGGTTTCGGTATTGGAATAATAATAGCTCTGTGCCAGGTTGTCGGAAAATCTTGCTCTGTCCAAATTCTATTATAAAGAAGTAAAATGTTTTGTAATGAATCTTCATTGAGATGGGTCAACATGTCTAGATGAATATGATCGGGGCCCGGTGAAGTCGGGTGTGATTTTCTTAATGCATTTTTCAGTTCTAATGTGGTAAAATTACGATTGTAAGTTTTATGAGCGGTTGGTTGAAAGTTTAACGTCTTGCGTTCTTCACGTCGCTTATAATTAATAAAATCTTGGGGGTAAGAGCTCTCATGAGATACCTTAGAAAAAGATTCTCCCAAGGTATCAGCAATTGTCTTAACGTCTGAAACGACTTGTCCATTTTGAAGTAAAAATGATATATTTGGATTACGATATTTGCCGGTAATTTTTCGAATTTTTCCCCATAGCTGTTTTGATGATATTCGACATTCGATTGTATTTACGTATTCTTGCCAGGATTCTTTTTGTCGCTGTCTCCTTAATTTTCGAGCTTCTGCTTTAGCCCGCTTGAAAACTATCAAATTCGAAGTGGTGGGATAACGTCTGAAGGTGTTCCATGCTTTTTTTTGGAATTTATGGGCTTGAGAGCATGCTTCATTCCACCAAGGCTTCCATAATTTAGGCATTTTACCCGATGTTTTGGGGATAGCCACATCTGCCGCCTTAATCAAGGTGTTCGTTATCATTTCAACGGCATCATTGATGCTAGGCATCATAACCATGTTGTCGGAAATGTTTGATTCCACCTGATATCGAGTCCAATCCGCTTTCTCAAATATATATCGCACAGGTCGTCTGGGTAGTAAAACGTCATTGCAGTTATATGTTAAAATGATTGGAAAGTGATCGCTATTGTGCAGATCATTGTCAATTTTAAAGTCCCAAAATGAAAGCAAAGTAGGGGAGCATATTGCAAGGTCCAGGGTGTGAAAGGTTTGGGTCGGAGTATGGAAGTATGTATGACTGGAATCATTTAAAAGGCAGAGACAATGGTCATCCATCAATTTTTCAATTTGTTGTCCTTTTGTGTTAAAATCATTACTTCCCCAAAGAGGGTTGTGTCCGTTAAAATCCCCCATGATGAAGTATGGAGACGGAAGTTGAGTTATTAAATCATTTAGTTCCTGCTGACTAACGTTTTCATTTGGGGGTAGATATATGCAGCAGATTGTTATTAAAAATTTAATATGAAGTTGTATGGCTATTGCTTGAATGCTCGTATTTAATGAAATTCTTCTGGATGGGAAATTCTGCAAGGTCATTATAGCCACGCCGCCCGAAGCGCGTGCACCGTGGATGTAATCATTTCTTATTAAATTATAATTTTTAACATTAATTGAGTTATTAGGCGTGAAGTATGTTTCTTGAAGGGCTAGGCAAACAGGGTTAAAATTATTTATTAGAGATTTGATATCGTCGATATGTGTACGAAAACCATGACAGTTCCAAGTTAAGAGATTAATAGTCATTTATTCTTTAAAAATTTAGAGCCCTTTTCAATCTCTTCTGAAATAAAGGTTGGGTGGTTTTATTTGGAAGGTTTTTTGTAAAATCTAGAACCTTTTCTAAAAAATGCAGCGTTCTCATCAATACCGTCCTCTCCAAACTCCATGTCTGAGTCTGTGGAAGGGTGTAAATCTATTTCGGTATCCGGTAATTTTGAGGTGTCTTTAGAGTTCCGGGGAGGTTTGTCTTTCTTACTTTGCTTTTTTTTATTTTGTTCTATTGACGTTGTTGGGTTCGGCTTGAAGATTTTTGTTGCTGGTGTGGTTCTCTGTTGCGGCAGGTTTGAGGGTTTACTTGTAACTTTGTCAATTGATTTTGGGCTTAAGCTATGGGATTGATGGTTTGATTTGGTTGGTTGATATTTATAAAGAGTAGATTTTAATTGCGTTTCTGCATTTACTTTATTAGGTGTAAAGTCTGAATTATATGTTTGGGTGCTTATTGTTTTGCTGGTTTTAATGACGGATGCATATGAGGTGTTAGGACGAGGTGTACGGGATTCTATCAATTTTCTAGCTTCGGGAAAGGATAAGTTTTTGGTGACTCTTAATGTTTGGATTTCTTTTTCTTGAATCCAGCGTGGACAAGTCTTGGAATATGCAGCGTGATCACCCTGGCAATTGATGCAATGTTCGGTTTCAGAGCATGAGGAACTGTCGTGACCGGGCTTTGCGCAACGTGCACAGATGGTTGCTGATGCTCGACATGCTGTTTTAGCATGTCCAAATCTCTGGCATAAAAAGCATCGCAGTGGGCTTGGAATGAAAGGCCTCACGTCGCAGCACAAGTAACCGGCTTTTATTTTTGTTGGCATAACAGGAGAATCGAAGGTTAGAACAACATTTCTTGATGGAATGAAATTAGAATCTCGCCTCATCATGATTCTTTTGGCTGCTATAACTTTTTGATCTTTTAATTCAGCGACAAATTCTTCGTCGGACACCATTGAGAGTTCTTGGGATGAGATTACTCCTCGGGTATAGTTTAAAGTTTTGTGTGGAAAGACTTGAATTTCGACGTCCCCAAAGTTTTTAATGTTTAATAATTTTCCTGATTGAACTTCTGATTTTGATTCAATTAAAAGGTCTCCTGATTTCAATTTTTTAACACTATTTACTTCTCCAGCTGCATTTTTAATGTATTTTTCGATTAGAAATGGTGACATTTTTGTTAATTTACCGGATTCGTTGTGTATAATAAGAAATTTAGGAACAGATTTTTTTGGTTCAGGAATTGCGGAAATGACAGGTGTAACCGTTACTATACATGATTCACTATTATAATTTTCATTTTCTTTGTTAGTGGTGTTTGACGGATCAAAGCCTCCGTCAGGGCAAGAAGTTTTAGTTTCCATGAATAATAGAAAAAAAGTTCATCCTGGTGTGCCCCCGCCCACCATGGAGCCCAACCAGGGGAAGCAGTATCCGGCAGTTGTCCAGCAACAGATCTCGGAACCGCTTCAGGAGTCACAAACAGAATATAGTGCCGTAGTGTCGGAATGTGGATCCGCCAGTTCGCCCAGGGCATCCCTAGCTACAGCACTAACCCTAAATACCCAATATCATTGGAGTCCAACACGACAGAGGGACCAAGCGCTCTGACGTGGTGAACCCCAGAGAAATTAGGTGAGCCGATTGACCAGAGCGGGCTCACTCCAGCCACCCGTCTACGCAGAAGCATGGACCAAAGGGCACGCATCAGGTACCCCAGGACTCCACTTTCCCCCGATACGGGACGCCGCACACGGCAAACATGCGGGTCAGAAAAACGTACTGACGTCTTTTAAAAGAATCATAAAAAGGAATAAATGATAATTTAGAAGCAAATAGAACTTAACACAACTAAAAAGGTATTCTATGATACGTAATAACATAGGTGATTAACATATTTTTTAAATAACAAAAGAGTGAATTTAAGGTGTTTTTTAATGTAAAGAAATTTTAATGGTTTCCGAATCGCAAGACGTGAAATGGAGAAAAAGGAGGGGTGGGGAATAGAGTAGTGGGATGAAGGTAGAGAAAGATCGCTTAGGTATCCCGGGAGCGCGACCCCCGTGTTCACCAAAGACAGCAAACCCCTGGGAAAGAAAAAGATCACTCGGGTACCCCGGGATTGTGAAGCCCGTACAAACCTAAAGAAGGAATGCCCCTGGGGGCACGCGTGAAATAACTCAGTGTCCTTGACGATGGGAATAACTCTCCAACACTCCAAGATCATCACCAGGCTCCCCCTCAGATGTCCGGAGGAAGGTAAGTAGACCCCTTTTTTCTTTTTCGTCGGTTTTTTCGTTGTGGTGTGCTGTCAAATTGCTAATTTTGACTAAGTCCCTTTAGTTGTACTTTATTTCCTTTTCTCCTTTCAGTCTCGTCGTTGCGGTGTGCTCAAAGTCATCCACCAACTCAGCTCCACCAACTAACAGCGAGGGAGATAAATCACTTGATCAGATGTCAGCATATCGGAGGATCTGCTGCACTCCGTCCCGCGATGACAATGTTTAGGGCAGCGACCAAGAGAAACTACAAGTCTCGAACTTCATCCATGGGGTTCCGGGTATTCCACTCAGCTCTCACCAGCTCACCCCCGTCTGAGTCCTCACCTAGATGTTAATCTGGACAAAATTGCAACAAAACACAACAAGAAAAAGAACCCTATCAATCGTTTTTATTATAGGCTATACCATAAACTCAGAATGAACAGAAATACATCCAACGATCCCGGCAGCGGGCTCGAACCCAAATGCTGATGCATAATAAGTCCCAAGCTCAGGATGAAACTTGGCGCCCTATATAAGAGTAGGGTTTCTCTCGTTTAGTCTCTACCAGTGGTAGAGACTAAACGAATTTTTTTAATCAATAAAATTTTTAAAAATAAAAGAGGCAATTAAAACTAATTAAAAAATCAGACAACTATATTATACTTAGTTGATAGTCATGATTTTAAGATCCATGCAGAGCAGGGAGAGGATCCCAAAGCGTAGGCCAAGAATGCACCAAGTGTACAGTTAATGGACAAAAGTCCGAGGAGAAAAAATTTCTATTAAGCGTCTCCTGAATACTTGTTAAATTGTAGTAGACTAAAAATAGATTAGGGCAAAAACTCTACAACCGTTATAATGTATAAACATGTAACTGAAAGTTTTTATTAACGCAATCACAGAATTCTTCCAATGTTGGACGAGAGCCAATTGCAGAACATGGAGAGGGAACCGGGTCGAGTTTCAAAGACGAACATCGTGGTAGCACGGTAGCATTGTGAAGGGTATTTTAAGTGACCACGTGGGCAGATGGCATCGCACACGCAGCCCGAGGAAAAACAGAGGACACATCCAACTTGAATGAAACACGTAATGAAATGAAGACATGAAAGATAAAAACATGAGAGTTAAAACACATAGAATAAGTTATAAAAATGATTCACAAATAGTTTTAAAATATCAATGTAAAAGAATAAAATTTAAATAGCTAAAAGTAGATGGCAGCGGAGCAGATCAACCCATAATTAGTCAGGCCGACCAGCCACCTCCGCGGCAACCCCCACACACCTCCCGACCCTGAACAGAGCCCGCGGATTGGCTAGAACTTTTTCCAGCCAATTGATTTTGAATTCATCCGCGGGCCTGGTCAGATGCCAGGGAGACGAGAGGGGGCAGCCGAAGAGGTAGTGGTCGGCGTCGCCCACTTCACCGCATGTGCATAGATCCGAATTTTTAATTTTAAAGCGGTGTAAGTAGGCGACAAATGGTCCATGTCCCGTCAGGAACCAGACGACATACCTGTTGGAGATGAGTCTTTTACCACAGACCCCAGGGAAATAACTTTTAACCCTGAGGCCCTTATCAGAGTTATTGTAATATCCCTGCCAGTCCAATAGTGCATCTCTTGTAATTATTTTTTTAATGTAGGACTTTGGGGCAGGGACATTAATATCCTCACCGCCAACAGTCCCCAATTTGGCAAAATGGTCCGCCACCTCATTGCCAGGGACACCAGCGTGAGCCCTGACCCAGCTTAGGCCAATTCCTGATTTATTGTATATATCTTTTTTAATCATATTTACATATTTAGATTTAATTTTTGGAGATTGGATGGCCATAATTGAGCTTAGACTGTCAGTATAAAGGTTAATTCTTTTGTTGTTATTAGCAGACCAGGTTATTGCGCGATGAATGGCGGATAATTCAGCTTGAAATACAGAATTATAAGGTTTGAGTTTATAGCATAATATAGTTTTAAGAGAATTATTTTTAAACATGCACACGGAGGCTCCGACATTGCCATCAATGCCAGAGCCGTCCGTGTACACTTCTAGGTCAGGGTTAGTAATTAATTCAGGAAATTTTAATATTAGTTTGTCCGGTAATATAGGGGTAGTTTGGATATTAGAATCATAGTTTAATGGTGACAGTCCAAGCAAAGCCGGGTCAGGCAGCCGCTTTTTCCAAGTTTTAAAAATTTTAAAATATTTCAATAAGCTCACGTGGAGGGGTGGTATTCCAGTAAGTAGGTTTAGGGCATCCGTAGGGGCGGTTCGATAGGCTCGTGAGATTTTAAGAAGATAGGGTCTTTGTATTGACTTGAGCCTATCGATTTGCGCTTTGGTTAAATTACCGCCCCAGACACCAGCTCCATATGTTATCATCTTCTCAACCACCGTCTCGTACCAGATCTTAAGGAGCTGGGCCTGGACGCCCCAGTCCCCACCAACGACCCGGGAGAGAGTGTCTCCTATCTGGAGACACCTCTCCCCAAGTGAAAGAATGTGCTGACTCCACGTGAGCCCGTTATCTATCACTAAACCTAAAATTTTAATAGAATCTCTGATCTTCAGAGTGTAATTATCAATTTTAAAAATAGGATTTCTCTGAAGTTTTTTATTATTTTTGGAAAAAATTATAGACTGGCACTTGCTGAGTGAGAGTTCAAGTTTAAGATCTTTAATTCTATCGGATATTAATTTAAGCGAGTTGTTAGTGTTAAGCTCCAGGATCCTTCGCGTGGGCCCAATGGTTATTACCATTAGGTCATCTGCGAAGGCCTGAATATAAGAATCGTTAGAATTTAATTGAAGGACAGAGTTAAAGTACAGATTCCAGAGAGTAGGCGCGAGGACCGATCCCTGTGGACAACCTTTAGTTATTAGTCTGGTTAATGTTGTAGTAGAGTCTGAATAAGTTATGGATCGGTCCGTAAGGTAGGAGGTGATAAATTTAATGAAGTGGTTAGGTAAATTTATAGAGGTTAATACGGACTCAAGCAATTGCCAGTTCATATTATCAAAAGCAGCTGTGATGTCGATGGCAGTGAGAGCGGAGTGATGAGTCCCAGTATGCTTACGAATTTCATTAATGGCGACATCTAGGGCCTCCTCACAGGACCTGAGTTCTCTAAATCCAAACTGCAATGGGTGGAGTATATTATGGGTCTCCAACCAGGAGGTCAACCTCCTGGTGAAGACCCTTTCTATTATTTTGCCCAAAGTTGGAAGTAGGCAGATGGGTCTATAGGCGCCACAGGAGGATGGGTCCCTTCCTGGTTTCCCAATGAAGCGGACACCACCACCCCTGAGGCACCTTGGGAAATAGCCATACTGAAGACAGGTCTCTATTGATTTTAATAACAAATTAGGATGGTTCTGAAAAACAAAAGTCCAAATTTTATAATCTAAGAGGTCCGGGCCGGGAGCTTTACCAGATTTTAAGTTATCGAATGTCAGTTTTAATTCATTTAAAGTTAATTTTAAATTAAAATTAGGGGGCAAAGTACTAGTATTGAATGAGTTAGAATTTTGAGGGTTCAAGGGGCCAAAAGAATTATCCATTAATTTAGAAATTTTTTCGCTATAGGTTAAGTTAGGGTCATTAGAAAAGAACAGTTGAAGATTAATATTTGGTTTATTTTTCTGAAATGTATATTTAAATATGGTACCAAATTTAGTTTGAGTGTTTGTACAAATTGATCGCCAAGATGATCTCTTGGCGTCAATTATCTGAAGTTTATATTTGTTTTTAGAAATTTTATAATCAAGCTCCGCGGCAAGGACCTCATTAGGGGGAGAATTATTATTTTTAAGTGATATGAACTTCCTGTGCAGAGCCGTGGTCCTATTCCTTGAGGAGGCCAAATTTCCTGTCCACCATTGTATCTTTATTTTCTGTTTTTTAGGTGTTTTCTTCAGTGATTTAAGAGCTATTGTTTTAATTTGAGTTAATAAAGTTTCAAAGTAATGATCAATATTGTTCAAAGAATCAATTCTCTCTGATAGAGTTTCCAAATTCGGAGCTATTTGTTTAAGTTTTTTAGGGAAATTCCCCAGACCAAATTTGGTTCTGAGGAAAAATCCCGATAAGGCTATTGGGTTACTATCCAGAACAACAGACAGGTATCTATGATCACTGCAGGTTTCCAAATTAAGTATATTCCACGAGTAAAAATATGTCAAAAGAAGATTATTAATAAGAGAGAGGTCGGGCCACCCCTTGCCCGTTGGGGCGAGAAAGGTGGGCCCGAGCTCTGGAATGTTAAGGATGTTAAAACTAAATGTGTTACAAAATTCCAGAACTCGACGCCCTCTGACGTCCTCAAAGCTGTAGCCCCACACTGGGGACCTCGCATTGAAGTCACCCAGTATGAGGAATCTACTGTCATTGAAATTCAATGTATCAACCTCCTCAAATAGGTGGTAGATGTCGTCGTGAGGAGGGAAGTAGATGCAGCCGAGCATCAGAGGGCCAGAGTCCGTGGAAATCTCAGCAAAAACAGTATTATTAGATTTAAATTTTAGGTTCATATTATAATTTTTAGTTAAAGAAATTATAATTGCGTTGCCCTTGTTGGATTGGATTTGCATGCAGGTTGGTGGAGGAGACAGAGGTTTTGATTTAACTAAATATGGATCCTGTATAAGTACAAAATCATAGTTATTTTCGCTTGCAGTGATCAAGGCCTGGCTGTGTGCTGGAAGTGAGTGATTTGTGTTTATTTGAAGAAGTTTTAATTGAGACATCACTCCGTACCATAATCGGTATTGGCGGCCAAGAGTGTTTGTTGCCGTTTAAGATTGGGGCATCTCCGGTCCCTGCAGGCATGACCTTCACTATATTTGGTATTGAATTTAGAGTTAGACAATACGCAATTAACACATCGTTTGGGTGAGTTGCACTCATTAATTAAGTGATCACCTCCGCAAGAAAGACATATCTTGTTATTGTTACATTTGGATCGAGTGTGGCCAAATTGGCCACATCCCGTACATTGAAGTATACTTTTAAATTCGTCAACTCTGATCCGCTGCCATTTGATGTACAGATGACCAGTGTTAATGATAGGATGAAATAAAGAGGGTTTAATAGTAACCACCCAGTGATGACCTTTTGCCGATTTGATTTTGAATTCCACTCGGAGGTCTCCCTCCTCATTAATTATCTCATTTTTTAGTTTGATTTCTTGGAAAATATCCTCTGCTTCAATGTCTCTGTCGACATTGAGGAGGATTAGTCTAGGGCTTCTCCTGGATGGCTTAGCTATGTTAAAAGAGTTGGAGATGTCCTCTCTATGGCCCAAGTCCCTCTCCAAGTCAGCAACCTGCTCCACCGAATCCAACTCGACAGCCACGCCACCACCTCCTATTTTCCTAATGTTTTTAATTTTATGAGTAGAGCCCCTAAGGGCCGATTGGATTTTTCCCATATTATCAGAAGTATCGTTCGCCTGTTTAGGCCTCAGAAGGAGGACATGATTCTGAGGAGGCAATCTAGGGCCCGAAATCCCGAGGGGAGTTCTAGCTACCATATTAGCATAAGAGGGAAGGGGAACAGAGTTCAGCACTTTAGGACTGTCTTGAATTTCCTTAATTAATGAATAGGTTTTATCGGATATTGAAGTAAATGTATTCGTTAACAAATCTATAGTTTTATCTTTTTCGTCAGCTCTACCTTTATGGTAGGCAATATCAGTTTCTTAATCTTTTATGAGTATTCGTAGTGATTGAACATCAAGTTCCCTTTGGGCAGAAATCTCATCCACATCCACGACCGACCCATCCAACTTATTTTCCAACTGTCTAATTACTTCATTCCTCTCCTCAAGCAACTTTTCCATTTGCAGAAATTTCTCATTGGATTTTTTATCCAAGACAGATGGAGAGCCTGCCAAGGAAGAACGTCTTTCATTCACGAAGGACGAAGAGGAGGCAGCCCTATTTCCCATTTCAACAACGAGATCAGTTATTATCCTCATACTACCCGTGAGGCCCTGCTGAAATATTACTGTCGAGACCTTACTCGAACGCTTTTCGTTACAAAGAGTGATTATTTCGCCTAAAGTATCATATAGGACTTTAATATTAGGGCACCTAAGCTCGTCCCTGGTAAAGCCAGCCAACAGGGAGTCCAGACCCGGCGTGCAGGAAGTTTTATCAGCTTTATTATCTCCGGCCATCCTCCCTTATGGGGGTAGGCCAGGAGGTCAAGTTTACAAAACAATAGCTCAGGGACAAGAAAATTCCCACCTATCAACGTAATATACCACTGGTAAAAGGGCACAGAGCCCGCGCCGGGCCGGTTGGGACAGACAGGTAGAATAATACAATACAAAATGGTACATACACAGAGAATCCACACAACGTGGCAGATTAGACATAAGTCACTCCCCAAAGGGAGAAAATTTATCTCAAAAAGAAAAACACAGCTACTATTTAGTACACTAATTCAAACTCAAGAACAATTTTTCATATAATTTCCCGTTGATAGCTATAACATAATATGTTCCAGCAAAAATGGCGGCAAGTAAAGAAGGGGCGTAGCCGAGTGTAAACAACACACAACAAAATGGCTGCAACTCAAAAATGAGCGAAGCCAAACACAGAATTTCAAGTTCAAAATTGGGTATAGACTTAATAAAGTCTAAAACACAGCGTTTGGAGCCCAGATATAATACACCAGGTAATGGCACATTCAATTGTAAGGGGGTTATAAAATAGAACAATTAGAATATATATACAAGAGCACCTTTCCAGTCGTATAATTAACTTTTTCAGTTATAAAGTTAGACCAAAAATGACAAGGACACACTAATTAAAAGTCTAATATAGCCTAAGAATCAGCTATATAAGTTTGGTACAATAAGATTATCTTAATAAATTGATAAAATAATTGAAAGCACACATAAAAACCTTCGCATCAGGAGCTCTCGAAACACACGACCGCTCTCGAGCAAGCCAGCGATGGGATTGACACCTCGTTACATCGAGGTGTTTGATGTGTTCCTCCCAAGTTTGCGAAAATATAGCTACATCGTCTAAGTAGGGTACACAAAATTCATCTAAACCTTGTAAGAGTTGAGCCATGAATTTTGAGAAGCAATATGGCTCGTTTACTAGTCCGAACGGAAGAACTAGTGGTCTATATGACCCGAATGGAGTCACGAAAGCGGCCAATCTTTGTGCCTTAAGACTCAAGGGTATCTGCCAATATCCCTTGGTCAGATCTATGACCGTTATATATTTTGCGGCTGCCACTTGTTCGATTCGCTCGTCCATATTAGGCAGTGGATAAGGACTGGATTAGGACTTCCGTCCTAATGATGGAATTTAATCGACGATAATCGACACAAGGGCGAGGGTCACGTCCTGGACTCTCTACTAAAATCATGGGGGAAGTGTAATCGGACTCCCCGATCTCAATGATTTTTAAATCCAACATCCTCTTAATTTCTGACTTGAGGATTTCCGTTTGTCTAGGAGAGGTGCGGTAGGGTTTCGATCTAATGGGTTTGTCACTAATTAAATCGATATCATGTTCGATAAGATTCGTCCTACCGGGATCATTTGAAAATAATTGCCTATGGGATTTTAACAATTTCCCAAGTTCATTGATTTGATCCTGCGTGCATCGCTCTTCCAATTTACTGTTTTTCACTACCTCTCCGAAATCAAAAATATTCGGATCTGCGATATCCAAATATTTTTATCCACCGTAGAATCTGAATATCCAAATCAGATTCTACGGTGTCGTGAGAGAATACTTCGCTCATCAAAACATTTACGCTTTCCATCCGCTGGTGGTATGGCTTTAATAAGTTAATGTGGTACACTCGTACCTTCTCTACCTTCCCTGGCATCTTAACAACGTAATAGGTCTCCGAAAGCTGTTTCTCTATAGTTCCCGGACCAACCCATTTTACGGCGAATTTTGTTTGTTGGCAAGATGACAATACTAAGACGCGATCGCCTACTTTAAACTCGCGCTTCACCGATCCTTTGTCGTAGTACGACTTCCTTTTAACTTTTGCGTCCGTTTCGGTTGCGGTGGCTACCTGTTGACACCGTCGCAATCGATTTATCAACTGGAATACGTACTCCGTGACAATGTCTTCACATGGGGGACTTTGGCACCATTTGTCAAATAAAATGGATTCGGGCATTCTCAATTTCTTCCCGTAAATTAGCTCTGCGGGGCTAAAACCGGTTGACGCATGGGTTACGTTCCGCAAAGCCAAGAGAGCCGATGGAAGTACGTCCTCCCAATTTTCTTTTAGCTCCAGGCACATCGCTTTCAAAAGTCTCTTTAGGGTCCGGTGGAACCGTTCCACCGGGTTCGTTTGTGGATGATAGATCGAACTACGCACCACCTTAATCCCAAACCTCTCAAAGAAGGTAGTTGTGAGGTTGCTAGTGAAATACGTAGCATTGTCCAGTTGTAGTTCTTTGGGGAAACCTATTCTACCAAAGATAGCAAGCAAGGCATCAGTGACGGTTTCTGAGTTCACTGCTGATAAAGGAATAGCTTCCGGGTATTTGGAAGCAAGGCAAATAGCCGTCAGGAGATATTTGTTCCCTTTCGGTGATATTGGCAAGGGACCCACAATGTCTATATTCATCTTCGCGAACACTTCGGTGATCACGGGCACTAACTTAAGGGGCGCTCTCTTTTGTTCCGAGGATTTCCCGACTTTCTGACAAGCATCGCACGATTTCACATATTCCTCGATCTCCTTAATACACTGGGGCCAGAAATAATAGCGCAACAGCTTATCTTTAGTTTTCGTATTGCCCATGTGGGATCCGAACCCATCATGACAAAGGCTTAAAATTTTATTTTTATATATAGCGGGTATTAATAGCTGCCTCCGCTCTTCGCCTCGATGATCCTTAGACTGCTTAAAGAGTAGCTCTTTTTCAATCACGAACTCACTCGTTTTATTTTGCCTGACCTTATCCCAAATAGATTTGAGTTCGGGACAATTCTGCTGTTCCTTGGCAAAAGTTTCAGCGTGAATGCCTACTAATTCGATTTCCGAATTTTCCTGTAAGGGTGGTAACTCTATCCCCAAATTTTCGTCCTCTAGTTCATTTTCAGGTTCCGTTACCTCAAGTGGATCTATTTCTGTCTGGTTTTCCTCAACTACAGTCTGTTCAGGGCTCAGACGTTTGGTTTGACTCCTAGTCATAATCGCGTTTACCAGTTCTGGTTTTACTCTTTGCGATTCAATTAATTCCTGGGTGGAATTTCCTAAGAGGTAATGTCGCATTTCGACGGATTTACCTACTATTGCTGCCTTAGTCCTAATTACGCCGAGTTCTGGACTTTCGATTTTAATTCTTGCCAAAGGTAGGCACTTGAAGTGGTTGTCCAGAGGTTGCTTAACCCAAATGTGCTCGCCTGTAAAATCCTCAGGTTTCACCAAGTCTAGGGGTCCCAGGTCAATGGTTGTTCCTGAATCACGCAACAATACCATGTCAACATAATTTATTTTGGCCTTGCTTAAATAAGGCTCAAATGAGGGAGCAAAATTTGCGCTCGTAGCAAGATTATTTAAGGGTTCCGCTACTTTCTTTAACTCGGGGCATTGAGGGCGTATATGACCAGGTAAGTTACAATTAAAACAAACGGGGCCACTACGTTTCTCAAATTCCCTTGTCCGCCATTCTGTGTTGGTTCCCTTACTTCCCGATCTCCAGTCCTTTCCGTGATTTTTCTCCCCCCCCCCCGAATTTCTTTCCCTGATTCGGCTTTTCAATAGGTTTTGGGCGGTCGAGAGCCCTTTTCTCCGGTAGTTTGGAGAACACCTGTTTCTTGACTCGACGGGTTGACTCGTACGCGTCTAGCTTCTCAGCCAATGCGCTCGGTTCGGTCAACTCGCCCCATTGATCAATAAAGTGGTCCTTTATGTCGGCCGGTACCCTTCTTTTCATTTGATCAGCGATCATCAGATTCTTAAGAGAATCAAAATCCTCAACTTGGATTCCGCTAAGCCACCCTTCTAGATAGCTTCTTAGTTCGAAGATCATGTCCTTCCATAAAGAGCCATTTTGTCTCTGATGCGTTTGAAATTTGCATCTAAAGGATTCTGCGCTAAGCTTGAATCTAGCGAGAAGTACGGACTTTACATGATCATAATCATCACTCAATTCCTCGGGTTCACGAATAATAATCTCCGCGATTTCAATCGGCAACAGACTAAGCAGCTGTGAGACCAATTCGTCATACTCGATTTTTAATTTTCTACTCTGGCGTTCAAAAAGCGTTAAGAACAAGGCCATATCTATTTTGTCAGCATCAAACTTTTGCATGACTGATTTAATGTTTTTAGACGGTTTCCCGCTATCATGGCTAGACGAACTTAAACTATTTACTTCTCCCGATTGTTGTAATCTTAGCTTCTCTAGTTCGAAAGCCCTTTCCGCAGCTAATTTTTCCTCTTCCTTAGCTAATTTTTCCTCTTCCTTAGCCAATTCCCTCTCTTCTCTAGCCTCAGCCAATTTCCTCTCTTCTATGATATTAACTATCATATCTTTAGCGCTTTCCTCGCTAAAATCATTGCATCCCTGTATTTTCCTTGCTAGATCGATGATTCGATCGTCGGAACCAAACTCAACATTAAACTCGTATGCTAATTTCTGCAAGTCTACCTTTTTCTGCTTAGTTAAAAACGCCATGGTTCTACACTAAATTTTCCCAGTGACACAATTACAAAATTCAATCACCAAATATTCTGAACTTCAATTTTCAAATAACAATACACACATAAAATAATAATACACAATGCAGTCAATTTCCTAAGCCTTAACTATTTTCCAGACTCATGCAATATTAAAATATTTTTACTTAAAATAATACACAATAATAATCTCTACTACAAGTTCACTAAATTTCATTCAACTTGACTAGGTAGTTCACAATTGCGTAGATACTTCACAATCTAAGTTAATTTAACTATGTGCTAAAGGTACAAGATCATCCACAGCCCTGGAACTTATTCGAGCAATTGCTAAACTGACAATTTCCAAATCTTCACTACAAATTTACTGCAATTATTAAATCCTAACGTTTCCGCGAATTTGCATACACTAGTAATCAGAATTTCTTTAGAATGGATTCCACAATTAAATCAATTTAAAAATTTAAACACTCTTCACAACAGTTTTTTTCTCAACAATTTAAAACAATAATCTATTAAATTGCCTCTAAAGAAATGCCAAGCTTACCTTGTCTGACGACTGGCTCTGCTTTTTCGACAGGTCTCTGCTCTGCCTCTGTTGGGATGTCAGACGGGCGTTCGTTTTTTTTTCTTTCACTGGCACACTAGCACTTTTTTTCAGCACTGGACAGGATGTCCTTCACGTTGTAGCAGTTCTGGATGGTTCTGCTTTTTCTCACTTCACAACTCTTCTTGAGTTTGCCTCTGGACTGGATGTCCTCACGTAATAAATCCTGGGTGGGCTTACTACGCAAAAGGTGTGGTTGCCAATTTTTTATTTAATGGCTAACAATCCCACCTGCTGCCACCAATAATTTAAGTAGACTGTAGTGATTCTCTGGGTAGCGTGGTAGATTCAAATCTACAGAGAACAGTCTGGCTTAAATAACAAACGATAATTTTATTTAAAACAATTTCTTGACTATATTAGAATCTATTTACACGACACTTTCACGAATTTCTATGCCTCTGCTAACTGGATGCGACAGGGTGTCGAAATCTCAGGACGTACGAAAGTCTCTGAGTTGGAGAAAGGTATCTCAACAGTCTCTAGATGAAACTCTACTCGTCGGGTGACGATTTCACAAGATCAGCACTGGATCCTCACTGGACGACGGGACAAGGCAGGTTCACTGCCGGACGAGAAGTCGGTACCGAACTCTCCGCAGGTCGTCGGTTCGGCACAATCAGGGATCGGCTCCACTGGGGTCGTCGGATCAGTACAAGACAGCACGGCTCCGCTGGGGTCGTCGGATCGGCACAAGACAGGCACGGCTCCGCTGGGGTCGTCGGATCGGCACAAGACAGGCACGGCTCCGCTGGGGTCGCTGGTTCAAGTCTCGAACGAGAAATAAGCAGGAACTCGAGATAGGCAGCCTACGCCAGGCTACAAGAACGCGTCCTCTCAGGGTGAGAGAACCGTCTTCCAAATTATTAAGAGCTCCTTAATGGGGTTGACCGCTCAAAGGGTCACTGAGCTAAGACGCTAGCTCGGGAAACAAACAAGACTCGAGATGGGCAGCCTACGCCGGCTACAAGAACGCGTCCTCTCAGGTTGAGAGAACCGTCTTCAAAAAATATATTTTCTCCCTAAGGAGTGACCGCTCAAAGGGTCGCTGAGTTAAGCTGATCGATCGAGATCACAAGCAAGAACTGACGATTCGACTCCCTGCTTTTCCTTTTGAAACCTCCCAGCCTTTGTTCGCTGTTGGTTCTCGATTCGTTCGTTCTTGATTGGTTCTTACTTTTAATTGGTTCGTTTTTACTTTGCTCATTTTTGAGGTTGCTGATTGGGTAGAGACTCTCTGACGTAAAATGGGATCAGCTACTTAGCGCAGGTGGCTTGATTACCTAGTAGGTGGACTTAATCACCTGGCAGGTGCACTCCTAAACACCTGGGCTCTTTTCGGAACGAATCCCCTTTTGTCCTCTTCGATCCAAGTCCCGACCGTCTGGCGCCAGAGAGATGGAAATGTATTGTCCGGCTCTTTTACGACCTGTCGGCGAGTTTGCCTTTGGGAGGGATAATTGAGGGGTCCATCAATGAATCCTCACACCCTATACAAAAGGTTGTTCGCGTAGGAAAGTCCGCTTTTTTTAAGAACATCCACAGGATTAATTAGACCGTAAGTTTTATTTATTTTTTACTTATTATTGCTTATTTGTGCATTCCTCATTTATTATTGCCCTATACAAAAGGTTGTTCGCGTAGGAAAGTCCGCGTTTTTTTTAAGAACATCCTGGCTTTGGACGCCATCTTGATTTGGCGACAAAAATTGCTTGGCGACAAACATGTCTCGGATTCTACATCTTTACCCAAGTTTAAATTTGTTGGACATGAGACAAGCAAATCAGTGTAGTTGCTAGATGGTTTTGATTTGTTAATCATTAATATATATGATGGTTCAAGAATTATAGATGCAAAAACAAAATATCGATGTATTGCGTTCTATGATTGGTTACCGTTTTAAAATTTGAATTCTTTTTGTGTTCGTTGATGTCTTGGCTTTTAAGAATGATTGTACAGGTAACCCCCGTATAACACGGGAGTTACGTTCCAAAAAATTGCCGTGTTATACGAAACAAAGAACTAGTACGAAAAGGGGGGTTTGGTTCCAAAAATTTTAAAACATGCTATTATATTTCATAATTAAGATAAATATCTTTATTAAAATTTTCTTAAGAAGTAATATATATTAATATGAATTAAACAATGTTTTCTTCGTCATCACTAAGCACTCTTAACCAAGGATGTTTGCCTTTTGGCAAGATATCCTCATCCTCTGAGTGACAGCCACGAGATCAATGATGCCATTTATTTTTTAAGTCCTTTATTTCTCAATTCCGTTTTCTCCCTCGCTCCAGTGACGCTCATTAACTATGCTAAGAATCTTCCAGAAAGTTACGTCATGCCATGTCATGTATGTCCGTCTAACAAATTATAGATGAGCTAGTTTAAAAACAGCGAATCAGGAAATCCAGCTCCCTTGATTGACAAGACCATCTCCCCTGATTTGCGACCCCTGAAAAACTGATAAAAAGCGTGGAGAGGAAGAATACGCTCTCTTTTTTTTCCAATTTTCAGTTTCCGACTTTCCAGTTTTGTGAGAAAGAAACGCGTTAAGCGTTCTTGCCATTTTTTCTTTTTGATGACGAGCGGGGATCCCCGAGAGACGCCATGTCTCTTCTAAGCTAAGTTACTTTTTATTTAATTTATCTCGAGATAATATTCGCGCGTGTAGTTCTTAGGATATTCTCATGCTACACCGTTTAAATTAAACTTTCATAATGCGGTCCTTTTCGCATCGTTGTTCCAATCATTCCATAAAAGCACCGTGTTACACGGGGATGTTCCCAATTCTCGAACCGTGTTAGAGTGAATCCGTGCTATAAAAGCACCGTGTTATACGGGGATGTTCCCAATTCTCGAACCGTGTTAGAGTGAATCCGTGCTATAGAAGTGCCGTGTTATACGGGGGTTACCTGTAATTGGTTACCTCTTAACCCGGTCGCAACGGAATATATTAGTCATCTTTAACTTCCGTACTTGCCGTTGGGTTTCCGAAATTGCGATTTCTATCTTTAAAAGTAAGTGGCACATTTCTATTGATATTTTTGAGGTTTTTTTAATTAGAAATTAAATTAATTAATTATTTTTCGTGATATTGTAATTAAATTAATTATTTTTCGTGATATGATAGATTTATTAGCCGCTCACTTACCCTTGATTAGGTATGGCAGTGGATGGTTTGGCTGGACGTATAAATGCGTTTTTTTTTCAAAAATTTATGATGAATCTGTAGCAAAACCGGAGAGCTTGAAGGTGATTGATTTATTATTGCCCTATTCAAAAGGTTGTTCGCGTAGGAAAGTCCTCGTTTTTTTAAGAACATCCACAGGATTAATTAGACCGTAAGTTTTATTTTTTTTACTTATTATTGCTTATTTATGCATTCCTTATTTATTATTGCCCTATACAAAAGGTTGTTCGCGTAGGAAAGTCCGCGTTTTTTTTTGAAGAACATCCTGGCTTTGGACGCCATCTTGATTTGGCGACAAAAATTGCTTGGCGACAAACATGTCTCGGATTCTACATCTTTACCAATTTTATTAACAAGTTAAAAGAACTAAAGATAAAAAGCTGGAAAGCATAAATAAAAATTTCAGCGGCTCAAGAGATGGCGCCACCTCCGTGCTTGGGACAACAGCTGAGTCGGTCACTCTCCCTACTGACATCGTCAGGAGGTGCTTGGCTTTTGGTGGTCCATTCGGGTTGAGTGTTAACACCCAAGCACCGCTATTTAGTTGTCTATAGCTGCAAAGATAGAATAGACATGGAGTTAAAATGAAATAAAAACTGGTGTGAAATAATTAAGGGCCCAGTCGAGTCTAACGCTCAACATTACGAGTGACAAAGTCGCGGTCAAGAAAAGGGATAGTGCAATCTAAATTGCAGGGAAGATGGAATTACTGGAATTGAAGTCAGACATCAGGGTCCAATCGAAACACTCCGCAGGTACGTTTAGGTGTCTGCGGGAAGGCCTGCAAGTGTTGCAGGAAAGCATGAGGTCTTTTTTGTGAGCTTTTGACCGAAGGGTCATACGGAGATATAACGCTCTGAGTGCCTCGTTTGGCACCTGAGGTAGTTTTTGGAAAAAGTGTATAAGATGTGCTGTAAGAATTCAGCTATGGGTTTAATTTTAGTGTCCGAATGGATGACTTTATTCCGGACTTAGTAAGGGTCTCCAGTAATAGTCCGTAATAAACGGTTCTGAAAGTTCTGCAGTCTTACGTTTTGTGTACTTGTCGATGCCCAGATTTGGGAACTGTATGTAAGGATTGGTCGAATGATGGCTTTCTAGATGAGTAATTTGTTATGAAGGAAGAGCCTTCAGGCTAGAGCTGATAAATTTTGGTCCTGGCAATAGCAACGTTTCGCATCGCGCGAGTAATGTACTCGTTCCAGATTAATTTAGGATCTAGGACAAGTCCTAAGTAGCGATACCAATAAACCCAGTACACAGGCGTGCCAAAGAGAGAAATGGGGGGATATCCAAATAATCTGTGTTCTTTAACTTAATATCAAAACTATATTTGAATTAAG
This sequence comes from Meta bourneti, assembly GCA_933210815.1. Taxonomy (NCBI): domain Eukaryota; kingdom Metazoa; phylum Arthropoda; class Arachnida; order Araneae; family Tetragnathidae; genus Meta; species Meta bourneti. The sequence goes on along the minus strand of OW119934.1, from coordinate 103,733,404 downwards.
TGAATTTTCTGGAAAACAGCATACAGGCGCACTTCGAAGCATTAATTTTGACTCTCCAATCAGAGAGCCAGACCTCAAGTAGCCGTATGTGAATTCTCATTCGTGAAAGAATGTGGTTGATGTTGTTCGATTGGATAGGAATTGCGGTGTCGTCGGCGTATGTAGCCAACTCCGTGTGCAGTATTTTGGGCAGATCATTAATAAACAGGTTGAGGAGCTTCGGTCCCAAAAGGGATCCCTGTTGGCACAGATTGGGCTGGTGGAGGAATAATGATTAAGGTCAACTCGTACAGTGAAAGACCGTTTACTGAGATGTGAGTTGACGATAGAAATAAAGTGGGCCGAAAAACCAAGACGCATGAGCTTGTAAATCAGTCCATCGTGGACTGATATAAACGGTGTCTTACTCTTCAACTGGGTTTCCGCGGCCCTAACTCAAAATAGAATTATACAGAATGTAATTTGGTAGTTTTAAAAATAGAACGGTCTAAAAAGTAGAAATGCTTACTTCGACGAAGTTTTTGTGGGAAAATGAATTAAATGTTAAAGAAAAATATCGTCGTCAATTTTCGTCAAATTAATTTTTTTTTAGCTTTTTACGAAATTGAATTAGAATATATAAAACGAAAACGATTTTATTTCTTAAGTTTTACTATTTTGATAGAAAAAATTCATTTCTTGAAGTAATAAGAAAAGCATAAGAAAAGAGATTAGTTCATTTAATAAATCTATAGTGACACTAAATTTTATGGTAAAAAATATGAAGAAATTCTAAAAGAAAAACCAACAAAGTCAAAGTGAAAAAAATTTGTTTAGCTGTCTTCCCCCTAGATTAAATCCCCAGAATTAACCCAAATATTCGAATCCCAAATGATCCGAATCCAGAGGTTTGACTCCCAGAAATCCCGAATCCCAAGTGATTCAGATGATTTGAATACTAAATTATTAAAATAATCCGCATCCCAAATGATTAAGGTAGGTAGGTAGTTAAATTAACGTCGCAATGGAGCAACACAACGGGCTATTGGCAACGGTTCGGGATCAATCCCCAACGCAAAGGGCCGAGGACAACACCAAGTAAATTTGAACACCTGAGCTGGCACCCCACTCTCCAAACTTCCACACCAAGCCAACGTGAGGACATTTGAGGTTACGACAGTTTTAACGTGCACCAGCCCCCGTGTACACGACGGTCTTTGGTTGGACCTAGTTTCGAACTCGCAATCCTCCGATTTCTGATCCGTTACTCTTTCAACCGGGCTACCGCAGGAAGTTTATGATAAGGATATTTAAAAAGCTTCCAAAATTTCTCTATTGGGTCTTACATTTTGGTTTTCGGAAAATTTTTCTGTCGTGGCCTCTAATACCCTCACTTTGTTGTGGTGTGGAAGTTTGAAGATCGGAGTTGCTCAACTCGTCATCTGACCGTGGTTTTACGATGTGTTGTCCTCGGATCGTTTCCTTCGTATAGCTATAATGTATTTCTATTAAGTTATTCTACAATATTTCAATACACCTATAACAGATTCACACCTGCACACCGGATCTGACCGTGTTTCAAAATGACCAGGCGTTGTCCTTGGATCTTTCCCATCGGGAGCGATCCCGGACCGTCACCCATAGCCCGTTGTGTTGCTCCAGTGCGACGTTAATTAACTACCTACCTGCACACCAGTTCTCAATGGTAGCTTAGATGACGGGCACTTGATGAAATAGAAATGTGCGTCCCAAGTACTCAATATGTAACGTACATAAAAACCCTTTTGCAATTGTTGTTATATGCAACGAACGATTTGAAAACAGATTCCAGAAACGTTTTCACATTCGTCGTGTCTTTGTCCTTTGTTAGCCCTTGCGGGGATTCGTCCTCATTCAATATAACGTACAATCAACTATTCTGTAGCTCTGGTGTGGGAAGGAAGATGATCGTGGGGAGTCCATTTCTAGAAAGGTAAGTAAGAGGAGTTGGTTGCTTGTTTTCTGTTTTTATGGGCCGTATTTGGTCAAACACAAGACAGACAACAGAATGAAATAGGAAGAAAAAAAAGAAGGGTAGGCGAGGAAAAATGAAAAGGAGTAAAGATCATTCGGGTACCTCGGGGTTGTGATGCCCGTACACACGTAAAGATGTGCTACTGAGGGCGGTAAGTAAGGGGAAAGGGCTGCTAAATCCTAAATCGTGTGTGATTTTTTTGGAATAACTTTGCACTTTTTGTACCAAACGTTTAATCTGCCCTCCTTAGTTAGACTCGTTCAAAACCACTTGACTCAACTCTCCAGCTATCCTATACTTAGTGCTGTCAGACTCACATTTATATCTTCTTTTCAAACAACGCGGTAACCCAGTTGGAAGAGTAACGGATTAGCAACCGGAGGGTTGTGAAATTCAGTCCAACCCTGTCGTAACCTCAAATGTCCTCATGTTGGTGTTGTGTGGAAGTTTCGAGAGTGGTGTTCAGCTTACCTCGTCATCTGACGTCACGTGGCGGAATGAGTTTCCCAGCGTCACTCATTGCTTTTAGAGTACTAGTCGTTTGTACGTAAAGTACTCGTCGCTAGAGTACGATCTATCTACATCTATTTGAACGAAAACAGGATAGTTGTACAGGATAGTATGTAATTTGAGTTCTATATAACATGTCTTGGCGAGCTGTGCTATTGCAAAAATTACCAAAAGAAAAACCGGACTTGCTGTTTCTTCGATTTCCCGCCGGAGAGTATTACAAAAATGTATGGATCGCAAAGTGCAAAAGAAGATTCTTTCAAGCTGCAGTACTCGAGAATTGGTTCGATTCATTTGATTCAAAACGTCTATAAACATGATCTGAGGAATGAACTTTTGGGATCTCATAGCAGGAAAGTATTGAGTAAAACCTTCTAAAAATCTTCTAATCTTCCAAACGAAGCTGATATCAAACAGACAGCTTTATTATACAGATTAGGAAAGAGAAATATTCGCAAACGAGCCCTAGAAAATATCCCCGAAAAAACTGAAAACATTCAATAATCAAGAAATTCCGAGTGAGAAACTTCAATAAAGCTTTGATACTGAAGTTGCAAACCAGAAAAGAATAAAAGAACTGCAAGTTGAAAATCAAAAACTGCATCCTTCAATTGGAAAATCAAACACAAATCTGTAGAAAAAAGATTATTTGTATTAAAAATAAATAATCGTAAGAGAAATTTAGAACGAAATTTAAAGAGAAATTAAAAAGATAAGTAAAAAGGGAATAGTAGGAAAGTTTTTCACAGATTCGCAACTTTTGATGCATTTTTGGCATTAAGAAATGAAATGATGAAGGTGCTACCAATACCATTGCTTTGAGAACATTATAAAACATGTATCTACCTTCGAAATCATTAGGAAATGCCACTACCGTCCATTTTAGCTTTGAAAAGATGATCTAAAAGGATGCACTTTTTTGAAGGGGTTTTAGTCCCAATTCATTCTAAGCGTTATGAAGACTAAAGGCGGCAACATGACTGAAGCTGAAAATTTTAAAATTATTTGTTTCTGTGAAATGAATATTGATTATCGGTGTTTGCTACGATTTGGCAACAAACAAAGTGATAGGACCTTAAAGCAATGTTCAAGTTGTCATGGCAAAAAGTCTCATTAAGTATTGGAAGCAGCCAATTTATTACTTTGACCAGCAAATGACAAAACTATTATTATTTAAATTAATAGAAAAACAGAAGAAATTGGATTCAAGGTGTTAGGTATCGTGTCAGATTTGTGGGAAAACATCCGCATTTGAAAGGAATTATCAATAACACCTGCAAACAGATCATTTTCAAATCCAATGGCTAATACAAGAAACACCTGAGTTTTTGCTGATTTCCCTCATCTTTTTAAGTTTTTAAGAAACCATATATTAGAAATCGGAATAAAACTACCCTCTGATAAAGTGATTCAAAAATCCGTATTTGAAAAGTTATTGGAAGACGATTCGGGTGAATTGAAAATATGCCCCAAATGATCTTGGGGCACATTCAAGTTAGAAGCAATGAAAGGCACAATAGGAGAATGGCAGCACAACTTTTATAGGATCGCGTTTCAAAGGCATTAGACTATTATTTGCATAGAAACAACGAATTTCATATCTATCATTGGTGGTTGTTTTGACGTTTTCAATTCCAGGATTCCGATAAGTGACAAATATTTACGCTCAAACCAGAGCCTCAGATGGATGTTCTGCACAAAGCAAAATATTATAATGAAGAGTGTCGGTAAGTCAAACATGCCATTTTTCACAAAAACGGTGGTTACTTTCCATTTCATCTTTAATTGGACTTTGGAAGTTTATTCAACAGCCTGAACTGAAATACATTTTAACCTGTAGAGTAAACTAAGATTCTTTAGAAAATCTATTCAGTCAAATAAGAGACTTAGGAAAATTTTACGACCAACCTCTACCCATCGGCTTCAAATACAGATTACGACAAATTCTTTTATGCAATAAACTCCCACTACCTTCATCTAGTGATATAACTAACGATACGAGTGATGATGAACAGTTTTTAATTTATTTAACTCTCTTGTTAAAGTTAAGAATTAACCGAGATGGAAGAAAAGCAAATGGACACATTTGAATTCGATACAGTGCAGTCACTGAACTCAATAATTGAAGATATAGTTCGAACTCAATCATTAAAAAATCCTGCAACTTCAACAGTTGAATCATCTTTTAATAAGACCACTCTAATGAAGCATTAAGATCTATTGCCAGTTACATTGCTTTTAAAGTGCATGATAAAAGTCTGGGAAATATACTGTTTATCTTCAGCAGGAAAATAATCAAGGAAATAATCTTCTCTTTAAGTAGCCTTGGGTTAAAGTAACCAAGAGTTGAGTGCCATTCTCCATTGTTCACAATGATAATTATATACTGAAAAAAGATCTCTTTCGTACCATATATTCGTTGAATATAGTAAGCAGTCACTTTTTCTTGAGCATCTGAAAGGCTTCAAATGGGAATATTTATAAAATACTTCCCGAAGAAGGAAAGTACATTTTAACTCTACTCGATGGGAAATTAAAATACATAAGTATTGATTTTTAAATTTTATTCTACAGATTACCTAAAAATATTGTTATAAATAAATAAATAACCTTTCTTTCGTGCTTATACCAAAGTAGTAATATTAGTGATACGTTTTAAAAATAAAAACTGTTTTGCTTGATTTGTATGTCTTTACACATGCCTGGGAGATGTGTACATTAGCTCTTCATGCATTTCTCTGCATCTGATCTGTATTTCTATACTCTATTATTTTACACAAACTGTCCAAATGTCCCAAAAAAATTGTCATTGTGGCATTCCAGAAAATGAGGCTTCAGGTACACTGCCTAATAGAGTAGTTTCTTACAAATCCCAAGTTCATTATTAATTCCTAAAATTAATCCTAAACTCGATTCAACCAAAGACAGCGGCGTACTTGGGCTGTTAACTTTGTCGTGGTCTCAAATGTCCTCACGTTGGCGTGGTGTGGAAGTTTGGAGAGTGGGGTGCCAGCTCAACACCTCGTCACCGTGGTTTAAAATTACGAGGTGTTGTCATCAGGTATGATTAATCGGGATGAATCCCGGACCGTCGCTAATAACCCGTTGTGGTGATCCAATGCGACGTTAATTCAACTATCTTAATTTGAGGCTATTCATAAAATTGGGAACCCAAGGTACCCTTGTGATCTATTTTTTTTCGCATGGGGCTTTCTTACTGCCTCTGATAAGCATGAGGGGTCGCGTGTTTTTAGACACAAGACATACAATATAAGTACTAGACATACACACACAATCAAACTTTTACTGACACAGAAGAGAGAAATACGCCGAGGGAGGAATCGCACCGAGCGCCGCCAATTCAAAGGTTGCTAGTACAGTGGCCATACCCACTAAGCCACGATGGCCCCTTCACTTGCTTCTATCTGCCCAGATTCATTTTGGTCATTCATTAACGTCGCTCTGGAGCAACACAACGATCTATTGGCAACGATCCGGGAACAATCCCCAAAGGAAAGATCCGAGTATAACAACACGCAATGTTGAATCACGATCAGATGATGAGGTCAACACCTGAGCTTGCACCCCACTCTCCAAACTTCCACACCACGCCAACAGGAGGACATTTGAGGCCACGACAGTTTTAACGTGCACCAGCTCCCGTGTACACGACGGTCTTGGTTGGACCGAGTTTCGAACTCGCAACAATCCGATTGCTAATCCGTAACTCTTCCGCGGCTTCAGATTCATGTTTTAATGTTCTTTTGTACTGCGTTCTGTATTTTCTGTTGTCCTTTTTGTGTGTGTCGAGACTAAGGATGTTTGCAATGCATTGGAAGCGTGAAAAAAATATGCTCTGTCTTTTCATGGCAACCGCAAAAAACAACGGTTTACAAGGACATTTGAAAAAAAAACGCGTCGTCCAATCGGAAACAGCGGTTTTTTCGTTGTCAAGCGGATCGATGCCGTGTCGTAATTACTGGCACACGCGCCTTAATTGTTTAAGTCGAGATTAAAGCGAGCTCCGTCAAATATTCATCAGCAGTGCTCCCCGCGGCACGCATGCGCGGGTTGCCATGCCAACGGACTCCTCCGTCTCATCTGGGGATTCTTTTCAATATTCAGTGCCCTTTCCCTTCTGATTGGACGAGTGCGAAAAGATTCGGGTGATGGATAATAACGAATATTGAAGGAGCCTGTCAGAGATGTTATCTGACAACTCTCGCGGGGAGATCACTAATGATAGCGTCATCCGGGGACGCTTTTTCATCTCTCACGCTCAGAGGAAGAACTCAGTGGAAAACAGGGTTTCAAATTCATGACTTGAGAAGAAATCTATTTAACCCTCCAAGCGGTTTTGACGAGATATTTTGTCCATCAAGATCTGACCGATTTTGCTAATGAAGAGATACATCGTTATCAAGAGATTGCCAATTTTTTGAGCTGGTCAGTTTTGCTAATGACGAGATACCTCGTGGAGACAACCACCAGGAGGGTTAATACTAGCACAATTGAATCTGCTGAATTTAAGAATATAATGAATTGAGGGAATACAAATTGAAAGCATGCAAATCACTGGATTATAGCACTGTTGGGCATAATCAACTCATTTTTCCAATCGATTGATTTATTAGCTAAAACTTCAATTAGGATTAAATAATCATGACTACATTAATCATGATAGAAAAACTAGTCATTATCATAGCAAAATCAATGTGTCATTAATCATTCAATCATTAATGCGTTAACTAAGTTCACATAGTAGAGGTATACAAAATTATTTGAGCAATTTGTTTTACTTTGAATTTACATGATTTTCTGGAATCGATTCAAGAATTTTATTCCTATATAGAAGTCCCGAGAAGGATTGGAATTTTTGGCCTCTCGGGACAAGATAAATAATAAAATAGTAAAAGCCCTTCCAATTCAATAAAATTAAGTAACTATAATTGAATAAGATAACATTTCTATTATAATAAAATTATTTTATATATTTATTGGGTTGAAAGCAGTAAAATCAATGATGAATAAGATCATATGGTGTCGGAAACAAATAGATCAAATCAAATGTGATGGGCAAAACCAGTGCTGTTGAGAAAGTTAAAAATTTGGGTGAGGTTCCCCCAAGCATGTCATCTAACTGGTGCATGAGCTAAAATGAATAAAACTTTCAAGATTAAGCTCTGTAAAAATCTGATTTACAGTTAGGTTGGTAGGGTTTTTATGACGCCCTATTTGGCATTGCTGCATCGAGTAATACCAAGTGATAAATATACAGAAAGAAAGTTTTACTATCACAGAAGAGCGAAAACTCAACGGCATGCCTACTGAGTCACAAAAAGTTAAAGAATGACTCCACACTGCTCAACTTCTCCAAGATGTCTATGTGACATCTGGTTTCCTTGATGCTTCCAGTGACCAGTTTCAATAAAAGTTTCTTTTTCATTTCTTGGTCACTGCCGCTTTTTCAAATATGTTTTGATGACATTTTTAAAATCCCGATAGGTTCAATGACGTTTGTAGTGGAGTATTTCATTACCTTTTATCCCAATGTAGGAGGGAGTCCAACAAAAAAGGTCAAAATGCATATTTCGAAGCTGATCAATTGTTTTCAGATATTCTAGAATAAAAGGATGACTGGAATGATCATGATGTTTTAATGACACTTAATGAGTCAGTGAATAGGATACATTTCTTATGAGCATGCGTGAAAATATAACCAAGTACCGTCATAAAACCGTTGTTTTGGTAGTAGAAATTGAACATCCGGAGTGGTTGGTTTTGTTTTGGGGCTTCATGGCGGAAGGGCTATATTTGGCCAAGCTGCGCCAAACACAAGGCAGACAACTTCAAGCGAAAAGGTGAAAGAAAAGAGGATTGGGGAATAGAATAATAGGATAAAAGCAGAAAAAGATCGTTTGGGTAACCCAGGAGCGCGACACTCGTGTTTACTAAAGACAGTAAACCCATGGGAAAAGAAAAGATCACACAGGTACCTCGGGCCCGTGAAGCCCGTACACAAATTTAATGCAAAGAAATGCAAAGACCTGTCGATTTAGATGCGACAGTTTAAATATTAATTAAATCAGTATAATTTTCTTCATGCTTTGTAAAATGTTGTCTGTAATTAATATCTGAGGTATGATTAAAGTTAGTGAAAGGATTTCGCGGGGTAACTGAAATTGTGATCATGCCAGGGTTGAAAATTGTAAAGTTTAGTTTGGGCAACCGGAAGAAAAGAAATTTCAGATCAACTGATCAAATTCGGGATTCTGATGTGGAAAGGGATATAAAAGATTTCTTAGCATTTGAAATACGGACTATGATTTGAGCGATATAATGGATGATGCGGAAACTAAAATAGTATTGAAGGGATTGTGATTGAATCCAACAAAGGTTCAAGACTCAACACATCAACTATTTACAGAAGTTCGTAAAGCTCCTGAACTTAAAGGTAAGGCCGCGTGATGAATGGTGTTCAAAGCTGATTTTCTAGAGGACCCTAGCAGCCATAATCTAATTTTGATCGTATCTAAGCTCTAGATACATTTTTAACGACCGATCAGACCCCATGATCAGTGTGATAAAGCTTAAAGTAGCAAGCAATTCTTTTGCCTCCCTTGCATAATTGTAAAATATGAGGTTGAATGGCTGGTTTCCAGTCAAATGCTACGCCTAAAATGTTATAGGGTCCCAGTACATTAACTAAAATATCATTGCAGAATATTCTTGGATCCGGATGAAGAGCTCTTTTCATACAAAAATGGATGCATGCAGTTTTATCCGAAGAAAGGTTAAGTCCATTTTCATTTGTCCAGTTTGCTATTTTACTTACAGTTGTAATTGTCTTTCTATTAAGCGGATGTCTTTCCACCGCACATGAAATTTGAAGGTCGTCAACATGTTTCCTTTTATATGAGGCGTGTCACTGCAAAAGGGCTATCTATATCCACAGGCATAGGCATTCGGTTGAAAATGAGTTCAATGCTGTTTTAACAGCTCTGCAGCTCGACGCATGTACTGGTAAATTGTTGATGCATCAAAGAGGGTTTTATCCGGTGGAAAAATACAATCAAACATCGGGTGTCGCGGCAAAAGGTTCCATATTTACAAGCATGAACGCGTCAAACAGGCCTATATCCAACGAACCAATCAGATCTCTCGAAATCCCGCGCGAAAGGACAAGCTTCGTCAGTGTTGACTCATTCGGTCTGGTTTTATTGTGACATTGTGTATAATGATTGTTTACGTTTAGCAACGGGTGTTTTTCGATGTTCATTTTAATCTTGCAAAGTGAAATATGTTACAACAGTGACTTAACCAATGGTAAATTGATTGTTAAAAAGGGTGTTAAAATAAGGTAGATCGCATTTCCAGATGAAATACCATTGGGAGTCACGTTGAAAGCAGCCAAGATTGATGATGTTAAAACCCTTTTGAAGAAACACTTTGACGAAACCTGGGAAACAATGGCAGAATGCTCTTTCTATAAAAATGTGGTCTTGGGAAACACGGCCAAGATGTCAAGGCACGGAAGACCTCGGAGCAGATGACGAGTTTTGTGCATACAGATGAGCGACTTGCTGAACGAGCGTAATGTTTTCAGAACTTATCTTCTAAAATGTACGTTGTTGATTTTGAGAAAGGGTTTTAGTTCTATTTTTTGTAGGCAAGTAATGATTTCAAATAATGAAAATAAAGGTTAGCTAGTTCATTGTATCTGACTGTGTTATTGTGTCAAAACAGCCTATATATCCTTATGTTGGCGCAAGTTCCTTTATCCATTTGGTTACAGCAAAAGATTCCATATCCAAATTTTGAAGCTACTTTACATCTCTTTTATACATTTTACGTTTACTTTCTTTGTTCATTTTGATATTATGAGTTGGTAAGAATAATTCAAAAGAGTTTTGTAGCCCCCCTATTACCACTTACAATTTATTTTCAAGTTTTTCGCAAGTACTGGGAGTGGATATAGGCCCTTTTGCGATGGCACGCCTCATATATGGAGGCTTTGATTGATTGATTATTGGGTTTTATGGCGGATTCTATTTTAAAATTGAAGAAGATTCTTTTACCTTCCATGTGGTTTCGACGAGATATAAGGTCCATCAAGATCTGACCAATTTAGCGAGATACCTCGTCAAGATATTGCCAATTTTTTGATGGTGAGATCTCGTCATCATAAAATAACGGCAATATCTTGATGACGAGATATATCGTTATTAGCAAAATTGGTAAGATCTTGACGGACTAAATATCTCGTCGAAATTACTTGGAGGGTAAGGAGCTATTAGAGAGATGCTTAAGCATAATATAATTAATGCTACCTGGACCAGGAGAAAATTTATGAACTAGAGATACAGCCTTTTTTATTTTATATAAGGTAGTTTCCACTATAGGGCAGGTCAAGATTTGAGGTAAAGTTAATTTTATTCTTTTCAAGTCAATTTTTGGATATTTTTAAAGCTGTCAGAATAGTTGTCTGAGCTGGATGTATTCGAAAGTGATGAGGCTATATCTTTAGGAGTGGACTGTAATTGGTTATTGTATTCAAGAATTGATATTTGTCTGTAAAGGTAAATCCCCGAAACTTGTTTGATTCTATTCCATAATTGTTTACTTCTAACGTTGATGCTATTTACATCTTTTAACACAAGAATCCCTACGCCTTTGTATCTTCCGGAACATCGCTTTTGCATTTTTGTTACAAATAAAGTTTTCAGTTGTGTTGGATTTCTTTTCGAAGCATTCAATAATCTCCTCTAATTCCTGTATGCATCCTTACATCCTCAGGGCTTTTTCTGTTTTGTCAGCTTATTCGAGACTTTTTTTATGGAAGCATCTGCACGATTTATAATGATATCCGGTATTTTTTCTGCGATAGCATTCATATAATGGTCACTATTATAAAGTCTCGAAAGTGACGAGGTATGATGTCCAGAAAGGCAGATTGAAGAAGTGCAAATCACCAGATCTATGGAATGATGGGTCATTGAAAGTAAGGGAAAATAGGTGGGTTCGCCATTATTCATTATGCATAAATCATTATTAATTATTCTTTCTATTTGTTTTTCTCTTTTTGATTAGTGTTTGTACCACCCCAAAGAATATTATGACCGTTCAAGTCACCAAACGAAATAAATAGTAGGGAAAGTTGGTCTGAGATGATTTTAGTCAGATTTGTCAATATATGTATTAGGCGGTACGCATAAATTGTATATGGTTATTAATAAATGGATGTGAATTCTAACTGCAGCAGCTTGAAGATTGGTTTGTAAATTACCAATTTGTAAATGGGAGGTGAGTAGTGCAACACCACCATATGCTCTTTGTGCATTATATTATTGTCTTGTCTAAAAATACTAAAATGATGGATATTTGCAGTATTCAGGTAAATTTCCTCAAGAGCGATAGCTGGTGTATGTTTATTATGCCTTTAAAGTCATTAATTTTATTCCTGAAGCCCCGTCAGTTCCAGGAAACAAAGAAAGTCACGGAAATTAAATATAAAAGTGAAGCTGAAACTAAGTTTTTCGTTCAGAAACGAGATTTAGTCTTTCCCGACCTTTGTGGCTCCTAATCTTCACCTTCCATTGATAAAGTATCGATTTCGGAGTAATTGGCTAAATCTTTATTTTTACAGGAGAAAGGACCAGAATCAATCAATTTTGAGAGGAATCAGAAATTTGAGATTGTTGAGGCCCAATGAAGTTAGATCCAGCCAAAAGAGAAGTTTGGGAAGAACTTCTGGCAATTTTAACGTTGGTTTCATTTTAGGATTGGAATGCTTTTTAATCGATTTGCTTGGTTTTCGTTTCCTGAAGTATTTGAAGAGGCTGTATCTGATATTTTAGAAAAAGAGGGCATAATAGTTAGGTTTCTTGAGGGATTTTGTTGGTTGGTTTGCTTGGAAATAGCTATATCTATTTGGGTGGCAGTAGTATTGCAGGTTTTCTTTACTATTTTATGGGCTTCTGGGAATGAAATGTTTTGCTGTATTTTTATGGTTTGTTTCCCTTTGCCATTTAGGGCAAGATTAGGCGTAAGTTGGATGATCTTCCCTTGCAGTTGACACTGGGAGAGACTTCGGTTTTATGTTCTGAACTTGGCACAGGTGTCCTTGCTTCGATAAGAGTGGCCCAATCTTTAGCATTTGAAGCAACGGACGGGATAAATGGTCGACAATTATTACGAGTATTAAAGGTTAATATGAGGTCATTTTTGTCCGTTTCAGGGAATAGTAATTCTTCTAACATTAATGACTGACTGTTCTTATAGGGATTCTAAAATGTTCTGTATCATGGAGCAGATCGGATTCGGAAATTACGCCTCATGAGGTATTTCATGTTCTATGGGGTGTAACAGTCACTCCCACTGTGCTCATTGATTTCATTTTTTGTATGTTTAAAATTTGATTTTTATTTGAAACTTCTACAAGTACGTCTCTTGCTTGGTTTTATTTATACTTTTCGTTTCGCCAACCACGCTCAATATTATTTTGGGAAGTAATATAGCTGATACATTTTTAAACTTCCCTCTTAATAATTCCCTCATAATAAATCTTTTTTCTTCAGATGTATTTTATCATTTTCATTAGACTGGTGCTCCACTGAAGAACTCAGTTTTAATTTATTAGTTTCCATGTTTGTATAGTAGAATTTCGGCACCAGGGAGCATAACAAGGGGGTATAGATTCCAGCACTATCCGGGGACTATACGAAGCCGAGTCACCTCTATGACTGCCCCAGGGAGCTAGTTGGTGATGTTGTCTACTGGACAGGAAGCAGCTTAGAAGGAACACATTTATTTTAGACGATCTGCTTTTCGATATGTACAAGTGCGCATTCTGAAACATATACAAGCTATTACTTTACAGCACATGCGCAGGCTTCCGATTCGTCTCGAACATGTTACCAGATTCTATTTACATATATAACAAAGGACCTTAGTCCAAACAGGATATACACACAAGTCGATTAATGTACTCGGACCAAAGCGCATTTCCTGTTTATTCGAAACATGAGTAACTTATTGGGCCCATATGTTGTCCCTAGGATCACCTTTTCCGAAGCAAAACCTTGGGTGGTTTAGAGCTGAAAGCAACAGAGAGTAAAAACCTTCTCAAGGGGAGACCTCACCTTCGAAGAGGAACCACTATGGGGAGGGAGCAAAGGCAGAAGGGTAGCGAGGGCAAAACGAATGGGAGGAGAGATCGCTCTGGTATCTCAGGGCTGTGTAAAGATGTGCTCCTGAGGATAAAATGAATATTAAATTTTAATTTTATTGTACTTAGGGTGTTTCGAAAATTTCAAGCCAAATTGAAAAAGGTGGTAGAGGGGACCCGAATCAAAGTATGTGTGTCCGGAAATGCCACGTTTCGTTGGTAGATGACGCTGTTTAGGTCAGTCGATAACATCGTTTCTGTGACGTAAGGCTCTAAGAGCATGTCAGGTTACAGCTGTGGTGTGGGGACGAGCGTTATCACGCTGAAACAGACTGTCCACAACACAGTTCATGTTCATGAATGCTCTCATAACGGGTTGGATCACCTCTCGGATTTCAGGGTCGTCGGGATAATAACGAGGGAGATCCTGCTGTCATACGAAATCCCTCCCCAAACCATAATGCCCGGAGTTGGTCCGTTATGTCGGAGAGTACTCGGCAATATATTCGAGTTATATTTAAATAAGAGTTATTTCAAAACATAAGTACCTTCAAAAGAAATACAACCATAATTTATACCTAATAAATTTTATAGTCACAGACATAGACAACATTTAATCTAATTGAAACACAACTTTATTCTTGACTTTTTAAGTAGGTAATTTATAGCATTGACTTTTTAGATTAGCTAGTGTTAACTGTTGCTTAAAATATGATGAATGCATATCCCTTAAGTACAGAGAGATAAAGGGCTTGGAAGAGAATAGAGTTAAGGAAAAACGGAGTTGTCAGGAAATGTTATTACTCTCAAAAGTGCGCAAATATATTTTTAATCAAAACGAAATGTCCAATTTTGTGTTCAAATTTCACAAAAAGGGGCACATCACATTCTACCACCTGATCAGATTTAAGTTAATGATGCACGGCAATAGTGTTTACTAAAGCAGACTTTAAAGAAAAACTGAAACTTAATACGGAAGTAAAGCTTACCCTTTTGCCCGAGTTAGAAACAATCGAGTTCGAAAGTAGTTGTACGCTACTACTGTCTGTGAAGTTGAACTCGATTAGAAGGCTCCCGATGTTTCACTAATGGTAGAGTTCGCATAATCTACAGGATGACCCCCTTTTTGTGTGAACCATAGAGGAGAGATAAGGGATCCTTATCTCTGCTCTATGGTGTGAACCTTTGAAGTTCCTAATGTATTTTTTGTGCTGTTCAAGCACAATTTGTTGATCAATCTCAATAACTTAAACAGTGGTTTGAATTTAGTTTCATCTATAGTAGTCATTACTAGGCCGTTTAGATCGCATTCTCCTTTACAATGTGTTTTTTACTAATGAGTACCATCCTTGCAAGTGTAGGTTTAAATTACCGCGGCCTTTCCAACAGCTGGAACTTTTGGATGATTGTTAAACAAAGTCTACTCCCATCTCAGATTGAAATAATTAACCCTCTTGGTGGCTTATCTTCGGAATGAAAATTGCCCTGTAGTGAACAGCCTCTGGTGCTGTTCCAAACTGTCTGGGTAACTAACTACTTTATACAAAACGAAGCAAGTTCTGGGCAAGGGACAAATTGTTTCCCTACTTGCATCTTCATTTCCTGGAGTTTTCCCTCAACAAGGTATTTCGTCATTAGCAAAACTGACCAGATCTTGGACGAGATATCTGGTCGAAATACTTGGAGGGTTAAGCTCTTCCTGTACCAGTACGCCCCTTCCTATCGGCCCTGAAAAGGAGCCCCTGCAACGTTAAATAAACGAAATTAATGGAACGTTGACCTTCAGGACATTTTTCTTTAAAGTGTTATTTCTTTATTCTTATCTAAATAGCCTTGAAAATGGATCCTTAGAGGACTAAGGATCCATTTTCTATAATGTCTGTCATACTTATAAACTTACAGCTATAATGAAAACGGCCTAATGAATCTCGACTAAAGTAACTATCACTAATTAACTTACAGCTGTACAAGGACTCAAAAATGTATTGGTATACAAATATTCAAGAATTTAATTAAAAGTCGGTAACTATTACATCAAAATTAAAAGTGTTTTCACTTCGTTCAGTATACTGTACTAAATAGACTGTAATGATTAAAATTAAATTAAATAGTAGACAAATAAAAAAATTACACTTTTTATATTCGCAGTAAAAGTAGTGGTCAAAAAGTATTGGTACGGTCTTGGGAAAAATGGAATAAATAAGCAAATTTCTTGGAGCTCTCTATTAATCTATAATTTAAGAGACTAAATCCGAAATTGGTAAGTTCAAGTTTTCACAACAAATTTGGAAGTATGGGTCAGAAAAAAGATATCTATTGACACATCATTTTACACTGAAATGGTGGAAAAGTCTGAGATATCAATTAAATGTTTGGTGTGTACTGTTCATAATATAGTTTTCTAGTGCCAGGAGACAAATTTAATTGAAAACAAACCATGAACTGGATTTTCAAAGTGAATGAAGATGTATCATTAGGGGCATTCGTTTTTTTACTTAAAGTCAGACAAGTTACACTGACTTTTGAAGACCAACGAATATTTAGAAGTTCTAATGGTAAAATTGTTTGAATATTCTTTCATAGTCAATAATCTAGTGATAAAACCATTTACAAATAAAGCGAATCAAAGGAGCAAATCACTTTATTAGTAAAACTGACGATATCTTGATGAACGAGCGTCATTAGAAGAAAACTGACCAAATCTTGCTCTCGTCATCATCGAAGTATCGGTGATATCTTGATGGATTAAAGGATTCAAGAATTGGTCAGATCTTGATGGACGGGATATTTCGTCGAAACCACTTGGAGGGTTAAAACAACTTACATAATAAATTATTTATGTACTATCGCAATAGTCCTTCGTGTACGGCACTAGTTTCCAAACACAGATGACGGTAGGGTGACAAACCAATCCTATCAAACTTCAAATATCTCCCTCTCTTTTACATAAAAAGGTATCGTACCTCTCCCTTCCTTAGGAAGTCTAACTTCCGAAACATTTCCTAGAGCGTGATTTATTTTATAAAACACAAATTAAATATTTTTCATCTATACATGAATAAATCTTGTTCTTATGATTAAAATATAACTTAAAACTGATACGTATTTAGAAGAAATAATAGTTTCTAAATACATTTCTGAATCTTTTTCTGAAGCAAAGTGAAACTATTTAATGGATCATGGGAGGGCCTTTTTCTCTTATCCACTGCATGTTGAAGCAGCAGCGTCAATCGAAGTACCACACAGTACACTTCGCGTAGATAAGTCTGAAAACAGTCGACAAATCTTCTAAACAATGCGAACATTACCTAGATTCTATAGGAATAGAGGAGAAAGAGGAATAAGTCAATCCTGAAATTATTTTCTGGATGTGTACCTGGGTTGGTTTGGGGTTTTGTGGCCCATATGTGGCCATACTGAGCCAGACAACATCAAGTAATGGACATACACGCACAAGGACATTTTTACTAACACAGAAGAGAGAAATACACTCAGGGAGGAATCGAACCTGTACCTCATATAACTCTTAGGTAATGGGTACATGGGTTTGAGTTTACGTTTGGTTCGTTTTCTCTACGATCAGTTTTGCTAATTAGACTTACAAAGTGGAACATTACGAACATCCATACCCAGACCGAGATTCGAGCCCAGGGCTAGAAATGGATTATTCAGATACAGGGCTACGCATTCGCCAGTTCTATTTGATGCATAAAGGATATTTTTATAGAGATTAATCATTACTTTTATTCGATATGGAAATGTTTAAGAATTGGTGTTTGAAATGCCGGAAAACGAATATTTTTAAATGTCGTATTTTGCTTTATTTTGTGAAGTTTCAGTCTCATTCAAAATGAGACTGAATTTATAAATACATAAATAAAAAAGCCATACCTAACCACATAGTACAAAATAAAGGTTTTGATGATCAGGGAAATGTAAATTTAGCTTGAAACAAATTACAAATAGAAAAATTTCAGTCAACTTTTCCATCTTTTGTAATGCGTCTTGTAAAAAATAAAGTATAAAAGCTGAACGAAAACAATCTTGATATGGGTTCATATCATATCCAAAAATATAGGGTAAATGCACGTAATATGGAACACCGTAATATCTTGAAAGAAAATGTATTGGAATTTCCATGAAATGTTTCTGTGTTGGAAGGCATCTATATTCTGTTTTAGCGTCAATAGACAATCCGGTTTTGAAATAAAAGCGTTTTTGTATTTGGAGGTGTTGAAAATATTTTAGAGGCTTATTTAAAAAGCCAATTAGACCCAAACACTATTGAATGGGTCGGTCAAATCGAAGGGGCCGTATGGGATAAATAAATTCTCAGTATTTTTGTTTGTTAACAAGAGTGCAACTATAAATAAAAGAAAGAATGCACACTACTAATGAAATGTAACTGTTTTTATCTGTGCATATGTCTTGCATATACTTTTATCAATACATTTAAACAAAGTAGTTCTCCGGCTTGTTTAATTTCCATCCATCTATTCCAGACCGTTCATCTGTTTTCCCTTTCCTCAACAGCACACAATATGGAGCATTTTTCATAATTCGTGTATTTTCCATGTTTTGAAATTTATTTTGAAAATAATGCATGTTTCATATTATAGAATATTCTCTGTGGCAAATGAGAATTTTCAATTAATTTAAAATTAACTAATCAGTATTCTTTGCCAAAACTTAGAGAATTGAGTTTGAAATACTATATCCATGGAAGAGGACAAAATTTAAAAATGTAAAATTAAACGATAAAAAAATAAAATTACTACACGTGAACAACGAACACAAGTTTCCCTTTCTTTGAGAACTTGCTACACTTTAAAGCTAATTTTTTAAAATTCTGATTGAGTTTTGAATGGAAACCACGTACCTCTTTAGAATGGCTATTGAGTGTTACTTGGCTATTGAGTGCAGCTTTCAATAAAACCAAGTAATTTTATTTGAAAGAGAAAAGAGAGAGAAATGTAATTTTCAACCTAAGTCAAAATTTAAAATATTTTGAATCAATTCGATTAGGTACTAGTCTTGGTACGAAAGGTTTTGTGCTGTATGTTTTACCTCTTTTAAAAAAGAAATTCCACGTGTGTTAAACCAAGGAGGAAAACGTTCGAGGAAAGTAAATCGAAATGTCCAGAAAATGAACACGTCTTTAACAATATTGAACACAAAATAATCAATTTCTACCTTGTTCTAGCGAAAACATTTGAATGTTTTATTCCGCAAATTTTGTATATTTTGAAAAGAAAAATAAGTGATGTATTAGAATTTACATACTGTAAAAATAATTGCTTTTTCGGTAGTACTAGTAAAACAATCCAAGTAATCGCAATACTCAATATACATTCAGGGTTCTCCAAAACTACCAAATTATGGTTAATTTTTAAGTTTCGTTACTCAGATGTTTTTGCATTAAACCTTGTATAAATATGTAAGCAAAGGAAATTCAAATAACGTATTCCTTAAAATAAATATGCTTTATAAAATAAATAACATATTGAATAAAATTTATGTGATACACAAACACAGACAGATGTAAAACGGGAAGACGTACAGACAGACTGACGTTATGAAGTTCAGTCATTAAATGAATGTGAGTACTCGTAGTATGCAGTTTCCTGAAAATATACCCAGTCGTTTGGAAGTAGTGCGGGAACACGCATATACATGAAAGCACATATTTTGCATTGGGGGGGGGTATTTCAATTAACGTCACACTGGAGCAACACAATGGGCTATTGGTGACGGTCCGGGATCAATCCCAAAGGGAAAGATCCGAGGACAACACCACGTAATTTTGAACCACGTATTTTGCATTGGAATGACACCAAAAGGACAAATAAATTGAAAAGATTCAATATACAAACACTCCATTTTGGTTTATATGAACTCTTATACAGCACTTTTTAGGAATGGAATCGGGATTTTATTTTGGATCAAATAAAAACAACTTTTTATGCCAAATGAATATCTGAGCTTTTTCGTATTTTTTAGTTTGGACTTAGTGTAGTATACTAAATTTAGTCAGACTATGAATTTTAAAAATTAAGACATACAGTATTAAAATTATACAATATCAGTTGTTCTGAGAAAAAAAATGTTTTGAAGGGAGTTGTTTCGCAAATATAAAATCTATGGCGGGAGGGGACTATAAAAGTATTAGAAATACGGTTTTTATATTCACTTTATTTCGAAGAAAGTGTATTCAGTGATAAAATGAAGGTATTTAATTAACGTCGCACTGAAGCGACACAACGCTATGCGCGACGGTCCGGGATCAAACCCGAAGGGAAAGATACGAGAACAACTCGTAATTTTGAACCACGGTCAGATGATGAGGTTAACGCCTGAGCTGTGTGTGTGTGGCATCCCACTCTCCAAACTTCCACACCATGCCAACGTGTGGACATTCGAGGCCACGACAGATTTGACGTGCACTAGACCCCCTTTGTACACGACGGTCTTTGGTTGGATTCGAAATCGCAATCCTCCGTTAATCTTCCAAGCGGACTACGCGTCCCCGTGTGGGGGCGGGCAGTAGAATAACCCCACCGCAGCTCTGCGTGTTGTAGAAGGCGACTAATGGTGTACCTCCCTGTCATATCAGGGTCCGGTTGGGCTGCGTACTAGTGGTCTCCCTACTCGTGGTCAATCCTTCGGGAAACTT
Organism: Meta bourneti; assembly: GCA_933210815.1. Classification (NCBI taxonomy): domain Eukaryota; kingdom Metazoa; phylum Arthropoda; class Arachnida; order Araneae; family Tetragnathidae; genus Meta; species Meta bourneti. Next base: position 103,713,061 of record OW119934.1, on the reverse strand, counting down.
CGGGCGGAAGGCGTCCCGATGTGTGTGGCCCGCCGGATCTTGTTGCCGCAGTTCACTTGTGTGTTCCTACGCGTACAAAAATGGGAGGATCCCACTCTTCCTCTCATCATTGACACGTTGTTTGTTTTTCGTTTGCTCTGTAGCACTCGAAATACTTACGGTCTAATTTGGCGGCGGAAGTTGCCCTGAACATCGGGTTGAACCGGGCCAAGAAGGTGGTCGCCTCAAGGGCTGCGTTCCCTGTGGGCGGGTTGTGCGAACCCGGATTTTTACGTGGGGCGACTGATCAAACCACTCGCCACCTGATCTTATGAGCGGGATATGAGGGGGGTCGTCCTGCGAAGTTTATTCGCTACGGCTGGGCAAATGGTCTCCCAACAGAAGTTTGCTCCGTAGAGCGGCTTGGGTAGTTTTGAGTTCCCCCCTCGCGGACATCGATCACGATTTACGAGCTGTCAGCGACTGGCTTTTAAGAGGGTCTTTCCTTTTGTTCGATGCCTCCCCAGTCTGTCATTGTGTGTACTCTTTGGGAAAGGTAGAAAGTGTGGCGCAGTTGACATCTCTCTTACGCCAAAAATACGCCAAGTACAAAGTCATTTAAGAGGGAACCCTTTTCTTATTCAACACTATTCTTAGTACCATTGGTATAACACCAAGTACCACACTGCTACCAAAATTTCTTTTGTCTGTGCGTTTTTAAGATTTTAATATAAAAGTTTGGAAATATTACTTCTGAAATGGCTCGCCGTTCTAGATATTTAACACAAGAAATATATCGACTTATGAAGGAATTAGACGACGAAAATTTTGCTGATAGCGATTCAGAATGCGAAATTTAGCATCCTGTGACAGATCTTGTGTCCGAACAAGAGACTCTTGTAGTTGATAGCTCATCTAGAGAATTTCCAGATATATATCACCAGGTTTTATTGTCACCTCTTATCCAAATGCTCTCTTGTGATACACATCGGGGTTACCTTGCAATGTAAAATGTAGTTTATCACCATTTTCACTACTGTATACATTTAAATCCTTACTTAAAGTTCTACGTGCGTTCCAGTCACATCCGTTCTGCGGTAGCCCTGTTGGAAGAGTAGCGAGTTCGAATCCAACCAAAGATCGTCGTGTACAAAGGGGAGGCTGGTTCACGTTAAATCTGACGTGGTCTCAAATGTTCTCACGTTGGCGTGGTGTGGAAATTTGGGAAGTGGAGTGCCAGCTCAGGTGTGACCTCGTCATCTGACCGTGGTTTAAAATTACGTAGTGTTGTTCTCGGTTCACCCCTTCGGGACTGATCCCGGACCGTCGCCTAATAGCCCGTTGTGTTGCTCCAGGGCGACGTTAAATTAAATACCTACCTACGGAAAATACATCCCTTTATATGTGTTGAGTTTTCTGTTTTATTGTATCCATAAACTGTAGCTGGAAGGATTTTGTGGGCACACAATTAAGTTTTCGAGATCATGAACCATTAAGAAATAATCTACAGATTTCACAAGTTCACTGCAGAACAAGAAATGCTTTTTTGCGTGTTCTAAACTAATTTTGATTCTTTAAGTCTATCTCTTCATTTATTCAAACTTTCACATACTCTAGATAGTTGAGGATAAACGATTTGCGAGGCTCACCATCGATAAATCAGACATTTTTCTCAACGGAGAGATAAGGCTATTCACGCGCGGGTCTCTTTGTATGACGGACAAGAGGGGATGGACTCGACCGTTTCTTGGTTTGAGGTCTGAAAAAAACCGAGCCTTTCTTAACGAGGGGACTCGGACGTTCGACCGGTATCCAGAGGGTTAATTTTTTCTCACGCTTTATATATTTATTACTTCCTATAGAAAACGGGAAACTTTCGAAAACTTAACACAAAAGCATTCTGCGAGAATCACACCTGCCTTTACTTGAACCATCACAATGACCGTTGCATTCCTTCTTGCTTAACTAATGACCCCTGAGTATGCGGGGAATAACATGTAATACCTTCCTTTATCACATTGGTAGAATGGCTTAAAACATACCGACAGCAATCTGACTCGAGGGGCACGAATGGTTCTCACGGTGACCATCGAAGCATCTTTTCTTTGTATTGTCAAAGCATAACTCACGACGGAACGGTTGTACAGCACTTCTTTCTTATCGCCACTTGGATTGGAAGCATTTCTAATGTTAGCACTCTTTTCAATCTTCCTCTTTCAGTCGGTCTAATTAGCCCTTATATTGCAATACATGACCATGACCGAAATCAACTTGCATTCAATACCATATATTACGCGGTAGTTTGTTCATATTCAAATGCGTTTATCCGTTGATGAAAAAAGAGGTCGAAGGAATTCGACGAAGAAAATTTTGCAGATAGCGATTCAGAATACGAAATTGAGCATCCTGAAACGGATCTTGTGTCCGAACAAGATTCTTTTGCAGTTGATAGCTCATCTGCAGAATTCCCAAGTATAAATATATATATATTTTCCCCCTGATGTTCAATTCGGATGTTTTACGAATTTTAGTTGAAGAAACTACCAAGTATGCAGTACAAATTTTAAAAATACGTGCAAACTTTCCAAAGTGAAAACACTCATCGGATTGGAAGCCCACGACTGCTTCAGAAATGCAGAAATTTTTAGGATTGGTTCTACTCATGGGCCACATAGAGAAGGAAAATTTCCACTAATTTTAAATATTTTACTTTACAAATTGTCAATTTTGAATTGGTTGATTTTTACTTGACTTGCACAAAAGTATGTTGAAGTATCAGAAAATTTTAAAGTTCTAAGTTTACAAGTTTACTAAGCATCAAAATTGCCGTATTTTTGTTATTTTAATGTTGGTTGGTTTCTGATCTTATGGCGCAAGGGCCATATTTGGTCAAGCTGCGGCAAACACAAGACAGACAACACAATGAGGGAGGAAGAAAAAGCAAAAGCAGAAGGATAGACTAGTGTAAAAATGAAAGTGAGGAAAGGTCACTTGGGTATCTCGGGGTCGTGATGCTCGTACACAACTAAATAAGATGTGGGCGTGAGGGCGTTATTTTAAAGTAAAAGAAGCATCCATTTTTTATGACCTTAACATAATGGTAGAATGTGACCATGTTTTTTATTAGCCAAAAATTATTCGAACTGTTCCAATAATTTATTTTTACAACGTTTTGATTGTAACTAAACATTCAATATTTTAGGTGGAACCATGATCTCCAAATTCTTTTATTTGAAAAGATGATTTTTCAACCATCTTTAAAACCATAAGCAAAAATAACCAATGAAACTGTCGGTCAAAACTCATAAAGAAAGTTTGTACATCTTTTTTGTGACATAAAATCTTTGTCCCCAAAGAAGTGATTTTCTTAAATCCAATGAAAACTTGAGCGCTATAAGAATATTAAAATTAGATCAAAATGTTGGAGACTGGTGTGCATATGATACTCAAATCATAAGGAAATTTAGTCATTTTATATAACTTCTCTATGACTGAATACTAAAACTGATTTTAAAATGAATTAAAACCTTTAACATCTCGTAAATAACAAACAATTACTTACCTACATGCACAATTTTCAATAAATTTCAAAACAAGGATTGACGGGAGTTCCGCATTCAGTTAAAAAAAAGTTTTTTGAGAGCACAGTAGTAAGAGTTTTTTCTCATAAGGTATTAAACCTCTTGAATATCACCGGACAAGCAAACATTCATTTCATTATTTAATCGTTTTTAACAAACTCATAAAATCTTGTATTTAATTTGAAAAAATGATTTGTGCTTATCAAAATGAGTCATTGAATTACTAATATAAGTAAAACAAATGGAGTATACATTTGCGACTGTCCTAACTTCCGTAAACGATTTTTAATCCAAACTTCAAACAGTTCCTAGTACTAAGAATAAAGTGGGGGTGAAAATAGCGATTATAGCGAAAACTGGGAACCCTTCCATGAGGTCCAAGAGAGAATTTTCATTCAGCGGCATTGGGACAACCCTATGAAAGGAAAGCGCTCTAGGTGGTCAGTCGTAAAGACTCTCTCGCACAAGATCTGTAGGGGGAAGGAAGTTAAGCGAAATTTGCCGTTCTACGAGACGTTAACGAAATTTCGCCGCCGCATCGTAAAGGTTAAGCGGACTACGCGGCTCCCATTTCAAGAGAGAGAGAGAACCCCCAAAAAACTTCAAAGACCCCATTTTGTTACTAGAGATAATTTATTTTTAAGAGGCTGAATACACTTGAAACGTGAAAAAGTAAAATGTAATGCAAAAGTACTTAAAAGATAATAGCTATCTTCTTAGGAATATAGTAATAAATATTCGTTTGTAAATTACTTTGGTGTATTAAATCACCAGCAGATTTACATATTAAAACACGTAGTACAGAAAGAAAAATAGATTTAAACATTACCATAAGATTATAAAATTAATTAAATATAGTTATTAATTCCATTAGCATTATACACAAAAGTACGGAAAGATGAATTTAGGTAATAATATACCAATATGCAAAATATTTACTTACGAAACTAGCAATTGAAGAGATTTATGCCACTGATCTGATGCAACACATCGTGCTTTTTATCGGTGGTCAAGCTAGATAGATAGTTGAAATAGCATCCAACTTGAGCAACACAACCTACTATTTACCGATGATAAAGATAGGTAGATAGTTGAAATACAGTCACACTGCTGCAACACATCCTGCTATATAAAAGCGGTAAACTAGGTAAATAGTTGAAATAGAGCCGCACTGCTGAAACACATCCTGCTATTTACCTATGGTCAAACTCGGTAGATAGGCTAAAGAGCGTCGCGCTTGCAATACAGATCCTGCTACTTACCGTTGGTCAAAGAGGAAGATATTTGAAATAACGTCGCACTACTTCAACACATAGTGCTATTTATCGGTGGTCAAGCTAGGGAGGTAGTTGTATTTTGGTCTCACTGGTGCAACGCATCGTGCTATTTAACGGTGGTCATGCTCGGTAGATAGTTGAAATATCGTCACAGTGGTGCAACGGATCCGGCTAATTATTGGTTGTCATGCTAGATAAAAAAAAATAGTTGAAATAGCGTCGCACTGGTGTAACACATCCTATTTACAGGTGGTCAAGCTAGGTAGATAGTTGATATAGTCAAAATACTGAAACACATCCTTCTATTTACCACTGGTCAAGCTCGGTAGGTAGTTTAAAAAACGTTGCACTTGTGCAACACATCCTTCTATTTATTGGTAGTCAAACTCGGTAGATACTTGAAATAGCGCCGCTCTGGTGCAACGCATCGTAATACTTATTTGTTGTAAACTAGGTAGATATTTCAAATATAGTCACACTGTTGCAACACATCCTGAAATTTACCTGTGGTCAATCTCGGTAGATATTAAATATTGTCGAACTTGTGTCAACATATCCTGCTATTTACCGATGGTCAATTCGGTAGATAGTCGAAATAGCGACGCACTGCTTGAGCACATTCTGCTATATTCAGGTGGCCAAGAAAGGTAGATAGTTATATTAGAGGCACACTGCAGCAACGCATCCTGCTATATACCGGTGGTCAAGCTAGGAAGATAGGTGTAATAGCGTCGCACTTGTGCAACACTTCTTACTATTTACCGGTTATCAAGCTCGGTAGATCGTTGAAATAGCTTCAAACTGCTGCAACACATCGCGCATTATATCGGTGGTCAAGCTAGGTAGATCCTGTCAAATCCTGCTATTTATCGGCGGTCCAGCGTCGTAGATAGTTGAAACAGGTTCACACTGCTGAAACACATCCTGCTATTTACCAGAGTTAAGCTGTTTCGTTAGTTGAAATAGTGTCGCACTTGTGCAACACATCCTGCTATTAACCGTTGATTAAGCAAAGTAGATAATTGAAATAGCGTCGCACTGCAGCAAAACATTGTGTTATTTATTGGTGGTAAAGCTATGTAGATAGTTGTATTTTGGTCTCGCTGGTGAAACGCATCGTGCTATTTACCGGTGCTCATGACCGGTAGATAGTAGTATACGGTCCGTATAGTAGGCGGAAGTGACGTCATACCACGTGACCAGAAGTGGGCGGGGCCAAGTGACAGGGTGACGTCATCGAAAAGCGGAAGTGCCGTATCGACATGCTTTTGAGTTGTTTCAAGATGGCGTCGTTTTGTTGCTATGGTAATGAATCACTCGTAGTGCCATCTGGTGGAGAAATTCGAAACCCTATTATTTTAAATTAAAAGGGAATTTCGTGGATTCGAACCCGGGACCATGTGATCCGAAGGCAAGTGCGTTACCACTGAACCATTGGTGAGTTAGCTATGGGTGGTGAATTATTGTATTGTTTCTCTCCCTTTTGGACTTGTATTTTTTCTTAGTATTACAAATGGGCTATTTTTAGAAAATGGTTTGAATAATTGCATGGCGGTTTTAATAAATGCTTTTACAAAATGACTTGTAGCGCCATCTAGTGATTTTAAAAGTGATTAATCTAAGGAACGAATTGATTTCTTAATGTTTTTACTTTTATTCATAACCATTGACGTCAGTGTGTTTACGTTTGGGACTTGGACCTTTTTCCTTCTGAGATTTCGATGTGACGTCACGATTATGTCCATCGAGCAAGTCTGAACTTGAAAAAACCAAGTCTGAACTTGAAAAAGCCTACTCACAATTCTTTATGTTATGAGTATGGTAAATTGTCTACAGATCGTGAAGGCTGGGCATATTTCCGTCGATTGGAAAACGAATTAACGTATTAAAAAAAAGACGAAACTTAGAAATTTTAGGTCAAAAATATACTGTGCCTTCACAACTTGTAGCATACGAAGACGAAGAAATAAGCTATACTTTTAGCGGGTCTCCTATTGCAGCCAAGCCTTGATCTCCTTTAGTATTGGAAATAAAGGGAGAAATCGGAACGAATAATTGGTGCAAGATTTAATTTTGTGTTGGTGAACCGTTATAAAGATGGTAAGGACTGCATGGGTGCCCATAAAAACAACGAGAAGGACTTGGAACTTTATGCACCCATAGCGTATTTTTCATTTGGGCAGAAAAGACAATTTGTATTTTCTAACTACAATTGTTTAAAAATTGTTCTGGAAAATGGAAGTTTGCTTGGGATGAAGTATCCAACAAACCAATTTTGGTTTCACAGCTTGCCCCATGGGAATGCATCACGCCCTAGAATTAACTTAACGTTTCGTAAAATTCTAGCGTAAATAAGTAATAAACCACTTATGTGCTCCTAACTGGAACTTAGTGTCGATAGGAATGTGCACTGGACGGCATTTGGAAAACGCTACAATTAATCTTTACCTTTCTGAATAGTATTTTTATAGATGCTTACATCTTGTTGTTTTTAAATAAATTTTTGCGTGTCTTGCCACATATACTGTTTTCTGGATTAATTTTTATTACATAGTTTTATAAATTGTCTTTTAAAATACAAGATCTGAAATAAAAATTTCTTTGCTGTAAATATTTATGTTTTTTAAGCTAGATCTTTTTACTCAAAAATTAATTATACATTAGATGCTATAAGACCTATTTTATTGCAGAAATTTTGTTTTAAATAATATACACTTAAGTAAGAGTAAAATTTTTGAAACTTTACAAGACAAATACTATGAATAGGTTTCCTTGTACATTTGAAGAAGTTATAATAGTATAAAAACCATTTATCCTATACATCTAAATTAAATGTTATTTTTTAATTAATCTTTCCTTGCATATTATTTTTTTTACTTTGAATAAATCTTGATAAATTTTAGTGATTTAATTTATGTTATATAGATTTACAAACCTGTTTTTTGGATGAAATATAAGGATTTTATATTTTAAAAGTTAATGTTTTTACTCAAAAATTAATTATATATTAAATACTATTACACATATTTTTAATGTTGAAGATTTTAGAAAAATTTTACATTTGAAACATATACATTAAATATTATGACAAACACTTAAATGCAGATCCATAAGGGAATATTGGAAATCTTTTTAATGCTTACACCTTTCTATTTTAAATAAACTTTTTCTTGTCTTACCACATACACTGTATTTTGGGTTATTTGTTTTAATATTACATGGTTTTATAAATTTTCTTTTAAAATGCAAGATCTGAAATGGAATTTTCCTTGATTTTAAGATTTATGTTTTACTCAAAAATTAATTATACATTAGATGCTATAGCACATATTTTATTGCAGAATTTTTTAATATTATACACTTAAGTGAGCGTAAAATTTTTGAAACTTTACAAGACCCATATTATGAACATGTTTCCTTACACATTTGAAGTAGTGAAAAATAGTATTAAAACCTTTTATCCTGTAAAATCTAAATTAAATATTATTTTTAATTAATTTTTCCTTGCATATTATTGTTTACTTTAAATAAATCCTCATAAATAATGGCGATTTTATTTATATTCTAAAGATTTACAAACTGTTTTTAACGAAATTTTCTTTGATATAAGGATTTATATTTTAAAAGTTAGATATTTTTACACAAAAATTAATTATATATCAAATACTATTACACGAATTATGACATTGAAGATTTTTAGAAAACCGTTGAACAATTGAAATATATACTTTAAATGTTATTACAAACATTTAAATGGCAATTTGCTTTTATTTTTTAATTTTACAATTGAGACATTTTTAAAAGTTTGATTCTTAAAGTGTGTTTTATGCATAGTAAAAATCAATACTAAAAAACCTGTAAGAGTAAAAGAATTTTATGCATTAATTTGAAACTTTACAAGACCCATACCATGTTTCTTGCACATTTGAAGTAGTCAAAAATAGAATTAAAAACCATTTGTCCTTGAAGTTCTAAATTAAAAGTTCTTTTTCTTTAATGCTTTTGCAAACCACACATTTTACTAAATATGAACTTCCATTTATTTATTTGAAACCTTATGCATATTGTACAGTTTAAATTGCACAGCAAAATACCAATACTGTACGAAGCTATGAAGTATTTTACAAGATACTTTGTACTGTTTTCTTAATTTTAAATGTTCTACATTGCTATGCTAAATGGATAGTAAATGGGTTTTCTGTTTTGAAAATAATGTGTGCACGTCTGTGCTGCAAAGCAAATTAACTTTTGCCCTTTTCTTGATATTTAATGCATAATCTAAACATTTACTGACACCGCTGATAGTTTTACCCAGGAGTAAAATTAAATAATTTTCAAGCCCTTCGCCACACCAATAGCACCTGATCACGTCCAAGACACCGGTATAATACAATCCGTTTTCGGCTAGGTCCCTAATGTCAACGTCTGTGCGTTGGCCAATCTCTAAATGTAGATAGGCGCATAAACATGCTTGGAACTTTTGGCTTCAAATTTGCATAATGGTTATTCATTTTCCTTAAAACTATATTATGCTCTATTACTCTTAAGTGCAAAATTATGGTGCAGATTGAGTTAAATCCCATGAAAAAATGTTCTTCTCTTAATCAATTTTTAAAAATCTGATACTTGTCAAAGATACTAGTTTCCTTTCAACAAAGGCAAAGACTTATGTGTGCCCGCAAATAAATAATTCAATTTGTTGATGTAATTTTTAGAAAAAAATAAAACTGCAGAATCAAGAGAATTCAGTATACTTTAAAGTTCTTATTTTAAAGAAAGTCAAAATACGTTTCTCTTATAAATTATATTTGGTTATGTTTTTTTCTTGCTCAAGTTTAGTCGTAGAATTGAATTGTATTCAGCGCATAAACGTGGTAGAGTAAAAAATCACACGCACATTTAAGTATATCCTTTCATTAAAATTTTCTTGTATTACAACACAAAATTTTATTTCGCGCATTATCAGAAACACATGTTTTCTGAGTATGTACATATTCTTCACTTAGTCTTATCTTTGTGAGTAACTATGGAACGCAAAAGATAAATTTTAACTTTACTGATTAGTATGATTAGTAAGTGTATGGTGTTATATAGTCCAGTTTTTCGTGGCCTCCAGTTTACAATTATTTTTCCATTTACAGCTAACGCTTTTCAATAGCAATGCTTAATATTTGTGCAATTGTGGATTTTGATGGATTTCAGACTCAAGAAAGTTTCTTAGTACGTAAATACGCATACATCGCTGTAAAATTCGCAAGTAGCTTCAAGTATTCGTTTTAACTTATCGTCTAAACATAAACTTAATGCCAAAGATCGTACAACTGTGTGATATGTTAAAAATTACGTATGTGCACTTCATTTCTGTCCCATGACATAGCAAATTGTGCTCCCTTAGAAAGTCTAGACTCTAAGCTTTTAGAATTGTAAGAGCAGACCAAGAGGGCCACTCAGTACCTAATTGCTTACAAAGGTGGTTGTGTGGAAAAGAAGCGCTTAGATGCATTAAATATTCCGAATATCAACTTGGAACAATATGGGTGTCCCAAAGTCGATGCATGTGCTCTAAGTAGCAACAAAGATATCCAAAAACTATAATGTGGTCATCACAAAAATAATTTGCATTGCCCCATAGCTGAGGTGATGGCATTGAATAATTGGCTTGTCGGAAATATGTGTCTCTTAAAAAAATGCAAGTATGTAAAAATAAGTTCTTTTTTTTTACTACAATGCATTATTTTTGTAAAAAATATTAATCATAATGTTTTTATTATTAAAAAGTGTTCTAATTTACTTAGTTTCCATGTGGCCTCCTTCAATCTGTTTAAGAATTGTCTGTGCTGGTTTTTGCAGAGATTGCTTTAAGAATACACAGAATTCAGATTTAATCCATTATTTTAATAATATTTGTTCATTTTAAAATTAACATTAATACTTAACATTTTCAGTTATTATTTAATTTTACTCCTGGGTAAAACTGTCAGCGGTGTCAGTAAATGTTTAGATTATGCATTAAATATCAAGAAAAGGGCAAAAGTTAATTTGCTTTGCAGCACAGACGTGCACACATTATTTTCAAAACAGAAAACCCACTTACTATCCATTTAACATAGCAATGTAGAGCATTTAAAATTAAGAAAACAGTACAAAGTATCTTGTAAAATACTTCATAGCTTCGTACAGTATTGGTATTTTGCTGTGCAATTTAAACTGTACAATATGCATAAGGTTTCAAATAAATAAATGGAAGTTCATATTTAGTAAAATGTGTGGTTTGCAAAAGCATTAAAGAAAAAGAACTTTTAATTTAGAACTTCAAGGACAAATGGTTTTTAATTCTATTTTTGACTACTTCAAATGTGCAAGAAACATGGTATGGGTCTTGTAAAGTTTCAAATTAATGCATAAAATTCTTTTACTCTTACAGGTTTTTTAGTATTGTTTTTTACTATGCATAAAACACACTTTAAGAATCAAACTTTTAAAAATGTCTCAATTGTAAAATTAAAAAATAAAAGCAAATTGCCATTTAAATGTTTGTAATAACATTTAAAGTATATATTTCAATTGGTCAACGGTTTTCTAAAAATCTTTAATGTCATAATTCGTGTAATAGTATTTGATATATAATTAATTTTTGTGTAAAAATATCTAACTTTTAAAACATAAATCCTTATATCAAAGAAAATTTCGTTAAAAACAGTTTGTAAATCTTTACAATATAAATAAAATCGCCATTATTTATGAAGATTTATTTAAAGTAAACAATAATATGCAAGGAAAAATTAATTAAAAATAATATTTAATTTAGATTTTACAGGATAAAAGGTTTTAATACTATTTTTCACTACTTCAAGTGTGTAAGGAAACATGTTCATAATATGGGTCTTGTAAAGTTTCAAAAATTTTACGCTCACTTAAGTGTATAATATTAAAAAATTCTGTAATAAAATATGTGCTATAGCATCTAATGTATAATTAATTTTTGAGTAAAACATAAATCTTAAAATCAAGGAAAATTCCATTTCAGATCTTGCATTTTAAAAGAAAATTTATAAAACCATGTAATAATAAAACAAATAACCCAAAATACAGTGTATGTGGTAAGACAAGCAAAAGTTTATTTAAAATAGAAAGGTGTAAGCATTAAAAAGATTTCCAATATTCCCTTATGGATCTGCATTTAAGTGTTTGTCATAATATTTAATGTATATGTTTCAAATGTAAAATTTTTCTAAAATCTTCAACATTAAAAATATGTGTAATAGTATTTAATATATAATTAATTTTTGAGTAAAAACATTAACTTTTAAAATATAAAATCCTTATATTTCATCCAAAAAACAGGTTTGTAAATCTATATAACATAAATTAAATCACTAAAATTTATGAAGATTATTCAAAGTAAAAAAAATAATATGCAAGGAAAGATTAATTAAAAAATAACATTTAATTTAGATTTATAGGATAAATGGTTTTTATACTATTATAACTTCTTCAAATGTACAAGGAAACCTATTCATAGTATTTGTCTTGTAAAGTTTCAAAAATTTTACTCTTACTTAAGTGTATATTATTTAAAACAAAATTTCTGCAATAAAATAGGTCTTATAGCATCTAATGTATAATTAATTTTTGAGTAAAAAGATCTAGCTTAAAAAACATAAATATTTACAGCAAAGAAATTTTTATTTCAGATCTTGTATTTTAAAAGACAATTTATAAAACTATGTAATAAAAATTAATCCAGAAAACAGTATATGTGGCAAGACACGCAAAAATTTATTTAAAAACAACAAGATGTAAGCATTTATAAAAATACTATTCAGAAAGGTAAAGATTAATTGTAGCGTTTTCCAAATGCCGTCCAGTGCACATTCCTATCGACACTAAGTTCCAGTTAGGAGCACATAAGTGGTTTATTACTTATTTACGCTAGAATTTTACGAAACGTTAAGTTAATTCTAGGGCGTGATGCATTCCCATGGGGCAAGCTGTGAAACCAAAATTGGTTTGTTGGATACTTCATCCCAAGCAAACTTCCATTTTCCAGAACAATTTTTAAACAATTGTAGTTAGAAAATACAAATTGTCTTTTCTGCCCAAATGAAAAATACGCTATGGGTGCATAAAGTTCCAAGTCCTTCTCGTTGTTTTTATGGGCACCCATGCAGTCCTTACCATCTTTATAACGGTTCACCAACACAAAATTAAATCTTGCACCAATTATTCGTTCCGATTTCTCCCTTTATTTCCAATACTTAAGGAGATCAAGGCTTGGCTGCAATAGGAGACCCGCTAAAAGTATAGCTTATTCCTTCGTCTTCGTATGCTACAAGTTGTGAAGGCACAGTATATTTTTGACCTAAAATTTCTAAGTTTCGTCTTTTTTTTAATACGTTAATTCGTTTTCCAATCGACGGAAATATGCCCAGCCTTCACGATCTGTAGACAATTTACCATACTCATAACATAAAGAATTGTGAGTAGGCTTTTTCAAGTTCAGACTTGGTTTTTTCAAGTTCAGACTTGCTCGATGGACATAATCGTGACGTCACATCGAAATCTCAGAAGGAAAAAGGTCCTACTACTGGGCCCATTAACAGCAGTAGGAATCTTTGGATGATTGATTAACAAAATGACCATACCTTCCATTTTAGATTGAAGATCTTCTTGTACTAGTGCGTCCGTTCCGATTTCTACTCCACTCTGAAAAGGAGTCCCTGACAAATTAGACAACATAATGGAGTGCTGTCTCTGTGGACATTTCTTGCCAATTTTAGTTCTCTCTATTCGTGTTCTTATTTACCTCTTTGGATCCATTGTGTCTATAATGTTTATCATAGTATATAAGCTTACAGCTATAATGAAAACGGCCCAAAGATCCCGATATAATTTAATAACACTAATAAAACTGCTATGAAGAGAAGACACAAAACATTTTTGTAAGAGAAACAAGACTAATATTTCAGAAACACTGCCCCTTTAGATATTGACGCAACTTCTAGCTACGCTACTGATGCGATCTAGTGTGTCAGATAATTTTACCCTGTATACTATCCAAATTCTCTGTATACTTGTAATATTTATCCCTCAAGATTGAGGGACAGGTCTCGAAACATAAAAATATTAGTGAATGGTACTAAGAGTTGGTGATCCTGTCTGATGATATAGCATCAACCTAATCCACTGTTTAAGATATCTATACTCTGCATATTTTGCCACCACACCTGCGTACTTGTAACATTTATACCGAATGTTTGGGGACAAGTCTACAAATCTAAAAATATAGGGCGTACAGCCTTTGGAGTTGGCAATCCTGTCTTAAGACATTATTCATACTATCTATTGTTTTAGACTAAGTTACCCTGGATATTTAGCTAGCAAAGTTCTATGTATACTTGTAATATTTATCCATCAGGATAGGTAGAGAGGTCTTTAAACAAAAATGTTACTGTGTTAAGAGTTTTCGATCTTGTCCGATGATATAGCGTCAATGCTATGTATTATTTGAGATCAAGATACCTTGCATATTTGGCTACCAAAATTCTCTGTAAACTTGTAATATTTATTAGTCATGATAGGGGATTGGTACATAAAAATATTAGTGCGTAGTGAATTAGAAGTTGGCGATACTGTCTAATGAAATAGCATCAATGCAATGGTATTGTTTCGGATTACGTTACCCTGCTCATTGGCTACCCAAAATTCTCTCTATGCATGTAATTTTTATCCCTCCAATTTGGGGAACAGGTTTAAAAACATACAAGTATTAGTGCATGCGGACTTAGGATTTGGTGACTTTGTCTAATGATATAGCATCCAGGCGATCATATGTATGAGATCGCGTTACGCTGCCTCTTTGACTACTCAAAATTCTACATATACCTCTAATATTTATTCCTCTAATTTAGGTGAAAGAATCTTCAAATATTAGTGCGTACAGCCTAAGGAGTAGGCAATCCTGTCTAATGATATAGAATTCATGCGATCTATTGTAATACATCATATTTCCCTGTACATTTGGTAATTCTCTGTATACGTATGATAATTATCCCTATTGTTTGGAAGACAGCTCTAAAAACAAGAATATTAGTGGGCTTTAGAGGTGGCAATCTTGTGTAATGATACAGCATCCATGTGATGTACTGCAAATTTGGTTACACGAAATTATCTTTATACTGGCAATATTTATCCCCTAAGTATGGGGACAGGTCACCAAACTTAAAAATGTTATTGCCTTAGGAGTTTGCGATCCTGTCTGATGACATGTTAGCCATGCAATCTATTGTATTACACCTTGTTACACTGTATATTTGGCTACCCTCATTTTCTGTATACACTACCTGACATTGAAAATGCAACACCCAGAAGGAGTGCGCAGAACTGGATGAAACTTACTGGGTAGACGCAGCTCACCGAGATATATAAATGATGCAAACTGCTCAGCTGTCCCGCGCACGGCGAGTGAAAAACCAGGGAAGGAACCTGCAAAAGTGGTCAGTTTCGTGCCTCTCTGTTTATCAGGTAAATCAAGTTGCAATTTGTTTTTGTGTCTCAGAGGAAACGTCTAGTATCGGAGAATGACAGGACGCCGCCAATCAAGACAGTTCCAGCAAACAGATGACTTCACGAGGGGTATGGTGATTGGCCTCAGAAGGGCAGGTTGGACCATACGTCAAATCTCAGCAGATACCCACCTACACGCGTCCACGGTGCACCGGTTGTGGCACAGATGGTTGGACCAAGGGAATGTGGCACGTTTGAGGGGTTCCGGTGCAGCCAGAGTGACGTCAGCACGCGTGGACCGACGCATCTGCCGTCAAGCATCGGCGGCCCCGCAAGCCACGTCTGTCGCCTTTTTGCAGCATGTGCAGGACACCCTTGATGCTCCCAAATCGTCCAGGACTGTTATCCGCCGATTGATCGCTGGCGGCCTGCACTCATGGCGTCCGTTGAGACGACTACCATTGACCCAACAGCACAGACGTCTCCGTTTGCAATGGTGTCTGGATAGAGCCACGTGGACGACGGAATGGCACAGGGTGGTGTTCTCAGACGAGCCACGCTTCTGTTTTAGCAATGACAGTCGCCGTTTACGAGTCTGGCGCCTACGTGGTGACAGGGCCAATCTGGCCGCATCTGTGGAACGCCATACCGCGAGACAACGCAGTATAATGGTTTGGGGCACCATCGCCTACGATAGCAGGTCACCTCTGGTCCGTATTCAGGACACTATGACGGCCCAATGATACGTGAATGACGTGCTGCAGCCGGTGACACTACCTTTCCTTCAGGGGATGCCCAATGCCATTTTCCAGCAGGATAACGCCCGGCCGCACACGGCACGCATCAGCCAACATGCCCTGCAAGGTACCCAGGTGCTTCCCTGGCCAGCTGTCTCCCCTGATCTCTCACCTATCGAACATTTCTGGGACGTCATTGGACGTCGCTTGCATGCCTTGCCACCGGCACGTTCAGAAGACGAACTCTGGCAAATGGTTGACAGGGAATGGGCAGCCATCCCTCAGGACACCATCCGCACGCTCATTGCGTCTGTACCTAGACGTGTTGCTGCCTGTATTGCCGCTCGCCGTGGTCCTACAACCTACTGATCAGACGTTCTTGCTGCTCAGTGGCAAGGTGTATAATGTTGCAATAAAGATCACTTATTGCTCGTTGCTGTCTCTCTCTGTTTGCCAAATTTCATCACTTTCTGCCAACTCCTTCTTGGTGTTGCATTTTCAATGTCAGGTAGTGTATTTGTAATATTGATCACTAGAAAATGGAAGACAATATAAAAATATCAGCGCGTGCCCCGTTGGAATTGGTGACTCTGTCTCAAGATATAGCATTCATAAATTGTATCGTTTGAGATTGAAATACTCTGCACAATTGTCTAGCGCTATTCTCTCTGTATACTTTTTTTACTCTACTCGTATAATATTTATCTCTAGTTTTCAGGATAGGTCTAAAAATATAAAAATTTTATTGAGCGTTCCTTAAGGTATCTAACTACGTTGAAAAGTCAATCTTTGAATAAATTTCATATTTCATTTTATTCCATAATCTTAATATTTAGACTTGTTTCTTTACAGAACTGTTTTTATTTTGTCTGTACAATGGATAGAAGCGGAGATAAAGCAATTTTTATGTATCTTGACATCTGTTTTTTAAATTCGTTTTCAAATCTTCAAGTGAATTTTCCTCTAATTGATTTTGAGCCAAATTGTTTCACCAGAAATGGGATAACTAAAAATGTACTATATATTTTTCAATGAAATTTGGTGTACTGATTTTTATATCTGTTTTGGTGGGCCTGAATACAACAAAGAAAATTTTACTGGCACAGAAGATAGGAAATACACCCAGGAAGGAATCGAACCTGCGCCGCCTACAACTCATAGGTTGCTAGAGTAGCGGGGAAACCCAATGAACCACGGCCTTTCGTGTAGCTAAAAATCACACCATTTTAATACCACCATAACTTTTAAAAAATTAATTTCTAGTTTTCTGCCTAGAAATACTAAATACGCGATGCAAAACTGTCACTAGATTCCAGAATTTAGTTAAGGCTCCAGCAAAGGGCAGATGCAGCATTTAATTTCTACTCATGGAATTAGATGGTTTTTAACTATGGTAACGAGGGCAAAATGACCGTATTATTACACCAAACCAGTAACTATCTGAATAGATCTGATTTAAAATCTGAACGCTGTTTATCTTATACCACTTTTCCTTAGAAAAAACAAGTACACAGAATTTTTAATTAATTTGTTTTCAAGCAATTTTATACAATAATTGAGTAATGCTCTCAAAACCTATTGCCCGGGAAAAAATGCTTCCGCTCTAGAATTCGTCGAAAATCCTTGGGTTTATTCAACTATCGTTCAAATCACGAGCACTTCCAGGAAAAGACAATTTTAGAGCAGAATTTTCTGTTTTTGTGGAAAACGGTTCCATAAAGATATTTCACAAGTCATATTTCTCCGTTTTCTCCAACAATAAAACCAACCTTATAATTGAGGATCCGCAAATAATTGAATTGTTTCAATACTTTAGGACAAATAAGTTGGAAATGTACAAAGCTAATATTCAAAACGTTATCAGTTTTGGAACATGGTAGATAACATCGTATGGAGTCAAAATTATACGTCAGTGGTAAACTTTTAATCTTAAATAATTTTTACTTTGTATTAGAAACATGGAAGAAATATTATAGAACTGTTTGAATGAAGTATGAAAAACTATATAGCAGTATTAAAAGTAATCACAACTAATTTTTTAATGGATTGATTAGTTAACTGAAATTTCAATCGCGACTTAAGTTAATCATGATTGGAAAATTGCCATAATCATAACTAAATCAATTAGTTATTATTTTTAATCATAAATATGTTAACTAATTCCTATAGTGCAGGTAAACAACTACTGTGGTGATATTTTTTAATCTCAATCTGTATGATTTTCTTGAATCGCGAATGGATTCAAGACTTTCATTGCTATGAACCAAGATTATTAAACCATTTGATGATTTATTTAATTTATTTTTGTTATTTTATTTTTTTGTTGTGTTACCTGAATTTTTTGCTACGCTGTAGAACATAAATCAATAAATATTTTTATCGTATTGTCCTCTTTTTCATTTTATTAAAATTTTTCTCCTCAACATGTTCGTAGATAGGTATTTTTCCAAATTTCACAGAGGACCATGCTATTTTTACTGCATTCAGAATGCTGAATTTAGGCACCATTTGAATCATAATGTTTAATCATGATTCAAACTAAATCAATCATTAAATAACATCGAAGGTCTAAAGCTAATCAATCGTTAACCCTCCAAGTGATTTCGATGAGATATTTCGTGCATCAAGATCTGACCAATTTTCTTAATACGAGATATCTCGTCGTCAAGATATTGCCGATTTTTTATGATGACGAGATCAAGATCTGGTCAGTTTTCTTCTAATGATGAGATATCTCGTCCATCCATATCTGACCATTTTTGCTAATGAGAGATACCTCGGCGAGACAACCACCAGTAGCATTAATCATTAGTCATGATTAATCTTTTAGTCAGTAGTTCTGTTCTTTTAGTCAGTAGTAGTACTTTAGTCAGTAGTTTTCAATCACTAGTCAGGTTAACCTTTTCCAAGAATGCTACACTACTGGCCATCGAAAATGCTACATCCTGAAAGAAGCACCCAATAGCTTTGCAATTTCCACGTAGATTACGTAAATTATTAGAACTGCAGCGAATATTCAAATCATGTGCCCGAGTAACACGCCCTGTAACGGGGCATCGTGAAGGAACGGGCCTGAGTGCAGCTTCTGTGACGTAACGATAGGTGAGCAATTGGAGAGAAGAATTAGCAAGCGAAGAGTCCATGATCAGACGGAAATAGATAGTAAAATCTCGATGTAAGCAAATCCATCAATCCATTTTTTACAAGATTTGAAACAACACAGCTTAATCTTTTGTTGTTAATTTCGGATTAATTTACATACATAAAAATATTCGTTCCTTTGTATTTCCGGGATTAACATAAAGTGTTTGGAGCAATTTTCGTTAAGAGGTCCCAGTACCATATAATTCGTTAAAATGTTGAATATTTGTCTTACATTAGAGTTTTAACCTTTACTTTTTTCTTGTTGAATTTTGGAACGAATAAAAGCAGTTTTAAAGAAGTCATTCATTTATTATAGAGCAATTTTAAAAGACTCAAATGGCCATGCTTATGTGACAACTAGTGGAATATTTTCCCTCTTTCTTGTAAAATTCAAATTGGAGTAAATGTAGCCAAAAATATTTTCGATCCCTTTCCTATTTAATAGTGTTCATTGTCTTGGTTTATATAATGCTTCTTTTTAGGATAAATTACGTAATTAAACAAATAAATTTTTTGATAATTTACAGCTGAAAAAATAGTAATAAACTAATTTTTTTTCTATAAAGAATGAAACAAATCCATTCTTATAATGATTTGTAAGTAATCTTTTATAATAGTTAAAACTTCTATTCCTGACTGTTCACATTTTATTGACAATTATTGATATGACTTCACTTATTAAACCCTAGGGTCGTTTTTCTCTGTAAATGAAATAATGCTATGAAATTTCTTTAAGACTGAAGATGTGTTTAACAAAATTGTGTTTGTGTGTCTGAGGCGAATAAAATTCAAGAATTAAATTTTAAGAAATCTTCAGTATATATAGGTGGGGTAGCCTGTCAAAATAGAATTCTTTTCCTTGAAAATATTTTAACTAAAGAAAATATACCTACAAATTCTATTTTTACCTTGTAAGCAATTTTTAAATTTTTTTCGTAACAATTAACATCAACTTTTATTTAATTTCCTCTTTGAAGTAACATTTTAATGTAACAGTTTTTACGATAAGAAATAAATATATTTATTATAGTGTATATGATTTATGAATATAAGGAAATAAAAAAGATCAATTTTTCAAAAATTAATGCATGTGAATCGTTGAAATTAATCCAAGATTTGTAGGAAATAAAATTACACATAATTTTCAGTAAAACATTCTAACAATGAAAAAAAAATCTTTATTAAATTTTAAATAGCTCAAAACCAATTTTTTGAAGTTATATTTTAAGCTGATAACAATAATTTTTTTAAATAATGGTTATAATATGGAGGTAATAACGTAATGCAGTAATTTAAAGTATAAGCAAAAATGTTGTTTGGTTATGACCTCTAAAAAATCAAACTTTTATTTTTCTTTAGTCATAGGTTACAACCCACACAATGTTTTTAATTTTTAAATGTTACAAGTTATTTTCTATTTTGCGTCGTTTTCAGCAGGTCATTTTTTGCTTTACAATAATTGTTAATGAAATGTTTGCCATTATGCCCACACATTTTCTGATGATAAATTTTTGTGGCATTTTACAGATGTGGCGGTCTACAGATATTTCATTGAAGGTACCAATTTTAAATAGAGTTAGTAGTTCAACTAACAATCCCTTCTGAAATTGTTGTGACAGAAAGTCTTCATACTGCTCATTAATCAATTCATTAAAAATCTGGTAAGAACAATCAGTTGTAAGGTAAATTACTTAGGCAATTTAACGCCACCCCTATCACTTAATTTTAAATATTGGTGAATAAACTCATCAAAGAACATTCATAAGTTAGTTCTTTTTTATTTGACAAGATCGAACAGCACATCTCACAATTC
Organism: Meta bourneti; assembly: GCA_933210815.1. Taxonomy (NCBI): domain Eukaryota; kingdom Metazoa; phylum Arthropoda; class Arachnida; order Araneae; family Tetragnathidae; genus Meta; species Meta bourneti. The sequence continues at coordinate 103,692,024 of OW119934.1, read as the reverse complement.
AGTTCATGTTGCACTTTTTTGGCAACATAGCCTGATATCTTATGAATTTATTATTATTCCGCATGAATAACCACCAACCTTGTGGTAGTAAATTCATGTGGCCATTAACATAGTAGAAATCTTTAGGACTGGAAAACGAAACGATCTTATACCTTACATTTTAGATTGAAATAAGTACTTACTTTCTCTCTCTCGCCCCTAATCACTGCTCGGAGGGATGGGCTTCGGGACATTTCCTCTTGAAAATGTTCTTCCCAGATCTTATCGAGATGGCATGTGATCTTTTCCGTATCATTTAAACTTACTACATTAACAATGAAAACGCCTATTGAAACCCCCAAAGTAACTATCACTCATATAACGTGAAGTCAGAAGAGAAAATGCCACCCTCTTTTTTTCTTTACAATGTACACCCATCATACCGTTTAGGAACTGTCTGAATCAAATATCACTTTAAAACCCGAAGAAAGATAAATACCTGTAGGTATCGAGTGCCTTCTAAAGCATGCATGTCTGCAAGAACAAACGGGAACGATAGCCCCCATATAGTGACGTAAAGCGACAGTAGCGCCGCAGGTTCCGGCCCGTTTCTTCACGATGCCCTGTAAGCAGTATCCAAAGGGAGAACAGGGAGCAGCTTTTAAGTATTGGAATTGAGTTTTCTCGCTTTTCCCGAGTTTGGACGGAGGTAGAATTGTGGCTTATAGGACTGTGGGTTATCCTTCCGAGAAATCGGTGCTCGTGTTGGACGAAATCATGCCACAGTGATGTGAATATAGAAACCTGTGGGAGGGATGAACAGACCGCCATGAACGATTGCAGCACCAAACGAGAAGACAGACATCTTGGGTTCATGCTATTAGGAATCGTACTGCAACATCAAGAGCCCTTGCTCACGAATTAGAGTGCGTTGTACAATCGCGGAAAAAAACGAACCACTCTCTTTATTTCGAGCACTATTCATAGTAGAGCAAATTCAAAGATATCATTCAATACGTCCTCTACAAATTCAAAATGCAAAAAAAAATGCATAAGGGAACGTCTTCATGTTAAATTTCGCACAAACAAAATTTACAATGGAAACACCCTGTTTTGATGTCTTAATCAGATTCTGCATTGTTAAATTATGAAATTTCATGACTTTACTATCTTTATATCCGGAGATATTCAATGTTAAAATTGATGTCAATTTCAGGGATCATCTCCACATTGAAATTTTCTATTCGTAAATCGAGATTAATTGTAGTTATAACGACCCGTATTTCAAATTTGAACACTATTTGAAACGTATTTGTCAGCGCGTGCAATCGACCCGAGAATTATATTTGTTATGCAAGTGAAAAAGATTCGATAATTATGTTATATTTATTATGCAAGTGCAAACGACCCGAGAATTATTGTATTTATTATACGAGCTCAGACGATAATATTGTGAATTGTAACCATGATTAAAATGTGATAAAAAGGATCTTGGAATTGAAAACAATTCGAAAAGGAGAAAGTACTGATCGATGGATCGATGTTCTGTATAATTTTGTATCGTCTTTAGTATTCTTAATAAATGAGTATTTTTTTAATTAGCATTCGTCTCCATGTATGCAACCAAAAAAAGCCTATCTACAATTATTTAATACAATCGAACTGATATTCCGTTCATCCAAAAAGTGAATAGAGTGAGTCATTCAATAGATAATTTATTAGTAGAGTTCATTTATACGACACATAACTGGTAAAAGGCAATGTATTTTAGATAAAAACAAATGAAATTTCCAACTATTTTTCAAAAATTTAAACATTTCTCAGGTTTGTTAGACGTTTCCTTATTATGACGACTTTAGGTTGCCCACTAAAATAGTCATAATAAGGAAAATTTAATATAACGCACAAATTTAAACTTGGAATGACCTGAAATTTTGCCATGGTCATATTAGAAGTCCTTCTGAATCGATATCCATCAAAATGTAGTAAGGTTCCATTTCATAATTTTTTAAACATTAATTTAATAATTATTATTGCATACTAAAAACTATTTATAAATAAAATATTAGGTGGATTTGTTTGGGTTGTTTAACAGTAACGTGATACAAAATATCAGTGCTATAGAAATGGTATTTAGGAAGATATCCATAAATGTCTAAGAAACTGATTTAACATTAGGAACTCCAATCTTTCTGTACTCATAACTTCGAAACGGTATGACCTAATGACATGAAATTTGGTATCTGAAGTTAAATTTTGATATAGATTTGAAATTGTGTGTCAAAATAGGTGATTCCATACGAAATTATGAAGTTGGTGCTCAATTAAATATGACTACAACCCCTTATGCAAATTTTATGTATTTCAATTCATAGAAGAAAACCATCTTTGAATTTTCTCTACTGTTAAAATTGTAAAAATGGAGAAGGGTTGTTCCTCGACTGTACAATAATCTGTCAGCACGTATAATTTCATGTTGTCTGAAGCAGTAGGGAATTTTTTCAAGTCGTCGATTGCTGTGGCTACCTTTGACTCTACACTAGCAGTGTCTGCGGCTGTAGTGGTATGTAGAACCCTGCACATGGACGGTCGTCTTTTCAAACGAATCTCGATTCTGTCTACAGCACCACGCTGGTCGCATCCGAGTCTGGCGTGACGACAGAATGTATGGCTCTTACATTGTTCATTGCCATTGTGGTCCGTCATCTGGTGTTATGGTATGGGGTGCCATTGGATTCTACTCCCGCGCCCGCCCACTAAGTATTAACGGTACAATCAACAGACACTGCATCTCTGAAGTTCTGGAGAATGTTGTCCTCCCTTATCTTCAAGACTTGTCTGCGACCAATTTTTAACAAGACAATGCTCGACCGCTCGTGGCATTCTCCTCCTCTCCTCCTTCCAGGAGGAGAGGAGGAGAATGTCCACCAGGCTTCACTTCTTCCATGACCTGTCCATTCACCAGATCTGTCGCCCATCGAACACGTCTGGTCAATGATCGCCCAACGAATGATACACCACAGACCACCCGCAGTTCCATCAGATGAACTTTGTGGAAGCAGCATGAACTGACAAACAAAGCCTCTTTCAATGCGTGTGGCATAGTGGCTACACAAAATACTGATTTCTTCGCAAGTCGAACGAAGCTGTAATTTCTATCATCCCCCATTTCACCCTTGTGCCTTTTGTTATTTGTAGAATACAAAGGATTATTCATTAGCACATATCTTTTGTCCTTCATGGTGCTACATTTCGAGGGTAACTTATATCCACTCATTCGGCTAGATCACTCTTCTTTACTTTTAACCTGTGACTCAATTTTTGATTTACGAAAAATTTCAATTACGCTGATCAACTACACTTTAGTATCGTATTATACCTACTAACTCAAAAAATGTTTAATATGCAACATTTAAGAGATCAGTGTAGCTAGTTTGATATTATGGATTACCCGGTACTGCCATCTCACATCCGAAACACTCTGATGAAAGATCTAAAACTGTTTTTAGGTCTATATACACTCAGGGTTCAAAAGATAAGCATAATTGCTGTCTATGTGAATATTTCAGAAAATCTACATCGGAATGAAAGGAACCGCGGTGTGCGAGTGTAATAGGGTTATAGAAAAAAAACAGTGCAAAACAAGGATAATAACTTTTACTGTCCAAAGAAAAGGACTGAAAGAAAAAATTTCAAAATACGAGTACAACTTTAGTGAAACAGAATGATTAAAACAATGTGATGCTGAAGCTTAAAACGATGTGTGGGAACCTCTGGTAGCCACGCATGTTGCACAACGATTTCCCATACTTTCGATGAGGGTATGGATGAGTTGTGTGCTCAAAGAGTTCCAAGCATCACGGAAAGCAGTTTTCATTTCCGAACGGAGCTTGGTGGGTGGCGGAGGGCTGCAATATGTCTCCCGAGCATATGCCACACATGCTCTATAGGATTCAGATCAGGAGATTTGGCAGGCCATTGCATGCGGTGGATATCTTCACTTTGAAGGAGACGTTGGCCAGGCTGCACGGAGAGGAGGCGCGTTATCATCCATGAATATAAAACCAGGACCGACAGTACCTTCAAACAGGAGAATTGTAGGCTCAAGGACTTCGTCTCTGTATCTTTGACCGGTAACAGACCCCGTGTCAAAAATGTTTCTGTGCAGACGTCAGGGGGATGCAAACTGCTGGTCGTCTGGCATAAAGACCAACGTGTCTGAATCTCCTGTAAACTGTTTGTCTCGAAATTATGACTGCTGTGGCGGCTGTCAGGACTGAACCCAGTTGTCTGACAGAACGGTTCCTCTGACACCACGCAGCTATCGCTAAATATCCATCTTGCCAAGTGGTTGTTACCCTTGACCGACCTGGTACTGGTCGTCGGGTAACAACGCTCCGTACTACAGCAATTGCGAAATTTCTGTCTAAACTGGCCATGCCGCTCGAGGTCGTTTTATACTCGTTCCGACGTGCGCTGGTGCTTTGCACACGTCGATGTCGACTGAACTGTTTTGCATATGCACAATGTTTTTTACCTTCGTCCCACGATTCTCCACAAGTGATTTTGAACCATTGTATCTATATTTACTCCGATTTTTTTCGCATTTTACGAATTATGCTTAACTTTTGGACATGAGAGTATACCGGATTTTTTTAAATTTCGACTTTAAAAATCCAGTTTTTTTACAATAGGTCATTGGTTCATACTTAAAATCACTTAACGAATTATGCCTAACTTTTGGACATGAGTGTATTTTCTCATGGGTGATCCAGATCCAAATCCATTTCTTAGAATTATGTAGTATTTACTTGTGTTATTTTTCAGTATTGGTATTAGTTTTGTATCCATTGTTAAATGGGACCGCGTTAGCTCGGTCGGAAGAGTAACGGATTCGCAATCAGAGGGTTAAGAGTTCGAATCCAACCAAAAACCGTCGTGTACAAAGGGGGCTGGTGAACGTTAAAGTTGTCGTGGCTTCAAATGTCCTCACATTGGCGTGGTGTGGAAGTTTGGAGAGTGGGGTACCAGCTAAGGTATGACCTTGTCATTTGACCGTGGTTCAAAATTACGTGATATTGTCCTCGGTTCTCTCACATCGGGTTTGATCCCGGACCGTCACCAATAGCCCGTTGTGTTGATCCAGTGCGACGTTAATATACCTCTTATTGTTAAATTGTCACTTTTCATGTTTAAGTGCTATAAAGTTTAAGTAATATATATATATATGCACTGTTTGTGAAAATTGCAACACTATGACATAATCATCAAAAATAGATTAAATTTATTCCACGTATTACTTATAGTGGTTTAATTAAACGATCAAATTTACAGAGCAATAAAACAAAAATAATGCCGAAAATCAATATCTTGTGCTGCCGCCACGCGCAGCGATGAGAGCCTGTGCACGTCGTGGCATCGAATCATACAGATTCTGAATGTCATGCTGAGGAATGGCATTCCAGATGGCCTCTATCTGATGCCAAAGTACAGCCGTACTCTTTGCTCGACTAACGGTACGAGCGAGTCGCCGTCCGATGTAATCTCAGACATGCTCAATGGGCGACATATCCGGGGAACGTGCAGGCCATGGAAGAAGCGGAACCTGTCGTGCACTGAAGAAGGCTTGTACATTCCGAGCAACATGTGGGCGGGCTGACAGCTGCTGCTGAAATACAGCCCCGGAAATGCGTTGCAGGAGGGTTAAGATCTCGGGCTCCACAACTTCCCTGATGTAGCGCCCGCTGTTCAGGGTCCGCACAATTTGGAGTAGGCGGGATCGCCCATGATATCCAATAGCGCCCCAGACCATAACGCCAGGCGTTCGTCCAGTATGATGCTGAATAGACACTCCGGGAGAAGACGTTCACCTCTGTAGCGTCTGACGAGTGCGCGTTCATCGTTATAGTCCAGATTGTAGCGGGACTCATCTCACGCCATTATCTGTGTCGGTGTGCCTAATGTAGCCGGAGGCATCGGTGGTTCAGCGTCAAGGGTATCCTGCGCAGGGGAATCCTTGCACGTAGCCCATGGCACAGCAGACGTCGACGAACCGTGGGGGCAGACAATGACACACCTGTAGACGTGCTCCAATGTTTTGACAACTCACGAGAGGACGCTGTACGGTCCGTCACCGCCATGCGGATGAGGTGTCCGTCGTCCCGTGGTGACGTCATATTGCGTGGCCACTGCCGGGGTTTCGACTTGTCCGGTTCTCCACGGTCCATCTTCCACACACGCATCACTGTGTGGCATTATACCCCGTGCGAGTGGCGATTTCACGATACGAAAGTCCACCCTCACGGAGGCTGATCATGCGGCTCCGTTCGAACTCCTTTAGTTGCTCGTATGGCACTCTGCGTTATTTGGCGAGTCATATTGACCTCTAATCAATCATTTACAGCTGTCAAAGATGATACAGATTTTAACGCACCTTTACAGTGCTTTTTATATACGGTTCACTTGGAAGTTTAAAGGGTGTTTCTCGGTCCACGCATGCGTGATCGCTTTGTAATTGTAATCATTTGCATATCCTAACTGATGATATATCCTCCTGTATATATATATATATATATATATATATATATATATATATATATATATATATATATATATATATCCGTGCAAAGTCCGTGCCCGGCCTTTATTTTCGCAACCGTTGGTCGTAGACATATACTTCCAATTACAAAAATGTTTCAAATTAAGTAAACATTCATGTTATGCATTTTGAAATTTAAAAAATCAATTTTGTAAAAATTACAAAATCTAACTTTTTATACAGTCCCCCGTTCCTTATAGTGATATTTAGTAAAAGTTTACACTCATCCTAACAAACGTTACATAAAACGTTTCACTTCTGTGTGACAAAAATTGACCGAGATATTTAATTTCAAAGTTTGGGATTTTTTCAGATTTGTTTTGCCTTCATTGAGGGGTCGGTTAAAATATAACTTAGAATAATTCGAGATTGAAATCAGAGTGCAACGCCCATTTTACGGCGAAAGGGGGGTTCCCCGACCATAAACGATGGGTGCATGTATAGTAAAGTGAACATGCCCGATTCACTGAAAGTGGTCGCAGCGCCCCTAGTGGCGAAACACGGAAGTTTGGAAATCTAACTCCGAAACTAAGCAAGATAGACAAAAGATGTCAATTAGAAAGTTGAAGACCATCGTCGAATTATGTAGAATCGACACCCTGAAAATGAAAAATGAGCAAAATGAACCGGATAAATGGCAGCAGAATGCAAACTACCAGCGGGGCTATAACCCTCATGCTAATCATGATTATGCAAATAGGGTAGTACCGCAGCCACATGCTCGGGATAAAGGACGAGCCATTCAGTAGTGGGCAAACTAGTCCGCGCTGAAATCGTGATGGTGTGCTACACATCCGCGTAATATGCCGAAATGATAGTGATTTATGGCGAATGTCAACGAAATGCCAGAGCCGCTGCGAGGCTTTATGGCGAACGTTTTCTTATGGATCGACGTCCATCGCATCGAACTATAGCTACTGTACTTTGCCGTTTCAGAGAGACCGGCGGCTTCACACCACGACCCAGATCAGGCAGACTGACAAGATCGGGCATTCGAGTGACACCGGAGGAAGTGCTGGGATACGCCCTTGCAAATCCACACCTAAGCACAGCGGAAATAAGCGAGGCATGTGGATACACGCGTCAACATATTTGGCGATTGTTACATGCGCATGGTGCATATCCATACCGTCCGCTATTGGTGAAAGCATTGATGCCGGGTGACGACGCACGAAGATTTGACTTTTGTAATTTTCTGCTCAACACGTTGCACGACGTATGTTTTCCGACATACTGTGAGTCGCAATTCACACGGGATGGCATCGTCAACACCCACAATGTGCATTACTTGGCTCTGGACAACCCCCACATCGGACTCACAGCAGGACACCAGGTACGCTGGTCAACGAATGTGTGGTGCGGTATATGGGGAACTCAAATTGTTGGACCCGTCTTCTACGACTGGACCTTAACGGGCAATCATTACCTGCACCTGTTACAAGACACGGTACATGACTGGTATGAACAGCTGCCTCTCCGAGATGCATGTCGTGTGTGGTTCCAACATGGTGGGGCCCCTCCGCATAAAGCAGTGAACGTCCGTGCGTATCTAGCCACCGAATTCGGCCAACAGATCATCGGATATGGTGGTCGGGTAGAGTGACCACCGCGTTCGCCGGACTTGACTCCCATGGACTTCTACCTCTGGGGTTATGTCAAAGAACAGGTCTATGCGACTGAGCCAACCTTTCTGGATGATCTGAAACAACGTATCAGCCTTGCTTGTCGCACAGTTACACCAGCTCTGCTCCAACGCGTCCACGATCCAGTACTGTCACGCATTCAATTGTGCTTTACCATTATTGTATGGAACATTTCGAGTAGTATATGAAGTAGATTTCTCCACTTTATGTATTGTTTCCTGCTGTATGCAACTTGTAGAAGTTAAATTTCCAAACTTCCGTGTTTCGTCACTGGGGGCGCTGCGACCGCTTTCAGTGAATCGGGCATGTCCACTTTACTATACATGCACCCATCGTTTATGGTCGGGGACCCCCCCCCCTTTCGCCGTGAAATGGGCGTTGCACTCTGATTTCAATCTCGAATTATTCTAAGTTATATTTTAACCGACCCCTCAATGAAGGCAAAATAAATCTGAATAAATCCCAAACTTTGAAATTAAATATCTCGGTCAATTTTTGTCACACAGAAGTGAAACTTTTTGTGTTATGTTTGTTAGGTTGATTGTAAACGTTTACTAAATATCACTAAAGGGAACGGGGGACTGTATAAAAAGTTAGATTTTGTAATTTTTACAAAGGTGATTTTTTAAATTTCAAAATGCCATAACATGAATGTTTACCTCATTTGAAATATTTTTGTAATTGGAAGTATATGTCTACGACCAACGGTTGCGAAAATAAAGGCCGGGTACGGACTTTGCGTTGCACCCTGTATATCTATCTATCTATCTATCTATCTATCTATCTATCTATCTATCTATCTATCTATATATATATATATATATATATATATATATACAGGGTGACCTGTAAGGTCCCTTTAAGCCCATTAATTTTAAATTAAACAAATTTCGGCGCAACAACTCTCGGCTATTCACCCACGAACGCAGATTTACTATTTAATAATTTTATCCTGATAAACTTCGAGCAGATGCGAAAATGTCAGAAACAAATACGCGTTATTCAGTGTGGCACATTGGAAAAGTAAAAAAAAGATGAGCAAAAGCAAGAAATTTATTGCTAAACAAAAACACGGCGAGTGTGTTCAAAAAGGTCACCATCGGTCACAATACACATTTACTCGTATATTCGATCAAGCACGCAGGCATGCACATTCCTTATTCTGCGGTGTGACAGTAGCGCAGCTATCGATGATACGCTGCCGCAGATCCAGCAAAATTGTCGCCGGAGCTGCATACACCCGATCTTCGATGTAAACCCAGAGGAAAAATCGAGAGGGGTAAGATCTGGAAAGGGGTAAGAAAAACTGTATAGCACCGGAGAACACGTTTTTGAATTTCTGGACGACTCCCTTTTCAAGGCATGGAATAGTTCAAATTTCAATCGCGAATATCTCCGCGAATTTTACAGATAACTCCATGTAACTTTTTCCTGTGCTTTTATTATGATATTGCGCACATTTTTCTAATTCAACTTTTTGGCCGATCTCTTTTAGTTTTCGAGTTATTCTTTTAACTTCCTTATTTCGCCGCTAGGTGCGCTGTAAGCTGTCTCAATAAATTCAGCATGGTCACTTTACTATTGGTACACGTTACTTCCTTGACTATACGAGACACTGTTTTAAATTTAAAGGACTTAAAGGGACTTTACAGGTCACCCTGTATATATAGAAAAGGCTAATCGACTGGGAAAGAAAGTTATTAATTTATGTTTAAACGGCATGTATATTAAGTGTGGTTAGTGTTAGAATAAGTAAATAAGTTAATAGATATATTTTAGTTGCGTATACATGCAATGTGGGGCTCGAACTCAGTTCTTTATTGTTGTACTCCGCGACTCATTCGTAGGGTGCTTTCGGCGAGCATTACAAAATATCTTAAATCATAAAAAACAGCATCACCTTCCAACTAATCACATTCAGCCACAATTTAGAATCTCAGATATTCTTCACTATTAGTAACTTCACTGGTTTCTTAATTTGATTTTCATGTTTCAGTTGTTCTATGGAACTGCTGAAACTTTTAAAAAGTAGATAAAGGATCTAACTAATTCGTGTTAAGTGAAAACGTAATAATATATAAAATTTTTTTATTCACAAGTGGTGAATACATCAAACGTGGATAAAAGTAATGCGGGGCTCGAACTGAATTCTTTAGCGTTGTAAGCCGCGACGTTGGCGATTCAGGCGTATGGCACCTTCGGCGAGCATTACAAAATATCTTAAATCATAAAAAAATAGTATCCCCTTCCAACTAATCAGATTCAGCCACAATTTAAGAATCTCAGATATTCTTCTGTAGCAGCCAAAGTTAGAACTACTACTACTAAATCACTATCAGTAATATCTCTAGTTTCTAAAGTTGATTGTTGTTTCGGCAGCTCTTTTTGGAACTGCCAAAACGTTTCTAAGGTGGTGGTATAGAGGCTACAAAACCTTGCAAAACAAAATTTAATATTATATTATTTTTTATTCTCAGTGGTGAATACGTAAAATGTTTTTTTCAGGACTATTTTCCCTTCAAAAAGGCAGTAAACATCCATTTGGATTTTGGTTGGATAAAAATACCTTTCCCAACGTTCTGCAACTTAATTATTTGGGCGGAAACATTGGTCATTTATTGAAGGGAACAATGCAGATATCAATACAGACGCCGCTTGGGGGCGCGTCTGCCTGATGAGTGTTTCCTCGCCCTTTCAATTCTAAAATTGACATTCATTTGGTCATATGCTTTTGCACTTTTTTGCAATGCCCGACCTCTAACTTCTTCTGCACTGCAAAAGCCAGACGGTTATTTGGGAGGGAGCACCCAATATGTATGCTGCTGTTACTTCTTAGGGACGATCGACAACATCTATGTACTTACTAACTGGATATCCAACCCTAATGAGTGGCACCAAAAACTACTGTGTTTGTTAAAGGACATGGTTTTTGCATATTTAGCTTCTCAATAATAGATCTAAGTTATCGGAAAGTACTGTCTGTCTATCACGTGAACCTACAAAGTCTACTTTGAGGTAAGCGCACAATAGTCCGCATCGCACACTAGACCCCTGGTAGTCCGTTGTGCTGTTTCAGAGCGAAGTAACTTCAACTACCTACCTACCTCAAATTTTCTGTGTACGTTGAGATTTATAGATCCGACATTGCAGTTGAGTTACACCGCAAATGTTCAACCACCAAACGCCGGCTATATGACGTTAATGCAATCCAAATATGGTGTAAAAATTTCATTTCTGACATCATTAGAAAACGACTGATGAATAACCAACAAGTCACTTCCAATCTTATGACTTTGGTTTTCTTGCTTTTCTTTTCCCCTTGGGCTTTGTTTCGAATTTTGAATAAAAAACGGAATTTTTTCCTAATCCATTGTCATAGCTTGAAAAAAACTCAAGCTCTCCCGAGCGCCATCTAGCGATGGCTCTCTTTAATGACGAGTATAGGGAGTGAAGAAAGCTATATGAGGTTTTCATTTTTTTATGTGACTGTAGATCAGGGATGCAGAAACATGTTAAGACCAAGGGCCACATAGATTAACTGTCTAATAGGAAGACCGCAAAAAGAACACTAGAGTTATATATCATATATTATCTATTTTGTTATGTATTGTTATAAAATTGTTATAAAGGAGATAATAAAAGTAAATAAAGAATTTAATTTGATGCTTGACATTACATTGATTTAACAATTTTTTTAATATTTGGTTCGATTGCTGTAGTAACCAAGCACAAAATTGATTCTAAATTTTCATTAGACTTGTGGGTCCTGTTTTTCAATTTGTTAATACGCAACTGAAAAAGTTTGTTCACAGATTTAAGTTGATCCAAAGAGGCTTGGGCATTTGAATGCATTATCTAACAGTGATTTACAATTGTTCTTATCAACACACGATAGAAGTTTTTGGTTATCTTCATTCAAATTATTTCGCAGGTTCTCAACTTTTTGCATGTCGATGAAGATCGTCCGGCCCGCGTGCCGCTCTTGGTTCCAAAGCTACTTTGTTGTGCGCATGTGAAATTCTAAAAAATTACCTATCGTGTGACTTGTTAAAGTTTAGCCCAGTACCCTACAGAGACGTAACTAGGGGGGGGGGCAGACGGGGCATGTGCCCTGGGCGCCGGATTTTGGGGGCGCTAAATTGGCCGAGTATTTTTTTACTATAGATATTTACGTATGATAAAAAGTGAAGAGGAAAAACTTATTAGTTGACTACAAAAACCAAAAACTATAAAAGGAGCTAAATGCAGAATGCATGAAGAAATAGCAGGAAAGCTTAACCTAGATCCTCATTTTAAAGAAGTACGGAGGAGGAAGAAGCGGATGTTTGATAAGAAGAGCGAAGTTAAAAGCTATGAATTCTCAGAAGAAAAAAGTTCAGATTATTGATTATACAAATAATAGATCGGATTCTGAATGAACTGAGGCAAAGGTTTCAAGTCCTTCAAAACATGAATAGTTTATTTGGTTTCCTCAATGGAGCTTGGTTTGAAACAATGAATGGAGAAGAATTGAAGAACCAGGCACTTGAGTTAGCTACCACATATAAAGAAGACTTAAACAGGGACTAGCTGGCGATAGAAGTGGAGAGTTTTAAGTATCATGCCTTGGATTTAAACCCTAATATGAAAACGGCTACACTATCAGGTCTTCTGACCTTAATATACAAGAATGGACTTGAAGACGCGTCCACCAATATAACGACAGCGTTGAGAATTTTCCTCACAATACCAGTCTCAGTCTCCTCAAATAAAAAGAGTTTCAGCAAACTAAAGATCATAAAAAATTACCTCAGAAAATTAACAGGACAACAACGACTAACCAACCTGAGCATCATATCAATAGAGCACAAGTTAGCTTCAAAGCTATCTTTTGAGGACATTGTAAAAATGTTTGCAGCCGAAAAAGCCGTTAAGTTAAGTTTTAGTTCAAGCTTTCTGTGTTTAAATTAATTTTTTTCACATTTTGTCAATAGATTAAGAGATTGTGAAAAATGTCTAAGTATAATACTCAAGATAATAACTTGAATAAAATCTGTTATTCCTAATTCTTGGTTTAGTTTTCCAAAATCCTTGAATAGTTTTCAGTCGACGTTTCGATAATGTTCTTTTTAAAAGTCCAAAAGTCCATGGGTGAGACTTCTGGAGATTTAGCAGGAATATCAGTAAAGGGTATTGAGTTGATACCAGTTTCTTGTTCCATTTTTTCCAAGAATTTAATAGTTGTGTGGCTACTGCCGTTATCCTGATGCAGTTCTACTGATTGTTGGCACTGTGGGTAAAGACATGGTATTTATTTTTTGAATATTGGGGATAAAATACGGTCTTGATAGTAAGTGGGAGCTGATTTTTACATTTCCCTCTCTTTTTACTTTTAATTTTCCATTATATGCAAAACCGGCAACAAACATAAATCTCTTAGAGAAAGTTCTCACGTTAAAGTTACCAAGTTGAACCACGTTTTAAGATTTTTCTCCTCTTTTATGATAATAAATTGTTCTTTTTTATTTCAATCATTTAAATACACCCACGCCTTGTCTATTGTCACAACATTTTTCCATCTTTCTCCAGCTAAATGCTTTTCATAAAGAATTCTGCAGCGAGTTCTGCGTTCTGCAATATGTCGTGGAGATAGACGATGGACATTGTATTTTTTGGCCTTTTTAAGATTCAAATCACTTAATTATTTTATTTACAGTTGAAACTGAACATTTTAATGACTTTGTAATTGTCCTTTGACTTGGCGGATCCTCTTTTAAAATTAAAGATTTTACCTTACAAATATTCTCAGAAATTCTTCTCTTTTTGGGTACGCATTTGGAAGTACACTGCTGGCCACCCAAATTGCAACACCAAGAAAGACAAGAGATATCACAACAAAATTTATTTTGTAGATAACATGTTGACCAAGTATCAAATGATTAAATTTATAGACTTCTGTGAAGTGTGGTTCCTGCCAAAATCAGTAGCCAGAGTAGCCGCCATTGTTGGAGATCACCGCTACCACACGCCTCGGCATTGATTCAAAGAGACTTTGGATGTGTTCTTGGGGTACAGCAGACCAATAAGCTTCCACACGTTGCCAAAGTTGATCTGGTGTGGCAGCTGGGGATGTATTCTGGGTCAATCGTTGAGCAACCATGGACCACATGTTTTCTATCGGCGAAAGATCCGGAGAGCGAGCTGGCCAGGGAAGCAATTCAATCTGGCGATTGACGAAGAACCCTTGGACAATGCGTGCCACGTGTGGTCGCGCATTATCCTGTTGAAATATGGCTGTGGGCAAGCCCTGAAGGTAAGGAAGGACAACTGGCTCCAACACCTCGGAGATGTAGCGCTGGCTGTTTAAAGTACCGGCAATGCGTACTAGAGGAGTGCGAGAGTGATATCCAATACCGCCCCATACCATAATACCCGGTGCAGGACCAGTGTGGCGGTGCATAACGCAGCTGTTCAGCATCCTCTCTCCACGGTGTCTCCAGACTCGAATCCGACCATCGTGGTGTTGCAGACAGAAGCGTGACTCGTCAGTAAAGACAATTTCATTCCATTCTGCCGTCCACATCCTTCTTTCATCGCACCATTGGCGGCGGAAACGTCTGTGGTTCTGCGTCAAGGGTAGACGAAGCAATGGACGTCTTGCGGACAGACCACTCTGCTGTAAACGGCGTCGAATGGTACGCGCAGACACTGGATGATGCGGTACAGACTGAATGTGCTGTGCTATGGTTCGTGATGTGGCTGAGCGATCCGTCACTGCCATACGCACAATATGCCTGTCATCACGTGAAGTGGTGCACTGAGGTGGATGCGATCGAACAAGTTGGTCCGTCGTACCCTCCTGCATCCAACGATCACATATCCGCATTACAGTTGTTTGGTTTCGTCCAACACGACTACCGATTTCCCTGAAAGATAATCCACAATCTCGGTAGGCCACTATCCTTCCTCTGTCGAACTCGGATACTTGATCAAAAGATGATCGCTGTTTTCTACGAGGCATAATTGATCGTTTTTTTTTGAAAAAACCACAAGAAAAACACAATTGCCGTACTTGAAATCGTCGAAATCTCCAAGCCTTAAATAGCTCTTTGAAGTGGCGCCACAGGCGCGCGTGATGTGCGTCTGCGCTGAAATTCTAATCATTTGCATATCTCACCTCCGCTAATGCATGTTGTAAATTTCATGTTATTTGCATGCTTCCTTCAGGGTGTTGCATTTACGGTGGCCAGCAGTGTATTTTTCCACTTTTGCGTTTTTTTCTTTCTCATTAATAATATTACTTATCGTACCTTTAGATATCGAAAACCATTACAGCGTTTTTGAATAATTGAATAAGCATAATTCTCTTCGGAAAAAGCGGAAACATAAGTGTTGAAAATATGGTATAAGTTATAAATTATGGTAAAGATATTAACAACGCTTAAAGATAGGCGCTGTAGTTCTGCTTTCAAACGATTTGTTTATTTATGCAGTTGAAGCTAGGCTCCATAACTTCTCTTTCCGCCACATACGATTGCTTGCGTAATCATTACTAGAACTTGAATATCTCAGAAAGCAATGTAAAATGCGTAGAGCTTGGCTGCTCATATTTGTAAATATTTAAATTAATGTTAATAAATTAGATAGCCTTTAAAATCTTGATACTTGGATGTATTTCTTCACTCTGTGTCCGGCCTGCTCACAACATTTTGTGAAGATATTAGAACACTTCCATCGAAACGGAAAAAAAGCCTACCATCTATGGCTTATTTAAAAGCGCCCTTTTGAAAGTAAACAAAACTCTAGTTGGCAGACGATAAATTATACTTTAACTATTTAACTGGCTGCGAAAATAAAACTATTTCGTAGCATACAATTTTTTTACAGCTCATCAAAATCGTTCAAAAAATGTCCGAACAGCGTCTGTATTTATCATAATTAAATATCCTATTCTAATGCAACAGTTCTGTTGATTTTGATTCAGCCCACACATATCCCGATATCATTTGATAAAATCTTTTCATTTCATTTGCAGCGATTATAAGTGTAAAAGAATGTACCAAACATGCTACTCTTAGATTATTTGTCAATGCCTTAATATACCTTAGAATCAATTAGGTATTTTATCTTGTACTAAAAATGAAATTAAATCAATTAATCTGCAAATTAATCTATTTGCCTTTGAAATCAAGCATTTACCATCTAAGTTGAATAAAAAAATTTTGGACAAGTGGAATTATTGTGTGGTGGGGCGATATCAGGGGGGGTGTTGTCGGGGAGGGTTTTGGTTTGGTTGGTCGGGGTGGGGTGGGGGCCTCCAAGGCGAGTTCTTGTCCGGGTGGAAACTAGCCTAGTTACGTCTCTGGTACCCTATTTGGACAAGAAAAATGCATTTGCAACCGGGTGGTTGCGAGCTCGAAACTAGGTCCAGCTAAAGACCGTCGTGTGTACGGAGGTTGGTGCACGTTAAATCTGACGTGACCTCAAATGTCCTCACATTGGCGTGGTGTGGAAGTTTGGAGAGTGGGGCGCCAGCTCAGGAGTTGTTCTCGTCATCTGACCGTGGTTCCAAAATACGATGAGTTGTTCTTGGATCTTCCCCTTAGGGATGGATCCCGGACCGTCGCCAGTAGCCCGTTGTGTTGCTCCAGTGCGACGTTAATTAACTACCTACCATGAACTACCTAGTACAGCGGCGTCCAATTTGGGGAAAGTATTGGGAGGTCAGGGACGTTTCTGAGGGCGCACACTTGCAAATCGTCAGAAATATCAGTGGTGGCCAAAAAAGGTCACTATGCCTCCAAATTTTAACCAAAATATCTAGTACATTTCTTAAATTTATTAGTTTTAGTACTTAATTCGTCTATATTTTTAGTTCCTTTTTGCAATTTTCATAAAAGATGCGAAAGAATAAAATTTTTTATACTTTATTTACATTACAATCCATTTAACAGCTATAAATACTTTACTCCCAATATTAAGGTGTAAAATTAGATGCACTATGGTCTTACACAGGTCTCATGTGTGCCCCATTTAATTTTAAAATCTCAATGGGCCCATTTAATTTTACCATCAATTTAAATTTCCAAAGGAGTGGTTGAACTGAATAGTCTGAGAACCATGTATGTAAATGAAGTATGGTCAATCGTCGCTCGATTTCATGAGTAGTGCTACCCCGTGTGACAGACGCAGTAGAAATCTATTCACCCATCCGATCACGGTACCCGTGTGTTACCCACCTTAGCCCCGCATTGATGAGGTACCCACTTCTATCCATACTCGTTTCTTTGTGCAATCAGTAGTTCACTTATAAAATGAAGTGGATGCAGTTTCATGAAAGGATAGGTGTATCTTCTAATTTAACCTGATTTCTCCTTTGGAGAGAAGGGTACAAAGGCCTTTTTTCACAAACCCCTTGGCGACACTTTTGCCATGCGTTATTTTTCGGCGCCAGAAACAGCGCCCCTGTGTGTTTGGCGGCAAACAAAAAGCAATAGGAAAATAAATTTAATCACGTGGAAACTCAGATTATCATAGGTCTTTTGGATCTGATAGTATCTGAAGCAACCGGTTTAAATTCAGTCGCATTTTCTGTGCAAAATATTCCTTGGGCCTAACATATTTTCACCTAAAAATAACGACACTTAAATAGTCTCTTGCCTCTGTAACCCTTAGAAAAATTTATTTAGAGCAGCACCTGCGTGTGCATTTAATAACTCAACATTTCTGCTTCGCATCACAAAAAAAATTATTCCTTATCCTCATCTAGTCATCTTGGACGTTGCGGGAATTTTTTTTATCGTAAACCCTTCGTTAAACCATCGGTATCCCATGATGGAATTGAGTTGAGGTCTTTTTGATCTGACTTACCCTATACAGACAATCACACTGGAAAATGTCAGGACCTTTTCATGGTCAGATTCGATTGGCTGGTAGTTGAAGTCTTACTGGATCAACACAACGAGCTGTCAGACAAGGAAATAACGAAACAATATAAAGATCTTACCAACAATCTAGAAAACCGGGGTGGAGTTCACGAGTATGCTCCTTAGAGACAAACTGTCAACAAGGAATGTTACTCGACTTATTCATCGCCTGCCAAAAGTTTTCTGATGAAATAGACCACAGCTCAGAGACTAGATGTTCCCTCAACTTAATTTTTCGCTGCCCGCATCCCGCACCTTATCGAAACAAATTTTGACCCAATAAGGCTACAGGTTCGACACTTCTACTTCCCCTGGATCTATTCGACTCATGTACAATTTTCAGACAGAAGACAGCACTCTTAGGACAAGATTTCAGTATAGAAGAAATCAAGACTAAAATGTGACGTAGCATATCATAGAGAACCCAAAAGGAGACCGAAAAGATACTTTCCACTGTTTTGATACTTTCAGAATGTATCGACAGAACATTGGCACCTTTTCTATTATAACTTACGTTGTCTTGAAGTGATTTGTGGACAGCTCAAAAATAAGGAATGTATGTATTGTATGTATTTTTTAATTAACGTCGCACTGGAGCAGCACAACCGCCTATTGGCAACGGTCCGGGATTATCCTCGAAGGGAAAGATCCGAGGACAACACCACGTACTTTTGAACCACGATCAGATGATGAGGTCACCTGAGCTGGCACCCCACTCTCCAAACTTCCACACCACGCCAACGTGAGGATATTTGAGGCCATGGCAGATTTAACGTGCACCGGCCCCCTTTGTATACGACGGTCTTTGGTTGGATTCGAACTCGCCATCCTCCGGTTGCCAGTCCGTTACTCTTCCAACCGGGCTATCACGGCCCTCAAAATGAAGGAATTGGGATACTGGTGTATTTTCCCCCAAGCCACAGAAACAGAAGTGACGGTAGTTTCTGCGGCGAAATGTGTTTCTTGTACACTCATGTCCAAAAGTTAAGCATAATTGCTGTTGATGTGAATGTTTCTGAAAATCTACATCGGAATGGAAGAAAACGCGGTATGCGGGTGTAATAGGGTTAGAGAAGAAGAAAACAATGCAAAACAAGGATAATAACTTTTATTATCTAAAGAAAAAGGCTCACAATACGAGTAAAACTTTAGTGAAATCGAATGATTAAAACAATTGAATGTTGTCATAAAGTTTAATACGGTGTGTGGGAACCTCTGGTAGCCACGCATGCTGCACAACGATTTCCCATACTTTTGATCAGGGTATTATAACGTTTCCTGTCTTTAATTAAGCATAAGACTGTTTACAGCACAATACAATATTTATTTAGAATAGAAAAATTTAAAGATTATTTACATATAACATTAATTGAAAGGTAGGTGAGTACATCTGCCAAGGAGCCCGGAGGCTCGCCAAAATCTGAGAGTGTGAAGGATGCGACTACTCCCTTCGTGGTTTCAATCTACTCTGCTCTCTTGCGGGGGGAGTTCGTCTCCGTCTTGGAATGTGAATCCCAACTTCCCGACCCGAGGACAGATTTAATGTCTCTCTGGCCTGGGCTTCCACAGAACTATAAACACGTGTTTTCCTGGGGTGGCCGTATGCATTCCTCTCATGGAGGGCCCAAGATAATTTAGTTAACAACTTGTTTTGCAGTCGGGGAAAATCTGAATTCCAGCTGTGGGAATGCCAGACCGCAACGGTACAGTATGGATGAGTTGTGTGCTCAGAGTTCCAAACCTCACGTAGAGCAGTTTTCAATTCCGGAGCGGAGCATGGTGGGTGGCGGAGGGCTGCAATGTCTCCCGATCATATCCCACACATGCTCTATCAGACCAGCGTGTCTGAGTCTCCTGTAAACAGTTTGTCTCGAAATTATGACTGCTGTGGCGGCTGTCAGGACGGAACCCAGTTTTCTGACAGAAGGGTTCCTCTGACACCACGCAGCTATCGCCAAATATCGATCTTGCCGAGTGGTTGTTACCCTTGACCGACCTGGTACTGGTAACAACGCTCCGTACTACAGGAATTGCGAAATTTCTGTCTAAACTGGCCATACCGCTCGAGGATGTTTTATACTCGTTCCGACGTGCGCTGGTGCTTTCCGCACGTCGATGTCGACTGAACTGTTTTGCTTATGCACAATGTCTTACCTTCGTCCCACGATTCTCCACAAGTGATTTTGAACCATTGTATCTATATTTACTCCGATTTTTTCGCATTTTACGAATTATGCTTAACTTTTGGACATGAGTGTATACCGGATTTTTTTAAGTTTCGACTTTAAAAATCCAGTTTTTTTACAATAGGTCATTGGTTCATACTTAAAATCACTTAAGTGGGAAAAATCGGATTAAGCTAATCATTGATTATCTAATTTAGATATAATTAGCATGTTTTTGAATAGTGATCTCAAATTTTAAATTGTTCAGAAAGACAATTCCTGCTGCAAATTATTACTATTCTATTATTCTTCATGTTTTGATTCTCAATCAAGTTGGGGAGGGAAAGGTTTTTACAAATTTTTTCACGAAGGATGTATAAAACAATCACGATTTTTCAGGAATTTTAACATTTAAAATCAAATAAGAATTCATTTCTTAACTAATAAATCTGAAGGCCAAAACAATCACTGTATTATATAGATTATGATACCAAACTAATTATACTATTTGATAACTCAACAATTCATTGTTGAGTTATAAAATTTTGAACAAAGCATCTTGTTGGAAAAACAGTTCTTCAGAAATTGAATTTAAAGTTTTAGAAACATGCTTGTACATGTTTCGAATAAAACTAAAAATTCTTGTAACTAGGAAAATATTTCGAATATTTACAGGACCTTGGTATCTTTTGAAAGCTAAGGAGTTGGAAAACATTTTGTAACTCTAAAAAATCGATATTTTGGTCGATTTTTGTGAATTCTAGTGCATATACACCTTAATCATAAAATGCAGATAAGAACAGAGCCACTACTATCTGTAGATATAACTCTGAGAAGACTGGTCACTCCTCAATCGTCGATACCCTAGCTAACTTGACACGGCAAGCTTATTCCCAAACATTTTGACAACATGCAACACTACTCAGCTCTGCGAAGTCCATTGCTGGAATCGCCATCAACTGCCTCGTATTCTTCTATCTATGAATAGCTGACACCACGTTCACCAAGAACGATAGCACCTTTCCCTCTTCAAATCTATTTCTAACCTACTTAGGGGTGGAATTGATCCCTCCACTACCCCCGTTAACAGCCCACTCCTTTTCGATCACTTGTTGATCTGCTCTCGATTATGTCTTGTCGCTGCTATAATCTCCTAGTAAAACAAATCTATTTGTTTTCAAAAAGTATTGACTGATTTTAGTCCTCCACCCATGCTCTGAAATCTTTTCCCCTACAGAGGTACTTTAGGAAATTTTCGGGGCTGTAGGAACAGATGGGTGATAGGATGTTTTAGAAACAAACTCTGCACAACACGTGATGAATGTCACACGTTTCATGCTGTCTCCAACATAGCTTTTTGAATACCTCGTGCTATCAGACCCCGACCTGTATTGACTGAAGCCTTTTCAACATTTTTAAGAGTGTTCTGTATGTTGAAGGTAGGTAGTTAATTAACGTCGCACTGGAACAACACAACGGGCTATTGGCGACGGTCTGGGATCCATCCCGAAGGGAAAGATCCAAGGACAACGCCTGGTCATTTCGAACCACGGTCAGATGACGAGATCAACACCTGAGCTGGCACCCCACTCTCCAAACTTCCACACCATGCCAACGTGAGATCATTTGAGGCCACGACAGAGTTAACGTGCCTAGTGGGCTACCGTCACTCTACTCGTGAGTGTGGTAACAACTGATGAGTCCAATGGGCTCGTGACATCCGTTCTCTTTATATTAACAATGCAGATGGGATACTTTGGTTGATTCGAACTCGGAATAGCAAATTCCGTTTTTCCCTGCGTGTCTACTCGAGAAACGGTCTCGAGGCTCATTTATGTTCAAAAACTTTCTCCGATTGCTCCGTGTGGGGCTGCGGTAGCCCGGTTGGAAGAGTGGCGTATTAGCATCCAAAGGGTTGCGAGTTCGAAACTCGATCCAACCAAATCGTCGCATTCTGAATGACCGAGTGAGTAGAGCTGCGAATTTGCATCAAATTGTTAAACTCGAAAATTGAACCAGGCTGGTGCACGTTAAATCTGTCGTGGCCTCAAATGTCCTCACGTTTGTGTGTCAATTTGGAGAGTGGGCCTCGTTATCAGGTTCAAGATTTCTTTCCCTTAGGGATTGATTCCAATAGCCCTTTGTGTTGCTCCAGTGTGACCTTAATTTCCCAATTGCCCAGTTTGGGTTCAAATGGTTTCTTACTATGATTGCTTAATGGTGTTGGTACCTTCAACCTTTCCCATTTCAGGCCAGTCGAGATCATATGCTCAGTATCATTCTCATTTTCCAGCACCTATAAAAGTCCTCAAGTTTGGGTCATCCATATCGATTTGCCAAGTCTTTTGGGCTTTTATCTGAGGGCGAAAAATTGAGAAACAACGGAGTTGACTTTCCATAAATAATCGATGGCGTCCCCAGTTATGAGGTAGGTTGTTGATTTAACGTCGCAACACAACGATCTATTGGCTGCGTTATTGAGCCTATTACTATATACATGATCAATACTGCCCATTCAGACAATAACTAGAGAAATTATTCGCAACTAATAATGCTTTCCAAATGCCTGGTGCAAGTTGTTCATTCATTTGGAGGAATAATAATAGATTCACTGCGATATATTACAATGGTTTATACCGTTTTTGCTTATTCCTTTAGGCCTAGCGAAACAACTAACCTCTGTCCACAAGCTGCAGAACTCGAGATCAAGACTTGAAAGAGATCCTCTCTTGTCAGACCAACAGAGGCCAGAAGATGACTTTGGGAGGTTGTCCATCGAAACATTTTAACGAGTTGAATGCCTTATGGTCCTGAACGAAGGTTGATTGGTTGTATTGAATTCTGGGCCAAACGCAAGATCGACCCTCCTGGTGGTTGTCACGACGAGGTGTCTCGTCATTTGCAAAACTGACCATATCTTGATGGACGATATATCTTGTCATTAGAAGAAAACTGAACAAGTCTCATCAGCATCAAAAAATCGGCAATCAGAATCTTGAAGACGATCCATTGCCAAAGTTAGATCTTGATGGACGCTTTATAGAAACCACTTTTAGAATTAAGTAAAACGATCAAAAGGACTGCAAGAGTTTATTTTTAATGCCTTGAACTAAGGATAAAAATCTAGAAAGAAGTCTAGAAAGGGTATTTTGTGTTACCCATCTATTTGAGGGAGGCTCTGTGGTGCCACATATGTGTTGTCTCCAAACTTGATTATTTCTATAGGGAACATCTTGATAGATGAGTGGTGTGTGAAAAGTCTTTTAAGATTATCATGTTTGAGGCCAATATTTAGGAATCCATTGGATATAAATTGAATTATGGCCTTAAGATAGTTTGAAATGTCTGCACCAGTTTTCCTTCAGATATTAGATGGATTATGTGAAAGTATTCAAATATCTGTATGACAATCAAGGGGCAAATAATGTAGCTTATGGCTATTAGTTGTGAACCAGTCAGGATTTCTCTTAGGTTCGTTAGAAGATGGAGTGTTAATCATCTTTTCTGCTTCTATCAGATCTTTATAGATCCGCAAACATAGTTACCTGCTAGAAGTTGAGATAGTGGTGAGAGTTCATCATTTATTTATATTCGAATAAGGAGATCTGAGATCATTCACATAATTTCTGACTTTCATTGATTGCAGCAATATAATTAGTATCTTTAAGGATATTATATTAAGCAAAATATTATGAAAATTATAGATTCATTCGTATGCAATATCAATTTTAATAATTTTAAATTATTCAGGACACGTTTCGTGTAGAAATCTCTCTAAGTACTTTCGTTTCAAAATTTTCTTTCGCAACAATTGCAATATAGTTGAATAAGAAATCTACAATGTTTTGAAAAGTGTGCAGTGAGTTGGTAGCAGCGCAAACTTGGAAAAATTATTGGTTATTAATTATTAAAATTATATATATATATATTATATATATATTTATATATGTATTATATATATATTATATTATATTATATATATATATATATATTATATTATATTATATATATATATATATATATATATATATATATATATAAATGCACACGTATGTGTAAATATTATTTTTTTAAATAATTTTTCTATAATACATTTTACTACTTAGATGCACTTTCCTACTTTCACTGCTTTCGTAATTTTTTATCTTTTTTGGGTCTATGTTAATTAACTCTTACCTCGCTCTAAGGTTTTGCTGAAAATTATAATAGTACTGACTACAATAATACTGTTACCACAAAATTCCACGAAATAAACCCAGACGAATCACCCTGCATATTTGGCTACCTACCACATCTACACTGGTTGGACAAAATAATATGAACACCTGTGAAAAAACAACACTCGACGGAACCTGTTGTATACTTCCGCCCTCTAATGTGGAAGAGTGCAACCTAGCGGGCGAAAATGTGCACACATCAGTCTATTGGTAGCAGTGATAGCGTTCGGATGCGAAATATATTTGGGCGTTAAAACTTCGTTATGGCTGACCTCACAGATTTCGAAAGAGGCATGATTGTTGGAGCCCGTTTTGCCGGAGCCTCAGTAACGAAAACGGCCACCCTTGTTGGTGTCGGGAGAAGTATCATGTCGACGGTAATGACAGCCTACAGCAAACAGGGAAAGACATCATCTGCCAAGCATAACAGTGGACGAAAGTCGAAGCTGATTGATAGAGACAGAAGGGTTTTGAAGCGGATTGTGGCCAGAAAGCACAAGACAACAGCATTCCAGATATCATCTGAGATGAACACACATCTACAGGAAGTTGTATCGACAAAAACTATCCACCATGAACTGCATGCAGCAAACATACACGGTAGAGCGGCTATTCCAAAACCATTGGTGACACCATGCAATGCCTTGAAACGACGAAAATGGTGTCACGACCATAAGAATTAGACACAACAACAATGGGAGAATGTCATCTGGTCAGACGAATCGTCGTTCACATTATTCCAGACTAACGGACGTGTTTACGTTTGGAGAACGCCAGCACAAGTCTTTGATGTTGACTGTCTCCTTCCTACTGTTAAGCATGGAGGGGGATCAGTGATGCTGTGGGGCGCGATGTCTCACCGTGGTCTCGGCCCACTTGTTGTCCTGTAAGGGCGGATTAGAGCACCTGTTTATGTCAGTATTCTGGCCGACCATCTTCATCCAATGGTGCAAACTTTTTTCCCTGATTCTCGACCTGTGTTCCAAGATGATAATGCGCCCATTCACACTGCTGGAATTGTTGGAGACTGGCTTGACGAACACGATGATGAACTGCAACACCTCGTGTGGTCCTCTCAGTCCCCTGATCTTAATATAATCGAACCTTTGTGGGGTATTTTTTTGGAGGGCAAACTGCGCAGTAGGTTTCCACCTCCAACGACGCTTTCTGAATTAGCGACCTTTTTGCAGGAGTGGCTACGTATCCCTGTACCTGTTGTGCATGACTTGTATTTGTCCATTCCACGACGGATACAAGCTGTAATTGATGCAAAAGGAGGGCCAACAGCCTATTAATAAAGATTTTGTCTTATTTCACAGGTGTTCATATTATTTTGTCCACCCTCTGTATATAGTTCTAATATTTATACACTTGGGGAGCACCCCAATCACAAGAATATTGAAGGGGAGCTGGCTACAAGGCAATGATTGAATATTGATACACGTGGGCTTACAAAAATAGATTCCAGTTTCATTTTCAATGATATGTTTTTAAAGTTCCTCTCCAATGGTATCTTGCGAAATATCAGGGTAGCAACCTGTGAGTTGTAGAAAACAAATGTTCAATTCCTTCCTGGGTGTATTTTCTCTCTTCTGTGTCAGTAAAACTTTCTTTGCACGTGTATGTCCGTTATGTGCAGTTATCTGTCTTGTGTTTGGCGCAGCATGGTCAAATATGGCTCCAGAAAACTGAACCGAAACACATTCTTTAATCTTTTGTGATTCATTAAACGAATCAGTTGAGCTGATCAATTTTGTAAAAGGTGGAAAATCATGAAACTTTGTGCATAATGTATACATATGTTAGCTATTCTGTATCTTATTTTAGTATTTAATTAAGTCCTCATCCAGCTTCTTCAAATTCTCATCATATCCTAGACACTGTATCGGACCTTTTGAGACAGGATGTCTCAAAAGGTCGTTTACAAACTTAACATGATGGTCTGTTAGACCATGACGAACAAGATTTACTTAGGAACTTGCGTCCGGAAACGCGATCGGCGAGCGCTAGATGGCAATGCTCGCAGACGTATTGGAAAGCGGGAGGAAGAAAGGATGTCGATAGCTGTGTTAACATGACTTTATTAAAAAACATGGTTAAATCACAGAAGATGTTCAAAATTCCTTCCACCCGCCTCAATAAATGCTTCACAACGTCGACGCATGGATTCACGGACCCGTTCAAAATGGGCAGGTGTGTCAAGGACACGTGCCGCCACTTCCACGAAGCTGGCGACGAGATCCATGTCCGATGTTACGGGCGTCTCGTACACCATGGACTTCAAGTATCCCCACAGGTAGAAATCCAGGAGAACCAGGTCGGGGGATAGTGGTGGTAGTGGGGATAGTGGTCGGATAGTGGTGGTCATGCGACTGGTCCGCCTCTGCCAATCCAGCGATCAGGATATGTCCTACCGAGGTATTCCGCACACAGTGCTGCTAAAATGTGCAGGCGCTCCATCATGCTGAAACCAGATGTGTCGGCGTGTAGCTGCTGGAACGTCAGCCATCAAATCCGGCAACACACTTTCTAAAAAAGTACGATAGGTATTTCCGTCGAGGCGTTGAGGTAGTAGGTAAGGACCAATTAAGCATGTCACCAATAATACCAGCCCAAAGGTTTATGGCGAAGCGCTGTTGGCTTGCATGGGCACTGTACTCCTTGGGTTTTCATGCGCCCACACGTGCATGTTGTGCAGGTTCAGGACACCGTCCCGTGTGAAAGAACATTCATCGGTAAACAAAATCCACGATGGAAAATCCGGCTGTGCGACACGTTCTTGCAAATTCCAACGTGCGAATGCAATAGGTTGGGGATAATCTCACAATGTCTACTCTTTGGACGTGGTAGGGGTGTAGCGTGTCCTCGTGCACTATGCGCATAA
Source organism: Meta bourneti (assembly GCA_933210815.1). Classification (NCBI taxonomy): domain Eukaryota; kingdom Metazoa; phylum Arthropoda; class Arachnida; order Araneae; family Tetragnathidae; genus Meta; species Meta bourneti. The sequence continues at coordinate 103,664,633 of OW119934.1, read as the reverse complement.
CGTTGGAGCGATGTACACCCAAGGCGTGTTCGATTGCTCGGAGACTTGTTTGCGGGTTCCTCTCAATTTCCCGAAGCACAGCTTCCTCTACGACAGGTGTGCGTGTAGTGCGTTCCCGACCGATGTGGCCACTTACTTGGAAAGTTCCTGCCTCACGCAATCTGCGATGCAATTGTCCAAACAATGGATGACTTTTCTGACGTCTGTTTGGGAAGGGCTCTAGGTACATGCGTACAGCGGCTCATCCATTTCCATCCGCGGCACCATAAAAGTAATGCATATCCGCCAATTCTTCGTTTGTAAACCGATGCATCCTTCTCCTGCAACGTCCTCGCCTGAAATCATCACGCTTCCTGCTCTGAACATTCCGCCTGAGAACATTGCCCTCTATCGGTCGCCGTTCGCATTTTCGGACACAAGTTCCTATGTAAATCTTGTTCGTCATGGTCTGACAGACCAGCATGTTAAGTTCGTAAACGACCTTCTGAGACACCCTGTATATGGGCACTAATTGCGTGTTCAGGAGAAAATAATTACCATTCACCCTTCAGGTCTTGCCAAATGACCTGCCACCAAAACTGTGATCACACCTTACATAACTTTAGTTGCTGAATGTTAGTCGAAAAGGTAAATTAGAAAAATACTCTGATTTTTGTAACAATAACTAACTGTATAATATTCATCCCTCTTGTATTTCGGTAGCCTAGTTGGAACAGCATCAAATTAGCAACAGGAGGGTTGCGAGTTCGAAACTAGGTCCAGCTAGAGACGGTCGTGTACACGAGGGCTGGTGCACGTTAAATCTGTCGTGGCCTCAAATGGCATCACGTTGGCGGGCGCCATGTGGAAGAATGAAGAGTGGGGAGCCAGCTTTGCTCTGGTCATTTGACCGTGGTTCAAAATGACGTTGTCCGTGGATCTTTCCCTTAGGGATTGATCCCGGACTTCGCCAATAGCCCTTCGAATATTTACAAGATCTTTGTATCATTTGAAAGCTAAAAAAAGTTGGAAAATATTTTGAAGTAATAAAAAAATATCCATGTTCTAGTCGATTTTCGTGATTTCTAGTGTACATACAGCTTAATTAATCAGCGGAGTCAACATTTTATAGCACACCTAGGAACTAAGACAGCACTTAAATAGTAGCAAGTACTGGTCACGTCCAAAGATGCTTAACTTTGTTGGTAAAATGGGTAGGCTGAACCACCAGAAGGGTTAATACTCTGTTGACTCTAGCTTCAAACATTTTGAGCAACTGTCAATAAACGGCCTTGTCCATGCAAATCAATAACACGAAGCTTCGGGGATCTCGATATGTCCTATTTGGTACGAAATGAACCATACCGCACAGACAAATATTTCTAACACAGTCTCGCAATAGCGAAATTCATTATTTAATTTATACAACTTTCAGAAACAATCCGAAAAACTCTAAAATATTCTAATATTTGAACCATTTTTTGGAGAATTCTAATTTTGTGAATAATAAAAATATTTTTAATGTAATTTTCATCAGAACTAAAACGTGGTTCAAAATTACGTGGTGTTGTCCTCGGATCATTCCCTTTGGGATTGATCCCGGACCGTCACCAATAGCCCGTTGTGTTGCTCCAGTGTGACGTTAATTGAAATACCCTCATCAGAACTAAAAATGGTTAAATTTCAATGTGCTCTGATGAATCGTAAATTGAATTTTGTGTTGCATTGCGCTCAAGTGACGAATGAAATGAAGGATTCTAATATTTTGACAAGGAGCTGCAGAAGGAGGTTGAGTCAGCATGAATGTTCATAATCATTGTTTAACCCTCCTGGTGGCTGTCTTGACGAGATATCTCGTGATTAGTAAAAACTGACAATATCTTGATCTCGCCATCATAAAAAAATATCGGCAATACCTAAATGACGAGATATCTCGTCATTAGAAAATTAATCAGATCTTGATGGACAAGATATCTCGTCGAAATCACTTGGAGGATTAATACTTCCAAACGAATATTAAGTCAATTGATGAATATTAATTCTTAAAAAAATAGTTACTTTAAGAACGATATATCTATTAATTTTTAAAGAAAAAAAGATTCCCGCTTTTTATTTTATGTGGCTATTTTAAAAATCAGAAGCCAACACTTTCGGGGAGGACTACTTCACTGACATCCGGGAACTGAAACTCGAATTATTTTTCCGCTCCCTACAGATCATTTTTTGCACTCTTACAGATTTGAATAAACTAGGAAGCTGGCCACAAGCTCTGAAATGAATGAAGGGGCAGACGTTCATTTCAGAGTTCCCCTCTCCTAATGCAATTATCGGGAGCCTATTTTCTGGGAATGCAGGAGAGCAAACACGGCCAGAGCACACAGAGCAGGCGGGCTGTCACCTCCCGGGACGCGGAATCAAACACTTAACAGCAGAAAGGAAGTTTTTAAAACACCTCTCTTTCCTTCGCCCTTTCAGGGCAGGAATATTTACAAGTACATTATCCCTTGTATACAATTAATCGTTGCATTTCGTCCGCTTTTAAAGAACTATCCAATACATGCACATTGGTATTTCAGGTGCCACGGGTAGATCGTTTCAAGACTAGTCCATTCAGGAGATGCATGTACATTGATATTTATGTGCAATGTCTTGTAGATTAGCCCTTCTATACAACTAATCTGGCATCTGGCACTTGCATTCCATTTTACCTGCTTTGAAAGAGTAGCCCATTCGGGAGATACATGTACAATCGCGGAAAAAAAAACCGAACCACCCCCTCTTCATTCGAGCAATTTTAACAGTAGAGAAAATTCAAGGATTGTGCTTGACAGGAACTAACGTCTTCTATAAATTCAAATGCTTAAAATTTGCATAAGGGGCTGTCTGCATATTAAATTGAGCGCCAACTTCATAATTTCCAATAGATACCCCAATTTAGACACACAATTTCGAATCTACATCAAAATTTAACTTCAGATACCAAATTTCATGTCATTAGGTCTTGCCGTTTCAAAGTTATGAGTACAGAAAGATTGGAGCTCCTAATGTTAAATCAGTTTCTTGGACTTTCATGGATATCTTCCTAAATAATATTTCTATAGCGTTGATATTTTGTACCATGTTACTGTAAAGCAACCTCAACAAAATCCACCTAATATTTTATTTTATAAATAGTTTTTAGTATGTAATAATAATTATTAAATTAGTATTTGAAAAAATTATGAATTGGAATCTTACTATATTTTGATAGAAATCGATTCAGAAGGACTTCTAATATGACCATGAAAAATTTCAGCTCATTCCAATCGTTAGTTTTTGAGTTACATTAAATTTTCCTCATTATTGCGATTTTAGGGGTAACCCAAAGTTTAAAAAACACCTGAAAAACCTCGGATAATAATTCTCGGATCTTTTGCACATATAATTCTCCAATCGTTTTCACTTGCATAATAAATATAATAATTCTCGGATCGTTTGCACGCGCTGACAAATATGCTTGAAATAGTATTCAAATTTGAAAATCAGGTAACTATAACTACAATTAATCTTAATATGATAATAATTGTGGAGATGATCCCCCTGAAATTGACTGCAATTTTAACATTGAATATCTCCAGTGATATATAAAGGTAGTCATGAAATTTCATATTTAGACTAATTTAACGATGCCAAATCTGATTAAGGCATCAAAACATGGTGTTTCTATTGTAAATTTTTGTTTTTTTTTGCAAAATTTGATATAAAGGCGTCCCCTAATGCAATTATTTCTGCATTTGAATTTGTAGAGAACGTTATTCCCTATTGAATGATATCTTTGAATTTGCTCTACTATGAATAGTGCTCGAAATAAAGAGGGGGTTCGGTTTTTTTCCGCGACTGTACATTGATATTTATACGCAATGTCTTGTAGATTTGCCCTTGTATATAACTAATCTGCTACGGGTGTTTCATTTTATCTGCTTTGAGAGTAGTCCATTCGAGATGTCTGTACTTTAGGGTGGGCCTTTCAGACAGGCGATAAAAGTTTTTCGAATTTGAATTTGGCAATAGGGGGAAAGTTGCCCCTCTTACCTTCAAATATAACCTGTTTTAAAAAAATTCTATTCGAAGTCTTGAGCCCTCTACAAGACGTTACATTTTAGTATTTTAGCTGAAAAATTATGTAATTCCATGAAAATGTTAATAAAAGTCCAAAATATACAAACTGTTTTAAAAACCTCAAAAATTGGCTTATAAAAAACTCACTGAATCTAATAAAAATATTTTTGGTACAGGTAAGTATCTTTTTCAACGACCAGATGGAAAATTAAAAAGTTCTGAAAGTTTTCAGATTTTGCAATATAACAAAGAATTTAATATATGTTTACATAGGTTGAAAATATCTATAAACTACGTTTTTTTGGCAACTAGAGGACTGGATATAAAATATAATTTATAATTCAGCTAGCTTACTCTTTTTCTATAATCACCTTTTTGTCACAATTCGTCATGATTTCATTTTGGCACGGATGAAGCCATCACGTGCTTCTGGTGCAATAACGGATATTTATGCCTCTGTCACCAATTTTACACATCTTTTTTACTCCAAGAACACTGTTCTGACGATATAGCTTTGCAAATGTTACATACATGTCATTAATCTATACTTATATCTTCTTGGTCGACCTCAGATAAATCGCTATAAATTGTCCCAGATTGGACATTAAGTTTTCATATTTGTCCCGAACATTCTATAGGACTTTCAGAGGCTCCATCTAAGTGTTGAATTCGTTGGTAGGTATTCACTGGCAAGTACTGTCCAGAACACAATATTGATCACACAACCTTGTTAATGTTTTAAGATTCAACTTACTTCTACCAGTTTTTACTTCATTTGCAGTTATCTTACTTTTACTAGTTGCTGCTTTATTTACAATTATCTTACTTGTACTAGAATAATTAGGCTATATTATTTTATATTGAAGGTTTAGGTACTCCAATTGGTAATATTTGTAGCGTTTAACAGCTTCTCTTAATTTTTCACTACTTCGGCAGACAGTGATATATTTTGTAGTGTTATATGCTTCCTTTCCTAACCAACATTTTTCCCTTTCTAAAATTTTATCCGTTTCAGCAAAATCTATTGAACTTATTGCCATTTTTTTCAATGTTCTAGGGTCAGTTTTGATTGTTCTTTAAGTTGTACTTTATGAATCTTATTGCAAGAACCTGTACAAAATAGGACATTTACATGACGCAATGTCAAACAAGTCTTAGATGGTCTATAAGAGCTTCCGCCGACACACTTTCAAATCATAGTATTACTTCACTTTAGTATATCTTAAGAGAGCGATTTGTCACACTTCTTACGTATCATTTATAACACTCTCTTTCGGCAAACTGTTAATTTGGGAAGTTTTCCCCCCGTTTTTCTTTATTTTCAGCTGCAGCTTCTAATGCTATATAAACACTGGATTATCTGCCAGAATGTTGGTATTTTATTTCGTTTTAACAAGCAAATAATACTTTAAAACTTTCGATTGTTGGTTAAAAATTTACATGGAGTGCCACAAATCGGGCATTCTACTAGATGCCTCTTAGTCACAATTTTAGAATAGCACATTTCTTTTTTAATAGTTTGCAAAACAAAAGTCCCTGCTAGAGATTCAAGTTCAATTATATGTTACTCTCAGAATTAACTTGTAAAAGGTATTAGGATTTTTGGTACATGGGTGGCCCGTTACTCAAGTTTTTGCAGCTGCAAAAGTGATTACGAGTGGATAAGTTGAACGCTGGGGAATCTCTGAAGGTTCAGGAATTTAGCTCCTCGCGTCTGATATAACTGTTTCGGTCTATGTGGGAACGAAAAGCCAGATATTCATAGACAAAATGTTGTACATGCTTTTCTATTCTCTAAAATTTACTTTTTAGGCAATACAAATTAAAGTAACATTAATTTAAAAATCGTTTCACAAAATGCGTTTTCCCCTATTTTTAGCCCATTTAATTATTATTTAATGTTCGGTAGAGGTCTAAGACGTTATATAAATTAAGAAAAAATGCAAGCATTTTTTTAAAGTAAAAGGCAACTTTTCTACGATTTCTTAAAACGATTTCGAACAAAAAAGTCTCGGTCTACGGTACTGTATAGCTGGGGGAAAATGTTGGAAACCAACGCTCTTTGTTCAAGCATCCTCTTCATAGTGCAGTAAATTCAAAGCTGCCATTCAATGGAGACTTGTGTCTTCTATAAAACAATGCGTAACATTTACTTAGGGGGTCGTTTTCATATTAAATTCCTCATAAACATCATAATTTTCTATAAAAAGGCCCAATTTTGTCGCAAAATTTCGAATCTGTTTCAAAATTGAACTTTGAATTCCATGTATAAGGCATTCGGTCCTTCAGGATTATGGGTATAGAAAATTTGAAGCACCTAATGTCGAATTAGCTTCCCAGACTTTTATTCATATCTTCTGAAAATTCAGTATCCCGCTAGAAATTTCATCGTTTCTTTCATACATTACTTTTTAGTATAGAATATTGGCTATGAAATCAATATTCGATTAAGAGCTTTTTATATAAACTATCAGCTCTTTCCTCTCGATAATATTTTCAGAGTAAGAAATTTCACAGTTGCCAAAAGGCAGTGACTAACTTCTACTGGTAGGAAAGAGCTGAAGTTCGGCATTCAAAAGCATCCACTTATCTCTGAGTCGGGAAGAAGCTATTGTTGGCAAAGTAGAGGAATTCAAGTGGGAGCAAAAAAAGAACTAAGGTGGTCTTTTGTAATAAACCATAATTGAATCCCTGCAACTACCATTAGTTTGGAATACATCTTCAATGTATTAACGGAACTAGAAAACTTCCATCCAGTATGGGAGATGCATTTTATATGTATCAGTACTTTACTTTGTGGATGGTAAATTGAATGCTGAAAAATACATATACTTCGTTACCCCCTGAAGCATTCTATCGGAGACACGTTTGGCGATGCTTATTGTATTTTTCAACATGAAGAACTTTGTCTCCCAAAAAATCAAGCTCACTCTGTTCCAAAAAAATCGAAACATCCCGAAGCCAGTGTTCGATCGGAATGAAAGTAAAATGTGCAGAGTGGTATGGTTTTGAATTTTTCCTTTAGAGAAAATTGGGCAATTAGTAAAAACACCATTTTGATTTTGAAAAGTTTACTCTTCTCGAAATCCTTCCATATTTAGTTTATAGGTACATCAGAGTTTAAAGAGTCAAGCAAAAAGAAACGAGCTTGACATGATAGCTTTAAAACAAAAACACTTGAAAAGAAAAGCAGCTACTACTGTCGGGAACCCCGTAGTTTTCGTCGTGTGACTACTCGTCGCTCCAATAGTTCATTCATGTTGTATAAGGAGTAGAGTTCCCACTTGTTTCTGTAATCAAATGGGGCTATCAAACAGGTGCAAGTAGAAGCTACAAAATTTTCCTGTGAGTTTGAAAACCATCATAAAAATGCACGAAATAATTCAAAAGGTCTATAAGGAAGATGCTTTGCCCAGTGCACAAAAACCCTTTTGAAAAATTATTTTTATAATGTAAATTATATTATAAAAAATCTTCCTTTTGAAAACTCAGAGATCTCAGCTTCAATTTCTAATGTATACTTCTATCAAGACTATGCCCACCGAACCATGCAGTAGCCTGATCGTTTGATGATCTCTGTATCTGACTGGTTAGTGGTGCGCTCAATAGGGCCCCTTAGCATGAATGTTCCTCCTTTCTACATGCCTACCATAGATGTTAGCGTACGGTACAGCTTATTATAGCACTTGGTTCTTGCGCATGATCTATCACACTTCATTCACACGCGTTAGCGATTGTGCGTTGTCAACGCTGTCTACTACGTTTTGAACTTAAGACAAAATAGATATACAATTTCGTCCCCAAGTTGCAGTCAGTCTTTTTTATTCCCTGTGTTACTATTTACCAAATGTTTTGTTAATGTTAAAAGGAATGATAACCTAATACCGGAAGAAAATGTCTCCTGTTTTGTCTTGTATCTTCGGAGCAATTACTTTGTTAATAACCAAAAGACCCATTGTTACTGGTGCTTGTCATTCTCAGTAGGAACTCCTTACGCCTCCCATAGATGCCATTCCAGCTTGCATGTGAAGTTGATAGTGCATGATCTGTAATCACTTATCTTTGAAAAAACAGCTTCAAGGAGAGGGATGTCTTCTGCTTAAATGCTGTCTTCGAACTTAAGATAAAATCCATGCTCTATATATCTCTTTGTCTCAGACAATATTCTTTTATTCCTTGTGTTCTACATCTCTGTAGGTGGCGATCCCGAGGTACCCTAGTGGCCTATTTTTTTATCATGGGGCTTATTGCCTCTGGTAAAAGAGTTTCGCGACCCGAACTTTCTCTACTTTCTCTTCTCCATCCTTTCTTTTCACAATTACTTGACATTGTCTGTTTTGAGTATGGTGCGGCTTGGCCAAACGTTTGGCCACAAAATGTATTATGGCATTTACGCCATAAACCCAAATGCAACCACCCATTCTTGTGCTCCCACTTATTGAATGTATTTCTAGGTCTGTAATTCCATAGTAAATGATGCTTTGATACTGAAAGAAAGGTATTCGATATTTTATGGCGATTTTTGTAAGCCAATTATTCTAAGAGCGATTACGTTAGTTAACACTCTTAGGGGTTCCCACGCATATATCCGTTACACAACCAGTTTCGAACTTGACCAATAAAATTTTTCCTGGGAATCATTTAACTAATAGATATGCTTATTTAGTTATTGCGTATGTGTGTTGGGTGTCAAAGCAATACTTAACAGTCTCGTAACGCTGAGGGTTGCAAATCTAAGAGGAAATATGAAAGTAGAGTGAGCAATGATAACCTCTTTTTGTGTCCAGGATCATGTGACCAAAACTAGTGGCAACGAGATCTTTAGACTACTTCGTCTGCTGGGTGGAACTTAGCATTCATAATCTGATTTATCCACGGGACGGGAGAGAAAACTCATTTCTCTCATCGTGGTTACCTTCATTGATTAGATTTACAGAAAAAAACTAACTTTTTATTCTCTCATAGAGGAAATGAATCCCCAGTTATAAATGCTTTGTCCTTTGCTATTGATTTTTATTTGCTCAAAGAAATTTGTCAATGCTAAAAATGCCCGGACACCCTCCGATATCAATTACGGAGGTTAACGTCAATACTCTCGAGTTAAACCCGCGCGCAAAATAACCATTATGGAGATAGCTTATGTGATGAAGATGGTTCAATTGATAGCATTGAGAAATCAGGAAGTAAAGTCGCTGCCTAATGGATTCTCCATTAGGTCATTACAAGAAAAATCAAGCTTACACAACAGGTTATTCAAAATAGAAATGAGGGCACACCTTCTACTAGTGGTGTCGATAGGGCTTATTTTGGCAGGGTCAAGTTAAAAATGAAATTTATTGTTAAAGATAAGATCTTATCGCATTTTTTAAAAGGTCTTTTTATGTTATTTTTGTTTACTACAATGAATTCTCTTAAAGGATTCTCCCCTTTAAACCGGGAAAGCCGTGCGGTACCACTTGGTACCAGTGAAAATGGGTTCACAATTTACGATTTCCTCCTATGAATATCAATTTTTTCCAAGTTTGATAGCAGATGCCGTTATATAAGAGTGATGGAAGGTTCCATTCTCTTATACTGTCCACCTGTTTTAAGGTACTTTTTATTCTTGTTAATGAAGCATACAATATATATATATATATATATATATATATATATATATCTTATTGAAAAATTAGAGAACGAAATAAAGCTTTTTTTGGAACTAATCCCAAACAATTCGCGCAGCTGGAAAAGTTCCTTTTCTAAAAACATCTGCTTGACGCCTTGATTCTTTTGCTTCGTATTTAAGTAAAACTAACATTATAACATTTAATTATTTTCCACTTTTAAACTAGTTTTATCTTTCTTCCTTATATTTTTTCATCTTGAGATAAATCATACTGAATTAGAGTATTTCTAGCAATATCTGTGAACATTTTAATGTTTATATCGTTCTTTAACTCGATAAATAAGCGTGGTGGCAATAAAAACTTACTTCCCAGCGAAATGAAATCCTTCACTTTTTATTTTCTATCTGTAAAGGGGACACTTTTTGATTGCTTCACTCTAAAGAGAGTATTTGAACGAATTAAAATATATTTGTGGAAATTTATGCACACATAAAACATGCTCTTCAATCAAGCAAAACATTTATTTTCTACAAATCTTTTATACTAAAAAAAGAAACTATTTTTTTGAAGGTATTATACATTTGTGATCATTTAAACTCTTAAAGTATTATCCCTCAAACAATAAAAATAATTTTGTATTTAGGATTTTTACAACTATAAGTTAAACAATTTATATTTATTTGTAAATAAGAAGTTGTAAAGATGTGTACCTGATAAAAATTCAGCTATTCAGTTCTTATTTAAATTCTTTATTTTGTCCCATTTAGTAGTTTTTCTAAAGATGAAGAAAGAAAATTGTGGAAAAATTCTCAATAGAGAGAATTTTAAATCTTCTAAATACACCAAATGTGTTCCAAGCATTTCGAAAGAAAATGTTTTCCTGTACCAAAATTTAGGGGTTCTTGGCTTAAAGAGGAAGCAGTACCTTCAATTTACCGGAAAATCTGAACAATCGTACAGAAGAAAAGCCTGAAGAAATGGATAATAAAATGAACCAGGTACAGATTTACTTTAGTTTCTTAATCAAAAGAAAATTTATACATAATCCAAATTTTTCTATTTAATTGAAAATCAATCTACATAATTCAACATGCTAACCATTTCGGAATATTTTTTTTGTAATGGCTAATTCTTCGCTTCCAATACGGTGAATAGTAAAATAATAATGAAAAAAATCCTTTGATGAAAATTGAAGCAAAAGTAAACTACTCTGGTATTCAAAATTAAGAGAATTTGCATATTTTTCGAATTCCTCAAAAAGTACTGAACGAAAGGTAAAACTAATGCTTCCAAACAAAGATGCAAATCTTTAGTGTAAATAATGTAAGCGTAAACGTGCATGTGGGTGGTGCATTTAGAGGAACAGGCTTTCTAGGCGTGGTGTTTTTGTTTTGCAACATTCGATGAAATTCAAAAGCAAACAGTTAAAATGAGTAACTACCAACGTTTGGATGATGGAATGAGGTGACGGATTGTCCTGAGATTGGAAGCAGGGCAGTCTGAAGTGCAGATTGCTAGAGACTTGAAAGTAACGCCCAGCGTCGTGTCCAACTTATGGAAACAGTTTAAGGATACCGGATCCGTAGAGAAAGCCTAGGTAAGGTCGTCCAAGAACCACGACGACCAATGAAGATCAATATTTGTCCATTACAGCAAGGCGTAACAGGAGTGCAACCGCTTCTTAGCTCTCTCGTGACCTTCATGCGGCAACAGGAAGCCGAGTTTCAAGGGTTACTGTTTCGAGAAGGCTACATGAGAGAGGTCTGTTTGCAAGAAGACCTGCTGTTTGCGTCCCGCTCACTTCTGCGCACAGAAGAGCCCTTTTAGCAGGGTGCAGAGAATATCGACTTTGGACAGGGATCAGTGGGGGAGCGTTCTATTCACTGGTGAGTCCCGGTTCAGCCTAACTACTGATTCTCGAAGTACCTTCATCTGGAGAGAACCAGGGACCCACTACATGTCCTCCAACATCCGAGAAAGAGACCACTAGGGCAGCGGAGGTTTGATGGTCTGGTCAGGTACCATGTTGGATGGGCGCACAGACCTCCACGTCTTTGAAAAAGGCTCTATGACTGCTGTGAGGTATAGGGATTAGACCTTGGAGCCCTATGTTCGCCTTTTGAGGGGTGCAATTGGCCCTGATTTCATTTTTATGGACGACAACGCTCGTCCACATAGGACTCATATGGTCGAAGAATATCTGGAAAGTGAGGGTAGTCGCCGGATGGATTGGCCAGCCAGATCTCCAGACCTAAACCCTATAAATCATATCTGGGGCACTCTTGGGAGGGCAATTATAACTCGTCTTTCTCCTCCCAGAACCATCCAGGACCTGAAAACATCGTTTCTGGAGGAGTAAGACCGACTGCCACAGGGGCTTATAAACTGCTTCATTAGCAGTATTAATTCACGTTGTGAGAGCAGTAGATAGAAAATGCGGGTTCAGAATCAGTGGTGGAGAAGGTGGAGAAATCGAGTGGAGTTGAGTTGTACCGGAAGTGACGTCACGATCGGAAGTGACGTCATGACCGGAAGTGACGTCATAACAGGAAGTGTTGTACCGGAAGTGACGTCATAACAGGAAGTTGAGTTGTACCGGAAGTGACGTCATACCTAGTGGAGTTGAGTTGTTAGTTTCGTTTTCAATTTTGAGTTGAGTTTAGTTGTTTTCTTCCTGCTTCGAGTGGAGTTGAGTTGTTAGTTTCGGTTTCTCGGATTTCGTGGAATAACACGTGTTTACGTTTTGGACTTGCGAATTTCAGAGGGATTGGATTTAAGGCGAATTTCAGAGGGGTTGGATTTAAGAGCTGATTTTTCTGTAACTCGTAGCGCCATCTATTAGTACTTTTTGAGTAAAAAAATAATAAAATCTTTAAAACATATTTTTAAAACTAAAAGATGTGATATTTTTTTGCTGGGATCGAACTGACTACCAAAAAGTACTCGTAGTCGAGTGTTAGTTGGATGAGAATATAACCATTCGGCCACGAATACCTGGTTACTTACCGAAATATAATCAATTTAAATCTGAATACATTAAGTGCGTAATTGGCTGTTAAAATAGTATAGATTGCTCCACCACATCAATAAGTTCGATCAGTTTTTATCTGCGTTTCTGACATAGAAAGGTGAATGTGGTGGAGAATGACGTCATTCCAACGTGTTCAAACGTGGAATCAAACACGTGGTGGAGAATGTGGTGGAGAATGACGTCAATCTAACGTGTTCAAACGTGGAATCAAACATGTGGTGGAGAATGACGTCAATCTAACGTGTTCAAACGTGGAATCAAACATGTGGTGGAGAATGACGTCAATCTAACGTGTTCAAACGTGGAATCAAACATGTGGTGGAGAATGACGTCAATCTAACGTGTTCAAACGTGAAATCAAACACATGTGGTAGGCAATGAAGTCACTCGAGAGTAGAGTAGAGTTGAGTAGTAAGTTTACCTCCGCGTTTCTGACATGAAAACGTGAATGTGGAGAAGAAAAGTTTTAGTACCGAATCTGGCAATGGTATGTAATAAGGTTATTTGTGGACTCGCAGAATGGCAACACCTGGACCCATTCTAACAGGTCTGACCAGTAAGATTCTTTTGACTGCAAAATATCCCAGAGGAGGACGTGTCGCTGCCCTGAAATCTTGGAAGTGATATCACTTGTATCTTCAAACGTGTTCATTCCTGTTCCTTAGTGCTTTTAGTGGAAAAACATGAAGCGATCATTTCCTTTTGGATATACTTTACCCTTTACAGATCAAAAAGTGAATATGCATTCTGGGGCCGATGTACTTTCATCTCAAGTATCTGATTCATCAATGAATGAACTAGGTCCAAATAGCTTCCATTTGGGTGATACCAAATTTGCTGTTGTCTCTTGCTTCAAGGGAATTATCCGCGTGCATATTCGTCATTATTACAGAGATCAGCAGGGAGTGCTGCAGCCTTCCAGAGAGGGAGTTTCTTTGCTTCCTAAAGTCTGGAAAGCCTTCTACGAAGCAATTCCTAGCTTTCGCTCAAAGAACGCTAGCGATGTTATTATCGTTTCAAGAAGCCTTTTACTCTCCAAAGAAATTCGGGGAAACGAGAAATGTGTGAGTTTTCAAAATATGTTTCAAAAGAAAGACTGTGCTTTTCAACTAACTGCAACGCGCATTCTTCTCTCTGTGAAACAATTGGATCGACTGGAAGCTGTATCGGAGGAAATTACTGAAGCCATTAATGAAGGATTTGTTAATGAATCCCTCGATTATTTTGTCAAAGAAGAATTCGTGAAACGTGGAGCAGGAACCGATGAGAAATATTACGGCGATCCTGATAGATCTGAGAAAGTGAGCGAACTTACCGACAGAGTGGCTAAACATCTAAAAGTACTCATTTCGGAAAAAATAAAGAAAATGATTAATTGTTTTGGATGTGAAAACAACTTTGAAAATCAACTTGGGCATGAATGTATGACTATGAGTTTAAGTGAACGTTACGATCGGTATTTCCTAAACGCTTTATATGAAATCGACTGGAATAGATTCGGAGAAACTTTAACTTCGGAGAATATGTCCTTGAGGTATTTATTCTTTGATTTTGACGTTCTACGTTTTGTAAATACAACAACTCTGTACGAAACAGTACGGAGGCTTTATGTTAATGATAAATCTGATAGTTTTACATGTTAAAGAATATAAATATGTTTTGTATATATATATATGTATAATCAATAAATTCTTTGTTTATCTTTTTCAAATGTGTCTCTCTTTATTTTAAAATGTATAAGTACTTATTTTATTACTTTTCTTTTTTTTTGTATTTGTATACATACTTTTACTTACTGCAGTGTCATTTGACACATTTAGAATTGTATATTATACAGTCTGTTATTAGAACTAAAAAAAAATGACAAACAAGTAACATATTTCTGTAAAAAAGACAAGTTTATTCAAACACAGACATGTACACAAAATAAACATTCCCTTACAAGCTTCCGTGTATTTAACATTTAATAGATTGCAAGTTCACAAATTGAATAGATTTGTAACATTGACATTTTTTTCTCTTTCAAAGATTTTCTGAAAACTTTCTAGAAATCTTTGACGCGGCTGTTTCTGTTTTGGAGAATGAATTGTAATTTTTCTTTCTCCAGGTAGATGTAATTCCATTGTATCATTACACATATTTAAAGAGTAATCATCTATGATTCCATCACTATCACAAATTGTTACATAACCTTTATCGAGTATCATTGTAAGGCCAAATATGAATGCTGAGATTCCCATGAAAATAAGAACAGAAAATGCTCTTCTCTGGATGAGTTCCATTGCTTGAAATGAGACATAGACCTTGATTATAATCAATATATACTGCTTGAAACTTGAAAGCCTCATCTACTTATGGATTTTTATAGCGGGGAAATAACTGATGATTTACAGAGGAAGCCAATTACAGACTCGTTTTGGGGTTGGGGTAGGCATCACTTCTTTCATTACCCTCACTGCCTTACCGAGTTGTTGAGGTATAGCAAATTTATTTTTTACAAAGGAACTGGGGAAGTTAATTTCCTTAAGTGCATCTTTAAACTGTTCTTGTCCATTCACGTACTTATCCATCTTTCTTTTTCGCACTAAACGGTCTATCAGGTCAACAATATTAGAACTTTTCACTATTTTACCTTTATACACAAATTCTCCATTAGGCATCCAAGAAACAACCTCTTTATTGCGTTTTAAATAAAGAATAATATTTGTAGTTAATCCAATTAAGTTTTTGGGAACGGTCTTGAGCACCATCTCCTCCACATTTAAAGTTCTTTCTTTCTCATTCGCAATATCTGTTTCCTTCTCTGGATTATCTGACAGTTCTGAATTAATTGATACAGATGGTGGATTCAATACATTCACGTTAATCCTCCTCTGCAATACTTGATTGTATAACTTAATTTTTTCATCATCATCCATTTTATTAACTAAAATACTTTTCATCTCACAATCTAATTCACTCAGCTGTTCGTCTGAAGGTATATGTCTTGATAATCTCTCCTCTGGAACTAAAATCATTTTCCTTGCATATTGCATGTTTTTACTTGTTAAGTAGAGTAGTCAAGACAGTGAGTGCTGCGGGTATTAAGATATTTAAAAACCCTCCTTTTTGAATAATAATTTTTCGCTTTTTAGTGAGGGTTACTTTTTTATCTGCTAGGTCTCTAAGCGTATGCTTATGACGAGAAAGTTTTTTCTTCTGTTCATCTGTTAAAGGAACATTCCCTTTTAAAGTGTTCAAACAACATTCAGCTATGCAATGGATGCTAGATTTCGGAAGATTTTTTAAAAAGGCTTTCCGACATTTTGTGGGGCATACAGTTAAAAGTCTCATCCGTTGCACGTCTCCTTCTGTTAAAGGCATGATGAACAATGAATTATTTGCAAGTTGGGAGTTTATTTATTTTAACTGATAAACACAAGTTTCTTCTCCTGGAAGGATTTTTGTACGCAGTCGCATACTCTCTTCTGTTTCAGATTTCAAATCTACAAGTAAATAGCTGAAAGGCTTTTTCGTGGCGTCCTCAAACACTTCAAGAAAAAAATGTAAATTTCGAGGGTAGAGTTGTCGACCGAGGTGTATAATTTGACTTACATCACGTCGCGATTTAAATAAAAACATGTAATGACAGTTTAATGAAATTTCTCTGAATTCTTTTCCTTTATGAAACAAATTTTGCGTTACAGTCATCACAGATAAATTCATATGATGAGATCCTTTTGTATACAAGTTTGTTATTCTTTTATCACTGCCACATTCAGAAATTAAATCGTCATATATAAAAAGTGTATTATATCCTAAATATTGCTTAAAGTTTTCGGGTATTCCTTCTACAAAGATGATATTCGGCATCTCATCGTATAACTTTTGATAGATTCCATAAAACCACACTATTTTATCAAGGGTAGGATGAATTATATCTGTGTGGCTGTTTATCAATTTTTTCAAAAAATGCGACTTGCCTGATGATGTAGGTCCACAGACAAGAGCAGTGAAAGGATGCTTTAAAGCGAATGAATTCATGGTTACAAATGACAGAAGTAAAGACTAGGGCGATTACTTATACTTTTTTTATTGAAATAAAGGTACATGTATATTCGAAATTTTTTTCACAAAGTTATACACACGTATATCATTATTTGTAGACTGTCTATCAAATAATTTAACAGTAAATTCCATAGATCTACTTCTAGATCTTTGATACAAAAAGTATACACAATATTGTCCACAAACAGCAGTTTTAACACTTTGAAGAGGTATGTCGTTGTAGACCACATGCGGAACTTTTTTGAAGTAGTCATGTATGTAGCCCAAAAAATACGAAGGTGGTTGACCGAACGAATCGAAAAACTCTACACTTGTTGGTGATTTCATATAAACAGCTAACCAATGAGTCCCTGGTTTGTGATGAGGATCGGTGTTTAAAATAAATGCAGCCGGAAAACTCTTAAAATTCTTGGGAATTCGATCACTTGGGAAAACTCCAACAAAATATAAACGTGTGTATGCATCACTTCGTAAAATGTTATTCAATTGTACCACATTCATATCGAAAAATCACACAAAATATTTCTAGACTTCGTAATTTCGATCACGTTTTGAAATTCTGCATATACCAGCACTGAAACAGTTTTCGGTAAAGCGTTTGCAAACTTTATTTCAATGCGAAGATTTCCTTGATGAATTAAATTTAAATGGTTGCCATCACCCAAGTCTGGTGTTAAGTCAAAGGCATATAGCGTGTACCCTTCGGAAAACTCATCTCTGTTAATATAGATACCTTTATTGGATGAGAGTTTTTCACTTCCTAGGAGCAAACTATTGTAAGCACGAATAAATTGGCCGTCGGCATAATTAGGATCCAAGGGTTTGTAGCTGATAGGATTTCCATCTACGTAAACGCCTATGAAATTTACATGGTTATGCTTGAGGTAAAATGGGTTTGTTGGGTAAGTGCCACTAAATGAATCATGATCAACACATGTTACAACTATCCGTTTCGGGAGTTGCCCAGAAAATATGTTATCCTGTGAAAATGAGAAAGAACCTTTCGATACTGAATATAGCTTACACAAAACTCGATCCATTGGATATTTTGCAGATGATTTTTCTAAGGCTTTGGCATGTCCAATTAAAACACCTGGACTGACTTTCACTTTCCGGATGAAAAGGGATGCATGTTCAATAACAACGTCATAATTTGCTTTTTGAGGAGCAATGAGACAAAACTCCGGTTTGCTGCGTATTAACTTTAACTTTAAGTCTACCAAGTTGAGTAATAGACGATCTTGATAAAACAAGTCGCAATGTAAATTTCCAATCATATCTAAAACTTTACTCTTTTCAATCATAGAAGCCCGTTTCTTCAACCCTGCATTTTCACTTGAAGGATCGGTTTCATCAAAGTGTCCTGCTGTATCTTTGTAGAAGCATTCTGAAGTTAGGAAGCTTTTCTTATAATCAGAGCCGTAATTGAGCAAAGTCTCAATGTAAGCTCGGTAAGGGTAAGTGTTACTGGATGATGAAATTAGACGCTCATTCAAACTCACATCGACTTGGGAAAATAACGAGTGAAGAAATAAGTTACATGGAGCAACTTTTTCATTTTCTGGTAAAACTGCATTGTCCTTTACAACTTTAACTTTTACATAGAGTTGGGTTGCTGATAAATCGATGTATTCCTCACCACTACCAGATATGTTGAATTCGATAGGTCCACCATCACGAATATTAGCTATGGGATAAAATTCAGACCACTGCCCTTTTTCAATAGCTGTTTGAGTCGGTGGCATAAGAAATAAGTCCAGTTCAGATTTCACAGAGGGTAGGGAATCATTTCGTATTAAGGCCATGCTAAAGATTATGAGAATATGTCAGGTGCACACAGCTTGCGATACTTCTTTCGAATGATGCGTTTCTTATTTGTGCGTTTCCTTTTATTTCCTCCAACCATTGATTTCACTCGAGTGGATACTTTATCGGTTAAAGTTTTCGTTGCTTCTTTAGCTCGGTCTTTGATAGCTGACTTTACATCTTTACCTTGCAAGTAATCATTTGCAATATCCACCCCAGATCGAAGTGCTTGCTTTCCCAATGCTTTCGCACCTGATTTAAATAAAGGAAAAACCATCCTAAACATGCTTCGAAAAATTCCACCCAAGCCACTTCCTTTCTGCAGAGAGATGCCTTTGTAATATGACAAGCCATTACCTGCTTGCTGAGTATAATAGTCTTCAAATGTTTTGGTGCAACAACGATAAGGTTGATACATTTTGTTCTAGAGATTACAAATGTCTCAAGCGAAAATGTAGTTTCACTATCAACTTCCCGCGTTCAAATGAGACGTAACGACCAGTGTGTGTCCTTATAACGATTTCAATCGAGTCAAAAATTTTTCTGGAAACTGATAAATAATGAGGTCTCTCAAATTGTTCTTGAATCATGTCACCATCTCTTCCCTTCACTGTCAGAGTTCGTAAAAGAGGAGCTAAGACCCCACCAACAAATTCAGGCTGAATGATATCGGTGTAAACGTACAGCAAATGTAAATCAACATTAGGATCCGCAACAAAAGGACTCTCAGTGATTACTGTATCTATGCCTCCATTTCCTGGAATAATATTTTCTCCAATCACTTTATTAGGTTCAAAACCTAAGTTTTCAGCTAATCCCTTGGATAATCGCAGCTTTGCTCCGTTAGTGAGCTGCAACACCACCTTTTTTGTGTGTTTGTTATATTTCATTTGAATTTTTATGTGCTTCGGAAATGCATTTAAAATGTCAATCGGAGAATCATAAAATCCGCACGCTATTTTTCCATTCGTTTTTACTCCGTTTCCTAAATCATATTCGAAAGAATTTTCACCATCAATAATGTTATTCCACATTCTGGGATAAATTATTTCAACTAATCCAACTTCCCATTCACCTGAGAGTTCTAGACGTTTGGGGAGTTTCGTGTAGAAGTGAGACATTGTGTTGCCAGGATAAAACTCGATAGAGCTGTCGCTGGGCAGTGTGACGTAGAAACTCATTGTGGGTTATGGAAGCGAAACAAATTTAATGAGCAGACTCAATTTATCGAAAATAAGTCTTTGGAATGAATCCAGGCGTTAAATTTGCGAGGATAACCTCTAAACTTGACAAAGTATTCCAAACGTTTCTTAACTACTCTCTTCTTTAAAATTTTCTCAACATGAAAAGAATGCGATTTTTTAACTTTCTGCAGTTCTTCTGAGTAAAATGTACCAGTGATTATTTCTCCCATTAAATCTTTTATCTTATATACTGGTAGCTTTCTACGTATACAACGCTGAATCGTAAATATTTCCTCGGACCAATTATTTTCATATCCTTTCTCAAATGTTAATTTAGTCTTTGCAACCCTAACGAAGTCTCCAACCTGAAATTTGAATGGAATCTCCTTAACATTAGTTTTATTTACATCTCCATATAAGGTATTCCACACTTGTTTTTGATTTTCAACTGTTACATTAATAGGTTCTTTTTTTATGCTGCGATGGAGTGTATGATTATAACTGTGTACGAGTTGGTCTAAGACATCTATAAATCGATAGGTGTTTTTATTGGTAAAGTATTTCCACATTTTCGTTTTCAAAGTACGATTGAATCTTTCAACAACACTAGCTTTGGTTTCATTATTTGTCGTGAAAAACTTTACTTGGACAGATTTTAAATAAGATTGAAATGATTTATTTATAAATTCAGTTCCTTGATCTGTTTGTAATTTTTTCGGTTTTCTTTCCTTGAAAATTGACTTAAATGCATTTACAATGCTAGATCCATTTTTCCGTTTCAAAGGTATGACCCATGCATATTTAGAAAAAATATCTATACATGTTAACAGATATCGATAACCATCGTTGTATTTTACAACACTTAACATGTCTACTAAATCCGATTGCCATTGAAAATCGATTCCCCCAACAATAACTCTGTTTCGCAGAAAGTTGCGACGAACGCTTTTATGTAGGGTGTATGCATTCTGACTCGCCAACCATTCTTTGATAGTCTTTTTTGGAACTTTCCCTTTCATTGCTTGATACAAGGCATTTATTCCACCAAAGCTCCCTGGTAAGCTAGGGTCTTCATAATACTGAGCTAACTCGTCTTTACCCATTCAGTCCAGTTACAGAGATGCAACTTCTGTTACTTTACTGATATTTCTACTAGAAATAGTAAAAAAACTCAAACTATACTTCCTTAATTTCATCTACTTTCTATCAAAAAATATATATAAATCTTGTCCAATGGTAGATTATATATATACATGCTTTCAAAATAGTGGTAGAGAAATCAGTTTTCTAATGCAATAACTTTTTCATAACAAATTGCAGATTGTAACCATAACATGAGAAAAATACTTGTTTGTAAGTTTAAATAAAGAGAGAAACATTTTTTTTAAAGAAAAAAAAATCGTTTATTAAATAATCATAATCAGAGCATGTATGTAAACAATAATGTACCCCTCAATAGTAAACTGACCCATATGGCCAAGTCATTAATACTTCTTTTTTCTTTTTTTTTTATAAGCATAATTCCATGTTCCTTGACAAAACACAATGAATTTCTGGGGTAAAGTTAGGGAAAATATTTTTAACATCTAGTATAGTAACACATAGAATTTATATATATATATATATATATATATATATATATATATATATATATATATATATATATAATACATCTCATATTAATTTTTTTAAATCAAATACAAAAGCAATCAGTACAGCAAAATACGAAAGCATTCAGTACAGCAAAATACGAAAGCGTTCAGTATAGCACAATACGAAAGAATTTAGAGCAAATATACATATATACATTACATCAGACAAGCGAGTAATGCCCCCAAGGTAGCGTATGAATACCATCATCGAGAACGTATCGTTTGGAATCAGTGGAGGAGAGGGCAAGTTTATTTTGGGTTATTGAATACAAAGTATGATGCTTGGATTTGATTAGATTCATCTTTGCATGCTTATTTCGTTTATGTAATAGGCATTTTAGATAGTCATCAAAGTTAATGCTTTGTTCAATTGACTGTTTTTTGATGCCTTTCAGTTTCTTAACTACCTTCCTACCTTCGACTTTGTACGAGTACATTTTTGACCTTAACCCTACGAATTCGGTCATAATACTACCACTATTCTCGTCCTTCATTTTACCTACTATTTTCTTATTTAATTTGGGAATATCATATTTATTGTTTTCTGGGAAATCTGAAGTGTCATAAAGGTCCAAATTTTTTTTAATATCTTCGAAAAAATCATTTGTGCGAATATGATAAATAAAAGAGTCCGTATCAGTATATAATAGTTTTGCTTTTACGTCATATTCATTTTTTATCACATTATAGTGAAAATCAGTCATTAAAGTTTTGGATATGTCCAGTATTGACATACCAATACAGATGGGTTTGTTAAAAATTAGTTTAGTTTTTTGCATATGAATGGCTACTAAATTTTCTGAAAAAATTGTCCTGCGATTAAAATTAGGTTTAGCTATCAATTTTGAAGCGGACTTTTCGTTTGAGCATAACCGAATGTCAACTCTTCGTCGAATATTTTCGATGGTTTTTCCAAATATAGAGTTGTTCATGAGTTTAAAAAAATCTTTTTCAAAAGAGTTTTTAGCTATTGCTCTCATATTTGTATTCAGTTCTATATAAGTTTTTAACCAATCTGTTTCTATAAATTTTATAGCTCTGTTAATTTTTTTTAATTTTAGACCTAAATCCAAATAATGCAAAAGAGATTTATGATGAATAACATACCTCTCCTTGTGAGTGAGCGTTAGTAGTAAGCGATTTTCCTTATACCCAGGAGGAACGGCATTTAGGGCAGCTAATGGATAATCACTATGTAGATCATGGAGTTCCTGTGGATACTCCAAGTCCACATCTAAAATGTATCCATTTTGGTCATCATTACGCAGTGTATCTATATCAATAATGTTGCACCACTCAAATCCTTTGAGAGGTAGTTTCTGGGACATCGCCCAACCATACAAATTATTGGCGTCTAGGTAGAGAAGGTAGCTGGAGGGCTGAGAATCATCATAATTAGACATATATTTATTATTTGCTTTAGCATGTCGATGAGAACATTGAGAAACTCCTCCCCTGATTCCTTGTTCGACAAACATAAGCATGTCATAATCTGTTAAAAGTTCTATTTTCACTCCGGTACTCTTCAACATGGCATCCCAAGATAGTCCTGGAGCGGTATAATACCATGCAGGATCTAGCTTGTAGGATGCCATGCATAGTTTTCGAAAATTTTCGAAAACGTCGCAGAGCAGTAAAACATCAGTTTTAACATATAAGTTCGAATATTCTCCGAGGGTTTTAATGTTGAAAGATTTCCACACATTTTTTGCATGAGCGTAATCACTATCCGTAGTTGCTGTTTTATTTAACACATTATAAAATTTTTCTTGAGATGGAAGTTGTGTTTCGGAAAATTTATCCATGGAATCCATGTAATCATACGGGTACACACCCTTTCTTATCATAAGTTTCCAATTTGAAGGAAAATGATTCTTCGTATGGTGAAATTCATGTTGTAGGAGATTATTCGCGAGGGTATCTAAACTACTGGCCATGAATTTCATTGTGTCCAAAAACCTCAAATTAAATTTATTCCCGGTTTTTTTGCTAATCGAGATGTATCTTTCTTCTGTATTCGGAATCACGGTTATGTTTTTAGAGTCCTCCGCTAATTCCCGAATAAAAAGATGCGAGTCATAACCTGCGAGGTTATGGAGAAAAACCGGGATAAAATTTGGCAGTTTGTAGTTGAAATTACATGACGCATGTGCCGGTCCTCGGTAATTCCCAGTCACATGGTCATGATCCCTCACTTTTATGTCTCCAGCTGAGATTGGCTTCTGACAGATGAAGCACACATTTGATTCATGGAGTTTTTTCTGCGACTCATTCAATTCCTTCATCGGCACAAAGTTTGTGTACTTTGACTCGATGATCTGCGCCTCCATCTGAAGGCATTCTATGAATTTCCGCGAAGCATCTTCTCCTCTATAAACTACCGGAGGTTTGGTTTCTCCTCGACCGACTACGTAATAGCAGAAGCTTACAGGCTTGTGCTTTTCGTACACGTTAGTGTATGAGCAATCATCATCAAAAGGAGCACAGGTGGATACTTTTTCAGTCAATGTTTCAAAATCAGCATAAATAACGTAAGGCACGTATTGAGAATGCTTGAAATTATTAAAAAAACCCCACTTCTTCTCTTCAGAAGGCATCTCTATTTTGCAAGGAACATTCATTTTGCAAAGCTCAGAGTGTAAAGTTAAACTATCGTTTGAACTAAAAAAGCTTAAACAACGTCTACAAATGAAATGTCTTCGCTTTCCTTTGGTTAATTGACTTGAAACAAGACGTGAAAGACTAGTAATTGTACAATAATGAGATTTTTCTTTCTCTTTAATAAATAAAAGATCAACGTGTTTATTTTTAATTTTGGGTGTGACTACTAATGGAAAAATCATCATATCTTTACAAAAAGAGTAAACGTTAATAGAAATATCATTATTGTTTTTTTCAAATATTTTTATTTCTTCTGGTTTTGTAGGGAAACTTATCCCAGAAAAGTTAAAAGCATCCTTAAAGTTGACATAGTTTGAAACTCTGGATGTATTTTGATCTGCTGGAAATAATGCAGCTAAAATGGCCCAACGAAAACATTCATTGTCTGAATTTCTAACATTTACAACCGCACGTTTTAATTTTATTTCATTTGGTAACTCTATAAAACTAGTTCCTCGTAAAGGTAAATATTTATTACATCGTATTTCCAATTTAACAATAGATTTAAGGGCCCAACCTGAATCCTTCATTTCAAATTCTTCGCTTTCTTTTAAAATTTTTTCTGAAGCAATACTGAAAGCGTAGTCAATTTCATTTATAGATAATAATGCAACATTTTTAGTTTTAAAAGAGCACTCTTTGAAAAGTGAGCCTTCCGAGAAACGTTCATAGATACATATAAGTAGAAAATTTACCTTTACTGCATTCTGCTGATGAACAATTTCTGTAATTAGTTCCACAGCTGCGCTCCTCTTTGCCTCCATAAACTCGAAGACATCTAGTATGCCTTGCGGGTTCGAAAGAGTCCAAGTAGAGAGACGATTTCCAAACGCACTCTCTTTCCGTCGCACAGTTCGAGAAGAAGCTCCACTCGTTGATGTCGATGCTTCAGGATTCACTCCACCCGCTGATGGTCCAGGATTCACATTATTACCCCCTTGAAAGTTTTCACTGCGTCTGGGCCGCTTGCTTTTCTCAGGGTTAGCCTCGCCGGGTTTTTTTCTTTTTGGAGGTTGTTGATGGAGGCTTTTTTTATGTCGCGTAAGTGCGTCAAGTCTTGAAAATGCCTTATTGCACACATCACAACGGAATTCATTGTTTTCGTATACACTGGCTACGTGTCGCTGAAGGGTTGATTTTCTATTAAAGTTTCGCTCACATAATATGCACGGAAATGACTCCTCGTTATGCACGGAAGAAACATGACGTTCCAAATTAAACTTGGAGCTGTAGGTGTTGCTGCAAAGTCCACAAACGTGTGTATTCATTACATATGGTATACTGGCTTGCAAAGTTCTATGAGAAAAATGAGAATGCGTCCCTCTCTCACACACAGGTTAAGTATAAGAGGCAGGAAAATGAGAAAGCGCTACACACGCTCACAGGATAGAATGAGAATGCGAAACGACTACACGTACTATCTTGAAATACAGGTAGGGGCCAATCCCTTGGAATGCAGGACAAGTACGTACAATGCTTTGGAATGCAGGAGGGTAGATAACAAAAGGCTAGTTTCTGACATGAAAGAGGGGTGTACTCAATGCCTTGGAGTTCAGAAGGGTAGATGACAAAAGGACTGGTTTCAGGACGAATCGGCCTCAGAAAGCATATCCACTTTTTGATCTGTAAAGGGTAAAGTATATCCAAAAGGAAATGATCGCTTCATGTTTTTCCACTAAAAGCACTAAGGAACAGGAATGAACACGTTTGAAGATACAAGTGATATCACTTCCAAGATTTCAGGGCAGCGACACGTCCTCCTCTGGGATATTTTGCAGTCAAAAGAATCTTACTGGTCAGACCTGTTAGAATGGGTCCAGGTGTTGCCATTCTGCGAGTCCACAAATAACCTTATTACATACCATTGCCAGATTCGGTACTAAAACTTTTCTTCTCCACATTCACGTTTTCATGTCAGAAACGCGGAGGTAAACTTACTACTCAACTCTACTCTACTCTCGAGTGACTTCATTGCCTACCACATGTGTTTGATTTCACGTTTGAACACGTTAGATTGACGTCATTCTCCACCACATTCTCCACCACATGTTTGATTCCACGTTTGAACACGTTAGATTGACGTCATTCTCCACCACATGTTTGATTCCACGTTTGAACACGTTAGATTGACGTCATTCTCCACCACGTGTTTGATTCCACGTTTGAACACGTTGGAATGACGTCATTCTCCACCACATTCACCTTTCTATGTCAGAAACGCAGATAAAAACTGATCGAACTTATTGATGTGGTGGAGCAATCTATACTATTTTAACAACCAATTACGCACTTAATGTATTCAGATTTAAATTGATTATATTTCGGTAAGTAACCAGGTATTCGTGGCCGAATGGTTATATTCTCATCCAACTAACACTCGACTACGAGTACTTTTTGGTAGTCAGTTCGATCCCAGCAAAAAATATCACATCTTTTAGTTTTAAAAATATGTTTTAAAGATTTTATTATTTTTTTACTCAAAAAGTACTAATAGATGGCGCTACGAGTTACAGAAAAATCAGCTCTTAAATCCAACCGCTCTGAAATTCGCCTTAAATCCAATCCCTCTGAAATTCGCAAGTCCAAAACGTAAACACGTGTTATTCGACGAAATCCGAGAAACCGAAACTAACAACTCAACTCCACTCGAAGCAGGAAGAAAACAACTAAACTCAACTCAAAATTGAAAACGAAACTAACAACTCAACTCCACTAGGTATGACGTCACTTCCGGTACAACTCAACTCCACTTCCGGTTACGACGTCACTTCCGGTACAACTCAACTCCACTTCCGGTTATGACGTCACTTCCGGTCGTGACGTTACTTCCGGTACAACTCAACTCCACTCGATTTCTCCACCTGCTCCACCACTGATTCAGAACCCGCATTTTCTATCTACTGAGAGCTGTATAACTGTAAGAGGGACCATACCCCCTATTAGCACATTTTTTGTGTCGATATTGTAACCTCTGTTTTAGACATTCCTGCGCTGCTGAGTCTTGTGCGCGATCATGCATACCATACCAATGTGTACCATAACTATTGTATGGTTAATTTTTGCATTATTTCAAGCTATGCACATAACTAATTTCATTAAAATATGTCCAGTTCTGCAGATAAGTAAAAATTCTCTTTAATTTTGAACACCAGTGTACAAGCGGAGTGGATTAAAAACATAAGAAACGATGACGCGTCAATGGCTGGAGGCTACTTCATTGTATAGTTGAATGGTTGCCAAAACTCGTACATTTTAACGCGAAAAATGATTAGCATAATGTTTGCATCCTTTAAGCAAATGTACTAATAAACAAAATAATTCGGTATATTTTTCCTTTTAAATTGAAAATATATAGAATAGGATTAGAAAACACGGACTTTTCAATTCTTTACATTTTTAGAGTCGAAGCAATCTTCCATTCATCTGTATTTTTAAGTATTTCTGCAAATGTTGGGGAAAAAAAGAAATTCTATTTGGAAGATTATTCAGAGAAAGATATTGCATCGCCAACAAAGACAAAGGATGTTTCAGCCATTGCTGAGACAATCAGACAACGTATCGTAAGAAAATCCGAGTTTTAATGAAAAAGCAAATCACATCCCCAAAAGAAATTTTATGTGAGATAAAGAAATCGTTAATTGCAGAATTGGCTTCAAAGGTATTAGAAGTGAGTATTGTTTGGTTTTATAATACTTTTAATCACAATATTTGTAGAAATTATCAATTATAATTTCTCAATGTCTTTATAGGAAACTTAGTATATAATTACGTGTTTTATTGAAAATTTTATTTGTGCATTGCAATTATAATTTTATTATCATATACTTATGTATTGTTACACATTTTCAGCTTCCTCACTAAATATGCAGTCGAGATTCTTAAAAGGGTGGATAAGAGAAAAACGAGGAAAATATCACCAGAATTTTGCATTTCCCTTAACGCTGATGTAAAATTTGTAAAATTGGAGAGAGAAACTTTAGAGTGGCTGATGTGAAATTAATAAGAAAAAATAATGCATCAAATCCTTATTCGAACTTTGCAAGAAATGAATACCATCTTTAATTCATTATATGAACACACATTAGACCAATCTCCTCTTGAAAACCACAGGCTATCATTAATAAAAGCTGTCTTATTTAAATATTTTAAAATAAGATCATGTGGGAAAACAGATGAAAGAAAAATTTCAACAAAAATTCCGAAGCATTAGTAATAAAATCCCAATATTTAAGGGTCAGTAAATGGCTAAATGTTTCTATATGAGCTTTTTTCAGTGGATTTAAAATGTGATGAATGGGACAATAAATTTCATAAGCTCACTGTTTGTTATTTATCTTTCGCATTTATAATATATTAAATTTCAATAAGCAATACAAATTTGATATTAAAAATCCTGCACAGAACCTTTGCACATACTTAAAATCATAAAAATTGTCAAGAGTTATTTACCTGATCACTTTGATCAATTTAAAATCTAGATATAAACACACGGGTGTAATTTATTTAATTTCTGAATCAGAATAAAATCGGAAAAATAGCTAACTTCAAGTATATGTGTGTGTTGTGTGTGTGTGGTGATCTAAAAAGTTACCTTCCATCTTGTAAAGATTACGAATTTGCTAAATATTTTTTTATAAAATAAATTTGCGTTTACGAAAACACAGTTGAGGATTCAAAATATAAATGAAAGATTTCAATGGTGACCCGAATTGCACGTGATTTGAGCAAGCAAATTTGTTTTTACTACTTTATTTGATTTTATTTATTGAAGCAGTCATTTCCAAACATGTGTATTTATTTTTCAATTTATTCCAACTCGTGTTAACCTCATTACATTTAAACAAGGAAGTTTGAATTATTTTCTGCTATTCAATCTTTAAGATAATTTCCCCTACACCTAATATAGTTATTAAAGAAAAAATAGTATATTGAATTAATTAAAGAACGTCAGGTTTAGAACAACTATGTTAAACAAAATTTTAACCGAAATACTTGTGAACATCCTCTACCCCACTTTAACATGTTCTCTTAATATCTAGTAGTAAAAGATTGCATTCGAGCGATAAATAAAACCAGCACTACACACAGGGTGTCCCATAAATTAGTAAGCAATTCAAAAGTTTGTAAAACTGAAGGAATTGATATATTTGAATGCTGTTTGCGAAAAAATTATTCTAACGAAGGTGGATTCTTTTGGTAAAGAAAAAACTCTAGTTAAAACTTTTGTCGATAGAGGGTACCCCTTCATGCATTCAAAACACAGTAAATACGCAAATCGGAGTCTCTTAACCACGATCCACTTCAACAGCTCTTACCAAAAGACACAGTTATGCAAGAGGAATTCGCAGGTGAACTTGAACGAAAGTCGCAGGACATGACTGCTCAGCATATTCTGGACAGATGAAGCTAATTTTTCATTGCATGGGACAGTCAATGCCCGTAACTGTAGAATCTGGGCGAAGGAGAACTGCGCTGCACAGCAGTTACTTTCACCACGTGGTATTGTTTGGTGTGGATTCACTTCATCCATTATTATGGGTCCTTTTTTCTTTGAAGAGCCCTGGGCTAAAGCAGGCTCAAGGACGTTAATGCAGAACGCTACTTGCAAATGTGCTACAGGAGAAAGTGATACCTTGCTTATTGAAACATAACATCTCTTTAACACAGTATGACAGGGTACCTCTTCATACCGCATCTCCAGTGCAGCAGTTCATGATAAGCAAATTGGTGAAGAGCGAAAATGAATGAACTCCTCACTCACCGGACTTGATACCAGTTGATCTTTGGTTGTGGAGTTACCTAAAGTTCCTAGTGTACCCCAGTATCCCGACTTCTTTGAGGGAGTTAATGGACGCCCTTCGCCACGAAATCTCCTGCAGTCATCCGGATATGCTACATGCTTCAGTTGACGATGTTCTCACTAGCTTGCAAAGTGTAATTTCTTGTGCTAGCGGACACAGAACAATTATTTCTGCGGTATTGTAAATAATTGCCTGAATGCAAATAAACGTAGTTTTCCGTGGAATTCTGTGATTTGAATATGTGAAGCGCCATACAGTGACAAAAATTTGAACTAATTTCCAAAACTTCCAAAAAATCCCCCTTCGTGAGAATAATATTTTCACAAACTGCATTCAAGTATACCAATTCCTTCAGATTTTACGAATTTTTGAAGTGTTTACGAATTTATGGGGCACCCGGTATACACTCATGTCCAAATTTATCTTTACATACCCCAAAATAATGATATTCCATGAAATATCAAATCGATGTAATCCATTTTTGCAGGGAATGTGTGAAAGTCGAGCCTTATTAGCATTATCCAATCAAAAGTGATCAAATGGTTTCTGATATGCAAATCAAGGCGTTACATCATCCGACGGTGAATCAAGTGCTGTGAGCAAAGTGAATATATGAGTGAATTTCTGCATTACAGCGTTTGATTTCAGTTTGTAAGGACTCAAAACGGTTTGTTATGGCTCCGAAGTATCATTTGAAAGAATCTGTGAAGTGGCGAATTATCGGCCGTTTAGAAGAGCAGACAATCATGGAAACAGCGAGATGTGTGAATATTTCAAGACAGACAGTCTCTATGCTATGGAAACAATTTCAGAACTCTGGAACTGTTGTAAGGAGGTCTGGACAAGGCCGTAAACGCGAATAATAACTGCTTCTCAAGATCGATATCTGGCAATAACTGCCCGTCGTAACAGGAAGTCTACTGCTCGGCAGTTAAGTTCAGAGGTTGCAGCCGCCACTGGAACAGTTGTATCACGGGAAACTATGCAGAAGGCTTAATGGAAAAGGTCTTTATGCCAGAAAGCCGAGGGTATGTGTTTCACTGTCTTCACAACAAAAGAGAGATAGCTTTAATTGGTGCAAAGACTGGAAGTCAAAGTCATCAAAACTGGAGTGAACACCAATGGACCCATATTCTCCTTACTAATGAGTCGAGGTTTAGTTTAACATCTGATTCTAAACGTGTTTACATCTCGAGGGAGTCAGGAACGCGAAATCTTCCTTCGAACATTATGGAATGTGACCGTTTCGGTAGTGCAGGTGTGATGGTATGGGAAGGAATAAGGATCGATGGACGTACGCCCCTGCACGTTTTCAACAGCGGATTTGTGACCGGCCAGAGATATCAGGCTGAGGTCTTAGAACCTTATGTAAGACTTTTCAAAGGTGCAAATGTATCTGACATTTTATTTATGGACGATAATGCTAGTCCACATCGAGCAAACCTCGTTGACGAATTCCTTGAAAGTGAAGCCATTGAGCGAATACCGTGGCCAGCAAAATCTCCTGATCTGAACCCGATAGAGAACGTATGGGATTACCTTGGTAAAGCAGTTGCACGGAGACATCCTCCTCCTAGAGATATAAATGCCCCGATGACCGCATTGCTGGAGGAGTGGAACTTAATTCCCCAAACTGTGGTTAACAACATTATTGTCAGCATTAAAACACGTTGTGATATGTGAGTAGTATATGGGGCTATCTATAGGACACTGCGTTTTTACTCCGTTTCCTATAGATAGCCCCATATACTACTACAGAAAGTTAAAAAACCCCTCATTTTTCATTTTTTTAGTGAGACCAAAAAGCATAAAAACACAACATTGAAAATTCAGTCTAAAAAGTGAAAAAATAAGGCTATTTTTCAATTTTAATGTGATATTTTGACTAAAAAGACTAAAAAACAGATTAAAAAAGCATTAAAAATAAGTTGAGAAAATGTAAAAAACAAGATGTGCTTATTTTTCATGAAAGTTATAATAATAAGAATAATTAAGATGGCTAATCATTAAAGTTTTGATTTTCAAATTCATTTCATAAAGTGAATATCTCTGAAAGTTTAAATTTTTTTTATCTAAATCGTATAAAAACTTGCAAACCTTGTTTTTTAGTATTTTCATCAGTTTTTTTTGTATATTTCCATTAAATATTCTGAAATTAAATCTTTAATTCTATCATTATATTTTTGAAAAATATTATATAAATCTTCACATTTGTTTGTTAATTTGGATTTTTTGTATATCACATACATGTATCAATTGGATTAAATAGTATTCCAATTATAAGAATATTTTTTAAATACTAAATTCAAATAAATTAGCTATATTTGCTTTTCCACAGTCTTTAGTCCCTTTATATATAAATTTTAAATCAGGAATTTTATTGAGTTGTTTCATTTCTTTTTCGGTTATTCCTGATTTTTTATTATTACATCGACTGGGCAGAAAAATGGTAAAATCCTCCTCATCTATTAACTCTATAATTATTTTGTCATCATTTTTCGTGGCTATTTGTTTTATCTCAGTGACAGGATATTCTCTACCGATTTCAAGTTCATGTAGTTTTTTAAAAGGTGCAGTTTCAAGAGAACCCCAATCGTTGAGCTTTCTCAAGACGTCCATTTATTATATTTCATTTTTTAAAAGGCTTCTTCATTACAAAGTTTTTGTTTGGCGTTTTTAACAGTTTCATCATATTCAGTAATAGTCTAATATATCTAAATATTTCAAAATTACTACATAAACTTCATAAAAATTTCTATCGTATAGAATATAAATATTTTATAAATCATCACATAAACTAGCTAAAGTGACTACAACAGTGTCTTCAGAATCATTGTGAAGTTTAATCATATACTCTTTAAATTCCATTTATTACATTTCATTTTTTAGAATGCAGTTTTTATAATACATACATTTCCTCAAAGAACAACCACGCCCTACTATCTTAGCATACTTTGGTAAATTAGAAGCACTCAAATGAAATGAGTTTATACCTTCCAGTAAATCTTTTTCCAATACTCCACCCTTGTATGCAAACATACCACCATACAAATGGTGTAAATTATTTATACAAATATTTAATTCATTATTATTTATCCATAACTCTTTATTATTTGGATATCTTTTAAATCTCAAACCATGTACTTCATTCGTGCACTTTTTTACGATTCTCAATTCCTGTTCATCCAATTCACAGTCTGGAGTGAATACAGGTAACATTTCGCCTATCGGTTCTCTGAGATGAACCCATCCTATCTCTCTTGCTATCTTGCGATTAGGGAGAACGAAACCTTGAATATTGATAATAAGTGTTATATCCTCCATTTATAGTAATCGTTTTTTTAAGAAAAGTTTTCTAATATCTAAAAGGAACAGTATCGAAATTATCCAAAATTCTGCGTTTATCAAAACCAAACATATATCTTTTATTCATTGTATTTACCTTGATATTTCTATCTTTTTGTATTTGAAATTGATTTATTTTTACATCTATGCATTCCGTTTCTCCTGTTATTATTTCCATTCTTTCTTCAAAATTGAGATTAGTTTCACTCTCATAACTCATTTTGAATCCTTTCACTTTACCTCCGACTGTACCATCATTCATCAAATATGCATAGTCTTTGCTGGCTGGAGATATCCATGTTTTGATATATTTGTCTTCTCCTAATTCATCAGTCCATTCACCCAGCATACAACCTGTCTTTACTTTATTGGTTTCATCATCGATATAAACAATACTATCGGTATCAGAATAAAGTACCCATTATCACCTAATTTATCCATCATTTCATACAACCTTATTCTTGCTGAACTAGTGGTGAAAGCTGCTATATAAACGTTTGTATTGAAATTATCTTTAGCATATTCATCTTTCATCTTATAATTCATTTCTACACAATCATCATTCAAAAATACCGTATTCATTATCATTTAATATAATTCTGTAAAAGTCTTCCAATTCCATCACATATTCAGTTTGTTGCATATTTTTTCTTTGTCCAAACTTACCCCATAGCGAATTTAAACATATCTTAGCTTAATCCTGGATTTTTCTCGATTTTTCCTAATTCTATATCTAATTTCTCCTTTACATACCTTCTATATTCTTCTTCAGTTTTCCGTTTATCATCTGTTTCTAATTTAATTTTCAAAAACATTTTGACATAATCTCTAAATAAAGTATCAGATCTCATATTAAAATTCCAAACTTCGTATATATTCAAAATTGTATATCCTTTCTGAATTGCCAATTTTACTTCATTAGTTGTCCAAGTTCCTATAAAACTTCTCTTATCATCTGTATGATTACATTCCTTATTTCTCATTTCATAGCACTCTTTACATCTCTTTTGTTCTGATTTGCTAGACTAGTGTTTGCATTTAAAGGTAACTCTTTACACAAACTAAATATGAGTTTTTCTTCTTTATAAGGAAATACAGGGTGATATAATTTTCGAGGCGGAAGTACCTTACATTTAATTAAACCATACCATTTCTTATTGTATTTTTTAGGATTCTTAATCTTTTCAGGGTGTCCTATAGGATAATAATCAAAGAAATTTACGGTAGGATAGAGTGAACATAGTACATCAATATATCTACCTTTTTCCTCATCTTTCATTTCATATTTCAAAGTCGTAGGTTCGCATCTTCCTCCATAGACAGCATCTCTGGGATTTAGAGGTGTTACGAACTCTCTTTTCCATTCTTTTTTCATATATTTTTTAATTTCTTTATCGTTATCAAATCACACTCCCAAATCTGAATCATCTCATATCCAGCATTTATTATCTTGTTATTTATCTTTTTGGTTTTTTCATATAAATCTTTCACACATATTTGATTTTGTTTATTCAATGTTGATTCTCTATAACATTTGGGATATCCGTGCCAATAACAACCTTGAAATTGATATACTGTATTTTCATAAAAACCATCTACTTTATAAGTTTTATTTTCTAACTTTAATTTTTCTCACCTCCATTTAATGCGTGTTGTATATTATGAGATAGGTAATCTAACCAAGCAATTGATTTTTGACTATATATGTCTTGTTTAATATCCTCATCTATAGCAATTGTATCCTCTTTCAAGAATTTACTTCTAAATATAGCACCAGCTAAAGTAACGTATCTAAATGGATCAATATCGGCTGTTTTCAAAAATAATTTCCTCATTTCTAAGCATCCTCTTCTCAAAATATCTACATCAGAATCACAGTATTTCATAATTTCTTTTCGAAAATCAAAAACTCCGTCTTTCACTGTTTCATACCATTTCATAAAATATTTTCTTTGTTCTGTTGTCATAGAATTAGACCGTAATAATACTTGCCAGGGTATTTACCTATATAATTTTTATTTTCAGAAGTGTTGAATAAATGAGGAAAATAACCTTTAGCTAATTCTGGTAGACCGAATGTTTTTGGAAAATCTCAGTGGAATCAATGTAAAATTGATAGAGTCGATAAACCTTATATTATATTCATTTGCTTTCATATACATGAGTTTATTTCCTTGATATATTGTAAATACTTTAATTTTAGTTTTGAAACAATATTTAGCTAAAAACTGGAAATCAAATCCTTTTCCATAATGAGCTAATACAGTGTAACCAAAATGCTGTTCATCAAATAACCATTTACAATACTCTTTGTCATCATTAAAAATGGTTTTATTACCATTAAAATCATGATTTATTACCAAATTGACTTTATGTTTTCCTGTTTCTTGTTTAGTTTCAACATCAAAAAAGAAATATTTATCAGAAAAATCAGCATATTTACATTGATCACACCATTTTTTGTATTTAAGAAACCTCTGACCAGGTATGCAAACAACTCGTCCCTTCAGTTTGCTTACATAAGCTACACCGTCTAATTTTGGAACAAACAAGTTTACATAAACCTCCTTTGGCCTTTTTCATTCTCATATAGCATTTGTGATCTTTATCTACCCACTCACGACAGTTATCACACTTCCTTTCGCCACATATATGATCTTCAGGTTTTCTTTTAATTTTATTAAGTATTCTCTTACATTTTAAACACTTCCATAGGATTTGACAGACAGAGGCTTTATCAGAAGCTTCGCTGTCTGTTTTAGGTTTGTGATTTTCATAGCATTTTTTATTTTTAAATGATCTAAAACAGTCATTACAAGGAATTTCTTCTCCTTCACAATTACTCATCTTCCTAAAACATCTATCACATTTTAATAGACATTTATGCTCATTATTTCTCTTATAACTTACTTGACAATAATCGCAATAATTGTTTTTTTCCTAAAAACCAGTAATAGATGTAATGACATCAAAGTGATTTTTATTCTTGTATATGTAAATAGATATTGGTTTATAAGTACCACTATATATTCTTTCATTGAAATTTTCTCTATAAAATATATTAATTTGAATATCTAGAAAAATCCTCAAATTGCTTAACTTGTTCTAATATACAAACTTCTAAAGGAATATTACACATTTCGTGTAGTTTGACAGCTAATGTTTTTTGTAACTTTCTTCCTTTTTTTAATATATATAATATCATTTTTAGTTAAATTTTCATATCCTATTTTTTCACACAAATGATCAGAATTTTGAATACTTAAAGCCGTTACAATAGATCTAGCTAAACAGATATTATCATCATTAACTTGACAAATACTCCTTTTATTCACTATATCTTTGTCATCTTTTGGTGGATTTTTGCGATTTCCTCCTTTAGGTAATTCAATCACATTAAAGTCAATTATACACTCACAAATAAAGTCACTAATTTTCAATTCTTTGTACTCAATTTTATCTGTTAAAACATCTAAATAGACTTCCATATGCTTCTTTAGTAGACATCATTTTTGGATGAAAGGGTTTATCCTGTTTGGGATTATGTGTAACAATACCAACTTTTCCTTCCATTTTTCCTATGGCTTTTTGAAATAAATCTCTCAATATATTATACTGTTCAGGTATTAATTCTTTATTTTCAATAACTTTATAGGTTATTCTATAGGTATTAAACTTTTTGATAAATGTTCTATATATTTCAACAATTTCATAGTCTGGTTTAAAAAACTCTTCGAGATTTATATTTTGGTTTTCTTCTAAATAATTTGTTGAGATTTACTTCTGTTTTTATCTTTTTTTCTTCTTTTTGTTTAAAATCGTTTTTGTTAAATCTTAATCCAAAAGAATCAAATTTCTTAATTTTATTACGTTTTTCCGGATATTTAATAAATAATTTCTTATTTTTATTCAAGTAATCGGTCACATTTAATTTTAACAAATCTACCAAAACAGGTTTATATTCACCTGTTTCTCTGATATGTTTACTTAATAATCTAATTAAATCATCTTTCTTACAAGCTTTAGGTTGTTTTATTTTTAATTGTTTTAATGTATATTTTTAAGCTCATTGACCGTCTTGGTTCTCAATTCGCGCTCCATTTATTAGTAAACATTTTTATAAAGGTTTTTCTTTGAGACTCGATTTATATGGTAATTACTTTTTAAGTGTCTTTGTTTATGAGCATAAGTATAAGATTTG
Source organism: Meta bourneti (assembly GCA_933210815.1). NCBI lineage: Eukaryota > Metazoa > Arthropoda > Arachnida > Araneae > Tetragnathidae > Meta > Meta bourneti. The sequence goes on along the minus strand of OW119934.1, from coordinate 103,627,219 downwards.
CCACATTCGCAAGCATATTTCGTATATTTTATAACAGATTCGCAAGATTTGCATTCACCACGTTTTCTACGAAAATTATCCGTAGGTTTTGAGAGTTTGCATATTTCACAAGTTTTGTTCTCCATTTATGCATAATGATTTATTTAAACCTATTTCTCCAGATCTCTTCTGGATAGTTGAAATAGCGAATATTGGTTCCAATTTCAATACAAACACCATTTATAATAAAACATTCATTTTTTAATGAATTGAAATAATTTAAGAACTTTTCCCACTGTAATTCGTATTTTTCATTGGCTTTGATGTCATTAGGAATAGAGTAATATTCACATATTTTTTTAACAAAATAATTATAATTTATATATTTTTCATTACTGTAAAAATCAATCAGATGATGAAACATGTACTGTACTTTTAAGGGTAAGTTATACTTTCCTTGAAAATATTTTAATATATTCATCATTCTTTCTTTATAACTATTTATGACTATAAATTCCCCAGATGACTCTGAAGTTTCACTGCTAGCAGATGTTAATAGAATACTCTCAACTTGCTGCTCTGCTTCGTTAAAAAAAATCAACATTCATTTTATTGAAATTTTTAATATAAAAATACTTTTCCAACCAGCGCAGATCTGCGGCTAAAAATTATAAATATATAGAAAAAAGTGATAAAGACATTTGAAGAAATGGATTATTATGTCAATAGATAGCTATTATGATGTTAAATAATCAAAAGATTATATTATGAATTGAAAAGATGTATAAAGAAGAATGTTAAAATTAAATAATTGACTATATAAAATCTAAATTTAGGATATATGGATTATATAAAAAAGATGTATTAATCAGTAATAATGGTATTGAATTTTATATATAATGATACGTTTTCAGGGGGGAAACGTTTCCCCCCTGACTTTTCTAGTTTTTTACTCAAAATCAGAGGAAGTTCAGCTATTTGTATCAAAAGTTTGATGATTCAAATTTGGATGTAAGGTACCCAAACTGGGTACCTTATCAAATTATCTTTTATATATTGTTAATAACATAATACATCTATTGCCCAAAGATTATTAAAATATATTATTCTCCAAATATTCTTTCTATTATACAAATTAATTTCAATATTTATTCTAATTAAATAATAAATATCAGTATTATATTCAGGTATATTATATTAGATCAGATAAGTTATAATAAAGATATCAAATATTGATGACGATGTGTTTAAAAACTTTATATTTAATACATATTTATAATTTTAATGATGTATTAATCACTGTATTGAGTTTTATATACTATAATGAAACGATGATAATTACTTCACCAAAAAGCATTGAATAAAATGGTTTACTAATAAATATAGGAAAATGGAAGCCTCTCTGAGAGATGTTTGCTATGAACAAATCAAAGATAATTACTATTATGGTTTATTTGGAGATTTTAAACTGATTATAGATAAAAATACAGGTTATTTTAACGCTAATAAGCTCTGTAGAGAAGGAGGTAAGAGATTTAAAAATTGGATAAGAAATAAATAATCTAAGCAATATTTAGAACACTTAGAGAAAATTTTGGACTCATACTCTCTCGTGAACGTTGATTTATATTTAGAGATTCTAACTCTGTCTCCAATTTCAAATTTTGGTTTCAGTCTTTTGGTCGACGTAGAGTATAAATTCTTATAAACCTCATTCTCTTTTTTACTAGCTTCTACAGGTGTCATTTTTATCGATCTGTGATAGGAATTATTATAATTTTTAACTATTTTATCTAATACAGCTATATATCTTTGAGTATTATTAGCTGCTAAATATTTTCTTATTTCATTATTAATTGTACGATTAAAACGTTCAACTATAGAACATTTAATTTCAACATTTTCGGTTGTAAACCAATGTATATTATTATCTTTAAAAAATTTTTGAGTATGTTTATTGATAAACTCGGTTCCTTTATCTGACTGTAAGTTGAGAGGTTTTCTCTCTTTAAACACCTTTTTAAACGCTTCTGTCACTTCCTCTCCCGTTTTTCTTTTAATTGGTACAACCCAAGCATATTTGCTATATATATTTTTATAACTGTTAATAAATAATTAATACCTTCATTATATTTACTAAATGGTTTGATAAATAATAAATCAGCTTGCCACTGATCATCTACATGAGATACATATACTCTTCTTCTTTTAAATTTTCGAATTAAAGATTTATATCTAGTATATACATCTTGAGAATGTAAAAAATCTGTAATTTCTTTCTGAGGTAAACCTGTGTTCCTCTTCAACTCATTTATACCACAGTATCCTGTTTCTGGATCATAATAGACATTTTCAAGGTTTTTAGATTTTAACCCCCGCGTTTCACGGGGTTTAGACAGCGGAGCTGACGCTCCTAATTTCCTAAAAAAACGAGCCGTTTTTTTATTACATATTGTACAAGTGGCTAATAAATAACGTCTTTTGTTTTTATCAATTTTTTTCCTCGATATCCTTAAATTTGGTTTCTTTTTTACATAATAAACATTTCATTTTTGATCCCATTCCAAATTTCTTTTTAGCCTTTATAATTGGTTTAACGATAATCCTATCTATTTTTTCTCTAACCGTTGGATTTTCAATACTATCTAATTCTTGAATTATATTTTTATCACACACTTCATTTCTTGTTTATGTATCTTTATTTTTTAAATAACAAACATCATGTCTATAGGCTGTCTCATCAACTTTATTAATAGGTTTGACCATTCTTTAAAAGTTAAATCAGGATTTAATCTCGTTTTACCCCATAAAAGTTGAGTTCCAGGACCTGTAAATTGATAGCCTGGTAAATGCATTTCAAAAGGTAAATTATTAATTGCTGAATTGATAAAACCTGTTCCATATTTAATAATTTTTGGTTCATTCAATTCAGATATTAATTTGATTATATTTGGTAATAATGAATTTTCAAATACACCTGAACCCATTTGATTACATTTCTTACAACATCCTTTAAATTTTCTTTTTTTAGATAAGGAATCAATAATAAACTTTTTACTCTTACAAACCATATTTATTAGTATCAAAATTCAGTGATTTACATATTTATATCCATTTAATTGTGTTTTTTTAATATATTCTTCTACAGGAAAGTACTTTAAATTTAATTCATCTTCTCTCTTGTATATTTCTGGTTCTGATAAAACATTACTTTTGAATAAACTCAATAGTTGTTTATAAAATTTATAAGCTATTCCTTTCTTTCTGATATATTTAAAGATTTATCTATAATTTCAACGATTCCTGTAGTTAGACTTAAAGCAGCTAAAGGAATGAAAATAAAAGCAGACAAGCCTGTTCCACTCAGAATAAACTTACTTACTGATAAAGATATGCTTATCTTATGAAAGCAGTTGTAACTCTTTCTGTAAATATAAATTCTTTTTCTAAATATTCTTCCATCATTTATATAATATCAAAGGGGGGAGTTGAACCCCCCCCCTTATATACGATTAAAATTCTTTCTATATCTCAGGTCAGTTTTCAAATCCAATACTAAAAAGTCATGCTTCTTTTGAACAGCCTTATTGTAAATTTTTTTAAATTCTTCAACATGTAACATACCATCTATATCTTTTACTATACTAGTTATTTCTCTATTTTGAATATTGAAAAATATAAAGTAATTACAGTTCTTTCTGATATTAATAGGAGTTGAATAATAAGACTGTGACAAGTATATAATGGAAGCATTTTTTTTCTTTCTTCCTCTCAAGAAGAAATCTTCAATCTTTGTTTGATCTTTTTCTGTAAGACAGTCATCAAAAATTACTAAATTCTTTTGAGATTTATCCAAACTGTCCACATCAATAATTTCTTCTAAATTAGATACAAATAATGATTTTTTATTATATTTTTTATAAGCTTTTTAATTATATTCTCTTCTTTCTTGGCAACTTTTAGTAAATTTTTCAAGTCTACTTCATCAAACTGAGTATATAACTGTATTAATTTCTCATATTTGGGTTCAAAGATATCTTTAGCACAGATGTATATTGCATCAAATTTTAATAAATCTTCAGTTAAATTGAATAAAACGTTGGTTTTCCCACAACCACTTGGGCCTGTAATGAAAAGTCTAAAGGGATGAATTGGAAGTAATGGGTTTTGATTTAAATCCTCATATTCTTCTTTTTGTGCATAATCTTTAATTTTTATCATTTATTTACTAATGAATTTAGCTTTGCTGTCTAAAATAATTAATTTACATAAATTAATTTACATAGTAAAAAATAGAAGCGTCAGCTTCGCTGTCCAATTTACATAGTAAAAAATTAATTTACTTAATAAAAAATTTATTTACGTAGTAAAAAAATTTATTTACGTAGTAAAAAAATTAATTTACATAGTAAAAAATTAATTTATTTAGTAAAAAAATTTATTTACGTAGTAAAAAAATTAATTTACACAGTAAAAAATTAATTTACATAGTAAAAAATTAATGTACATAGTAAAAATAATGTCTTATTTTAATCTACTTATTAAAATATTTTTTTGCTAAGTAAAATCCTTTAAAAATATGTTATAAAAAATGCTCGATATATCATTTTTACTATTAATAAATGGATAAACGAATATCTGATTTAATTAAATTAGTTAAATTAAATAAAGAAGTTAAAGATAAAAATACGCAACAAGAATGGCAAAAAGCTGGGCTTGAATATAATTTACAAAAATTTCATAAACCTGTTACGGAAAAGATTGAAAAAGCTGAATTAGCTAGGAAAAATCAATTACATAAAATTGCTGACAAAATTGAGGATTTATCTTTTCTTGGTTAAACCTCTACACCATTAGCTCTAGAAGCAATTAAAAGCAAAAATTTCACTATTGAAACAGACACAGAACTTGATGTGAATTTTTAAATGAGAATAACCTTCCTCTCCCTTCTGAATTATTTAACAAACCTGATTAAATTGAGAAAATATTGCAACTTACAACTGAAAAGAGTAAGCAATTAGGCAATTTAAAATCTCAAACCACTCGTGGTGTGAAATTCACTGAAACTGTAGATGAAATCAATAATAAATTGAGAATATTGAGACTATAAAAATAATTTGATTTGACAAACGAGGAAGTTACTGCCTATTATAAAAAGTTTTTACTCTAATAAATGAGTTATATTAAGAAAAAGGTTTATCTGAGTAAATCGCAAGAAAACAAATTAAAGTTTCAAAATAATCAAATAAATAAAGGAAAAAGAATTAAGATAAGTAAGACTCAATTGAATAAAAACGGGGGTTTCTACCATTTCTTATACCTATTTTAACCAGTTTAGGTCTTGGAGCTGCATCTGGTGCAGCCGGCTGGGGGACAAAAAAGGTCTTGGATTCAATTTCAGGATCAGGTGCTAAGGAAGTCGCTTCGAGAATATTAAATTCTAAATTTTTTGAATATTTACAAGATCTCATTCTTGGAGGGGGTGTATTGCAAAATTGGGAAGGCTCTGGTCCAAAAAAAGCGTGGAAAGGGAGTCTTACAAAATTGGGAATTTCTAACGAAGTAATTGTAAAAAATATGAAAAACGAGAAAGGTTTCAGAGATTGGTTTACTATTGATTTATTACCAAAAAAGATTAGAAAATTTGAAAATGGTATCATTAATTTAGATATATCCACGGGTCCTGGAACTCATTGGGTCTGCTATTAAAACAACCCAAAATATGATTTTGTTCAATATTTTGATCCTTTCGGTGACTATAACATATATCCAGATGAAATAGATAAATATTTAAAAACTTCAAATAAAGAGATAAGATTTAGTGATAATTTCTTACAAAAACCCACATCTATAAAATTCAGATATTACTGTATGAAGTATATAACTGAAAGAAATAAAGGGGCAATTCACCAGCCAAAGTTATTTATTCCTTTACTCAATATCCTTGTAATTATAATGAAAATTTTGTTAGCTATAAATAAAGTTGCTTCTTTTAGATTCAAAGAATTCAGAGAAATCTGAAGATTTTACAATTCATTTTCGAATCCCTATACCCATTAAAATTACGACAATTGCTTTGAAATCCATGTCCATGTGGGTTTCCTGGCATAATATAAATGAAAAATATAATAACCATATTTTAACGTACAGTGTTGGTACGGAGACTCATCATATCACATTTGATGATGGAAACTATACCGTAAGAGATTTAAATACTTTTATACGAAATACGTTTAAAAAAGGTGAAATCCAATTTGGAATTAATTTTGCTACATCTCGAATCGTACTCAAGTTGGAGCCAGTATATGCAGTTGATTTCACACAAGGAGAATTACATAAAATTCTAGGATTTGAGAAAAAATATGTAATCAACCAGCAGAAACTGCTATATATTTAGCTAATATTTCGAGAGGAATTGATGATATTCATATCCATTGCAATATCATTCATGGTGCACTATTTAACGATAGAGTAACTGATATATTGTATTCGTTTACTCCGTCAACCCCTCCGGGAGTTTGATAAAAATTGATGAAATCAATCCCATATTTATCGATGTGAATAGAGATGATCATATATATAGTATCAGGATGTATATAACTGATCAAGATGATAATATTATAGATTTAAACAAACAAAGAGTAATATATAGATTAATTTTATCCTGATTTTCACCCTCTAATAAATAATGAATTATAATAAGCATAGATTGTATTCGAGAGGTAAAAAGTACTACGGAAGTGGTATATTTACAGATGCTTTGAAGGTAATTGGAAAGAAAGGCTTACAGATATTAGCTAAAGAGCTATTCCAATTATTGAAGACCGAACCTTTATAAGAAATAAAGTGAGAAAGATATTAGGATCTGGATTAAAGATGAAGTAATTTTTGACTATATAAATGGAAAGAATTTGGGATTTATCAGCAATACCGAATTGTTACGAAAATGATATTGAACATTTCGTGTATAAAGAACATAAAGAAGACGGAGTTATTGTTAATCAGACTGACTCTGCACTGTACACATTTGCGATTAAAGATGTAAATGATACTATTTTATTTTCAAATGGTTACATCTGTACGGATGCAAGATTAACAAAAACAGATAACTCAATCAATGACGATAATGTGACTTTGGTAAATACTGCAAATTTATTCTCCAGAATCACATTATATATAGGTTCAGGTCCAGCCATTGAAGAGATTCAAAAGCCGTGTCTCGTTCATCTGATTAACGTATTAGCAAACTTTACAAAGGATTATGAATCGTCTGAAGCAACCAACATGTTTTTCTGTAAGGATATTGCAGATTCGGTAGATTGTAATTTTTTGAAATTTGTGGGAAATCATGCAGATGCGGAGAAAATGGATAGTTTAATTAAGAAAATTAAACTAAATGAAAAGTATATAATAAAGGCTTTGATGAAAGAAAAAATTAACAAAAAATAGTAATTTAGTTAAAATATGGATACCCTTGAAACAATTATTTGGATTTTTTAATGATTATAGAAAATTAATATCAGGTATTAACGTTAAATTTGAATTTGTGAGAAACGAATTTACTAATAATATGTTGTACACAGATTTGCCTAATGCACAATATAAAGTGAATATCCCAAATATGAGCCTGTGGTTACCTCATGTGAAACTGAATCCAGAAGCAAAAGCCAGATATCTAAAATATGCTTTAAATTCAGATGCAAGTCAAACTCTAGAATGGACTGCATCGAGATTGAGAGAGGCAAATGCATTGTACGGTATCAAATGCATTGAACGATATCGATATTCACGTAAAAACCACAACAGATGATATTATAAGCATATTTGTTATTCCTCAGTATGTAGAGAGAGAAAATGATATCAATAAAAATAATATGATTTTTGAACATTTAGACTTGACAAGATGTTATATTACTATCAATGATGAAATATATCCTCGACATGATTACATTGTAAGTTTCAATGAAGGTGAACTTAATTATTGTAGATATTATTCAGATTTTTTAACATCTGGTTTAAATACAAACAATACCGAAAGTGGATGTTTGGTTAGCTATGATGAATATCGAAACCTATATCCTATTATTTATTTTGATGTATCCAATCATCCTCCTTATCTAAGTGCTAGTAATTTAAACATCGAATTTACTTGGTATTTGAGAAATACTCCCGGAAAACCTTTTAAATTTTACTTTATTTTAAATAAAAAAAGAAAGGGGAAAATGAACATGTATAACAAGACATTTGATTGTTTACCTACAATTTGATTATAAATAAATGATTTGGTATCATTTTGGTATTGACTTGAATGAAAAAAAAGAAGGCCCTCCGGGTCCTCCAGGAAATAGTTTCAAACTGACAGATGATGGTGAATATGATATGGAAAACAAACTTTTGAAAAATACGACAGATCCTTTTGAATCATCTGATGCATCTACGAAACGTTATGTTGATAAATTGAAAAAGAAAAGTATGCTGTTAAGTGGTGAAGTTTTTAACGCTCAGAGCAAAAGAATTGATAATGTGGAAGATCCTAGAGAGGAAATGAATGTTGTAAATAAACGTTATTTAGGAGATAATTCATTAATTTTAAAAGATGATAAATATGTTGGAAAAAATAAAATAATTAGTAACGTAAAAGATCCTGTGGACAAAAAGATGCAGTTACTAAATCCTATTTGGATTACTACTGTATACTATGGGATAAAAAGAATAAACACTATTTTGCTCGTAATGAGCAAATTTCAGGAATTAAAGATCCTATTAAGGATAGTGATGCAGTAAACAAAAAATATCTCTCCGATGAGACAGTTTCACTCTCAGATACATGCATGAAGATGAATGATATAAAAAGTAGTTATTCAGCTAAAAATTTATATATCGAAAACGTAAAAGATCCTAAGGACCCTCAGGATGTCGTCACAAAAAATTATTTAGAAAAGAACACTTTGGTTCTAAAAAATGGAATGTTTAACAGTAGCCACAAGAGACTAATGAATACTGCAAATCCTATATTATGGAGTGACGCTGCCACAAAAAAAGTATGTAAACAATAAAATTTTTCACGCGGAAAGTACAGTAGGTCTTTCTTGGAATGGTGGTCAATATGAGAAAGTTCAATTCACAAAATTCAGTAATGATTTGCTAAACAGAGATATGAAATTGTCTGTAGATATGAACATGAAAATCTCTATACATACAGCAGCAAAGTATGCTCTACGTTTTCACTTACAAGTCATGCTTGGAGGTAAAGAAACGTCTCATCATATAGTCCAACCCTCTTTCAATAAATATAATGATGTTACCCTATACAGAGAAGGAAAAAAGAATGATCAAATTGAAATATCTATCAAAGCGGATGTCGGTAGTGAAGATATCTGTTTATTTGGAAATAAGTAATATATAAATGAATTGGTATTCTTTTGGTGTAGCGAATGAAGAAAGCGTTCTCAAATTAACAGATGAAGGTAATTATGATATGCAGAAAAGGAGAATTAAGAATTTGAATGATCCTGTGGATAGACACGATGCTGTACATCGAAAGTATGTGGATAAGAAAACAAAATAAACGAGAAAAAAAGCTGATAATTTGTTATCTAGAGATAATGATGGGCTCATCATCTAATAACACATTTTTTGCAACTATTCAAGAAGAATATCAGTATCAGGGTTATAGCGTCAAAAATAATACAGTTGATTTCAATGTATTCAGTTCCGATTTACTAACTACTGAAATGCAACTAACTACTAATATGTTGATGAGAATTACAGTCTATTTAAAGGAGAAACATAAAAAAGCATATAATCCACTCATATATATCAATTTCATTAAGGATAACAATAGGGATATTGTATATAATGGAAGAATAAAAGAACAAAATCCTATTTTGTCGTTATTACATATGGTAAACGTGATTATCAGCTTTCAATGACTATAGATCCTCTACAGTACGATTATATTGTCAAAATTAAGCCGTATCTTTATATTGAGAAATTGGGTGAAATCGATTTATAAAAAAATGTTTTCTAATAAATGGTAGTCAACTGGTTAAAAGTTTCTAAAAATCCTGGATTAACAGAGGATTTAATCAGAAGTTTTGAGAATGTAGTTGATTGGGATTCCATTTCAAGATATCAAAAATTATCTGAATATTTTATTTTAGAGTTCAAAGATAAAGTCAATTGGGAAAATATTTCAGCTTATCAGACTCTATCTGATAATTTTTTAACTGAAAATTAAACTCTCGTGGATTGGGATATTATATCCAGATGGCAGAAAACATCAGAGCTATTTTTAACCATATACAAGAATAAACTAAATTGGGTTTTGATATCCGAATATCAGAGATTGAGTGACAGATTTATTATCAACCATGTTAATCATTTGGATATGAAAGTAATTTCTAAACATCAAAACTATATGTCTTTACAAAATATCAAAATGCTCTCAGATAAAGTATATTGGGATGAAATTTTTGAATATCAGAGAAATCTAACTGTTGACTTTGTATTAACTCATTTAGAAAAAGTATCGGATTGTAAAATTTTGAGGAAACTGAAACTGAATGATGAAGAATTTGAGAAATTTTATAAAAGAATAAAATTATATGTTCTATTACAAAATGTTAAACGTTTATTAATAAATGGAAACCTATTTGAATGAATTGAAATATGAATGTGATCTACCCAAAATCAAAGAATTAACAGGAAAATATGATGCTTTATATAATCTTTTTCAAAAATATAAAGATGATAGAATTAAAGATTTAATTTCAGAATATTTAAGGGAAATATACAAAAAAACTGATGAAAGTACTAAAAAACAAGGTTTGCAAGTTTATACGATTTAGATAAAAGAATTTAAATTTTCAAAGAGATATTCACTTTATGAAATGAATTTGAAAATCAAAACTTTAATGATTAGCCATCTTAATTATTCTTATTATTATAACTTTCATGAAAAATAAGCACATCTTCTTTTTACATTTTCTCAATTTATTTTCAATGCTTTTTTAATCTGTTTTTTAGTCTTTTTAGTCAAAATATCACATTAAAATTAAAAAATAGCCTTATTTTTTCACTTTTTAGACTGAATTTTCAATGTTGTGTTTTTATGCTTTTTGGTCTCACTAAAAAAATGAAAAAATGAAAAGAGAGGTTTTTAACTTTTTGTTGGTAGTATATGGGGCTATCTAACTAGGAAACGGAGGTAAAAACGCAGTGTCCAATAGATAGCCCCATATACTACTTATGTGTGTACACGTCAGGGAGATCACATTCCATATTAAATTCATAAGCCTTAAATTTTTTCTGGGTTATTCTTTTTTTTCTGAACTCTCCTTGTCACATATTATTGCCATTTTTATTGTTTCATGTTACAGTTTTATATCATATGCAGTGCTCTTAAATTTTTTTCTTTGTATTTATGTGTTATGATGTTATGTATCACATATCACACAAATTCATAAAATTATAGTTCACAGTTTCTGAAAAATCCGTGATTTTATGCATGTCAAGATAATTTTGGACATGAGTGTATGCACTTATGTCCAAAAGTTAAGCATAATTGCTGTTTATGAGAATATTTTAGAAAGTCTGTAACGGAGAGGAAGGAAACGCGGTATGCGGGTGTAATAGGGTTATAGAAGAAAACAATGCAAAACAAGGATAATGACTTTTTTATCCAAAGAGAAGGGTTGAAAGAAAAAGGTCCACAATACGTGTCAACTTTAGTGAAACAGAATGATTAAAACAATGTGATGTTGAAGTTTAATACGGTGTGTGGGAACCTCTGGTAGCCACTCATGCTGCATAACAATTTCCCACACTTTCTATGCTGGTATGGATGAGTTGTGGGCTGAAAGAGTTCCAAGCATCACGAAGAGAAGTTTTCAATTCCGGAACGGAGTTTGGTGGGTGGCGGAGGGCTGCAATATGTCTCCCGAGTATATCCCACACATGCTCTATAGGATTCAGATCAGGAGAGTTGGCAGGCCAATGCATGTGGTGGATATCTTCACTTTGAAAGAAGGCGTCGACCAGGGCTGCACGGTGAGGAAGCACGTTATCATCCATGAATATGAAAACAGGACCGACAGCACCTCGAAACAGGCGAACGGTAGGCTCAAGGACTTCCGTCTCTGTATCTTTGACCGGTAACAGATCTGTATCTTTGTATCTTTGACCGGTGAAAAAACCACAAGAAAAACACGATTGCCGTACTTGCAATCGTCGAAATCTCCAAGCCTTAAATAGCACTTTGAAGTGGCGCCACAGGCGCGCGTGATGTGCGTCTGCGCTGGAATTCTAATCATTTGCATATCTCACCTCCGCTAATGCATGTTGTAAATTTCATATTATTTGCATGCTTCCTTCAGGGTGTTGCATTTACGGTGGCCAGCAGTGTATATATATATATTTAAAGCAGATTTGTCATCTGTCTGTTCTCTGTACAAATCTACACTGCTGGCCACCGTAAATGCAACACCCTGAAGGAAGCATGCAAATAATATGAAATTTACAACATGCATTAGCGGAGGTGAGATATGCAAATGATTAGAATTTCAGCGCAGACGCACATCACGCGCGCCTGTGGCGCCACTTCAAAGCGCTATTTAAGGCTTGGAGATTTCGACGATTTCAAGTACGGCAATTGTGTTTTTCTTGTGGTTTTTTCAAAAAAACGATCAATTATGCCTCGTAGAAAACAGCGATCATCTTTTGATCAAGTATCCGAGTTCGACAGAGGAAGGATAGTGGCCTACCGAGATTGTGGATTATCTTTCAGGGAAATCGGTAGTCGTGTTGGACGAAACCAAACAACTGTAATGCGGATATGTGATCGTTGGATGCAGGAGGGTACGACGGACCGACGTGTTCGATCGCATCCACCTCAGTGCACCACTTCACGTGATGACAGGCATATTGTGCGTATGGCAGTGACGGATCGCTCAGCCACATCACGAACCATAGCACAGCACATTCAGTCTGTACCGCATCATCCAGTGTCTGCGCGTACCATTCGACGCCGTTTACAGCAGAGTGGTCTGTCCGCAAGACGTCCATTGCTTCGTCTACCCTTGACGCAGAACCACAGACGTTTCCGCCGCCAATGGTGCGATGAAAGAAGGATGTGGACGGCAGAATGGAATGAAATTGTCTTTACTGACGAGTCACGCTTCTGTCTGCAACACCACGATGGTCGGATTCGAGTCTGGAGACACCGTGGAGAGAGGATGCTGAACAGCTGCGTTATGCACCGCCACACTGGTCCTGCACCGGGTATTATGGTATGGGGCGGTATTGGATATCACTCTCGCACTCCTCTAGTACGCATTGCCGGTACTTTAAACAGCCAGCGCTACATCTCCGAGGTATTGGAGCCAGTTGTCCTTCCTTACCTTCAGGGCTTGCCCACAGCCATATTTCAACAGGATAATGCGCGACCACACGTGGCACGCATTGTCCAAGGGTTCTTCGTCAATCACCAGATTGAATTGCTTCCCTGGCCAGCTCGCTCTCTGGATCTTTCGCCGATAGAAAACATGTGGTCCATGGTTGCTCAACGATTGACCCAGAATACATCCCCAGCTGCCACATCAGATCAACTTTGGTAACGTGTGGAAGCTGCTTGGTCTGCTGTACCCCAAGAACACATCCAAAGTCTCTTTGAATCAATGCCGAGGCGTGTGGCAGCGGTGATCTCCAACAATGGCGGCTACTCTGGCTACTGATTTTGGCAGGAACCACACTTCACAAAAGTCTATAAATTTAATCATTTGATACTTGGTCAACATGTTATCTACAAAATAAATTTTGTTGTGATATCTCTTGTCTTTCTTGGTGTTGCAATTTGGGTGGCCAGCAGTGTATATATCGTTTGACCAATCCACACCAAATTTGGTAGACTTATTCTTTAGAACCCTGCGGGTAATGTAGGTTACATACTAAACCCCGTTCTATTTGTCTTGGGTGTGCAGAGGGGTGTAACGTCCCATCATCCTGGACAGAGCACTTGTTAGGGGACGCTCTCTCAGGGTCTGGCTGTGCAGATGACGTCAGAGTTAACATCTACAGGAGTTGCCTTTCAAGACGACCTTGGAGTTTTTATTTTAGAATCTTAAAGTTTGATGCAATCGCAGATGGGTGCGGTTGCATTGAAAATCGCTCAGTATCATATCGTTTATATATCCCGTCTGTAAAATTCGGGATGGAATTACCAAGCATAAAGTGTAATTGCTTGAAACGTTGATCATGATATCGTATCAATATGATTTGTCAGCCTTTCATAATGATGGTGGAATTCCGAAATTCGCATTCCTGGTGCAAGATGCTACAAAAAAATATTGATAAGAAAAACTGACTGCCATAATACAATGTATGTCATTTTTTTTTTAGAAAATGAACTAAAAGGGCATTATTGACAATCACTCCAAAACTCAAAATCGACTTTTGTATACAGTCATCTCAGTATTAGTTTTTGTAGGTTTGTCTTACCTATAGTATGTGAAATGAATCTAAAGTAAATTGTAGAAGCTATAAAATTCTGTTTTAAAAATTATTTTACGCTCACTTGTTTTTCTCTATAAAGTGGTATCTTGAGATACGAGTGCTCCAACATACGAGTTTTTTGAGATACGAGCTGTCACTAGGTCGATTTTATGCCTTGAGTTACGAGTCAGAATTTGAGAAACGAACCTGCTTCGGTGACGTCACAACCACCATCCGCTCAGATTCCCGAGTCTTGCGCGTCGTTCAATTCACATGTTTACACCACCGATGACAGTTAACGTCTGTCACAAAAATCAATCAAATTTTTTTCGTATAACCATGAGTCTAAAGAAGGTGAGTGTAAAGAACAGTGGAGAGAAAAGGAAAAAGGTAATATCCATGGAATTAAAGAGAGAGATAATTGACAAACATGAGCAAGGCGTAAGAGTAAGACTCGGAAACGCAGTACGATCGCACTACTTCTACGATATGTACTATTCTGAAGCAGAAGGACTCAATAAAGGTTATAACTCCAGCTAAGACTATAACTCCAGCTAAGGCTATAACTCCGGCTACAATATTTGTTCATTATAAATACATTATTATAAAAAATTTGGAGTAGTTTTTGGGAGTTTGGTACGAATTAATCTCATTTCAATTAATTTCAATGGGGAAAATTGATTTGAGATACGAGCATTTTGACTTACGAGCTCGGTCATGGAATGAATTAAACTCATATCTCAAGGTACCACTGTATATGCATTTCCTATGACAGAAAAGTGATTTTTTGGATCACTTTCTATCGACGTTTAACCAATTAAAACCGAGCTACGTCGGGCAAATTCAGCTAATATAAGGGAGCAACGGCAATACAACGGATTAGCAACCGGAGGGTAGCGAGTTCAAAACTCGGTCCATCCAAAGACCCTCGTATACACGGTCCCTAGTGGATGTAAAATCTGTCCTTGAAATTTTTTTAATAGACGGCACAGACACAGAATTCCATGGAAAAGTACATTTGCATTGAGGCAAATGTTTACAAGCATATCACAGCAATTGTTCCATGTGTCCAAGAATGACACTGCAAGCGAGTTTAGTGAAGCATGTAGCATATCCGGATGTATGCATTCCTATAACTCCGCTAAAGAAAACGGGCAGCATTATCGGATAACCCCACAGCCAAAAAATCAAACTTCGTTAAGACAAATTTCAAATTTCACTGTAAAAAGGTTCGTATTATCAGTAGTTCGCATTATCCGAATTCAGAAAAAGCATTATTTCAACAAAATAATTGTTAAATGCATTAAAAAATATTACCGAATTTACATTACTTACTGTACAATTCTTGGTTCACAGTTAAATGGCATTCGTCGCAAAGATTATACATATGATTCTTGATGTCCAGATAATTCTTAATTGCACAGATATTTCCTGATTATACAATTTTTGTCTTGAAATAGTCATCGATTTTTGTGTTTTGTTGTCAACGTTGTTTATTCGAGCGGATGAATTTTCACTGCCTAACAAAAGGTGGTGAATAATTTCTAAGCCAGCAGTAGCTGCATTTAAAGAAGTCATTCTTATTCCTTCTTTCTTTTCCGCTCTCGTCCACAAATAAATCTACAATTTCGGAATCACTTATTGTAATGTTTGGACAAGATGACGTCACGCCGTCTGTGCGGAGCTGTCAATTTGGTGTGTTTTCTCCCTTAAAACTTAAACAAGGAGGGAAAGGGAAAGCATGGGGTAGAATGGGGGTAAAAATGGCAGCGGTGGTTCTCTGAAACAACATGTTACATGTTATTATTAAACCGTGTATATAGTTTGGAAATAACTAATTTGATCAAAATAAAAGGTTTAAACCTTATCAAATGGTTCTTTCTTGTCAAAATTGAGAGGAAAGAACATTACTCTTAGAGCGTTTGTACACACACCGATAATTATCGGATGTCGGAGACGTAATTATCGGAGTGGTGGTGTTCAGGCATGGTCTCTTGTACACCGGCGGGAAAAATTAAAGGAACTACTATAAAACGGTGCTTTACGTTAATTCTATTAAGTGAAGTCCAATGAAAGTTGGTTGGTAACTCAAGGTCAACGTTATCACATCGTCCAATGGGATTCACCTTCGCTACACAGAAATATGCAAATTTTTGCGCCCGTTCTTTCGGAACGTGTGGAAAGGAGTGTAAGGTGTTGCTTAAAATTCGAATGTCAAGGATTGTACGAGTAGTTGGATAAAATTTTCGCGTGTGGTTGGTGGAACATGTCGTTGCGAAG
The DNA here is from genome assembly GCA_933210815.1 of Meta bourneti. Classification (NCBI taxonomy): domain Eukaryota; kingdom Metazoa; phylum Arthropoda; class Arachnida; order Araneae; family Tetragnathidae; genus Meta; species Meta bourneti. The sequence goes on along the minus strand of OW119934.1, from coordinate 103,610,470 downwards.
GCACTTGACGGATTGTGAGAAATGGCGTTTAATAGGGAGAATGGAGGAGGACAAACACTGACACAGGTCTGTAAAGATCTAAAAGTACCCAAAAGCGTCATGTCAAGAATCTGGAAACGGTTTAAAGACACTAGTGATGTATGCAGACAACCAGGTCAGGGTCGGAAACGTGCCACAACAGACTCAGGACCGTTATTTGGCAACGATTGTTAAAAGAAATAGGCAACTGACGTCAACCCAGGTTTCAAGGGAGTTCGCTGCAGTTATAGGAACTCGACTATCTAGATATACTGTGAGTGACAGGTTGCATAAAAGAGGGCTGTATGCAAGGAAACCCATGATTTGTGTCCCGCTAACTCGGGCTGCAAAACGAGCCCGATTACAGTGGTGCAGGGATCATCGTGACTGGAGTACCACGGACTGGAGCCGAGTTCTCTTCACTGATGAGTCTCGTTTTTGTTTGGAGAGTGATTCCACCAGACGTGTTACAATCTGGAGGGAGCAAAACACACGCAATAAGCCTGAAAACATCCGTGAAAGGCATCGGCACAAAGGTGGTGGAATCATGGTATGGGCGGGCATAATTTTGAATGGCCGCACCGACCTACACATTTTACCAGTGCAACTATGAATGCTGAAAAATACAGGGATGAGGTTCTTGATCCTTACGTCAAGTTATTTAGGGGTGCAATTGGTAATAACTTCTTCCTAATGGATAAAGCTCGTCCCCATCGCGCTGCACTAGTGACCGATTATCTTGAGGGCGAAGGAATCCAGCGGATGGAGTGGCCCGCATATTCTTCGGATTTAAATCCGATAGAACATGTGTGGGACGCCGACTAGGACACACTAGGACGCCGATTTGCATCACTGCAGCCCCCGCCTATCACTCTTCAGGAGCTTCAAGGCGCTATTCATCTTGGATACACTTTGTTACCGCAGGAACTCCTGGACAATCTAATACACAGCATGGAAAATAGCTGTAAAGCTTGCATTTTGGTCACAGGTGACCATACACTTTATTAATTTTTCTATGTATCTCTAAAAAGTTGTAACACCAACTTTTCCCAATCCTACTTTATTTCACATTTCCTATATTCTTACTTAAATTCATTTTTTGCAGAAATAGGAATCTGCATTTTGAAGATATGTCAGGCATGACAGAATAAAGATCTTGTGCAAGTTCCATGTTCTTAGCTGCAAATTCATTCAAGTTACACGAGTTTTTATAATTGTTCCTTTAATTTTCCCCTCCAGTGTACATTACATCCGATTTTTATCGAAGATATGCGTCATTTTCCTTTGAACGTGATCAAATTGTATTAAACAGTTTTATTCTACGTTTTCAGCAGCTTAGTTAAAATTATAGTTAAAGTGAATATGCGTGTATCATTTAAAAAAAGAAAAGAAATTGTCATTTTGTGCTGGATGTACTTGCGAAATCGTAGAAATAATAGACGCTCTTGGATTCATCCACTAATAGCCGAAATATATGTGGAAGATGCGTTTTATACAATGTTTTATTAGCTCCGAGAAGATGAGGAAAAATTCTTTAATTATTTCCGAATGAGCATCAACACTTGACTTTACATTATATAAAGCCATGAACACATCTGTCACCAAGATACTAATACTGTACCTCCGAAGGAAATGTTAATGGTAAATTTGAGATAGGTAATAAGTATAGTTAATTACAAAATGCTTATCAAATAAACAATAGCAAAATATATTTAATGCACATTATATTATATACAAGAGGGTTAAGTATTACTTATAGAAGCAAACAGTTCGAAAAATGCTTTGGGCCGTGTTCTCGACTATCAAAACTGTTGGCTTTCTAGTGTACTCCTCGATGGACCTGGTATTTACAATTCACTTTGTTTAGGAAAACGCTCCGAATTTGGTGAATAAATTTCTGCGTTATTTCTCTGTGGAAACGAGCCAGGAGGGAAAGAATTTTGTGTCTTTTCGATAGCGATTCCGATATTTCTTTAATAACCCCATGTCATCCATAAAAGAAGTCCAACTTATCGTCTTTAGTCATTTTTCTAACAGTTGGAAGAATAGATAAGAAAATCTTATCTTCGTCAGTTGGTGCTGGAGTTTCTTCCTTCTGCGACAAAAGTTGGATAATTTCTTTTTCCATTTCTCCATCACATTTGCGACTCTTTTATGACACTCGTGAATGTGTGCTACCTGTATTAGATCTTGATGCATCACTGTGTTCAGTATTGTCACAACTGTCTGAATCCGGTGTGATACTAGATATCGTAGAATCCATCTGTATAATTTTCACCAAACATTGTAACTGATTGTAGTATATGTAACGCTTCTTTGCTGATTGGCCACTTTAAGTTTTTAGTGATCTGACAAACACGTCTATTATGTTATTCAATTTTGTCCTTATCATGTCACCTAGAAATAAAAATAAATTGTATTACACGTATAAGTGATTTTTTTACATGAAAATATTTTTTTAGGTACTTGGTAAGTGGATATACATTTACAAATCTGCATTTTTATTTTCGAATGAGTGTAAAAACTATAAGTAACATTGTTGTAACTAGTTTGTTGCAAACTATGGGACATATTCAGAGAAGACTATCTGCGCAAACCTGCAAGACAAAAATGGTTAGATGTAGCTGAAGGATTCTGGAACATGCGCAATTTCCAAATTACATTGGGGCTATGGATGGGAAACATATTCGTGTAACAAAATTTCCTTCCAGTGATTCAATGAACCTTAATTATAAACATTTCTTTTCAATTGTTCTAATGGCCGTAGTTGACTCAAATTATGAATTTATGTTGATATTGGAGCCCATGGCAAAGACTGCGATTCGTCCGTTTTTAAAGGAACAACTTTTTATAAATCACTCGATAAAGGTGAATTGGAGATACCAACACCTGCCATTCATCGCACACGCGAAAAGCTGTCATTTGTATTGGTCGGAGACGAGGCATTTGCACTTTCACAAAATTTACTTAGTCCATATGGAGGACATAACTTGGATTTACGTAAACATATTTTTAATTACCGCACATGCCGAGCAAGAAGATACGCAGAATGTGCATTTGGGATACTTGGCAACAAATGGAGAATTTTTCATAGAGCATTGAACACATCAAAGAATCCTTCTAAAAGCATTGTAAAGGCGTGTGTGATTTTGCATAATGTAGTGCTTAGAAGAGATGGTTCACTTTCTGATGACACATTCATAAGCCCTAATGTCGGTTTTCAAGATTGGCCCAGGAGGCAGCCCCTACAACAAGGGGGAAGAAATACTAATGGCATTCGTAATAAATTCGCTGCATATTTTGCGAGTCCCTAAGGATCTTTACCTTGGCAACTATCTAAAATTTAACGTAACAAATGCATGTATGTTAAAACAACACATTGTCATCTTTAAAATTAAAAAATAAATTATTAGTATTATATATTCTAATAAATTTTTACATACCTATTTTTGCTACTCTTTATCTTCCATAATATTAAAATCAGGTTCCAAGAACTCAAATACTTCCGTCCGCATTTCGTTTACGAATTTTATCTTTGTAGCCATTAGTGAATTTATCCGGCAAGCAGTCTGCTTTCCACGAGCTCAATCAATGTAACAATATCATAATTAAAAGTTTTTACACTAATTTTTGTATCGTATCAATAATTTAAAACGTCGGAAGCCGATCACTGCGACTAAAATGCAGATGAATGTGTAAACAACTGCAATTCTGGAATGCGAAGCGAAGCGCACTGGATATTTATCTGTCCGGTTTAGAAGACCGTCCGACAATTCAAAATGTCGGATAGCATTTTTGGCAGATCCGATAATATCGGACGGTCGTGGGCAATATAAAACAATGTAATTTGAAAGAGTCCGACTTGACATCCGATAATTATCGGTGTGTGTACAAACGCTCCGAAAATGTGTTCGTCTTAACCGGAGATTACTGTAACCCGAATTCTTAAACGAATGAGTAACATTATTATACATTTCGATGGGGATTGGAATTTAATTCGTATTATCAGTAATTCGTATTAAACGAGTTCATCTTAGTGAGGTTTGACTGTATTTGTTTTTCAGGTTGAGGGGCTTAAGCCCCACAGCCCCTTGCGGATGTGTCTATGAATTGAAAATTTTCGTTTTACGGGTCTGAGGGTTTAAGCTCCAAAAGTCGAAAGATGAGTAGCTGCTAAAAACGGACGACTTTGAGGGGGGATTGGGAACATCGGCGCATCCATGGGGGGGGGGGCTAAAGCCCACAAAAGCACCTCCTCGTGGGTGCGCCCTTGTTCCTCATTCCACCTCCACAAAATCGTCTTTTGTAGTAATTATCTTAGCGTCACCTTTCGTGGTTTTGTAGTTCTGTTTCACAGCAGGGGCGCAATGTATGTAAAATGCATTACATGTATGGATGGATGTATAGGATTTGTGTCCAAAGTATGTCGTAGAAATTATAAAAATATCGGAAAGGTGTTAAAAAATTATTTTACTCACACTTAAATTATTTGGCATTTTTCTACGCAAGACAAAAGTGATAATTCTGGTCCCTTTTTCAATTTATAGTTAACCAATTCAACAAACTACACTAAATATTGTCACCATAGTGTGACGAGTTGAAAAACAGCAAACAATACGAAATATCGTCACCATAGTGTGACGAGATGAAAAGGAATAAACTATACGAAATGGAATGATTTACAACCTAGTCAATATAAGGTATTAGGAGGGGCCAAGCAGCCAGTGATAAAAAAATATGGGATGAGTGGACTTGTGTAAGTCGCTGGTGACAGGTAGATAATTTTTCACTTTTAAAGAAGTTTTTGTGATATTTCATTACTCATCCTTTTGCCCTAAACGGGAGGAATCAGGAGATTGGCAGAGGCGTTTCCCAAAAGAAAAAGATAATGACCACTTTTTCAGCCCAAAGAAACACTCCTGTACTTTTGTTTCTCTGCTTGATCAGACAAAATTGGAACATTTCAAAGGTATTTAACCAGGCTCATTTTGAGTCCTAGGTGCAGGTAATTGTCTCGTCATTAGCAAAACTGATGACGAAATATCTAGTCGTTAGAAACAAAAACTGGCCAGATTTTAGTCTCGTCATCATAAAAGAAATCGGCAATATCTTGATGGCGAGATATCTCGTCGGAACCACTTGGAGGTTCAAAGAGGCCCTTTGCTCATAGTTCTAAGGTTTGCTGACCAAAATGCATGTATACTTTATTTCAAAAGTATAAACTAAATTTTGTAATTAATGAAACACTAAAATTAATAAATAATACGTAGTCAGTAATTAAGAGTTTTAAAGTAAGCATAATTAATTTAATTATATTTGAATTTAAATTATTTAATTTTATTTATTAAATTAACTATGCGCTTATTGCCCCCCCTTTTTTCTTTGAATCATTAAAATGAGCTAATTTTAAATAGCATTAAGATAATTCTTTAGATATCATCTAATAAATATTCATATGAGGGGTGCGGTAGCATAGTTGGTAGAGTCCCGGATAGCTAATCTTTGAAGCCTGTCCAATTTTTTTCACTATTTTTTAACTTTATGCATAAAAATTATTAGAAAATGTTTATTAAAATTGTTATTGACAAACATGTCATTTTTCAATTAACTTTAACTCCTATTTATACTGTAAAATCTATATAAATAAAAATAGTTATTTGTACATTAAATATTTTCGACCCATTTCAAGTTTTCTATCCGTTTTGGACACTTCTGACGCAAAATCAGTCTCTTGCGCGTTTGGTATCTGTCTGTCCATCTCTCCCTGTCGGTATGTGTGTACCCGTACCACGTCCAAACGATTGCATATATTTTCATGAAACTTTGCATACTGTGAGTACTTACATTCATCTAGTGACTGAAATTGGTTGCGTTAGTCTGTCTGTCCGTCTTACTCTATGCCTGATTTTGTGTGTTTGTACAAGTATACAAAATTCGTTCAACATATTTTAATGCAATGTTCTATATTTGATATAAACCGTATTTTAGTTTAGTGAATACATTATTTGAAATTCCTTTGCTTACATATTTAGGCAAGTTTTATACTAAAACAGCTACATAACTATACTTAAATCAGCCATAATTTGGTAATTTGGGAGAAGCTAGAAGGTTTAGTGAGCATACAATTACTTGGATTGTGTTACCAGTACAGCTGAAAAATCGATTATTTTCCAAACCTATTGTCACTGAATTTAAATTATAAACTTCTGTATTTTGAGTCGTATTTATTTTCTTTGCGAATGATAAACTATTTCCAAATATTTGGGACAGCCAATAATTTGAAACAAAACGGAAACTCGTGTTCGTTTGCCACATGCGGTGATATTTTCTGTTTCTTTTGCTCTGAATTAATTTCGTATTTTTAAATTTTGTCTAATTTTTAGTTGTAAGTTGTGGCAACTGAGCGAGATCAAGAGATGAAAATGAATCACGAATTTTGATCTTTCCAACAACATTTTCTCCTCCATCTTTTACTTTGTTTCATTTCTCTGTTTTCTGTTGCTTTTTGTTTTAAATATTTATTATTTCAATAGATTGTAATTCCTTTTCATCACACGCAACACCATAGCAAAGTATTTAATTTAAAGCGGCATGCAAGTTAGAATAAAGCAAATTTTAAGTGGAATTTTGCCATTATTGAAAGAACGTTAATGTTAAAAAATATCCCAACTAGGATTTTTGAAATATTCTAAATTCTTTGTCATAGTGAATGGAGGTCAAGGTGGGTTATTTTACGAATTGAAGCTATATTTAAGCAACTTATATAATGACACTGATTTTCTTTAGAATTACTGTCAAATCTACACTGCTGGCCACCCAAATTGCAACACCAAGAAAGACAAGAGATATCACAACAAAATTTATTTTGTAGATAACATGTTGACCAAGTATCAAATGATTAAATTTATAGACTTCTGTGAAGTGTGGTTCCTGCCAAAATCAGTAGCCAGAGTAGCCGCCATTGTTGGAGATCACCGCTGCCACACGCCTCGGCATTGATTCAAAGAGACTTTGGATGTGTTCTTGGGGTACAGCAGACCAAGCAGCTTCCACACGTTGCCAAAGTTGATCTGGTGTGGCAACTGGGGATGTATTCTGGGTCAATCGTTGAGCAACCATGGACCACATGTTTTCTATCGGCGAAAGATCGGGAGAGCAAGCTGGCCAGGGAAGCAATTCAATCTGGCGATTGACGAAGAACCCTTGGACAATGCGTGCCACGTGTGGTCGCGCATTATCCTGTTGAAATATGGCTGTGGGCAAGCCCTGAAGATAAGGAAGGACAACTGGCTCCAACACCTCGGAGATGTAGCGCTGGCTGTTTAAAGTACCGGCAATACGTACTAGAGGAGTGCGAGAGTGATATCCAATACCGCCCCATACCATAATACCCGGTGCAGGACCAGTGTGGCGGTGCATAACGCAGCTGTTCAGCATCCTCTCTCCACGGTGTCTCCAGACTCGAATCCGACCATCGTGGTGTTGCAGACAGAAGCGTGACTCGTCAGTAAAGACAATTTCATTCCATTCTGCCGTCCACATCCTTCTTTCATCGCACCATTGGCGGCGGAAACGTCTGTGGTTCTGCGTCAAGGGTAGACGAAGCAATGGACGTCTTGCGGACAGACCACTCTGCTGTAAACGGCGTCGAATGGTACGCGCAGACACTGGATGATGCGGTACAGACTGAATGTGCAGTGCAATGGTTCGTGATGTGGCTGAGCGATCCGTCACTGCCATACGCACAATATGCCTGTCATCACGTAAAGTGGTGCACTGAGGTGGATGCGATCGAACACGTCGGTCCGTCGTACCCTCCTGCATCCAACGATCACATATCCGCATTACAGTTGTTTGGTTTCGTCCAACACGACTACCGATTTCCCTGAAAGATAATCCACAATCTCGGTAGGCCACTATCCTTCCTCTGTCGAACTCGGATACTTGATCAAAAGATGATCGCTGTTTTCTACGAGGCATAATTGATCGTTTTTTTTGAAAAAACCACAAGAAAAACACAATTGCCGTACTTGAAATCGTCGAAATCTCCAAGCCTTAAATAGCGCTTTGAAGTGGCGCCACAGGCGCGCGTGATGTGCGTCTGCGCTGAAATTCTAATCATTTGCATATCTCACCTCCGCTAATGCATGTTGTAAATTTCATATTATTTGCATGCTTCCTTCAGGATGTTGCATTTACGGTGGCCAGCAGTGTATTTACCATTTAAAAATGGTTATAGGTTACTTTTGCTTTGTTTGTATGGAAGAATTTCAATTTTAAAACACGTTCTTTTACTATTGCACGTGCCACAAAACGGAATTTTCAAGAAGCAAAGTATCCTCTTTTAAAACAAACTTAGTGATCAATATCTTATCAACTTAATTAGTCATCTTTTCCTTAATGATGGCGCAATTTGAAAATGTCGCAAACCTGGTTTTACAGGAAAAGAACTTAAGAAAGGGAATTCCTAACCTTCGTCTTTTGCAGCAGTTACCTTAGTGTCTGTCACCTCTCGTCAGTTTGTACCTTAACCAGGGGAGCGATATATGTGAAATGTATTACATGGATGGATATACATGTATAAGATTTGTGTTCAAAGTAGGTTGTAGAAATTATAAAAATATCGAAAAGGTGTTAAAAATTATTTTACTCACACTTAAGGGGGTATGGTACCCAAATTGCTGAAATCTGCAATTTTGAAGGTATAGTTGTAATTTTTGGTATTCAGGTAGGTTATAAGTATAGTATACAAAATGTGAATTCAAAATTTTAAAAATTAAAAACAATTAATTTTAAAAAATAAAATTTCAAAAATTTGAACAGTTTTCTTTTTGATATAAGTAGAAAAATAATTTGGCTAAAATTTTAATTTCAACATTTTTTAACATGAAAATATATAAGAAATAAATTGTCTTCGCAGTTTTGTAAATATGAATCAGAAAAAAATTAATAAAAAATAATGCAAAAAAACGTGATTTTACACCACAAATGTTGTTTTCAAAAATCATAATAAAAAAACAAACACATATTTCAACAATTGCTGAAGACAAATTAAAGAAAGGTATATATATATATATATATAACAATTGTTCCAAATTTCATTCATATTCGTGTAGTAGAATTTGACTTATATCAATTTAAATTTATAAAAATATCAAAAATCACTTCTTTGAGAAAAAAGGCATTAAAGTTTTAAAATTATGCAAAATAGCTGTTTATGAAGATATTCATCTGAAAATTTTTATCAATAATCTTTCACATGCAAGAAGTATATTCCATGTTTAAATTTTAACAAAATATTAATATATGTACAAAAAAAAATAAATTTCAAAAATTGAAAAAAGAAAAAATTTCATCAAAATTTTTACATAGAAAAAAATATGAAAATTGCTGCTGTTGGAACATAACATATTATAAATAGCTGTTGCACACACAAATTCAAAGGTAATACATTATATTAAAATGTATAAATGTATCTAAAAGCAATATTGCTGACTAACACAATTCAATGTCCACCAGCCAAGTAACCAGAATTCTGGTTCAGTTTTATTTTTGCCATGTTCACTTTTCTGCGATAAGCTTTGACCAACAAAGTTGATTTGTTAAAAGCTCTTTTGTAGCGTCTTCTATCTTTTCGTTTAGTAAGAACATGTGACCTTCCAGGTGACATGACAGCATCCTTCATTATTTGAGCTACAGAAAAGGAAAGACCCTTGTTGAAATCCATTATACCTCTAGCAACTGCAATTTCAACTCTCTGTCTTGAACCATTTATTGATTTGGGGCATCTGTTCCAAACCATACTATGAAGAGACTCATTTCTATTTTGAGTTCACCCTTGCTGCACCTTTTTAATAATGAGTCTGAAGCAAGTCTGAAAAATGGGAATCATTTTGCATCATTTTTCTTTCATCAGTTCAGCTTTTCTTACTTGAGCTTTCCGCTTTCGTCCCATATTTAATATCACAGCTCAAACTTGTGTAAACAAATCACTTAAAATTATATAATTATAACATAAAATATATTCTTTCATCCTACACAAAGAAACACTATTTTCAACTGAGAGAAATGGATATGTAGAGGTTTAACTTTCGTTTGTTTATGATACAGTAGCAGATGAAAATGAGCGTGGCAGGTGACAACTTCAGTAGTTCAATTTTTAACATTGCAATATAATCGGTTCTATTTAACGTAGCAAGATGAATTTGGTGTCATTGGAATCAGAAAATTCTGAATTTTTTTAAACAATAAAAAAATTGCCAATTTTCGGGATATTTTGAGTACCATACCCCCTTAAATGATTTGTGGATTATTCTGGTCTCTTTCAATCTGTAGTTAACCAATTCAACCCGAGTGAGGTCGGGTAATTTTGCTAGTTAGAAATATGAATCTAAACTTTTGCTGGAGCTGTTTAATATAAAAGGATATATGATAGTTCTGTTCCTCCCATTATACCCTTTTTAAGGAAATATATTATGACGAATCCTATGAAAAAATTTAAATTATAGGGACTACTATTTCTGGATTTATGTTTAAAACCTCTAATTTCATAACAATTTGCAATTCTACGAGGAAGGTATTTTAATTAAAGACACACTGGACAACACAACGGGCTATTGGTGACGGTCCGGGATCAATCCCAAAGGTAAAGAACCGAGGACAACACCACGTAATTTTGAAACACGGTCAGATGACGAGGCAACACCTGAGCTGGCACCCCACTCTCCAAACTTCAGCACCACCTCAACGTGAGGATATTTGAGACCACGACGGAATTAGCGTGCACCAGCCTCCTTTGTACACGACGGTCTTTGGTTGGATTCGAACTCACAACCCTCCGGTTGCTAATCCGTTATTCTTCCAACTGGGCTACCACGAGCCTGCAATTCTACCAACAATTTCATGCATCTACCCTGTCATAAGATGGCATATCACCAAACGAGGTGTTGAAATGTCAAATCGACACCAAGTGCATTTTTACAGAGCAATCACATGACTATTAATTAACATGTTGGTCACACTGTTTGAAACCCCTCTCAATGTTCAGTCTACTTATATTTCAGGTCTATGAGTGGGAAGACAGCTCAGTTGTTGACCTCGTCATCTCAACGTGGTTCAAAGACGAGGTGTAGTCTTCGGCTCTTTCCCTCCGGGATTGATCCCGGGCATAGCCAATTGGCCGTTGTGTTGCTCCAGTTCGAAGTAAATTCAACTACCTATACCTCAGCAAACCAGCTTCTCTTCACTATTTGACCGTTAATTCCACGCAGATCGGACGTCTCATTATTGAGACTACCGTTCACTATTTAGATGTTTCTCCTAATGTTATGTTGACGCGGTGTGGAAGTTTGGAGAGTGGGGTGCCAGCTCATTTGTCGACATCATCATCTCGCCGTAGTTCAAAATGACGAGGTGCAGTCTTCGGATCTTTCCTTTCGGGATTGATCGCCAGTAGCCCGTTGTGTTGATCCAGTGTGATGCCTAATGAACTACCTACCTTCATCCTCCATAGGCATTTTTCCCATGCTAGGACAATAGCCCGTTGTGTCGCTCCTGTGCGATGAGAACTCCATTACTTACCCATGTTACGACGATCTTAAGTTTCCGTTAGGGATTCCTAATCGAATTCAGATCCGGGGACTATGATGGCCACTCATTGTTATTGCTTTGAACTCTGATTTAACAGCGTTGGCGATGTTTTATGAGTCACTATTGAATTGAGTAACCACCGCATCTGATTCTTTCAAAAGTGAAATAGGGTTGAGTTTTTTTATGGCGCAAGTGCCATTTTCGGTCATGCTGTGCCAAGCACAAAACAAGCAGCATCGAGTGCCTACAGTCAGGAGGAAAGTTTAACTGACACGGAAGAGAGAAATATAACCAAGGAGGAATCGAACATCTACGACTCGCAGGTTGTTATCGAAGTGTGCAAACCCAATGAGCCACGGCGTCCGAGTGCAATGCGACGGCCGAGAGCATTCCAAGCCTGCTCGATTGGATCAGGTGACCTTGCATGATACGAATTATCCTTAATTTCTGGATATGTGTGCGATTCGGTTTCGGAAGTGGTAACAGCGAAACAAATAACCACCTAAGCACTTTATATGATTTTGAGCATCGCTTCCCCTGTGCCATCTGCTTTCACTTCATCGCCAGGCGTGAGGTAGTTCAGCTCCTAGGTGGTTGTCTCGACGAGGTCATTCAAAGAAAACTGACCTGATAAAAAAATCGGCACTATCTTGATGACGAGACAACTCGCTATTAGAAAAATTAATCCGATCTTGATGGATGAGATATCTCGTCAAACTCACTTGGAAGGCTAACTGTAGTAAGCAGCAGCAGCGTAGGTACGTAGGCTCCCAAAGGGGCGTTTCAAAAGTTTGTTTCTTTTTAAGCCCAGTTTTGTCTCATATACAGGGTGTCCCGAAAAGGTTGTTCCGCAATTTATCTTTTTACCATTTGGAGATAGGTAGGCAATGTAAATTGCAAAAGTGCACCAAATAAGGTAAGTAATTAAGATATGTGAATGAAATTATCACGTGATAACAATTTAAGCGGATACAGATTTAATTTGTATACAACCCCTCTATAGATAAAACTCCGAGATAGCAAAAATGTTCCTTACCTGTATCCACTGTCGTTAGTAAAACCATATTTCTGTAGGTTGAATAGTAACGGAGTTACAAGCGTTTCCATTTTAAGGGGGCCGTATCCAATTTAGAACGGAAACTGACCCATGGCCAAAAATGAAGAGCTAAGTTCTGCATTGCTGTAGATGGAAAACATTTTGAACATGCGTTGTAAATTTCCTTTTATTTTTATTTAAACCATTTTTTCTACAACATTTTTATTAAAGATTACATTGTCTACTATTATTCATTGCGATTTTCATCTGCAGTTGCAATACTACATTACTTTGCACAATGTTGCACTTTCTGACCGGAAAAAATGCTTTTTAGCATTGTGTATACGGTCCCTAATCTGACTGCTTGAACAGCTGTGCACAAGCGGTATAAGTCAACTTTTTTTGCGTCCTTATGCCTCCGTTACTGTTCAACCTACAGAAATGCAGTTTTCTGCTAACGATAGGGATGCAAGTAATGAACATTTCTGCTATCTCGGATTTTTATCTAGAGGGGTTGTATACAAATTAAAAACTGTGTCCGCTTAAATTGTTATCATGTGATAATTTTATTCACATATCTTAATTACTTACCTTATTTGGTGCACTTTTGCAATTTACATTGTCTACTTATCTCCAAATGGTAAAAAGATAAATTGCGGAACAACCTTTTTGGGACACCCTGTATACTTAGAGAAGGCTTATCTTTCGAATGCAGAGTCACTGCGATCACTCTTAGAGATAGAAAACTCAGAAGGGAGCATTTACTTCTGTCCAAGAGGAACCATTAACAAACGGGTTACTGTCGATTGTCCGGGATCCATCCCGCAGGGAAAAATCCGAGGACAACACCTCGTCATTTTGAACCAACCAAAGTCAGATGACGATGTCAACACCTGAGCTGGCACCACTCTCTAAACTTCCACACCACGCCAGGGTGAGGACATTTGAGGCCACGGCAGATTTAACGCTTACCAGCCCCCAAGTACACGACGGTCTTTAGTTGAATTGAGTTTTAAACTGGCAACCCTCCGGTTGCTAATCTGCTATTTTACCAACCTACCCTTGATTGGGATTTTTTCTACCTCAGCCTGCTTTAGTTTTGAACTTTAGACAAGTGCTCGCAACTAATTTCAAGTGGTACCCGTATAAATAGTTTTGAGTACTTTTTTACAACAATCTAACTACTAAATACTAAATAAATACTAGCTAATTTTACTAAATAACTTGTTTCATGAAAAATTTTTAAATGCCACTTGGGAGCAAAAAGGGTAGGTAATTAACTCTGATATAGAAATCAATCAAAATAATGCCTATTTTTACAGTGGGATGCCACCGTTGGAGGGAGGAGGTAGTGAGTGTGACATGGGATATCACAGTTGGAGGAGGTAGTGAGTGTGACAGTGGGATGCCACAGTTGGAGGAGGTGGTCTCTAGTGAGTGTGATAGTGGGATGGCTGGTTGGTTGCCGCTGCTTTCCAGTGAACTTCTTTGATCTTCCTGGCTTTCTATCCAGTTCGTCACGCTATTCAGCCAGCGAGGAGAGGCAGAGAAGGCAAGGCCAACAGGATAGCTTAAATTAAATAAAACTGTGTCAGCATTGTTCCAACAAGACCAAAAAGAGCACGAGGAGCAAAACACTTACACAAAAATTTATTTAAAACACAAAAGAAATTAGAAGAAAACATTAGGTGCTCGAAGAATACAACTTAGCACTTTTATGGCTGACTCGCAACTGAGCAGTAATGGCGAGAACAGTCACAACGCCATCTGGTGGGGTACGTTGGCTTGCTACAAAACTATTAAGAATATTTTAGAAATAAATATATTACAGTATTTCTAGAAAACCAAAACCTTTTATAAAAAATTAAAATTCATTTTTTAATCAAATATATACTACTAACAATAGAAAGTAAGTATGGTTATATACATCTCCGAATATAATTGATATAAGAAAACTGCAATTCTTAATGTATCGTAATAAATATAAAGAATTTTACACTCATTATAAAATTCAGTATCTGCTAGCCGACTGCTTGGTGAATTGATAAAAATTTCAATCGAACGGAATGCCGTACCAAGTAAGTAATGGTAGATAACTTTTCAAATTTTTTATTAGTTTAGACTAATTATGTTTTTGAATCTGCTAGTGTAGTGCGATTATGGTAGTTTTTCTTTTGTAATAAAGCGAAATAGAAATTGGAAACATTTCCCAGCTATACTGCTGTTACTGTTTGAAGGATTCGGTAAGTGATATTTATGATACAGCTTTGATGGTAAACACTTTCTTATGTCAACGCTTTTGGAGCGTTTTTTGTGGCGAGTCGTGGAAGACAAAGGCAACCCCGCGCTTTTTACGATTATGGCAACCTTGCGATTATTTGAATCTCTTTTATTATTTTTTATAAATCATTATCTTTTTTATTTTACCATGCCTAAATAGTTAGACATAAAACTAATGAATTATTTAAGTTGGACAAGCGTCTAAAACAATACTTTAGAATAAAGTAAAAAACATTCATTAAGGAAATACTTAAGTAGAAGTACGAATAATCAGTTGTGTGTATTTTTTTTCATTTAAAAATATTTTTTAATTATTCTGTAAAGTTTAAATGTATGAAACCGGAACTTCTGCCTGTACCACAATTCATTGCAATTGTTTGCAAATTGGTCTGCCTTCTCATTGCCACAGATGCCGACATGCGCACTCTCCAGTTTGCCCGAAACACTCCTCAAAAATAAGTATAACTTAGTCTTGATGAGATGGTTAGATTTACACTGACGCGCCAAAGTTATGGGATAGCAGTATGCGAATTTACAAATGGCGCTCGCATCGCGTTAAAAGGGTATGAAGAGGTGGTTAAGTGCTGTCTGTTGGACTCGAATGTCTTGTAAAACGTTTAATAACGTGATAATAAACGAGAATTAATCGAGTTTGAACGCTGAATGATGGTTGGAGCTCGGCGCAAGGCATTTCGGAAGTTGTTGAGACTTAAGATTCCTCGCTCCAGTGTCAAGAGTGTATCGAGAGTACCTCGTGGAATGCATTATCTTAAAAAGGTGGCTGGCCAAGATTGCTGAATGATCGAGACCAGCGACGTCTGAGTAGAAGCATCTGTGCTAACAGACGGACGACACTGCGTGAACTGACTGCCACGTTCAATGAGAGAGGCGTGCCTGAGATCCGTGCAGCGACTCGAGTGCCTTTACTCACAGCATATCATCGGCTTCAGCGCCGCACCTGGGCTCACGAACACATGTATTGGATCCTAGATGACTGGAAGAAGGTAGCGTAATCTGATGAGTCCCGTTTCCAGTTGGTACGAGCTGATGGTCGAGTTCAAGTATGGCGCAAAACCGATGTCTATGGATCAAACTTGTCAACAAAGCATTGTGTAAGGTGGTTCCATAATGATGTGGGGAGTGTTTGCATGGCATGAATCGGGATCAAATTGAACTGGTCATTGACAGGAAATTGCTATGTTCAGCTGCATGGTGACCATGTGCAGTACTTTATGGACTTCACTTCCCCAATAACGATGGGATGTTCTAGGATGATAACGCTCCGTGTCACCGGGCCCATTTTGTTCGCGATCGGTTTGAGGAGCACTCTGGACAATTCCAGCAGATGATTTGGCCACTTAGATCGCCAGACATGAACCTCGTGAAGCATATCTGGGATATGATCGAAAGAGCCCTTCGTGCACAAGATCCAGCACCCTACCACAAACAAGAAAATTATAGGTGGCTATCGAGAAAGCATGACTGAACATCTCTCCCGGCGACTGCTGCCGACTAGTTGAGTCCAAACCACGTCGAGTTACTTCGCTAAGCTAAAGAAGGCCCCACACGATATTAGAGAGGTATCCCATGACTTTTGGCACTTCAGTGTATTTTGAAGGCAAAAAAAAATCCTATCAGTAAAAATAGTAATTCTAGTATTTTTAATAACTCTATTCTTTTTCCATCAATGCTTCTAAAATATAAAAAATCAGTTGGTTGGTTTAAGTTGGCTCAAGGTCCAGTAATGGACACGCTGCGCAAAACGCAGGTCCAAATAAAATTTTAAGTAGATTTTTTTTAAATACATATCAGATAAACAACCAAATCAACAATAAAAGTAGATTATCAAAATAATAATTATGTAATACATGAAAACGATTAAAAATGTATGAACGAGGTAAAAATGAAATTAAAAAAATAGATCGTGTCGATCAACGACATGAGGATAAAACTAGAATATGAATAAGAAAGTATGATTTAAAATATGTTGGTCAACATCATGCATTATATTAAAAGCATGAGTTATGGTTTAAAAATCACGATGGTATAAAATATTTTATAACATAAAAAGAGTCAATAGCATTCAAAAAGGTATAAAGATTTGGGGATGAGGATTTTCACTCACCAAGTCTTCTAAATTCGAAATTGAATTCTTAAAAATTCGTTGCAATGAGAGTGAAAAATAGGATATGCAATCAAAATGTGGTGAACAGTAAAAGGTACCACACACAGTGGCACCTTCCCTCTATGAAAAGATGGCCTTAGAGTGTGTCCGATACGTAAGCGAGTTAAAAGCATATCGGAACGTCGGATAGTTAATGATGGCCATAATGAAAGTGATGGAGGAATGCAGCCATTGAGCTTGCTAAGCTGTTGTGTGGATTGAAAAATTATTACAAAAGAATTTTATTTTTAAGATTGAAATAATTGATTGTTATTAAAAATACAGTATCCAACATTGCTTTCGATCTTGAGCGCATCCGTGTATGTCAAAATGCTGGAGATTGAGTGCAGAATCAAATCAAATTAAGCGCTTTGGGGATTAAAGTTTAGTGCGTAAATTAAGTGATTGCTATTAAAAAATCATGATTTAAATCAATCTTTACATTTTCTTGCTTCCTTCCTTTGTTACAGTTTAATAATAATATTTGGCCAAGCTGCACCAAACACAAGACAATGTCAAGTAATTGTGAAAAGAAAGGATGGAGAGAAGAAACAGAGATCGCTCCTGGGGTCGCGGCCCCCATGTTTACCAGAGGCCAGTAAAACCTATGGGAAAAGAATAGATCACTAGGATACCTCGGGTTCGTGGAGCCCACACACGCCTGAAAATGTACCCCGAAGAGAATAATAATATTGGAAAATAAATAACGTGGGACAAAATGCATGATACACTACTGTTTGTGAAAATTGTAACACTATGAAAGAATCATCAGAAATAAATGAAATTTATTCCACGTATTACTTATAGTGGCTTAAATAAACGATCAAATTTACAGAGCAATAAAATAAAAATAATGCCGAAAATCAATATCTTGTACAGCCGCCACGCGCAGCGATGAGAGCCTGTACACGTAGTGGCATCGAATCATACAGATTCTGAATGTCATGCTGAGGAATGGCATTCCAGATGGCCTCTATCTGATGCCAAAGTTCAGCCGTACTCTCTGCCCGACGAGCGGAACCAGCGAGTCGCCGTCCGATGTAATCTCAGACATGCTCAATGGGCGACATATCCGGGGAACGTGCAGGCCATGGAAGAAGCGGAACCTGTCGTGCACTGAAGAAGTCTTGTACATTCCGAGCAACATGTGGACGGGCATAGTCTTGCTGGAATACAGCTCCGGGAATGCGTTGCAGGAGGGGTAGGACCTCGGGCTCCACAACTTCCCTGATGTAGCGCCCGCTGTTCAGGGTCCCCGCAATTTGGAGTAGGCGAGATCGCCCATGATATCCAATAGCGCCCCAGACCATAACGCCAGGTGTTCGTCCAGTATGACGCTGAATAAGACACTCCGGGAGAAGGCGTTCACCTCTGTAGCGTCTGATGAGTACGCGTCTATCGTTATAGTCCAGATTGTAGCGGGACTCATCTGAGAAGACGACTTGTTGCCAATCGGCACGACATTGGCTGTGTTGGTGAGCCCATTGTAGCCGGAGGTGTCGGTCGTTCAACGTCAAGGGAATCCTGCGCAGGGGAATCCTTTCACGTAGCCCATGGCGCAGCAGACGTCGACGAACCGTGGGGGCAGACAATGACACCTGTAGACGCTCTCCAATATTGTGTCAACGCACGAGAGGACGCTGTACGGTCCGTCACCGCCATGCGGATGAGGTGTCTGTTGTCCCGTGGTGACGTCATATTGCGTGGCCCACTGCCGGAATTTCGACTTGTCCGGTTCTCCATGGTCCATCTCTTCCACACACGTATCACTTCTGTGGCATTACGCCCCGTGCGAGTGGCGATTTCACGATACGAAAGTCCACCCTCACGGAGGCCGATCATGCGGCCCCGTTCGAACTCCGTTAGTTACTCGTATGGCACTCTGCGTTTTTGACGAGGCATATTGACTTCTAATCAATCATTTAGAGCAGTCAAACTACGATACACACATTTTAACGCACCTTTGCAGTGCTTTTTATACACGGCTCACTTGGAAGTTTAGAGGGTGTTTCTCGGCCCACACATGCGTGATCGCTTTGTAATTCTAATCATTTGCATATCCTAACCTGGTTTGCATTTCCTGCAAGTTTCGTTTAATTTGCACGATTCCTTCATAGTGTTGCAATTTTCACAAACAGTAGTGTATATATAAATTTGCTTGCATTCAGTAACACCCCAAGAATGATTCTTTGTTTAACTGGAAAATAACTGGATTGGGATGCAGTAGCACCAACTTGAAGAAATTATTGGGGAGCCCAAGTAAAACACCACTTGGTGCATACATAAGTGTTTCGGACCTCTATTTTGGTTGCATAAATCACACAATAGAAAGATAAAAACCTACACTGTACTGACAAAAGTCACCGTACACCATGAGTAGAAGCAAAACAGAAATTTTTGGTGGGGCTGACTATAAATGTAAATTTTCAATTTCAGAGTCCAGATCTACATGGGTAACTACAGAGCTAACTACTAGTGAGTATGGACTGAAATTGAAGGAAGGAATGTTCCATAGAAATGGTGAACATGTTTATATCAAAATCTAAACAACTGAAGTAGCAGTCACTTTATTATCCCTAAGTATCCATATTTAGAATGTGAAATACGTACCACATGAGCACAAGTTCCAGGGCTGAACCATTTTGCCTAGTCAATAATTTTATGAAGGGGCGTCAGCACCGTTCAGTCCCCTAGGACTTGCATATTTAATGATAAAGTGACTTCAGTGTTTAGATTTTGAAATAAAACATTTTCACTTCTCTATAGGAAATTCCTTCCTTCAATTTCCGTCTATACTCACTAGTTGTTAGCTCTGTAGTTATCCATGTGGATGTGAAATTCAAATTTAGAGTTAGAGCCCAAAATAAATTGTTTTATTTCTACTCCAGATGTTCGCTGACTTTGTCATATTTGTAATATTCATCCTTCATGTTGGACAACCATACAAATATTAGAACCAAGGAGTTTAGGTCCCTTGAACTTTGCGTCCTTTCTGTTAAAGCGACCTAATTAATAAGAGATCCAATCCCCTGTATTTGTAATATTTATTCCTTGTTTGGAAATGCTACCACACAAAAGTTTAAAATGGTATCAAGAGGGTCAGACTCCTAGGGCACTTTTGATGTCTAAGCAACTTATATGGTTTCTCATTGGAAATATAGAATTATCCCATTTGGGGGGACACAAAGGGCCCCTAGGAGTTGGAATTTCAATAACTGGCCAACAATATTTCTCTCTTTGCTCACTAAAAACAAATATCACACAAAAATGTTTATCACTAGAGTTTTAAACATACAGGGCCATATATTGCACAAAGCATTTTCACTTAATTTTGACACCCATGGAAAGGTTAGGTATCCTTGAACTGATGTTTTTTCAAGGATAAAGGGTTCTGGATAAATGAATCCGATTTTCAACATTTGTTTTTAGCATTAACAACTTAATCCTTACTTAATTAACTACCTGAGCTTAAACTGAAATCTTGATATCCTTAAAATATTTATGTAATTATGAAAACTCAGGAGAGAAAGTAGATAAGTTTTCATTTCTTATTTCCTCTTTGCGGAAACCCAAAACTCTTTGCATCGCTGACCTCCTTCGGAATGGGAAAACTCATTTATATTTGAGTGTTTGTGTAGAAGAAAGCCAACCCTTACATACACAGCTACTTTTGTATAGAATAGTATCTATTGAGCACTTTAACTTAACATACAGTTTTACACTTGGAACAAATTGGGTAACGAAAAGACCTGAAAATTATTATTTTTAATTGTTACGATTTATTAAAATTTATTACATGTTTAAAGTTTGGAATTACAGTCTATATATCTCTCCTTATTAAAATGTTTATTTTTAATTTAGAATTTTAAATGTATGGATTTTTCTATCCTGGAAATATATTTCAAATGAAAAAATAATTGCAACAAAGCCCAAGAATAATTTTAATTATTTTAATCCTTTAGAAATTTTCCTTGCAATATTTCCTAACGCTCACATATAAATCAATTGTCACTAGAAATTACTCTGCGATTGGCTTGTCTCTTGTCAAAAGTTGATACATATAGGGACAAGTTAATTAGAATCATAAAAATCCGATTAAAGTGAAAAAATTTGATTTAAATCAAATAAATCCGATTTTTTTAAAATATGTGTCGTGTTTTTTTATACCCTGCGCGTAGAGCGTCGGAAGAAAAGACAAGGGGTAATTGAATTAAAGCCGCTCTGTAGCAACACAACGGGCTATTGGAGACGATCTGGGATCAATCCCGAAGGGAAAGTTGCAAAAATAATACCTCTTAATTTTGAACAAAGGTCAGATGAGGAGGTCAACACCCGAGCTGGCACCCCACTCTCCAAACTTCAGCGCCTCGCCAATGTGAACTAAAAGATTCATAAGACTAGGATTATGAGAAAATTACTCAGATTTGTGTCGCAGTACGTATATCGCGATAATTTTACAATATATCCGGAAGTGAGTACGTACAGTCGCGGGAAAAAACACCCCCTCTTCAATCAAACGATTTTTAATAGTAGAGAAAATTCAAAGATGGCATTTGACAGGGAATAACGTCTTCTATAAATTCATATACATCAAATTTGCTTAAGTAAAGTTGCTAATTTGCGTATTCATATTAAATTGAGCACCGATCTCATAATTTCCAATAGGGGCTACCACCTATTCTGACACAATTTCGAATCGATATCGTAATTTAACTTCGGATACCAAGTTTCATGTCATTCATGAATACAGAAAGTTTGGAGCTCCTAATGTTAAATCGGTTTCCCAAACTTTTATGGATATCTCCCTAAATAATATTCCTATAGCTCTGATATGTTGTAGCCATGTTGCTATTAAGGTACCCAAACAAAATATACGTAATGTTTAGTTTTTAAATAATTTTTATTTTGCTATATTAATTATTAGATTAATATTCGAAAAAGTATGAACAGGAACCTTGATATATTTTGACAGATTGTTCAAAAGTCGAACAAAATTATGAAAAACCTGAGGAATGTAAATTTTTGAAAAATATTTCCAAAAACATCATTTGCGTAATCTAAAGGACATTGCCTTTTACCTGTCATGTGTGGTACAGCTGCACAATGATCAATGTAGTAGTAGAGATGGGCAAAACTATGTTTTTACGATAACAGTCTTAACGGCTATTGGTAACTGGCGATAACAGTTATTATTAGCAGTTATTATGAAAAGCTTATATATATTTAATAGTTACTGAATAAGTTTAATAGTTATTATTAACTGTTAAAATTGAAGTTGACGGTGAAATTAAACAGTTAATATTGATTATCATTCTTTCCAAATTTCTCGTCCATCAAGATCTGGTCAATTTTGGTAATGACGAGATACCTCGTCGAGACAACCATCGGAGGGCTAAGGTTCTTTGTAATCTTCTTTTAGTCAAGTAACAATTGAACACTTCCTGATTAACTACAAATAATACGGATCTACGAATAGCTACTTTCAATGTGGAGGTAATCCATGAATTGGGGACAACTGCTTTAACATTCAATATCACCGGATATAACGGTTGTAAATTCATGAAATTTCATATTTAGACAAATACGACGATGTAGAATCTGATTAAGGCATCAAAACATGGTGTTGCCATTGAAAATGTTGTTTATGCACAATGTGATATGCTGTTCTGCTGTTCTGCCTTTTATTCAATGTTTTGGACATTTGAATTTGGAGGACGTTTTTCCCTATTTAATGATATCTTTGAATTTTCTCTACTATGAATAGTGTTCGAAATAAAGGGGGTATTTCTTTTTTTTAACTTTTTTTTTCCGCGACTGTGCCTTTGAAAAAATCCGTAACTGTTTTCTGCCTCACTTCTTTGTCCGCACACTCGTGCTCCGAAGATATACTTAAGGTATCTGATTGCGATGAGAAAAGTCCATTTTTGACTCAAATTTCATATTGCATTTTATTCAATATTCTTAATATTTAGACTTTTTTCTTTACAAAGCTGTTTTTTCAATAGAAGCGGAGATATAACAATTTTAATGGATGTTGAAAGCTGTTTTTATTCGTTTTGAAATCTAAACGTATTTTTCCCTGATTGTGATTTTGAGCAAAATTTCTGCACGAGAAATGCGATAACTAAAAATGTACTATATTATATTTTTGAAATTTGGTGCACTGAATTTTTTTTAGGGCCTGAACTAGGATCTAAGAGTTATTTGAAAGGAAAACTTTTTAGAAAGATTTCAGTGTTGTGGCGTAAGGACAAAATTTCAAAGATTCGTATTTTCTTCTACATTATTCTCAATATCTCATGAGTGGAACGAAATATTGCATATCTTTTAGTTCAGGCCGTAGCTTATATATTGAAGAGACTGCAAAATTTTAGGAAAATGTACTCAGAAGTTTTCCAGTAGTAATTTTTTTCGTTAATGTCCTTTTTTACCTAAATTTTACAGTTTTCAATAAATTTATAATAATATTTAGTGCCCTTTTATTTTATAATGTGGTTTTATAAGTTGTTTTACCTTAAAAAGAAAAAATAATATAATTTGGACATTTAAAAAAAAAGGACTACGAACGTAATCAGATACCTTAAAGCTTTAAAAAGAACTTGGTTTCAAATTCGACTTGAATAACCAAGGTTCTACTGAATTATATTCATTGATGATTGATTGGGCCAAACTGCGTCGTGTAAATTGACAGGCACTCACGGAAAACTCAAAGAAGAGAGAAATACACCCTGGAGGAATCAAACTTGCGCCACTTGCAACTCGCAGGTTTCTAGGGCAGTAGGCAAACCCACTGAGCCACGACGACCTCACATTTACGCAGAGGTCGGTTGATTGAATTTTATGGCACAAATGACCATATTTGGCCAAGCTACGCCAAGTAAATGGACATACATACACATGGAAAGTTTTACTGACACAGAAGATAGAAATACACTCACGGAGGAATTGAACCTCTTACAACTCGCAGGTTTCTAGGGCAGTGGGAAACCCACCGAGCCACAGCGAGCAGGTATTATTTGATGCAAATAAAGCAATGCTTGGTGCATTTTTGTATTTGATTTTCCGCTTCTTTCTGGGCGATTGGAGAGTGTGAAATTATACAATGCAATGACGCATCGTGGAGGGAATTCTCGTCGCAGAGTCCCAAATTAGAAATTCGCGTGTAAAAGAGAACACTCGGAAGGCGCACGTGACGATAATTAAAGAATTCTTTCATCGGGAGCAACTGGTCGCGATCGATCGGCCCCAAGACAAGGGTGTCAATCGGCCCCTCCCCGCCCCGCGATCCACGTCACCGCCGGCGATCTCATTGGCGGGACACTTCCCGCATGCAAACGATTGGTCGGCGCACGCCGCCCTGTTCCCATGCCGACCAAACATTGACTCCCGATTGCGAAACAGATCATTTGCTCCGCCGCGACTGATGAAGCGCGGAAGGAAATACACAAATGCTGGCCACAAACACACGGAGAAAATAAAATGAAACCCACTTAGAAGTAAGTCTCTTTTTCCTACTTTTTTACTTGACAAACAATCAAATTTCACCTCTGTCATACTCAGTCAATTTGGAATCTCCGAAGAGTTATATCTCCTCCATCAGGATAGGAACAATTTTGCTTTTAACTTGTCATAAAGAATGACTATTGAATTCCGAATGATGAAGGTATTGCCGATTTTTGATGAGGAGGAGATTCGGTCAGTTTTGCTAATGACCTTGCGAGGCAACCATCAGGAGGGTTAACATTTAAAATATTTCGGGAAGGACTCGAGCCCTGTGGGATCTTCCTCTAAATATGTCCTTGATAGACTCATCTCAATAGATTGACAGTGTGTCCTTGTTGTACTCATCTCAATAGATAGAAAATAGATTTTTCTCGTTTTATCCAATCCCTTCTAAGACCTAGCACAATAGATCATTTTCTTGCTTTAGCAGCCGATCACAGAGCAATTCGTTTGCAAATGGAGTTGAATATTTTCTGATCTGTTCACGATATAGGGCTTAACCCTCCTAGCGGTTGTTGTCTCAACGAAGTATCTTATCATTATCAAAATTGACCAGATCTTGATGGACGAGAAATAGCGTCATTCGAAAAAACTGACCAGATTTTGATTTCGTTATCATCAAAAAGTCTGCAATATCTTGATGACGATATATGTCGTCATTAGCGAAATGGGTCACATTTTGAGTGACGAGACATCTCGCCGAAACTACTTGGTGGGTTAAAACTTCGATTTACATCGATTGAGGTAGTTTATTTTGGAAACACCGACTGCATTTCGGAAAGGCCCTCTCGGAATCCGTCATTATTGACTCATAAAGATGACAACAAGATGATCAAAAGTGTCGGTGAAGTTGTCGCCCATCTTCATCTGCACCAAAACAAACAAACCCGAGTTTTAGTGTGTTATCTTTAAACAGTGTTGCCATAACTCAATGTTCAGAGATAACGTATTTTAACTTGGATTTTTCCTCTTGCCGTTTACTTCTGTCCTCATCGACGTTTTGTTCCGTCACAATAGCTATATAGACCCTTTTTATTACCTTTATGAGTTATTTTTAGAAGCTTTTAATATTTGACTACTAATTTGACTGTTTTAAATATTTTTCTCAAAAGCTGATGCTTCCCTATTTAACGAAAACGAATGAATTCTTTGGGAGGAAATCTCTTCATTCCTTCGTTTGGGTATCTTAAAAGCTGATAGCTTTTTAACTACCCTGACTATATTATTATGTTCTGAAATGGGGGGCCCGTTAAAAAAGTAATTTTTGATCCTCTCTCAATCTCAAAGTATGGCCGATAGAATATTGTTTTGTTTCACCTGTTTGATCTGCCTCTTTTTGTATCAAATATTCTCGAAGAGGGGATGAGAAGGGATTTTCAGAATGAGTCTTTTTGAAAAAGTTTTCTTTAAGACCAGAGACGTATTTCTGAACAGGTTGAAATAGCCCATTGTGTTGCTCAATTACGACGTTAATTCAACTACCTACCTACCTAAATAATGAAGCTGCAAATTTAGGGGTGGCAACTTTAGGAATTTTCCTCAGTGGAAAATTAACATTTAAATCTAATTAACTTAATAGTTAATTCTGACGAATTGCACCGTTAAATTGAGACATTTTTCAGATAGTATTCATCCGTTAAAGTATTTATGACCCGCTTTTATACTCAATGATCTAGTTTTAGTATCTAAAATTTAATGTAGGTACTAAAATGTACTATGTTAGTTAAAACTAGTTTCTTGCGTATAAAAGCAGGTCATAAGTATTGCTCTCATACGTAATCAACCAGTTTTAGTACATTTTAGTACCTATATTAAATTATAGATTCTAAAATATACTAAAAAATTAGTTTATTACGCATAAATGCATATAATTCTTACGCATAAAAGCATATAATTAATATAGGTACTAAAATGCACTAAAATTAGTTCATTAGGTATAAAAGCAGGTCAAGTAATTTAACGGATGAGTACTCTCTGGAAAACTCTCAATTCAACATTACATTTCGTCAAAATTAAATGCAGGGGAAACACATTTTAAAAAGGTACTTGATTTGAATTAGTTTTTAATGTATACATTTACATGATACCTAAATATATACTTAATAGTACACATAAAATATACAATTTTTTGGGATAGGTTACAATTTCTTAGACGCCGTAGCTATCAAAACAACAGAAATAAACAAATACTTAAACACTAATCAATCAAACTAATTTTCAAATAAATTATATTAACTATAATATCCATATACAGTATAGTAAATATAAGTGTACAAAATCACACATGTATGCGGAGCGAATGTATTGTCTCTACGCACAAACATAAACATAAAACATTCGAATAAGACAATCAAGAACTCAGTTTCTTAGCAATTAATCGTCAAATCTTACTCTTCTATTACATATTATTTTTTAGAAATTAAGTTCCATCGGTAATTGTTTGTAGTAATAGGAAACAGACGCCGTAAATAGATGGGTGAGTGAACTAGAGTTTACAGAC
Source organism: Meta bourneti (assembly GCA_933210815.1). Taxonomy (NCBI): domain Eukaryota; kingdom Metazoa; phylum Arthropoda; class Arachnida; order Araneae; family Tetragnathidae; genus Meta; species Meta bourneti. The sequence goes on along the minus strand of OW119934.1, from coordinate 103,583,380 downwards.
TACACGCACGCTCTCAATACCAGTACCTCACAAAAATCCCCAATACCACTTTTCAGTTTTACTCCTTACGTAGCAGAGGTACTGATTGGGCGTCATTTGGAACTTAAACCTAATGAAGCATCACAACAGTCAATGGAAAAGTTTTCAATAGGGAAGATGTAAAATATCAATAAAAAAGTTACTTTCGAACAGAAAAAATCCATACGGTATAAAGAGGATTCTCATATTCCGCTAAAATAACCACTTTTTTAGATTTTCGAGTGATCTAATACTTCCAAACTTTATACGTCTATTTATGATCATCTCAAGTATTCACAAAACTTTTATATCACTTTCAAAAGGAATCATACCCACCGCGACCATGACTCTTTCGAAGCTTTGTGGATGTCCGAGTGATCTTAACCCTTCTTGTCTCGACGATGTATCTCGCAATTTAGCAAAACTGACCAGATCTTGATCTCATCACCGTAAAAAAATCTTCAATATCTTGATAACTGGATTTCTTATCATTTATAAATTTGGTCAGATCTTGATGGACGAGATATCTCGTCGAAATCACTTGGAGGGTTAAATAAAAAGGTTGAACAGCGTCTTACTTCATACACATGTAGCTATCGTTTGATGAAGCAGAAAATTTTTCAAAATAGTATTTGAGGATATAGCGACTTGTCAAATCAAAAATCATCGATTTAGCTAAGAAAATTGACCGAGTTTTTTTGCTATAAAAATATAAAAACGTCACATCGCTTTTCTAATTCATTGAAAGATAAAAGGATGCTTGTTCGGCATGCTGTAAAAGTTTCAAGTCGATCCATCCAATAGTTTTATAGATATACCAACCACTAGCGAAAAAAATTGTTCCGAGAAAAAAGTGTTTTAAGGTTTCAGCACAGCTAATGGAATCATATTCAGTATTTATAGTATTTTCCTGCCAAGCTACTATGCCAGCACCATACAGTGTAATGATCTCTTGGTGACAAATCACTGTAAATAGGCTTGATAGCATATCTTTCGAAATCCAAATTCTACATTTCTGCTCCCATTATTAATGGCTTAGAACTTTGACAATTTACACTGGAAATCTGACCATACGTGTTTCCCTAAAAATGAAATTCCGTAAAAATAAAAAATGCTTTTTCCTTCCGAGAAAAAGAAAACCCCGTTAAGATTACATATTCAACTTGAAAGGTAGGTTCGAACTTTGACCGCATGTTAAGGCGAGCAGAGGAAACATTGACTTCAGGAATTTCTCAGTGCATATCGAATATAAACAGACAAATGTATTTCAAACGCAGCTAGAAAAAAAAGAACTGTTTTTAATCACACTTCGAAATGACACAATTGTTGTGGTGGAGGCAATAAGACCCAATTTTTTTATGACATGTAAGCATTTGCAAAACTTGATTGCACTCTCTGGTACCCTAATTCTGTTATCACATAATTCACAAAACAATACAAATGTAAGGTAATCGCTTTTGTGGATGTGACATTTCTTTTCAGACACATTTATCTCAACTTTCATCCCAGCAGAAATTGCTCTTCAAATTATATTTCTGAAGGCCTTTGCTTCTACTGTCATCGTACAAATTAATTCCATCATCCGGATCTTTCCCTTCGGGATGAATCAGTCGTCAATAGCTCGTTGTGTTGCTTCCGTGCGACATTAATTCAACTGCTTACCTCACTTGCTTTACAAACACTGAATATTACATGAGCATTTAGTTTGCAAATAGATTTGACTATTTTCTGACCTGACCATGATTTTTCTATTGATGGGTGTACTTCGAAATAAGCTAACTTTGACATTTATTTGACATTTCGGGGGTTACCCCGAGGACCCCCTCTGAATTAAGGTTTAATTAATGAATGAATTCACTCGAAGACATGGAATTCAAAGAGATTCTAAGACTCTAAGACAAGCTGTTTTCACTAAACAATATGCTACACTCCTTTTAAAAGTAGGCTTTGGTGACAGCATTTAACAAATTGATTTTTCTGTAGGATAGAAATACAAATGCAACACTCGAGAGAAATATCGATTTTAAAATACACTGTTGCTTACATAGTGTACGAGCAGGCAGTGTAGCTGTGCGTCCGACTGCCACTTCGATTCCCTTTGCTATCATTTTGAATGCAAATATTTATTCGAGGAACATTCCCTCTTCCAAAGTTCTCTTTTAAGGTATTATTTGGGTCCATTTACTCACGAAAGTTTTCATTCAATCGACTACTTTTATTTAAATCATCTTACATTAGGTGAAGCAAAATTCCAAAACGAACTTCACAAGTTTCAGGGAGTAAATAGTGAAAAACAATAATGCCTCAAATAAGTTCATTTGGGAAGAAAAAGTGAAACTATTCCTTCCTCGAATAAGCATTTGAAGTGAAGTTGCACATATTAAAAATGATTTTAAAATACTGAATGAAATGGTTGGGGTCATATTTGACCAAGCTTTGCACGAGACAAACCACATCAAGTAATAGACATACACAACAGGAACGTTTTACTGAGACAGAAGAGAGAAAAACAACCATTGATTGAAGGAACCTAACAGGAATAGAACCTAAGCCGCCTAGAACTCACAGGCTGCTAGAAACCCACTGAGGCATGGCATCAATGAAAGGGAGAATCGAATGCAGGGTGCAGTGTAGTATCAACAGAGCTACAGCGCCTACTCGAAACTCGTAAACATAGCTAGTAGAGAAGCAATCATGCATTTTTAAAATTTCTCCAAAACGGCTGAGAGTTGCATCTAGTATTCCTCCATTAGAGGACTACCTTTTATTTGTGTCTTTCCTTTAACCTTTTATAACCTTTTATTTTTCCTTTTAACAGTACACTTTTATTATTTATAGTTTGTTTCATATTGATACGCTAAATAAACATGCGTGTGTGGTTGAATGTGAAAAATAAACAATTTTCTTCACTTTTCTGCAGTAAAATGTATGCAGTTTTTGACATGTTATCCTTCTCTAGAAGTATTAGGCGAATAAAACACAACCGAAAATGTTCGTCGTCTTTACCATTAGCATTACATCTAAAAATGCAGTGAAAAAGCAATTACATCTAAAAATGTTGTATTGCAACGAAGCAGTCATGCTCCTAGTGACTTAAATAAGCTGATGTTTTGAGTCATCGTAGAACATCGTTACCAACATGGGTTAAATTCCTCACTGGCTATATTTCTCTCTTCTGGATCAGTAAAAATTTTCCTTGTGTATATATCCATAGACTTGACGATGTTTGGCACAGCATGGCCAAATATAGCCCTTGCGTCATAAAATCCAACCAACAATCATTAAGAACATGAATTAAAACTAGCGGACATAGGGGTGAGACGCCCAAGCTGTGTGGAGGTTAATGTGAAAAGAGAGAGAAAAGGTATGTGCGAAATGACAAACAGAACGCGGGTAAAGTGCTCAATCAGTAGATTCAGGGGTTGGTTTTCAAGGAAAAAGGAGGAATGAAATGGCGATGAACTAATGAGTCTGTCCAGAGAACTAGATCTAGAAATGAATAGGGAATATAAATTGAATGAGCTTAAGAAAAGTGTCGGTGCCGCCATGGCTCAGTGTCTTTGCTTACTGCGCTAGCAACCTTCGAGTTGAAGGTGGTGCAGGTTCGATTTCTTTCTTCTGTGAGTGTCAAATTTTCCTTCTGTGGATGTCCACTTGCTTGGCGCAGTTTGGCCAAATATGGCCCTTGCTTCATAAAACCCAAACCAACCAAAGGAAAGCTTTTCGGGATTTTGTCACAATAGCCCCATCCCGAAAAAGTTCCGACGGCCAGCATTGGTGACAGAACCCCACCAGGTAGGCTCCAAACGGAAATACTTCGAGCACTTAGATCAACCGGCATGGGTAACTTTTCATGCGCTTTAAAGTAATTTTTTAAAAGATCATAGCCTGGTAACCAAAAATAACGTGACTTTTAAAAATGGGATCAAACCTTAATTTGTAGTTCCATTTTTAAATTTTGGCTCACCTCCTAGGGAAAATGCTACTGCACACGGAACCTTCACATTCACAACAAGAAAAACAAAATGCTTTCATCTCAATGCTAATTAATTAAACACTGGAGCAATACACGGGCTATTGATGACAGTCTGGGATCAATCCCGAAGCGAAAGATCCGAGGACAACACCATGTCATTTTGAACCACGGTCAGATGACGAGAACAGCACCTGAGCTGGCACCCCACTCTCCAAACTTTCACACCACGTCAACGTGAGGACATTTGAGGCCACGACAGATTTTTACGTTCACGACGGTCTTTGGTTGGACCGAGCTTCGAACTCGCAACTCTCCGATTGCTAATCCGTTACTCCTCCAACTGGGCTACGGGGTCCGCTTCTATCTCGAATAGAAGATTCAGCTTAGGCCATGCTAAGCATGAGACTGAATTCAAATTTTCATTCCGAATCAAAATCATTTTCATCTCACAAGTTACACTCGTTGCAAATTGCTCTGATATCTGACACCGCTAAAGTTATTCAAGCACTGTATTCAGATGACTGCTTAGCTAAGACGTTTCCAAAAGCATTTCCCCCTGGGTTTTAGAAATTTATTTACATTACGCACTCAAATCACTTCATTTTGTGTTCAGTTGAAAAATGTGTTTACCTAGTATTACGTATTCGATGAATTTGTAAAAATTTAACTCATGAATAAAATGATATGTTACAATTCATTTAAAGACATTTAATTTCTTGGTATGATAATGAAGCTCTCTATTCCAGCGGTTTTCTATCTTTTTCATCTCATGTCATGCATAGGGGCCGCGGTAGCCCGGTTGGAAGAGTAGCGGATTAGCAACAGAGTTCGAAACTCAATCCAACCAAACACCGTCGTGTACATGGGTTCTGATGCATTTTAAATCTGTCGTGGTCTCAAATGTCCTCACGTTAGCGTGGTGTGGAAGTTTGGAGAGTGGGGTGCCAGCTCAGGCGTTGTCTCGTCATCTGACCGTGATTCAACATTGCGTGGTGTTGTACTCGGATCTTACCCTTCGGGACTGATTGTGAACCATCGCCACTATCCCGTTGTATTGCTTGTTCTAGTTCGACGTTAATTCAATTCAATTGATGGCATACATAACTAATTGCTAAAATGCTGTGACACACCAAACATTGTATTGTACATATATTTTGCCAATCTGACATAAAAAGGAATAATTTTGATTTACAAAAATCTAATGTGGTATCTACCCTATTTGCTCCAAAGTGGTTGAGAATGTTTTAAAAAAATTACTTTTGATTCTTTGTGACTGATAGCAAAAATTATTTGTGAACCCTTTTGTCTAAAATTTAATGGTAGGCCCCTTGAAATGAAATAAATCTTACACAATTTAAGCCGTTCCACCATCCGTAATTCACACCAGCGCTATTTTTGCTGAACACCAATGTGCCGCGCAACAGTAAGTTGAAAACAACCAGCAAGTGGTGTGCAATAAGTGATTGAAAATTGCTAATCTAAACTAAAAACAACAAAAGCTACACTCTGATTTTTAAAATGAGCTTTCTCCTCCAATCTCAATTAATGAGAAATTTAGTCCAAGACTTGGGGAATTAAAGAAAATGGTATACGGTAAAAATTAGCTATGTCAATAAAATTTATTTTCTATTAAACGTTAATTGGGTAACTGTACAAGTAGGTATAATTCTGTGTATGTTTATAATGACACTTTAAACAATAAACTACTGGCTTTGCTTAATATTAGTGAACTGGATACTATATAGTAGATTTCAAAGAGAAGCCTTTCCATTTGAAACACACCCTGAAACAATAACTTTTCACTGAAACTAATCATTGAAAAATTATTTTGATATTTAATACTCGATATGATAAACATAGCGACTTGAGCTGCTGAAAATGAGATATTTCCTCAATTCATACGGTGAAACTTGGGTATCGGACTACGTAAGGGAGTACTTTTTCTAATGTTCAAATTATACTATTCTTTTTAAGGTAAAACAACTTAGAAGAACACATTATAAAACAAGACATCACTAATAATTTTTGTAATTTATCAAAAAATTGGCAAAAATTGGAAAATTTAGGTAAAAAATGACGGTAACGAAAAACATTACAATTGAAAAACTTACGAGTATACTTGCCTAGAATTTTGCATAGGTCTCCTAAATATATAAGCTAGGGCCTGAACTAAAAGATCCTTTCTACACATGAGAGATTGAGAATAATGTAGAAGAAAATACGAATTTTTGAAATTTTGTCCTTGCGACACAATACTGAAATCTCTCTAAAAAGTTTTTCTTTCAAGATAACTCTTATATCCTAGTCAGGCTATTCAAAACAAATGTAAAAATCAGTACACTAAATTTTATTCAAACATATATAGTACATTTTTAGGTATTGTGTTTCTCGTGAAAAATTTTGCTCGAAATCACAATCAGAGAAAAAAGGAATTTAAAGATTTGAAAACGAATTAAAAAACAGCTGTCAAGAAAATAATTTGTTTTGAGACCTGTCCCTAAAACGAGGGGGATAAATATTATAAGTATACAGAAAATAGAGATAGCCAAATATGCAGAGTATCTCTATCTGAAACGAGACAAACTACATTTGTTTTGGAATAGCCTAGAAACATACTGCCTGTCTACCACCAGAACTGCTCCCGCCACTTCGTCTGAGTAGTGACTGTCGCTGTAGGAGCAGGTCTGGTACATTTTAATTAGGGGTAATTCTGGCAGATACCTCGAATTCTTGTTTTTGGCAAATGTGGAAAGAGATCTCTCGATGACAAGTGAAGATAATAAAGGCCAATTGGTCACTAAGTATATGACAAACGAATGCATTTCTTCCTCTATGAAAAATGGAGTGAAGTCAGTTCCAACAGACACTAATGGACTAATGGCTGGAGTAATTCTTGGGGTAGACAGACAGAACCTTGATGCGTTTTCGAAACGGAGGTCCACATATGCGATACAGAATTTACGTGGAAATGGAGGGTTGTGATGCAAAACAATTTAGGAGGCATAAAGATAAACAAAGCGTTCGTTGCTTTTGCACGTCTTAAAAGATAGCCGATTTTCGGTATTGGTTTGCTCAGAAATTAAAAGATAATTTATTTTAAATTAAAATTTGGCAGTGCGAAATTATTTCATTCCTCAAAAGGCATTAGATATTTGGTAATAAGGGTTTGGGAATAATTGGGATAAAGAAGGGTAGATGTAAATGTAAAAAATACAGGTCGATAACTAATGATGAAAGCTGTCAAAAATTGAGAATGCAGCTTTTTGAAAAATGTTTTCTTGAACAGTGTGTTTGCCTATTCTCTATTGATTTGGTCAGTAAAAGCCCAGCAGGCAAGGTTTTTAAAGACCAAACGAACAAATCAGCTTTCAGAACAATCGATCCAACGTTGTCCTCAAGTCAGAGAGGATTATTGGTCGGTGTTGGAAAGCGTTGGTTTCCAAAAGAGTCGGTTTCCGATTTATAAAATATCTCTGCAAATCAAGTATTCAATTCAGCATAAATAATAGTTGTATTATTCATAAAATAGCTTATTTTATAATAACATTTTATGAAATACGAGAGCAATGTTGATGGGCAATGTTTATTCTGTTTTGACTCAGCCACCTTCTACGCATCAATCCTTCAACAGTGACACAAAAGTAAAGAATGAATTCCCAGAAACAAGGTTGGAATAGTTGCTTAACCCTTCTGGTGGTTGTCTCGACGACGTATTTCGTCATTAGAAAAACTGACCAGATCGTGATGGACGAGATATCTCATCATTAGAAAAAACATATCTTGATCTCTTCATCATATGTTGGTGACGATATATCTAGTCATTAGCAAGATTAATTAGATCTTGATGGACTCTTGTTCATCGAGATCTGGTTCTTGTACATCAAGGATCATTGATCTTGCATATCTCGTCGAAACCATTTGGAGAATTAATGCTATTTAATGCAATTAATTTTTTAAAATATTTGTGAAAAACCTCAGAATACCGTCCTGCCTTAACCCTCCAAGTGATTTCGATGAGATAATCGTTCTGATCACTTTTGGTAATGACGAGATATCTCGTCATCGAGAATTGTCAATTAATTTTTTTAGGGTGACTAGATCAAGATCTGGTCAGTTTTTTAATGTCGAGATACCTCGTCCATCAAGATCTGATAAGTAGAGATCTCATCAAGATCTCAATTTTGTTAATGACGAGATACGTCCTTTAGACAACCATCAGGAGGGTTAACATAGATCAACCGGAGATGTGTCACTTTTTATGTTCTTACATTAATACTTTAGTTCGGCAACTAAAAGTACCATATAAAGACCTTTTAAAAATCAGATAAGACCTTTGCATAAAATCTTCTGTTTCTAACTTTGGGCTCCCTCGGAAATGAAATCCTGGATATACTACTGTAACATACGTTTTTTAAATAAAGTTTAAATTTATGTACTGTTTTCTATGTTTATGTACTAAATTACTTTAAGAATGGACGATTAAGTAGGGTGAGGATGTGTGTGTGACCTTTATGTAGGAATCATCTATGAAGTGATGAAACTTTTGAGTTACGCCACCCATTTATAAACATGCACGAAATGATAGTACTTCATACAATTTCTGTCATTTAAAGTTTATAGATCAAAAAGAGATAGTGTTATACAATGGGACAGGAGTGCGATGTAATATATATACTAAGTTAGACATTTAGAGCTAAAATTTTGCTTTAAAAATAAATCAAAAGAAATGTTAAACATTTACACATTATATTTAGTAGTGATAGGAAAATATGTTCATTGTTATACCTTTTTATGAAATATGAAAAATGTGATCTTGGACTGGTTTTCAGGTGCCGGTTTCTTAAATTAGTTTTGGAGTGATATAAGATTCAACTGTGTGTGTGTGCTTTCTAGACGTAGACTGGACCTAGATCTAAACTGTATTCAGCTTATTGCGATATTTCTCTTTCATAAAGGTTAAGATATAACAAGTAACGGAAACTTCTTGTCGGTTCCGCCACTACTCCATTGTTTTCGCTTACTTCTTATTGTACGTTTAGAAGTAAGCGTACGTTATGTTGGAAACCGTTCGTCTTATTAATCAGTAGTTCTCATTTAGCAATAATCGTCTTCAAACGTAATTCTGTTTAACATGCACGAATGCTGGCAAAACAAATGAAGAATATGAGAACAAATGTTTGCTGTATGCTTTGTACACTGACCAAAGTATGATAAATAAAGCGCGCACACATTTCAAATTCAATGTTATTGTCAGATGATACATTCGAATTGACTTCAGTTTCTTAGGTAATCAATATTAGATTTGATAACAAGGTCCTATAATTCGTTAATCCTGCGATAACAACGATATCTAAGATTCAATACTTTCCCTATATTTTGAAATAGATCTTAATTCACCATTGCTCATGACAATACTTGTTACGAGCTATGTTTCTTAGGAGAAAATCAAACTGGTTTTCAGAGTTACTACGAGAGATCTCACTGTTTCGACCATGTACTGAACGCAATTTAATTGGCACAAACAGAAAGCTATGGCCAAGCAATGCTTTCCTGTCAAGTAAATTTTTGGTTGGGCCATATCTGGCCATGCTGCGCCCTTCACCAGAAAGAAAATGTCAAGTCAATGGACACGCAATGAAAGTTGTACTGACACAGCAGAAAGACATACACCCAGGGTAGTTACACGTGCTAAGTATATTAGGGCATCTGAAACCCGCGGTTTTAATGTACTTACCAACCACGTACTTCAGTTCACAGTCGTATCCTTAATGCACGGATAGTTTCAGATCTTTAAAATAGTTTCACTTCACGACCAGGTTCCGAGGAGTTAACTTGGAACAGTATCGTCATTTCATTAACTTTTTTCATTTTAACGCCTTTTTTCAACTTCCTAATATTTCAAATAGTTGAATGTTGCTGTTTACAATTTTAGCTATGGGAACAAGAAATCATATACACTCGCATACTTAAAATATTTGTAACATAATTTAAATTTATTTTTTAAATATTCACACTCTTACTTGTTTTATATTTTGAGCCGCGGTAACTCAGTCGAAAGAGCAACGGATTTGCAACTGGAGGGTTGCGAGTTCTAGACTCGGTCCAGCCAAAGACTGTCGTGTACAGGGGCCTGGTACACGTTAAATCTGTCGTGGCCTCAAATGTTCTCACGTTGGTGTGGACGCTTGGAGAGTGGAGCTCATATATCGACCTCGTCATCTGACAGTGATTCAAAATGACGAGGTGTCCTCGATCCTTCCCTTCGGGATTGATCCAATAGACGTTATGGACGCCAACAGATGTCGTTTGTTAAAGTGCGACGTCAAGTCAAGCACCTACCTGTATGCGAAAAATGGCTAATTATAGCAAGTATCAAATTTATTTGATATAAGAAACTATCGGAATTAAAGAGCTGAAATTTTGAATTCTCAGAAAGTCCTGAATCGATTTCGGTCAAAATATTTGAAGGTTGCAATTCGTAATTTTTTGAATAATAGTTTCATAATTTACATTACTGATTAAAAATCGACTTGTAAAAAAAATATTCTGTGGATTTTGTTTGCTTTTTTTAATAGTAACATCAATGTTCTTTGCGTGATGGGAGGGTTATTTTAGAAGATATGTCTGGGAAATTACTTAACATTAGATGTTACACATTTTCGATACTCGCAATCCAAAAACAGATGGACAAAATGACTCGAAACTTGGACTTTTGGTCGAATATTTATAGATGTGAAATTGACGTCCAAATTGGGCGTTGTTATTGAAATTTTGAAGTTTGTGATAAATTTTATATGTATATGAACGTACAGAAGCAATTCCCCATCATATGAATTGGGTTGTGGACCACTACCTAACCTAAACTAATCTGAATTTGTTTTCTATCAACCAGGTGGGACTAAAGAGTTTGATTTTCTCCCGTGTACTTAAAGCAACTCACTTTCCCTCATTTCCAACATCACGTTCAGATCAAATAAAAATTACCATGGCCCACCTGAGTTAAGGAGTTGAATTTACATCGCACTCGAGCAAAACAGAGGGCTACTGGATCAATCCCGCAGGGAAAGATCCAAGGACAACTCCTCATAATCGTGAACCTCGGTCAGATAGGGCTTACCTGAAATTTAATTCATAAATATATTTTTGAAATGGTTATATTTGAGTAGGTCAGAAATGTAGATGAAGGCTCTTAACTTAATAAGCGATGCCAAATTTCATGTTTTTATATTACCTACATTTATCTTACGTTTCTTTGCAAACAGAACTCTAACCCCCATCCAAAGAGAAGACAAGCATGTACCAGTTCTGCAGTCTTCTCTGTAGGACACAGTTTTGATCTTGTCCAATGGATTCTTTCCAATACAAGTTAAGTCATTATTGCAGGGGAAAACTACGCTACTCGGAAATCTCTTGACGCTCAGGGGCCACTGTAGTTCGCTTGGAAGAGCAACGGGTTAGCAACAGGAGGGTTGCGAGTCCGAAACTCGGTCCAGTCGAAGACCGCCATGTACATGGGGGCTGGCGCACGTTAAATCTGTCGTGGCCTCACATTTTCTCGCGTTGGCGTGATGTGGAAGTTTGGAGAGTGGGGTGCCAGTTCAGGTGTTGACCTCGTCATCTGACCGTGATTCAAAATGGCGAGGCGTTGCCCTCGGATCTTTCCTTTCGGGATGGATCCCGGACCGCCACCAATATCCCGTTGTGTTGCTCCAGTGCGACTTTGATTCCCTACCTACCTACCCACCCTTGTTGCGATTGCAATAAAGGTTATGTGAATGTGTTCTTTGCATTGGAGTAGTCGAAAAGCATTCATCGAGGGTATTCGGGAGAAGAGGATCATTTCCGAAATGACTTGGCAATTAAAAAAGCTATTCAAAAATGACGTCGAAGCTTGTACAAGAAAGACATACTGAAAACATTTACGAGAGAAAATCATTCTAATGAAATCTTCGTTTGAATAGGTCAATTGTCTGAAAACTTTATGAAACGCAGTGTTCATTTAACATGACGGTATGTAGGGTAAACCAATAGAGCATCCAATATTATTTTCCGTGCTTGATGAAAGGGGTTTGAGGAAGTCAATTGGTTTTGAAAGGGGGAGTTGGCAGGAATACCTCATGAATGGCCTTGTGCTGGGACAATGGACTGATAGATTGGATCACGTCACTGTTGCTATCAGAGTATGAATGTATTCAAACCGAATGGAGAAGAGCTTTCATAACTAACATCATTCATATTGTATACAGCATTCGTATTGTACTTTGGGTTTAGAAAAGTTTTTACCAAGAGCAGTACATTGAAATGCGACACATTTTGGGATTATACAATGATGCTTTAGATCTTAATTAAAATGAATTTACAATATACTTTAAGTTATTAAATACTGTATTGCTATGACGCCTTATAAAAGCTCACAGCGCAATAAGTAATTTAGCAATTAAATAGAAGTAAATGACAGGGATATTTTGTAAGATTACGTGCACAGTGGAAGAGTACATAGCGTTCGTTCGCGTAGAGTTTAAAAATAGGTTATATGAAATATCGTGAATACCGATTTTGGAAATGAGTGAAAATGTTCGAAACATCAATACCTAATTTTAAGTAATAATATTTTTTATTATTTAAGCTTTATTACTTTATGTTTTTAAGATAGAACTTCAGGGATCAATTTACACGACGTCGATTGTAGCAAAAGCTGTCAAATAAATTGATGGACATAATTCTGCCAAAACTCAGACTCGAATAACCATTTTTCAGTGAGGTAATGTCCCATTCACGAAAAGCGGTTCCTTCAATTTTTATTGTTTTCATGATTATGTGAAAATAGATTACTATTTCAAAATAAAAAATTATTCCTGTTTTCTTTTTGCTGTTTGCGCATATAATTCCGGAGAAGCATAAATGACTGCTTGTCGGTGTATGAAACATTGTTATGCTAATGCTCCTTTACGCAGCAAGCAAAATAAACTCAGTCCTAGAAAGAGGCTGGAAACGGTTGACCTTCAAAATAGGCAAATTGAGGGAGAATACCGGTTTTGAGAATTAACTGGTATTGATAATGCCTGTAGTCCTCAGTGGTGTATAAACAGGACAAATAGGGCGACCGAAATGTTATGCCTCCAATTGGAGACTCACATGGGGGTCCGGCAAGAAAGTTTTCCGATATTATTTATTATTTTGGAATTAAAGAAAAGCTATCAAACATCCATGCGATTTCAATCAAAGAAAATCCAAAATATGTTTCTGAATAGTCTGAAGACAGTCGAAAGATAATATTAACATTATGACTTTAGAGAAGCTATCCGAAATTGTTTTCTGAAGGGCTTTCAGAAACCAATTGGCAAGAAGCAACGGCTTGATGAAGGGAAAATAAACTGTTTTAGAGAAGAGCTTACTGAGGTTCGCACGAGTGGAGCTCATACTTCAGGAACGGCCTTAGTATTCAAACCGTAGTTCGTATAAGCAGCGTCTGTGGTAACAGTGGTAGAATGAGTTCGCCCTGTGTCTTATGGTCATGTAGACAGGTGGCATATATTCAAACCGTATATATATATATATATATATATATATTGAATATCTAAACGGTTATATATTCTAAACGTAAATCGTATAGTTGGGTAGTTAATTATTAACGTCGCACTGGAGCAACACAACGGGCTATTGGGACGGTGTCAGGGATCAATCCCGAACGTAATTCGAAAAGCAGCATCTGTGGTAACAGTGGTAGAAATTAGTCCGCTCTGTGTCTTATGGTTATGAAGACATTGACATATATTCAGACCATATACATTCAATACATATATGGTTATCTATTCAAACCGTAAGTAGCGTCTGTGATAACATTATGAAAACAATGTGCATAGGTGACATACAAGTGTACACGGTTTTTGTTCCTGAGTGTTTAGTTGGAGGGATGCGCTCAGTACTGAATCTGTTTCTGATCAGATCGGGGATAGGATTAGAATACGGCAGTGAAAAGGTGTTTCGCTTATCAACAGTCGTCAAAGCCTTGCAACTACATTAAAATGTTCACCAACCTTCGTGATACTTTTAAGATTAATTGCAAACGTATCAGAAGAATGGGTATTTCAAAAGCGAAATTCCGAGACTAGATGGCTCTTGGGTTAACAGTCTTTGGGTTCGAATCCTGGTCTAGGCATAGATATTCATAATGATTCGGAATATACTTAATTAACCATAGTGTAGCAAAAAATGATCGAAGAGCGACGAATCAAGACCTTTTGAAGTAAATAATTTCATCTTGATGACATTGTTGAATTTATTTTTGATAGGTTCGAACGCAAATGCTAGCAGTAAAAATGTTAACTTCAGTTTCATTCGCCATTCAATGCCTTCAATATTGTAGGGGATGATCGGGGATAATTGTAAATAATTTGGATTGAGAAACTGTAGTATAAGAATTTAATTTGTTCAAATAATTTTTTCTTTTAAAAATGCACATGGAGGATACAACATTGCTTTCGATCTTGGACTCATCCGTGTCAAAAAGAAGTTGTCGATTGCAAAATTAAATAAGGCATTGCTTTGTTGGGGGTATACGAAATTGATTGGTGGGTAATTAAAATGAAATAATTATGGAAGAATGTAGGAGGATAAGAGAGGTTTTTCTAACAATTTCTCTTCACGTATCGGAGTTATTTGATGATCATTTTCTGCCACACGAGGGATCATCATCTACGGCTCCTGGTGGTTGTCTCGAGGAGGCATCTCGCTATTAGCAAAACTGACGAAATCTTAATAGACGAGATATCTCGTCATTAGAAGAAAACTGACCCGATCTTGATGTCATCATAAAAAAGTCGGCACTATCTTGATGACGAGATATCTCGTCACTAGCAAAATTGGTCAGATCTTGATGGACGAGATTTCTCGTCGAAGGAGAGTTGAAGGGAACTCCGAACCACTAGGAATACTAAGTCCCGGATTCGAACCCACAGCCAGCCGAACCGAGGGTGGAAGTGAATTGCAAGTGAATTGAGGCAGTGAAGCATTTGGAAGCGGCTGTTTGGAGCGGGCGATTTGTTTTTCATTTGTTCCCCTCTGTTTGGGGAAGAGGCCTAATAGCATTAGGCAGTCCCCGAGGCCTCTGTCGCACGCGCCTTGACAGCCCCCTAATTGGAAAAGGACAGATTCGATTAGCTGACGCCACTTTGTGTTGCAGGATGGCCGCCTACCCCAGGATGGCCGGTGAGGAGGGCCTGCACGCAGCCATCGAGTACTCCTACCTGAACCCCCTGGACGGTGGCTGCTCGCTGGCCGCCATGGACTTCCCGCCCTCCTGTCAGCTGCCCGGATCCTACGGCGACCCGTGCGCCGGACCCTACCGATACGCCGCCTCGCCCGTGGCGCGATCCTTCTCCGCGCCGCCTGCAGGACCAGCCGCCTGCGGCATGATGCGGCCGCGACACCCCGACCAGCCCTTCCCAGGACTCGCAGGTACAAACACACAGCTTTCATTCTCTTTGAAGAAGGGTCCTAATCTTTTAATCTATCAGTAGTGAAGAAGAGTTTATTGGAGGATCGATAAAAACAGGTTTATCTGCCTATAGTCGAAAATATTTTAATCTGTCAATAGTTAAAAATATTTAATTTACGAATAACAAAATATTTTAATCTGCCAACAGACAAAAGTATTTTAATCTGACAATAATCGAAAATGCTTTAATCTGCCAATAATTGAATATATCTTAATCTGCTAATAGTTCAAAGTATTTTAATCTGCCAATAGTAATTTAATCTGCTAATAGTTAAACTACTTTTAAAAATCTGTTAATAGCTAGAAAAATATATTTCTTCTATCAATAGTTATTCTGGATTATTTTTTATCAATAGTAAGAAATAAAGTTTGTATCTATCAATATTTACAATATTTTAGTCTCAAAAGAATTAAAAACATTATAATTTATCAATAACATCAAATTACTCTAATCTGTCAGGAGAAAAAATATATAATTTTAATCTCTCAATAGTTAATGAAAACTATCAGTTCAGTATATCAATACAAATAAAAAATATAACTAATATATTTAAAATTCGAAACAATGCCATTTTAAATATCAATAACTGAAAAATATCATTTTAACAAATTAAAAGTTAGAAAAATTATTTCAATTCGTTTTCATTAACAATAATTTATTTTTAATCTATAGTTTGAAAAGCATTTAAAGCTGTTGAAAAAATATTTTGTTATTTATCAGTAGTTAGGAAAATAGTTTAGATTTCATCAATAAAGTAGAAAATATTTTTTATTTAGTAGGGGGAAATATTTTAAAATCTATCAATAGTAAGTAAGAATACTTTTTAATCTGTTTAATAGTTAAAAATTTTTCCTATTTTATTTTAGAAAATTCCTACTATTAATCTGACAACAGTTAGTAAGTAGTTTAATATATAAAGAACCTAACATATGAAGCTGGTTCTGGCTTTAATTCTTATATGTTATACTTTGAATTCCAAGAAAGTGGTATTCTATAGAACTGTACTACGTAAAAACTGTTTCCATCCGAAATAGATTCACAATAATAAGTTGAAGGTCAAGTATAGTTTTTCCCTTATAGATCTAATATTATTCGAAAACGGAAATAGTTCATTCATCTAAGATTAGATATACTATGATAAAACAATGTTTTGTCCAGAGAAAATTATGAGACGAAACATACAAAGTTTGTTTTACTAAAAGCTAATTCTTACCAAGGCGTTGTTATCAACTTATTAGCCTAACGATGTAGCCAGTTAATGTTTCGTTCCCTCTTTAGGGATAAAAATAACTACAAAAGCTCCATATTCATGTGGAACTGAAGGAACAATTCTGTTCAAACGAAACTCATTTTATTATGGCTCATGCATCATCTTTAAAGAAACAAGAAATATAATTTTGCTCTTATGTTAAGGATATTAATTAGTTGTTATCTATACTTAATCACAAATATCATGTATTTTTTTATTTTATTCCTTTGTAATAAAATATTTTGCAAATTTTACTAATTTTGCATAGATTTCGAGACAGAAATTCTTTTTCTAGCTGTTCTAGAGAAAATTACCAGAGGGATTTTTGTATTTTTGATATCAGACAAATGCATGATTACGTTCAAGAAAAACTATATTAGCGTCTATTTCAATTTTACACAATACAATTTTATACCTTAAGACTAGAGTTTATGTATGGTTTACATTTATTACGTATCATATAATATTGCTTCTATATGTTACCATTCTTAAATAATTATTTTTAAATTTATTTCTGCTAATTTTGAAGCTTAAAAGCAGAACCAAAAGAAAAAAAATTAAGGGCAGTTGGTACTTTTTGAAAATAAAAATAAATGAAGATTAACGCAACACCTCTCACCTTTAACTATCAAGTTTTAACTATTTAAAATGAATTCATATAAAAAGTCGGAAACCTATTTTTGTATTTGTGAACTCTATTCATCTCTGAAGCAGTGGTCTACAAAAGGCGAGTGATGCACATTATTAGAGCAATGTTTAGTAGGCATTCCTTGAATTTTATCACACACTAATTTCATCTTTTGATTTCAATGCATTATGAATAGAGATTGTCTTAGACTTGATTTCTGGTTATTAGAAAGTACATTTCACAAACATGTATTGCAAATATAAAATCCCAGGTGCTTATCTCGTATCAAAGTCATAATTTAAACTTCACACTCACTTTGTCTCAAATGGGAAAATAAAAAGTTTACTCCTCAACTTTCTTTTTCAGATTGTATTGTAGCTACAAGATTCTACTAAACGTTGATAAACATCCACCTGATATTTAAGAGATTATATATACAGTTCAAACACGTAAAACATACGGTTCATGGATTCATATGCCATCCCCCTAAATAAAATGTTTTACACCTTTGCTCTCATTTGTTTTCAATTGTACTGTTTTATAATTCTTGTTATTTATTCAAATATATATCAAATATTCTTATAACTGATTAGTTCTCTTTACCATGTATCCTGACAAATGAGATAAGGACACATAAAATTGACTAAATGACAAAATTGTAATAAATTTCTTCTGATTAAAAATTGGGTAAATGATTTTTTCCAAGGAAATTGGGGGTTACTTTTAGTATGCATTACTTTTAGTATGCATTCTATACTTATTCGTGTTTTCTTCTCCGTAAAATTGTTAGTTTGCTTTAGTGTCATTTGTTAGTTTCTGAAACCACTTATATTATAAAAAGGCGTTGTTCTCTAAATCATGTTTTCTCGATATCACACTTTCGAAATGTTAAGGTTTCCTTAGTTTTTATCAAATGCAGATAAATTCTCGAAAATTTATATTTTGAATTTTACCAAAATATGGTGATATATAATAGAATGGAAAAATGGCACTTTGAATATACTAACAAGCCAAAAGAAATTACTATTCCCGTAAACCATTTAGTTAACTTAAAGAACTATTTAGTTTCAGAAAACTGTTAGACATGATCAAATAAATACCAACAGACAGGCAGCCCAAAACATATTCCCACTACCAAAATCAATATTTACTTTTATTTTTCAGTAAAACCTAATGCTAAACAAATGTTCGTATCGTATTTTTCTTTTCACTTATCTAGTAGAAGAATTTTATAACGAGTGGACCCAGTTAAAAAGTGTAATTCATTTTGGGAAATAGGACCGGGATTTATTAGATTTGTAAAGTTTCTCCAAAAATCTTACTATCTTACATTTGATTAGCAGACTATATTTTGAAATAAGGACTGTGGTCATACAAGAATGAAACATCTCGATTGATCTGACAACAGAAATATTTTTTGATAGTAGCTTTTACCAAATATTTGCAATGACAACTAAATAACACTAAAAAATATTCAAATCTTATTCTCGAAATTCACCTTTTAATTTTTCTATCACTTTTAAAGCGTAGATACTATTAGTGGACGTTTGTCAGTGAAGAAAACACTTAACCTTCCTACTTTCTTTTCTAAATTGAAAAAATTAATTTAATAAGCTATTAACTTATTTATTTTTGTTATTTAGGAAAATAAGAAAAATATTCTGTTCGTTTGTCTTGTTTTAATTGTAGAGATATGAAATGTAAGAAAGCAACACTTTTGGTGGGGACTCCACAGCCCCCTCTAGCTTCGCCACTGCCTTGATACGAATGTTAGTCACTATCGCATGGGTTACATTATAGTCATGAGTATCATTTGGGGAAGGTAGAAATGTTACAGAATCGTACTTCGAAAAAGAACTCTCAAAAGAAAGCATGTCTCTCCGTTAAGCACAAATTATTTATACACACACAAAATATGCAAATGGAAATGCCAATCAAATGAATTTCCACGGAAATACAAAACACATACCGAACCTTTCTATAACTCATTCAACTAAGAATGATTTGTATTAAAACCCATTTATGGGATTCTCAATATCATTTGGGGGAATCCTGTGAGAAATCTCAAGTTTCGATACAAGTACTTGTCCATCATGTAACAATTCTAAAATTTTAGAATACATAAATAAACTATTTTACCAATCCGTACTCTATCTGTGCTAAAACACATTTGTGTGTAATTGTATAATTTACATAGATCTCTCCATGCGACTAATACAAAACAGCTCTAAGCATGAGACTAAAAACTTCATTATGTTCTTAAAATAATTCCCTCGTTCGTTTCGTGAGTATAAAGATGCAAATATTTGCTGTATTCGGTTACACTCAGTGCCGTTCCTGAGTGGTGTGCTAGGGGTGCCTTTGTATCTTGTTAGAAAAATAAAGGGTGGTCACATAGCTTAAAATTTGTAACAAAAACGTCCGGTTGTACGTTTTACGATATTTGTTAGTTTTCACATTTTATTATCTATATCTTTGTGATTTTGATAAAAGACATTTATGAATCTGCATATTTTATACTAAATTTAGATTAGAATATTCAAAACGGCACTATAAGGGACGATTATTTTGTAAAACTGAGCATTTTTGTGAAGAGAGAAGCAGCTTATTGAGGCTTACACGTGTACGCCTAATATCTTAGGAAGGGTCCTGTCTGTACTTACACGTGGGAAGCAAATTTCAAGTCACTGCTGATTTTGAATGGTATAGGGTCTAATCACACTTAACGCTTAAAGTGGTATTGAATTTCCAAGACAGTATAAGGCAACAATTGTTTTGTTAACTAATTCATCAAAATACAAATTAACTTCTACGATTATTTCTAAGAAATGCCGCTTTTCAAATCTGGTATTTTGATTTTTGCGTTCAGAATAATTCAAGTTTATGCAATCCGAGGATAATTGTATTATAATTATATCCAAACTTTATATTTAAATTGTTTTCTTTCGTCTGTTTATAATGTTTTTAAACATAGAAAATAAAACGCAAATTTGCATAACGTACTACATCGCGGTATAAATTTTCATAGTATAACTATAGAAAATAAAACTATTTGGTGGCAAAGTTATGCAGATTACATCTTCTGCGCTCAAGATTTTGTAGGCATTGTACAAAAATTGCGATTGTTTCATCTTCTCAAACATTTCAAGGGCACACATCTTCCCTTCAGCTTGTAAAAGAAGATTTTGGTGCTGAAGTTTTCAAAGAAACTTTAAATGAGTTTTTCAAATTCGCCTACATTTTTCTATTTTATACATCCAATTAGAAGATTCAACAAGTAAATTTTACATTTCCGTTGCCTTTCAAATACTAGATAGCTTTCCTTTTTGGAATAACACGTTTAAGTACCTCAAAGGGTTAACCGAAATTTTCAATATTATAACATGAATTCAAGGTTATTTTCTGATTAAAAAATATGTCGTTTAAGAAAGCAGTTTTTACTTATAAGCACACGGAATTCTACCCAAAAATGTAAGTTTAAAACTTCTTGAATTGTCGAGTGCTTAGTATATATATCTTACTTCTCTCAGATTGTTGAATAGATTTATAATTCTCTACTTAAACTAAAAACTAAATAACTATATTGATAGAAAAAGTGAAACATTCGTTTTTTGTGTGCTTAACAATATACATACTTTCATTTATCCTATTTAAATAGTGAATCAACTAAACATTAAACAGCATTAAAATGTTTCTATGAGAAAAAGTAAAACACCGCAAATTAAATACACTAAATATCTGAAAGAATAAGTTTTCCAACATAGTCATCCGAATTACTCGAATCATAAAGTATAAGTATATCACTCAGATATCTAGTATATAGAATTTTTCACAATTGTCTTTTTAAAAAATGAATGTCTATCTCGTGGTCTGAACTTGAAATGAGAGATCGTATATATTACTGTTATACATTATTTATAAATGTTCTCAAAAAGGTAGCATCAAACATCCTTTCTTTTTCACAACAAAATATATTTCAGTAGTTTAAGTAAATAGTTTGTACTGGAATTAGGTTCTATTATACAAGCTACAATAACAAAATGTCTTGTGAAAAGGGAAACAAAATGCACAATTTAAGAACAATAAAAATGCAACTTTGACTTTTAGATAAAACTACATTTGAAATTAAATGTCTGCTAAGAGAATATGCTATCAAATAGTATCAATTGATTATGTAGAGTATTTACGAAATGATTCACTTACAAAATCTATGAGGTTTGAAAGCATCGGCGAATATCTAATTTTAAAACGCAGCCTATATCTTTCTAAACTATTTTTGAAAAGGTCTTTGTTCCTAACCTTTTAAATTAAATTGCTTTTACGTTTTTTCATTTGAATGCTTTGAATTTTAATTTTTATATCGACTCATCTACGTGAATCAAAAATATTTGAAACATTTAGACAGGTTATAAACATTAAGGAGAATTATTTTACTATCCCACTTCTACATTTTGCGAGTGAACATGTAAACAACTTTCAAGTATTAAATTATTGAAATTTTTAGTGCATACGTTACAGCGTTTTATATACAGCCATTTCTCACCAAATATTTTCACGTAAATTCAAATCGCATCTATATATAGTTTTCCTCCTAACAATTGATTCCATTAACCTGACATTCGACTGGAATGAAAATATTATTTCTATTTGGAATGAGAATTAACTCCAACAAACATTTTATGCAAAATCGCACTTATTTGCAGTTTTGTTCCTAATAATGGATTAATGCGCATTTTCGACTCAATCACTCGATGTCACTAATTCTGCAGGTCTAATTAGCCTTTACGTAGCATCATAG
The DNA here is from genome assembly GCA_933210815.1 of Meta bourneti. Classification (NCBI taxonomy): domain Eukaryota; kingdom Metazoa; phylum Arthropoda; class Arachnida; order Araneae; family Tetragnathidae; genus Meta; species Meta bourneti. The sequence continues at coordinate 103,561,213 of OW119934.1, read as the reverse complement.
AGCGATAAACCAAACCATTAACCCTAGATTCGACTATAATGAGTGAAATAGCTATTTAGAATGAGAATTAAACTCCTGCAATATTTACAAGATCGAGACTTGTTATTCAAACAGTAACTGACGATATACCACGCTTCATGGGGATCGAAACACGTTGCATCGAATTAATCATAGGAAACAAGACTGTCAATACGAGGTAAAAAAAACAAAGAATCGGAGGAAAAAACTTTTAAAATACAGCACTCAAAGTAAGTTATTTTTGAAAACTACTACAAGTCGAATCGAGGAAGTGTGTTTTTGGTTTCCGTAAGTGGTCGTTTGTTACATCAGCCACTGAACGAAATACAGTAGCATACATTGCGATTCTTGGGAGACATAGACACGATACATCGAGATAAACATGAGAAACAAAGAGTGCTGGTAAAACTACAATCCAACACAAAATTGGTTGCCCTTAAGACGCTATTGCGCTAGCCAGTAGACAATTTTTGAAAATTGCAATGCAAATCTCGAGGGGAAATAAGAATTGTGCTGTTATTTTCTAGATTGCTTAGCACTAAAAATTAATCCTACAATCAATAGTAACGCCAAGTCATTCATATTTATTTGAAATCAATGTCTATTGTATTTAATATCTATTCTATATTCCTCAATGTGTCGTTTTGAAATGAGAATTGATTCCAAACATTTACATGAGGATTCGTTTGTTATTCCATACATCGAGATAAACATGACAAACAAGAACGCTGGTAAAACTACAATCAAACACAAAATCGGTGGTAAAAGCTTTTAAAGCAAGGCTCTAATAAATAGGCAATTTTTGAAAACTACAAATCTAGGCGAAGTGTGTTTTTCTTTTGGTCGGCTTATGGCTATTTTTGGAAGACCAAAACACGACTGAGATAACCATGAAAAGCTACAATCACGCGGAAAATCCGTGGTAAAAGCCTTTAAAAGAATGCTCTAAACAGCAGCAATTTTTGAAAACTACTACAAATATAGGTGAAGTGTGTCGGTTGATGGCGATTTTTGGAACTCGACATTACGATAATCGTGAAAAGCTCGAATGCGTTTGCAAGAAGGCTCTAAAGAGCAAAGGCTGTAAAGTGGCAGAGCAGTGCAAGGGAGTACTTACGCGAGTCCCGGGATGTGCCGCAGACACCTCCGCCGGAGTGCGCACAGCCGCTGGCCGTGCCGTGGTGGACCGGCCCCTGCTCAGACGCGACTGCGGGATGCCGTGGCGCGCTAGTGCCAGCCATCCCATAACTCGGTTAGCTCTCCGCCCAAATTAAATAATTTAATACGGAAGGTTGATTGTGAATAATCTGATTGCGAGCCCTAACCGAATTGTCACCGGCCTCCCCATTCATATTCGGCGGAGTTTCGATATTTATCTTCTTTCTCTGCCCGCCCCGCCGTTTCGGACGGGCCTAACCGAATTAGGATAGATCGGCTCATGTTTATGGAGCGAAAAAAGCTCCGCTCCTCCGAGGGATTCAATCGACGTGCTCGCCTGGGCTCAATGGACTTCACCACGATCGAAGCCCACTGCCCAAATTTAGAGATCATTGCAGACAATTCTCGGCTTACTTCTCACACAAATGGATCTTGTTAAGTGATTGATGACTTCGCTTAGAGGTTTCCCCTTTCTTTGAAACCTTACAACTTGCCTCTTCCATGGTTTCAACTGCAAGTCTCTAATTTAATGATCATTCCAGATAATTCATGGATTTAGTGTAGTTCACATTTATACATCTTGTTAAGTGAGTTAGGTTAGAGGTTTCTCCTTTTCGAGATCTTTACAACTTTCCTCTTAGATGGTTTCATCTGCAAGTTTCGCATTTGGTGATCATTCCACACGATTCACGGTTTTGGTGTAGTTCTCACACTGAATCTTGTTAAATGATTGATGAGTTGGATTCTAGGTGCTTATTTTAAAACGTTACAACTTTCCTCTTGCATGGTTTCAACTGCAAGTCTATAATTTAATGATCATTCCAGATAATTCGTGGATTTGGTGTAGTTTTCACTTTTATAGATCTTGCTAACTGAGTTGGGTTCGAGGTTTTTCTTTCTTTGTAAACGTTACCATTTTTTCTTCCGTGGTTTCATGGCAAGCTTGCAATATACTGATTGCTCCAGACAATTCACGAACTTGTTTTTGTCCAGTATTTAGTGATCATTTGAGATAGATTACGGATTTGATATAAAACATGTCCTAAAATATCAGAATGAAATTGAAAATACCATAGTAGCATAAGTTTTCACAACTGATTTAATTTATTTACAAAAAGTATGAAATGATAAAAAGGTTTATTTTTCTTATTTATAAAAAACCATGATTTGTGGACTCAGCCATGCCCCAAAATGTTCGATCCAATTTCAGTTATAGAAAGTGTTAAACATATACACGCATTTTAGAATCCTTTCAGTAGCGGGGTGACGTAGTATTTACATATACAAGTTTCTTTTATTTCCCAATAAAGATTTCTTCTCATTAATTAACCATGACTTGTTTAGCTGTGCTGTTCTATGACTTGTTTAGATGTGCAGCTATTTTTGTAAACTGAACTGGCCCTGATTCTCCAATTATTCCAACGTATTTACGTTTGTAATGTTGGTGGTGGTTAGGATTTTTTGGAACAAGAGTATAAAATCCCAAGGCAAATATTTTTTCCTGTAATGGTGGAGAATCTTATCAGTGAAATGTTGAATGGAAGCAAATCTAATATTCATAATACAATTTTAAAGCATCAGAAGACAAAACTGAACTGAAAACAAACCATAAACTGAACGTCCAAAGAATCAGTGAACGTGAAGAAAGGTTTATCATGATGAATAATTGTTACACACTTAAAACAAAACAAGTTAAATTGAAGCCCAAAGAATGATTTAAAAGTCCTTAATACGTACTATAATTTTAAGAAAATTCAACTTATATGGGTCGAGTATCTAGACGAAACCCATAAGCAAATAAAGTGAATCAAAGAGCTTTCGCTTAGAAGAGAGAATTCTCTAAGGGACCGACATTAATCAGCTTCTACAATTTTGTAACTCATTTACAATTGTAGATTAATCGATATTTAAATCGTTTAAGTGCTGAAAAGAGTGTGAATAATGAGATGAAAGCCCAATACTGAACATGAACTGAAAACTCCCACAATAATGCATGATGATAGCTGTTGGTTTGAGCTGTATTAATACTTTCTTGTAAGAAATTGACAGTTGATTGACTGTAAAATGGTCAAATTTATGTATTAATGTATTTTGTGATTATTTATGTATTTTGTGAAGTTTAAGTTTGCAGACCTGTATTATTAGACCCTATTCCTCTCCAAAGTCATCAAATCAAGTCATCAATATCAGCGATATATCAAGGGGAGTGATGTAGGGAAAACTGAAATGTTGAGGAAAATGGGCATAATTATACATTAAATGAAGAGAGTTTTCTTATATGCTAAACACAAAATCGATGGTAAAGTATTGTAAGGCAATTCCATGTGACTCACGTTACAATCAGACGTTAATTTTCAATATTAAATTTATTGAAAATAAAGAATGGATGAAGATTACTAAACAAAAATTGATACATCAATTCATTGACATATTCCTAAAGCATCTGTCATAATGTAGAACTTTAGTTTAAATTTAGTTTCCTCAATGGGGGGGGGGGGCAACATTTTCAGACTGTGACTCACGTTACAAAAAAAAGACATCAATTTTTAGACTTTCAAAAATGACAGTTCTGTACCTCAGAACCAGACGAACGTAAGTCACATTATGCCAACTTTTCAGGAGAGCATAAAAACTGAAAAGAAGGATCTCGTTGCCTGGCTACAAAGCTAGTATTTGAATTAGCCCTTTGATTAAATTAGTCTGCCAAATTGATTGTTAACAATAAAAATATACATCCTTTATTCATTGTTGATTAATTTTTATGTAATTTTATAGCTTATTAAGACAGGACTGGACTTACGTTATTGTGGTTGTACATCAAAAACCTGTTTTACGACTTACATAAATAGCACTTTAAAAAGGTATTTCAAGTAAAGTACACAAGTAATCATAGTAACAATGTCTTTAATACTATCAAAAACATAAAGAAAGTACAAAAATATTTAATATTATACATAAAAAATATTTAATATTGTAGATTGAGTGTTGTAATGTTGTAAATGGCTTAAAAGCTACAGATTAAGCAAAAACATTACTCTAGAGCGGTTGAGTTATACTCAGGAAAGTTTCCTTCCTTCTCTCCATGTGGAAGGTTTTCAAAGAAGGGTCTATACTCTTCAGGGATCCACTACATTAAATTCATGAGGTCTCTGTACTTCTCTTTACTTATCTTGCTTTTGGTTACTATCGATTTTGGGATCGTCGCTAGCATAACAACTCTTTGTTCCTGTCTGATTTCTTTTAAATTCAAGTTTTAAAGGTATCTAGCGAAACTGATCTTATAGTACAACTTGCTGTCTCCTTTGCGAAGTTGCAGCCACACTGCATTGGATATCAAAAATGGTTTTCATCTGTGTTTTTCTTCCTTGAAACAAATGGAGATTCTTTGCTTTTCAAGTAGAGAAAATCAAGAGTCTTCAACTCGCATCCTTCTCACAACAAAAGGGTTCTTTTTTGAACATGAAGCAATACAATTGGCCCAATCATTTGTGGTAAAAATAGTGTGGTTTTTTAGTTGCTCTCTATCACACTATGCTCGGCATTTACTTCCATGTGGGTGTATCCAGCAAGTAGGAACTTATGGTTGACTTCTTTTAAAGTAGAAACACGAAAAGACGCTAATATGCTGCCTATAGCTGCCTTTACGTTTCTGCAGGAAGTTCTTTATGTTGCTGGGGAGCAGAGACGTCTTTTGGACTCTTCCCTTTTTTCAGAGATGAAGGAATTGCAGCGAATCCATTTGCAGGGTGAAGGGGGTATTTCAATTAACGTCACACTGGAGCAACACAACGAGCTATTGGTGACGGTCCGGGATCAATCCCAAAGGGAAAGATCCGAGGACAACACCACGTAATTTTGAACCACTGCAGGGTGAAGGACCCAACGATCCAGATGGGAATCCAAATTTTGGTGTAGGCCTCGTTCAAGACATTGACAACGATGACGCTGAAGATGAGCAAAATAGTCAGTCAGAATTGTCCCCAAACTCCAAGTGAACTGTCATTTCCAGAGTGGATTAGCCTTGTGTAGGCAAGAGGACTTCCCATCGCTGTCAACTTCATACGAAGAAAAAAATCTTCTAAGAACCTGAGGAGGGCTTTTAATCATCGAGGCTTTGACCCAAACACGGTAAGCGCTCTCGCTTACTCTTCGAGTCTCACACGAATATCGGCAGTCCATATGCACGGATCACGGCGCAAATCATGTCGCAGGCAGTGAGAGTCAACTTTGGCAAAATCAAAAAGAATTCTCTTATCAATATCTTCGCATACGAGGTCGCAAAGATTCTATTCTTTCGAGGTGTCCTCAATTCTGTACCTCAGAACCAGACGAACGTAAGTCACATGATGCCAACTTTCTGGAGAGCAAAGAAACTGAAAAGAAGGATCTCGTTGCCTGGCTACAAAGCTAGTACTTGAATTAGCCTGTTGATTGAATTAGCCAAATTGATTGTTAACAATAAAAATATACATGCTTTATCCATTGTTGGTTAATTTTTATGTAATTTTATAGCTTATTAAGACAGGACTGGATTTACGTTATTGTGGTTCTACATCAAACACCTGTTTATATAGGGCTTACATAGCACTATAAAAAGCTGTTTCAAGTAACTACACAAGCAATCATAGTAACAATGTCTTTAATACTATCAAAAACATAAGAAAAAACAAAAATATTTAATATTGTATAAAAAAATATTTAATATTGTAGATTGAGTGTTGTAATGTTGTAAATGGCTTAAAAGCTACAGATTAAGCAAAAACATTACTCTAGAGCGGTTGAGTTATACTCAGGAAAGTTTCCTTCCTTCTCTCCATGTGGAAGGTTTTCAAAGAAGGGTCTATACTCTTCAGGGATCCACTACATTAAATTCATGAGGTCTCTGTACTTCTCTTTACTTATCTTGCTTTTGGTTACTATCGATTTTGGGATCGTCGCTAGCATAACAACTCTTTGTTCCTGTCTGATTTCTTTTAAATTCAAGTTTTAAAGGTATCTAGCGAAACTGATCTTATAGTACAACTTGCTGTCTCCTTTGCGAAGTTGCAGCCACACTGCATTGGATATCAAAAATGGTTTTCATCTGTGTTTTTCTTCCTTGAAACAAATGGAGATTCTTTGCTTTTCAAGTAGAGAAAATCAAGAGTCTTCAACTCGCATCCTTCTCACAACAAAAGGGTTCTTTTTTGAACATGAAGCAATACAATTGGCCCAATCATTTGTGGTAAAAATAGTGTGGTTTTTTAGTTGCTCTCTATCACACTATGCTCGGCATTTACTTCCATGTGGGTGTATCCAGCAAGTAGGAACTTATGGTTGACTTCTTTTAAAGTAGAAACTTTTTCCAACAGCCATAGGTACATTAAAATCATTATTATTCCTGTTTTGGCCACTGCAATTATCTGTCCCCACTGTTAAGTTTTCAATAGGCCTATCAGGATTTATAAGCTCTTCATTCTCCCATGTGAATAAACATGATGCTTTTTCGTTACCTCCTCGACCGGATGTAACTTCATCCCAGATCATACACCAAGTTTTGTCAACGGTTGTGTTATAAATTGTAATATTTAATGTCCAGAGTTTTCTTGAGTAAAAACTTTGGGAGTTCTTCTAATCTGGCGTTGGAGAACATTTTTGGAGATCAGGCATAACGACTCTCAAACCTTGATTAGCACGGCCTTTCAGTTTATCTTCGCTTTTTAATTCATACCTATATGAAGCTTCTTCCAGGTGGTTTTCTTTTTGTTATTTAAATTCATTGAGTTTTCATCATTTTTTCATTTTTAATTTCGCAGTCTAGTTTGTCGCAAACATCACAACTGTCATTTTCTGCTGAATAGAAAGATAAGTTGAAATCTTCATTGAAAACTTTGGAATAAACCCACTTTTTCTCTGGTTTAATTTTTCTTTTCCGCACTCATCTACATACAGTGTGGAAATGTTCAGGTGATTGCCCAAATATTTACGTTTGGATCTGTCCCTGCTGTAGTGGCTTTCATACACCGGAAATTTTGAAATATGGTTTTTGATCCGTTCTAAGCTATCACTAGATAATTTATTTGCTGGAATATGTTTTCCCCTAAGGTCTAGCGTTACCAAACCAGACTCATTGGCTTTTTTTAAAGCAATGATGAAGGTTGAAAATTCCATGAAGGGGTTTCAGAAATAGAAAGCGTATTCAGGAAAAAAGTTTTGCAAATGACTTCAACTTTATTATTAAAGTTAAAAATAAATGTATAGCTCTCAGTTTTGTTTCTTGTACCGTCTCTTTTCCGTTGTCTAACAACAGGCTTAGTTTTTATACATGACAGTACAAACTATCTTTTTGAGTGGATGGACTTACGTTTGTCTGGCTCAAACAGAGGTTAGGACTTACGCTCTTATAACCCTAGTAAATCATAAAAGGAGAATGTTTTCCAGACTTACGTTGTTATGGCTTGATGCAAAATCAGATTCTACATGCAAAACTGTAATAACCTGAAAATTGTCATTTTTGGACTTACGTTTGTCTGGTTCTGAGGTAGTTTTTCTCTTCTAATAGAAGTTAATTGGAAAAAATAATTCGGATGCTTCGCTAAGAGTAGTAGGTAATGTTAAACCTAAAAAAATTAAATTGTTGCTTTAATTAATAAAATAAATTGACATTTTTATGTGACTCACGTTACATTTGTGAATTCTGAGAACTGAATGCTTAATAATAACGTTTTTAAAATTTTTAATCGGTGCTAAAATTAACTTTCTTATATATATTTGAGAATAATTGCTTATTAATAAAAGAAATTGCAATTTGAAAAATTAAATAATGTCCTATAAACATACTTATGTGCAGTAAAAATGCGAAGTAAATTATCATTTTGATTCAAAATTGTGTTTAGATCTAAATTTTGCTATTTCTTTTTTGTATCAAAAACATTAATCTTCACTATTTTTTAGCAGCTTCTACTACGAATTCGTGCACATTATTTACTAAACATTTCCTTTTTCTCACTTGGTCGAAAGCATGTCATTTAACACTGCCTCAAATTCCGTCTACTGGACCCTTACCATGTGATGTTGCAAAATAGTTCCACATATTTGTACTTTGTACCTTTGTTCCAGTGTGTTAAGAGAAGCTGCTATGTGTGTTTTTAAACTGCCCCCATATGGACTGTCAGACCAAATTTCAACATTTGCACACAAGTTGAAATACTTTGTAATAAAAATGATGTATTCAATAATGACCACTTTGAATGATCCCCATAATCTGATACTATTACTACAGGATGGATGGAACCCAAATAATAAATAACAGCTATAAACAAGTTCACTTGTTTCTGTTTCCAATGCGCACCTTGGATCTCATCCTGAAAGGTACAAGTGTAGTTTTCAGAAAAGTTTACTTGCATCACCCATTGATATGCCTTTGCTTGATGGCGCATAAAGTAAAAACGCCTAAGAAATTGTGGAATGAGACCCGAAATAAGTCGATACAAATCCAAATATGACCCAGAACCTTCATACTTTTGACGATTATTCTCTGCATCCAAAAAATACCATGTAAGGCCAAATTCTTTTGTTCCAGGCAATGTATAAATTTTTTAAAACCTTGTGCATCTTTGCAAATGCTACATTGGCTTAGCCAACAATTTCTAGAAGGACTGCACAATATTTTTTCTGGGAAAGAATGGAAGTAAGCGGTAACACTTTAAATATAGAAGTGTAGTGTATTTACAGCACCTATATGAAATTCTTATGGTATATACACTTCTTTCAAGTGACCACATAAGATGATGAGTTTGTTTTTTATTTTAAGGCCATTTTCCCAAATCGTAACGACGTCTTTACGTCCAGGAGCCATTCGGCTAATATCATCTCGTTCATAAAATGATACAATTTTGTCTATTTTATCTCTACTCAAAGCTGATGACTTCGAATGATTACTAATTGAATCAAAACATGCATTTAAAGTCACATTACAAATGCTGCTAAACAATTTTCTCACCACAACTTCATTACGATGTGGTGTGATAGGTATACCTCGTTTTGCTTGGGTCCAAGCTTTGCCAAAAGTGTTTGCATTTTGGTACAATTGAGGTATGTTTTTCTTTTAATTCTCTTTGTTCCTTAAAACGTGATATTTTTTAACTCCATTTCTAACTTTTTCCTTCCAGAATCAGTATTTCATAGTAAGACGGTGCTTTTGTTTGATTTGTCACAATTTCTTTCTTAATTTAGTTTTTCTCTGAGCTTTCTTCTTTCTTGGACTCTACAGCTACAGTAGGTGCCACTATATAATTTTTATATTATATAAAGAACAAGTTTTAAATAAATCTATCACAAAATCGGTTGCACTTCAAATTTTAATAGAAATATTAAAGCTAATTATTTTTGTACAACATTTAACTTAATGTGTGACTCACGTTACAAAATTAAATGTATTCTGTCAGTTAAGAAAAAGCATGAATTAAAATAAAATTTGTCATTTACTTTTACTCTTCATACTAAATAAGAGGGAAAGTGAAAATTTTAATTTTTAACATAGAGTATTTTAAAAGAATTAAAAAACTAAGTTAACTAAAATTAGACACATAATTTCCTATACTGAAATCGCTCTTTCTGTTATGCAGGAAAATTAAACAACAATAGACAATAATATTAGAAAAATTTGTCTGCAAAGACAGCCCAAGTTCACTGTAAAAAAATCTTCACATCTATAGTTTTAGAACAGCCGACCATGTACTGATATAATAAATGCGTAAGGTGTTGCCAAATTCAATTTTAAAAACTTTAAACTATCTAGAAAAGAACTAAAGAAAACACGAGTTAATTTTCTATTTTTGTCCACTTGCATGTCCCTTGTTTCGTGGAATTGCCCTGTAAAATAATACTCTAACCTCACGATATCAGCAAATCGCGAGGGACAGGAATATGCGCAATAATTTATAGGAGAGTGGCTTAACTAGGGCTAAGAACTAACTTTGGTTGTAAAGAGTCACAAATTGTTTCTTAAAGTACGAGTTTATTTTATTTAATATTTTATAAAGCTAAACTTAAAATAGGTAGTGGTAAAACGTAAAAAATAGAAGTAAAAATAAGGTAAACTTTCTTTATCACTAGCATTTTTAAAATCCCAATTCTAAAGAAACAGTGAGTTTTCCACTGCTGTTCGCTAACCCAAAATTCATTGGAGCACAATTTGAAGAGTGACAGCGCCAGCCGAATGTGCGATATATCACACCAAAGAACCGACTGTATCCTGTTTGTCCGTTGGCCCCAATCGCTCAAAGCGAACAATGACCTTAACCATTGTTCGCTTTCGGGTCAACGGACATTAAAATTTACAAGACACTTTAAAAGGAGTTTTAGTGATACAACTCGTATTTACAAACATATCAAGCATTCAAAGTCAAGACGTCTCGTCTATCTCCATCTTATAGCTTTCTCACTATCGTCTATATATAAAGTATTTCCATAATTATATTTTACGTGTTTCACACCACTCTAAAAATCAAGTCCTCTGCAACACTGTTTGAATTGTCGTTTCAGGCGCCAATCTCCCTCCTTACAAAGTGTACCCAGTGCACGAAGGTGTCCTGACCGAGAAGAGGAAACAGCGTCGGATACGGACTACGTTTACCAGTGCACAACTCAAAGAATTGGAGAAGGCCTTCCAGGACACACATTATCCCGACATTTACACGAGAGAAGAGATCGCCTTGAGAACGGATCTCACGGAAGCCAGGGTGCAGGTGAGTACATCCTCTCAGCACTTTCCTTATGGCCATCATTACCCATCCCACATTCGACTACGTTTGACTCACAGGCATCTTTTATCAGAAGAGAGTGCACCTGTGTGGAGTTACTTTTACTACTCGTCATGTTTTAATTGTTTTTAATTGTTAATATCTTTTTAACTAACCGATTTTAAACTTACAGGATTTGATTCGAGAAAATCACCACTCAAATCGTTTTAAATTTTTACCCGCTATACATTTTTTTAACTTCATCTAGTGGTTTTATCCATTTAAATTTATCGTTTCATTGCAAATTTGAATTCACTACTTATATTGCAAACATGATGACCTTGTTTTATCGTTATTTATTCATAAGATTAGAAATTTCAATATTTATTTTTTATTAACATGTCCGCATTTTTTTCATGTTTTTGAACATTTTATCGCCGTTTGGGTTATTAATTTTTAAATATTTCATCTTTTATTGGGCTACATTCTGTATTGAACTATGTATTGAACTACATAACCAGTTGGATTGGATATTGCCTATCTTGTGTTTGGCTTGTCCACTTGCGCCATAAAACCCAAATCAACCAACCAACCATCACTCATATTTCATAAGATTCGCATGTGAGTTTGCGTTAAGACTTTCTGAAATCTTGGTCAAATTTGACTGACACCTGTCCAAAACAAAGTGGTTTGCATCGGTAGGTAGTTAATTAACATTGCACTGGAACAACACAACGAGCTATTGGCGACGATCAATCCCTAAGGAAAAGATCCAAGGACAATTTTGAACCACAGTCAGATGACGAGAACACCTGAACACTGGAGCAACACAACGTCGCACTGGAGCAACACAACTGGATAATTGGCGAAGGTCCAGGATCAATCCCTAAGGAAAATATCCGAGGACAATGCCTCGTCATTTTGAACCACGGTCAGACGACGAGGTCTACACCTGAGCTGGCAACCCACTCTCCAAACTTCCACACCACGCCAACGTGAGAAAATTTGAGGCCACGTCAGATTTAAAATGCGCCAGACACCGTGTACACGACTGTCTTTGGCTGGACCGAGTTTCGAACTAGCAACCTTTCGGTCGCTAATACAGTGCTTTTCCGAGCGGTATGTGTCGGTTTGACGTGAATGGCATCAGCGCATAGTATTTATCTGGGTGTAGTAAATGAAAAGAAAGACCAATTAGGTAGTCAATTGAGTGTTTATCAAAAGCTAACGAGTTGCCCTTCCGCGTTGACTACGTTGCATGTATTTATGCTTGACTTATCGGCAAGTTTGTAAATTTTTTAAAATTATTCAATTTTGATCCAAAATTTCACACCAACACTGTTTTCGATTTCACTTTTAATGTCCTAAATCGGCAGATCTCGACTTTAGCTTTCGCTTGAAACCCATTTCGACGTTGTAGCGCTTTGTAGTCTCACGTTATACCGATTTGAAGTTTGTGCGGCTTGAGGGAAGTCCCCAAAGCGCACATGACGAGACCCGAATCGACGAGATATCTCGTCGGAACACGAGGAGTTACGAGTGACGCCCTCAGCTGCTCGGTCACTATTGAGGCTCGCACTCAATTATTGATTGTGCTTAAAACAACAAAACGCCTTGTTCTGTGAATGAGGTTATGAGGCAAGTAAGAAAAGGGTACCTCCAGGCTTTAGGCTCTGCAGATGTTTGACCATTGGATCTGTCTTTGTTTTCAAATTAGTGACACGACTGCACGTCATAAGAATTGGCTTTTACACTGCATAGTACTGGAAAGTACTGTGACAGGGATAGAACTGTGCTTAAATTATAAAATATTTTCCCCAAGGAGCTACAGAAGTTGTAACAAAAACATTTTTGAAGGTATCTGTATACCTTCAAAACGCCATTTTCACTAAAATTTCGCATTTTTCAAATTTAACGTATTACTATACAACTCTTTAGCTATTCAAATCACTTCGGATTTTACTTCTATGACCATCAGGACTGGAGATATGAAATTAAAAAAAGTATTGACAGCTATATTTGACATGGGGTTTATATTGTTTTTAGCTTTATCTCGCAATCCAATTTTCGCTAAGCGCTACTCTCCGCAAAACACGATATCTCAGAATGCATCAATTAAATTGTTTTGAAACTTTTTATGCATGTTCTAAAGAATATAAATCAGAGTTTGAACTATTATTATTAAGAAATATGCATTTAAAAGAATTGAGCGGGATGTAAATCTGAGTATGTTTTTGCATTTTGCTCTTTTTTCATGTTTTTTCAGGAATAACTGACGTTAAAGTCCACAATTAATTTAAATATAGCAATGTAGTAATGATTGTAGTTCAATAGCTGAATCAATGTTTTTTGAAAATAATTCACTTTTCAAAATGATAAAACGTTAATTATTTTTTTAAATATGAAGTTCGGCGTAAATGGTATTTTGACTGTTTTTTGACACTTTGCTCCTTTTTTATAAAAATTAAATTGTAAACACAATATTTTCTGTCATAAAATGCTTTTTCTAGTAGAAATCAATAACGAATCTAAAAATCTAAGTTCCGTGATAATTTCAAGAAATTGCCTCGGAAGGTATAGATATCTTAAATGCTACCCTTTTAGACATTGGGGCTTAGAAAATCAGTTCGTTTCTTAACGACATCAGTTATTATTCTACTCTTGTCTGCACACTTATTAGCTTCCAGTTCCTAGTTTATTTGGTAATGAGATAGTTGATTTGCTGGCAAAGGAGCATCAGCCCAGCAGATAGTGATCACAAATTTACTCCTACAAATAAAACATGGTCTGTTCCTCCTCGAAATTCTTGGTGTATCCGTGAACTATCGTTGCATTTCAAGAATTCAAGACTGCTCTGGCAAAACCTAGAACAAGATTTATGAATTTTGTGAGGGGGAACTTTGCAACTTGTCCATGCTTCTCAGCCTCCCCTTATTTTCGATTGTACCGGAGTCTGTGTGGAGGAGTACAGGAGTTGGTCGCTGTGCCACTTTTCAATTTGGTCCAGGCTGTACCTTGTCGAATGGGATTAGTAACAACACATCAATACTCGTTTAGAAAATTAGTAGATGAAGTCTTAAAACCGTTTAGTGTTTTAATTATATTTTTACAATAATTGATTTATATTTAAATTTTGACAAAAAAAATTGAATTGTTTTATTAGTATTCCACGAAATGATACTTCCCTCACATAGAACTTACAGATTTATGGAAATAAATTATATTTTCTTATTTGTAAGCATTCCGGGTTTTATTTTTTAACTTGTTTTTGTACACTAATGGGCTGAGTAGGGTTATGCAAGATAAAGAGGGAAAAAATTAGCAACAATTTTACAGTTGAAGCTTTTGTTTGGTTTTCTTACATTGCACATCCTGGTAATCCAAATGCATCATTTTTAGTTATCAGAAGACGAAATATTGTCTAAGTATTTTGAAAGTAGCATTTGCAAAATTAATTTTACCCCACTCAGGGAAAAATGAGTACAGAATGGGCAGATCATAGTTTAACAATGAAAACTGAAACGAGACTTTTCAATTATTAAATGTTGCAATAACATGGAAAAGTGACGAGTGATTCTAAATTGATTCAAACTAAATTGATCAAATTTTTTTGATTGGTTAACTATATTTAAATAAAAATTGAGCTATAGAAGTATTTTAGAAAAATCAAGTATTTTCTATCTACCTGTGGATGATTCATTCGGGGGGGGGGGGTTCTTTCTTCTAGTCCATTTTAAAAATTTGGCTCAATTCAGACTTTATCATAACCTCTTTGTTGAATTTTCAACAATTTTTTCTTGGATGCGCTTAGCTTTCATGAGTTTTTAATGCAAATTGTGATATTCATGGCAGATTAGTTTGAAGTTTCAAAATCCTTGCAAGTAGATTCAGAGGCGAAATGCCAAAATATCCCGCTTGCTGTTGTCCAGCTTCTCTCATCTGATGTTACACGTACAGATCAGAATAGAAAGATTGAAAGATCCCGAGTACCATGGTACTGAGACCGCGGAAATGGGGAACATTTTCGACTCTAATGTGGTCTTTTTTAAGTTTAATCTTCATTGTTTAATAAAGCTGAGTAATAAGTATACAAACGTACGGTTTTAGATAGGTATTTTAATTAACGTCACACTGGAGCAACACAACGGGCTATTGGCGACGGTCCGGGATCAAACCCAAAGCAAACGTACGGTTGGTTGGTTTGGGGGTTTTATGGCGCAAGAGTCATATTTGGCCATGCTGCACCAGACACAAGACACAATATCAAGTCACACACAATGAAAGTTTTACTGACACAGAAGAGAGAAATACACCCAGGGAGGTATGCACCTGACAGGAACCTCCTACAACTCGAAGGTTGCTAGCGCAGTGGGCATATCCATTGAGCCACGACGGCCCCACAAACGTTCGAAGATATACATTTGATCAAGTGAAGCAATGAGTGCTTGGGATGCATATTGGTGGTTCAGTATAGTCCTGTCATCTCGATTTAGTACCGGGACCGTTATCTAATGTAGGATCCGGTTGGCTGGATTGGGTTGTATGGTGCCATATTTGGCCATCATACATAAGGCAGACAATTTCAAGTAAGGGACATGCAGACACAAGGAAAGTTGAACGAACTCAGAAGAGAGAAATACACTCAGGGAGGAATAGAACCCCACAGGAATCGAACCTGATCCGCCTACAACTCGCAGGTTGCTAGCGCAGAGGCATACCCACTGAGCCACGACGGTCCCAACTTAGGGTCCGGAAAGCAGATGTTGCTAAAACGAGATTAGAAAAGAAGGGAGAAAATTAAAATATTTTATCACAATGCGATGTTAGAATTTCCAGAGACATAAGTTGTTCCGCAAAATGTTTCCAAAAAGGTAAAAATGAAACATTGAAGTGAATTATTTCTTAATTTTAAACAGAGAGAAAAGAGAGACCTGTGATTGCCTTTGTTATTTCTGAACGATTTTGCTTAAAATTGACCACATACCGTGGTTATCTTTCGGTTGTCCCTTGTTTCAAGACATCACTGGCCTTGATTTGCCACGAAGCAGTAGACTATCTTGTTACAAGTGCTTCCATCCGCTTACACCATTGCGTACAACATTTGTGTATTTTTCAATAGGGGATTTAAAAAAATACCGTTTCATTATTAATACATTAAATGTTGTAATAATTGTTACGTCGGAATTTGCATTTGAAATATACTTACATTTATTTTTTCATTTTTACCGTCAAATCTCTAAAAGGCGTTTTAAAATTATCTTTTCTGATTTCAGAAGTGTGCGTTTTTGATGGAAGCTATGGCTTTCTTGTTCTTTGATTAAAAGCATTTCGAATTTCGTCTTTATTGGGGTCACTGTTCCTCATTACTTCTAGGATTATGCTCATTATGGCAACATAAAACCGTTGACGTACGATCATGAGCTTTTATTAGTGTGGGCTTTTCATATGAGGTAATTCTAAAGAGTTCAAATTCAATTTTTTTAAAAAAATCAATTAACTACTTTTAGCAATTGTAGTGCACATAAAAGTAGGAGGAACTCCATTGTGATATGCCATTAACCCTCTAAGCGTCACGGGATTTCCGAGTAGTATTAGTATTGCATCTACCCCACAAAACATATAATGCTGTTCATCGTCATTGTCTATCAGGGTACCATTCTCAAATACTTCCAACGTATTTACATCAGGGGTTACAATCTGTTGGTTGAAAGAATAACAAGAAAGATGAAATTGGTCAAGGTCAAAATTGGTTAAAAGTCATGCAGTGAAGACTTCTTAGTTGGGGGTGCAGCCACTCCACCCCGACTCAGTGCCATTATGGATTATGGGGACTGGCCCCAGAAATACGGCAGTAGATAGTCTCGACGAACGGAAGCAGAGACCTGTGAGGACCTTAGATCAAAAGATCTTTTTAGTGGCGCTGACGTAGATCGTAATACGACGTACTCAATATCAATGCATCATAAGACTCTGGGAGAACGGCAGGAGCTCCCTCCCCAGGCCCTCTTCAGAATTTGATACGGTACCTCGTGCGAACAGAACGACCCAGGTAAAAGGGTGGACTGTTGCAAATATGCACCTAACAGTTAACGTTAACCTAACATGCAAATATGCGTGCTGGCTATAAAAGATAAGATTTAACGAGACTACTGGTTTGGCGTCTCGTTGAATGAATTGCCACAAAGAACCAGCCTCATGGACGCTGCCTTTACTGGAAGGACTTTTATAAACCGACCTGCATTCGCATTACGTGGAAAACCAGCAAAACCTCCATGGTCTGGTGAGCCAGGGGTATGCTCCGGTGCAACTATCACCGAACGCGCTAAAACGAAGTTTGGAAGACCGCCGACGACAGCTCCCACTTTAATGTCCTATCTCACGGCCCGATGCCATACTAACTACACCTGTACTGAGTCGTGTCCGGTGCAGGAGGTGGCAAGTCTCACTAATGCTACCAGAAGGCCCACTCTTGACTGTTCCAGGGCCGTCCATATGGTTGAGATACGCCTGGCTGACCAGGCCAAGCACAGAGCCCCTTACAAGTCGATAGGAGGAGATGCCATCAACGATCCCCACATAACCGACGCAGCGATGGTCCCAACAAAACAGCCCCCACTGAGGGGCCAGAAAACCGCCGGAGCAGGCAGCACTCACCCCGGTTGATGAGGCCTGAGTTCTAAGTGCGGACCCACTCCGGCATGACATGCAGTGAAGACTGCAGGTATGCGCGTGGAAATGCCTAAGAGGGTTAACAAGGGAATGTTTCGTTATGCGTACCTTGTTGCAAAACAATTATATGCTCTACTTTTAGGTAATGATTTTCTGAAACAATTCAAATTTCGTGTAAGTCAAGGTAAATGCACAGCTTCTGCTTGATAGCTGAATCGACGTCGCACTGGAGCAACGCAATGGGGTTTTGTCGGCGGTCCGTGATCAATACCGAAAGCACAAGTTCTGAAAAGCTGTCAATAAGCCCTTCACTTTATATAGCTCAGTCATTTCGCCGCTGGATTTTTGCATAATTCCTATTTCTAGTGTGTCCTTCTGAAAGGAAATCTCGGTTAGGCCAAACAAAAATCTTGTAGCTATATTAAAAATGAAAGAAACAATTTTGACTGGGAGAAAATAAACTCTATAGAAGTTTCAAATGTTTTGTTAATGTGGGTATGTTTTATCATTTAAAGTGTATTACAAAATGAAATCATACGAAGGTTAAACAAAAATACCGTAGTAGCGCAATTGTCAAGGAAAAATTGATAGTTATGGATAACTGATTGAACTTATTAAAAAATATATACTAAAGACGTTTCTTTTTCTTAGTGAAAAATAACACTAACACCCTGATTTCTGGATTCAGAAATGCCCACAAATGAGAAATCCATTTTCAGTAACAGAAAATGTTAATGACCAGTATTTTAGTATGGAATAAAGTTACCTTGGCTATTGATGATTTTAATCACGCGTGTTGGGCATTGTGTCATCAAGTTTCTAGCATTGTCGCATGAATTTTTCTCTTCCCGTGAAGATACAAGGTTGTTCAAGCCCTTACTATGCTGTTCATCGTCATTGTCTATCAGGGTACCATTCTCAAAATATTCCCAACGTATTTACATCAGGCCCAGTCCATAATAGGAACTCGGTAAGCTAAAACCTATTTCAGAGTAATGAAAAAAATAGCATCACGCGGGAGAGCATTTTCCTGTGGAAATTATTACTTTAAAATGTTCAAAACGTCAATGTAAGGAGATAAGATGTAAAGTTGTAGCTTCTGGTTACAAACAGTTATAACGTTGATTTGAAAGTGCCAACGTTGCTTTCCCGAAGTTATTCAAAGCTCCCTTTGATACCATTTCCTTGCACTCTTAGAGAAGATCGCATCCTTTATTCGAAAATCCTGCCAATCATATTTCCGACAGTCTGGTTCATAAAAATCAACTTTTTCTCATCATTCCATACAATTTTTTGCAACTTCACCTTTACCCCTTATTCCTTTTGGTTCAACTCCATTTTCTAGCAACGTAAGGGTTACATTACTGAAGAGTTCAGTGAACAATGGATTTGGATACACTTATATCTGGTGCTCTCCCCATCAACACAAATATTTCAAACCAAATCGGTAATACGTCGGAAAACGAGTCGTTTTGGATGTCGGCTCAATGCCATCCATCTGTATTCTTTCGTCTCTACGTATCTTAAGAAGAGAAATCTACTACACAGGTGTGGCTTGGGGTAGTAGGGCAGTCTTCGAACGGCTGTGTTGAGCGTTGGCTGTGTAGCGAGTTCACAGGTTCAATAGAAAGGCAGAGATAATTTCAGGTAGGTTAATTAACGTCGCACTGGAGCAACACAACGGGTGATTGGCGACGGTCAGTGATCAATCCCCAAGAGAAAGGACAACGCCTCATTTAGAACCACGGTCAGATGACGAGAACAACACCTTATTGTCTGTATGTGAAAAGGCTATTAGATAGGAAACCTGAAGCCACAAGTTTTAATATGGGGATGGCTTTAAAAAAGATGAAGCTCTTCTACTTTAATATAGAAACTGTAAATGAAGGAATATAAGTTTCAACCTACAAGAATTTATAATGTCGATGAGAGAAACCGGGATAACTACAGTGTTCCTAAAAGCCCGTAACAAGTTGGAGTCGTGACAAGCTGGGGCAAAAATGGAAGTGCGTCAGGTCACTATTGTCTACCAATGTTTATCTTTCCCTACAGCGAATCTTGCTTTCGTTGGAGTGACCTTTCGGAGCCATGTACAATTTTACCAAGAACGGATGGTTATCCAGGGAACTGTTCCCAATCTGGCTCGAACATCACACAAGTCTTTCACTGCATCTGTTCATTCATACATCCTTTGCAGAGAATGAGGCAACCATGTAAGATCCATTTCTCCTCATACCCTACACCAGACTCTCGAGTTGACCTCTTTTAGGTCAATAAAGAGCATCCTAAGTCGATCCCGAGGAGAAAGGTCCAAGAACAATGCCTGGTCATTTTGAACCACGGTCAGATGACGAGATCAACACCTGAGCTGGCACCCCACTCTCCAAACTTTCACACCATGCCAACGTGAGATCATTTGAGGCCACGACAGAGTTAACGTACACGTGTACATGACGGTCTTTAGCTGGACCAAGTTTCGAACTCGCAACCCTTCGATTGTTAATCCGTTTCTCTTCCAACTGGGCTACCGCGGCCCTTACAGCAGAGTAGCCACATAAGATAAAGCTGAAAAGGGACTTGAAGCTTGTGGCATTTTGTCACTTAGCTGTAGACAAACCTGCGTGTGATAAATAAAAGAGTTTCTGTCGTTATTGAGACTCCTCCTAATGCACTTCCACCTGTTTGTGGAACTTCAGGCAAGACTAACTCCGATTCAAGACCTAGCACTTCTACTGTCCTTAGAAGAGATCGTTCCCCTTTTAAAAGCTTCAAGAGGAGTAAACCCCGAGAAACAACGGAGAGGTCGCCTTAACGAAAATCATAAATTCTGACAGCGATGTAAAAGAAACTTGAATATGAAGAGCACTGATTTTTGAGAGGCAGAAGTTTCAGCTTATGATAGGTTCGCGAAGCCTGAACCAACACAGAAAAATTACCACCTAAACAAGAAAGAGTAAGAAAAAACTCCACTCAGGAAGATGTCTGATAGCCAGTCTAAATAGAAAGATTGCTCAAAGTTCACCCTCTCCCAAAAAAGAAAGAAAAACATCAAGAAAAGGATCTGTCCAGTGCATCATTAGAGAGCTTAGATGGTGCATTCATCTGTAGCGATCAGTTGTTGATGGTGCTTATTTGAATGAAAGAATTGGAGACATTCGTTGCATATGTGGAGAGAAACAATGAACTTCAATTCGGATGTGTCGCATGTTCAAAATGAGCTCACAAAGAGTGCAGCGGTGTGGATAGGACAGAAAACTGTACTGGTAATTGCAGCAAAATGTAATGCATTGTAGTGTCATTGTGTAGTAATTTTTTCAATTGCGAACGAAACTTTTAATCATGAGCGGTAATATCCGTCACACTGAGTGCAATTTCCCAACAACTTCGTTGCTCCCATTTTTTACATTTTTAATTTTTAATGATTTAAATAATGTTCATTACATTGCATCGTATTGTATAGATTTCTAAGTATACTTTACAATAATCAAAATCGTTACATTTTGGTATCGACTTCCTTGCATTCCGCTACTTTTGGACACTCCTTTTCGTAGCATTTGCAAAGTGAGAACATTGTTAAAGAACCGAAGTATGTGTCCGCGTGGCTACCGATCACTCACAATTACGGATTGGAGCATTCATTGAATGGGACTGATTGTAATGTGAGTGGGAGGAGGAGCGGGGCTTCCCCCAGAAGGGGAATCCAGAGTGAATCGACAAATGAGACCCGGGAGTGGTTTCACAGGCATTTAAACACACACACACATCCGCCCGCGACAACCCCCCCCCCCGCGCACTCGGCTGAGCATGAAAAGGGGTCGCTCCAGGGGCTGGGGGCCGCCAGGGAATTGTAACATGCAATGTATCATGTAATCTAACCAAATTGGGTCGTGTGGACACCAGGGTTTGCATATTACCGACAGTCTCATTCAGGTAAATTACCGACGGATATTCCGGTTTTCCATCTCTTATTCCCTAGCGGGTGTCATTGACTGGCTTGATTATAAGACATAAATCGAGCTTCAAACTACAACAATCAATGTAAAAAGCAGCAGTAGCCCAGTTGGTAAAGTCGTGGATTAGCGGCAGGAGGGTTGCGAGTTCGAAACACGATCCGACCAAAGACCGTCATGTACGTTGGAGCTGGTGCACGCTCAATCTCTCGTGGCCTCAAATCTCACGTTGGCGTGGTGTGGATGTTTGGAGAGTGGGTTCAAGTGTTGACCTCGATGTCACGATATTCCACTAAGAGGAGTCTAACTGAGATTGCACGTAAAAAACGCGGACAACAACAAAAATAGTTTCATTGATGCATAGAAAGCAATGTGGAAGCCGAGAAGAATCTAAAACTCAACGCTAGGATTAGAGCAGAAGTTTAGCATGCAGCAAAATGGAAGCTCGGTAGTTGGGCTCTCTGCTATGAAATCATGTGGAAATATGGTAATCGAAATTCAGGACAGTGATCCCAAATCAGGAATTTCAGATTATTTTTTCGATTTCTAACAGAATGATCTTTTGTTTACAATGAGGTAGGTAGGTATGTCAGGTGTTGACCTCGTCTTCTGACCGTGGTTCCAAGTAACAATGTGTCATCCTCGGATCTTTTCCAATAGCCCGGCATATTGCTCCAGTTTTCCGTAAATTCAAACTACTTACATAATTTTAAAATAGAATTACTCAAAAGCGTGATACGATGGTAGTTAAAAAGTAAGAAATGTAATTATGTGGTGAACTTTACGAGGGACTAGACACGTGCTACATGAGAGAGTTTTCTGCAAGCAAACGATGTCTGTGTGTAGAACGCGTGTGTCCAATACGAAGGCGAGTCAACTTGTCAGTCCTTTGCATTGGTTGATATTGTCTGATGCACATGGCTAAATATGCCCTTGCGCCATAAAACCCAACCAACCCCCTTTCGCATTGGAGCAACGTTCACACTGAAGATGGTTGTATTCCGCCCGACAATTCGCTAGTGCCCGTGTTCGGGACGAAAAGAGTCGCAACAAAATATACTTCCATAGAGTCCATAAATGAATGTTAATGGAACAATTCGATGCAGGAAAAGTTCCGTCTGTAGAAATGGTACTTATTTCATTCTCATTTGTGTAGGGAAGTTTATTCTATTTAGAAGCACGCTTCCTTATCAATGCCCTCATACAATTACCAAGTGAATAGGCACTGCAAAACTTACGGAACACTAAGGTTTCCAGCTGCTACTGATGTGACCTGGTAGGTAGTTAATTAACGTCGCACTGGAGCAACATACCGGGCTATTGGCGACGGTCCAAGGACAACACCTCGTCATTTTGAACCACGGCCAGATGACGAGAACAGCATCTGAGCTGGCACCCCACTCTCCAAATTTCCACACCACGCCAGCGTGAGGACATTTGAGGCCACGACAGATTTAACGGGCACCAGCCCCCGTGAACACGACGGTCTTTGGTTGGACCTAGTTTCGAAATCTCAGCTCTCCGATTGCTGATCTGTTACTCTTTCAACTGGGCTACTGTGATGTGACCTGGATATGGGAAATGGATACAAAAGGTACGTCGAGACTCACCGAACCGATGAGTGAAAACAAAATGGAGTAAAAGAAGTCCTTGAACTGAAGTGGTGACACAGCACTGGGGCCATGAGACAGTAGGATAAATGGGAAAACTAACTTAAACCTACTGGTGTTTGTCTCTCGACGAGATATCTCATCATGACCAAATGTGACCAGATCTTGATGGACGAGATATCTCGTCATTAGAAAAAAATTGTCCTGGTTTTCATCCCTTTATCAACAAAAATCGGAAATATCTACCGTGCCCCCCTTTTATTTTATCCCCTAAGAAATGAGATATGTCGAGGGGTTATTATATATATATATATTTTGAATTTCAGGTTTTTAAATTAATATATTGGGATTCTATTATCTCTAAAAATAATTATTATAATACAATTGCTGGTCACAATTGCTGGTGTCGGAATTGCGGTTCCGATTTCTCATCTGTTGATTTTTCGGCGTTGTGAATGGCATTTGTTGGCGGTCCTCATGTGGTTTGCGGCGGGTTGTTGTCGAGCTTATGTCAATCTATGTGGGTAAGTTTGTTTTCTCCTTTTTAATTTTGTATTATAGTTATCTTTGGTTTGTGTTCTTGGTTGTCCCTGGTTTTGTTTTTCTAATTTTTGTTTTTCTAATTTATTTTCTTATGGTGTTTGGAGGGGTGTGTGAGCTACTTTTGGTGTATTGCCGCTCACACGCAGAAAACACCGTATTGTGTTGACTGAGTGAGGCTCCTCCCTGATGACGCCCTGATCCACCAACACTTCATCATTTTTTTCAAAATATTCTTAAATTTCTTGATTTTAAAATTTTTGGATTTCTCTTTGTTTTGGTTTGTAATTTTGAATTATTTTACTATCCATGTTGTGTCTGCAGCTTTAGCGCGCATACATGGACAGTTCTGCCTTCTGCTTTCTGGATTCTGCTTGACTATTTTTTACCCCCAACTTTTTTGGCTTTTTGGCTTTTTACTTGTCTACTTTTTGATCTTTTGGCATTTTGCTGGTCTGCATTTCTATTATTTTACGTTTTAATGTTTTGTATATTTTGTAATTTGATTCCCAAATTTATGTATTTTTCGCTATTCAAGAGGTCTTAGACTTTCAAGAATTAGGCACTCATTCCGAAAACTCTTCTGGTCCTCTTGAATATTTCGCTTTTAATTTGTTTCATTACGGAATTCTCAATCTTATCTCTATTTGATCGGAGACCTTCAATTCAATAACAAATGAAATTGCTTTATTTTTCGTCATCTGAGAATCAGCTGAGTTTGAATTCTAAAGTAGGGGTGCTTAATAGTGAACTTGATCTCAGACCATTGGTCACATTAGGTTAACCCTCCAAGTGGGTTGCCTTGTGTTGTGGTGGTTGCCTCGACGAGATATATTATCAAAATTGATTAGGTCTTGATGGACGAGCGGACTTGGATTAAAAAAAGAGATGAGGTTTAAGACCACCTCCACTAATACAGGCTTTTCGCAGTGTTTGCTTACAGACGGTTGCAGTACCCATTCCTATGCTATAGCCTTCGGATGAAATAGACGGAGAACGTGGCCCAAGTCGCTGTCGCACAAGTGTTGGTCACGGGGATAGTGAATCGGTAGAAATAAAATGAAGCTGCCCGTTTACTTCAGGGGCCATCGTGGCTCAGTGAGTATGCCCACTGAACTAGAATCCTGCAAGCTGTAGGCGGGCAGAATCAATTCCTATCAGGTTGGATTCCTTCCTTGGTGTATTTCTCTCTTCTGTGTTAGTAAAACTTTCATTGTGAATGTATGCCCATTAATTGATGTTGTCTGTCTTGTGTCTGGCGCAGCATGGCCAAATATGGCCCTTAAGCCATAAAATCCAGCCCAACCAACCGTCCATTTCATTGGAAGGTCGATGTGTTAGAGCCTCTGATGTCACGATTCCAAAATTTGAATATGCACCTTCTTTCTAGTGAACATCCTCGGTTATGCAAATCGCCACAGGCTGTTTCGCATAATTTTGAGGTCGTAACCACTAAAAATAATGGTGTTTCTCAAGTTTTGTACGCCAGTGTACATTGTGCGCAACTTTTATTCATAGGCTGCCTAACTAATAAAGTGGTCATAGCTTTTTTCTGCCATCCATTAGGTCTAGGGTTCGAATCTCGGTTTGTAAGCGCATGGATGTTGATGATTATCCCGGTTAGGAGTAACTGCGGCTTTCCCACTGGGTGCTCCTTCACAAATAGTTCACTCCTTGTAGTGTGTTTGGCTCAGTGATTGAGCATTAGAAAGAAAAACGTTTAGTTCATAGAGATAAGTAGAACGTCTCTTGAATATATCTTTAAAATTGTTTGTCTTTGTAGTATTCACACACATTTAAATGTGTCGTAAAATTATTCTAACACACACACCTAGCAACACAATAAATCTGCTCTTTTTTCAAACTTCTTTTTCCAATAGCTTCGGTATTATGGAAGAGAAAACCCCGACTTATCTTAAAAACAGTTCGATAGTAGATCAAATTTTCTGTTATCATGGGGAATCTTCGATATAGAAATAGATAGGATTAATACCATAGATAACATAGAATTCTCATAATGTACTGTATATACGGAGTATATTTGTATATATCTCAAATGTCCCTGTTTTCGTAAAATGCGACCACTATTTTTTAAGAATTGAGATGATCCAATCCCTCTTTTTTCCCGTTTCACGACATTTTTTACTGGATGTTGTCTCTAATGTTTGGCTCAGCTTGGCCAAATATGACCCTTGAGCCATAAAACGTCAAAACAACCAACCAACCCAAATTTAAAAATATTACAATGGCCAATATAGCTAATTTTTATCTTATCAATTTACATGTCGCTTATATCTTTGTTGTCCATTCCAATTAAAAAGGAACAAATGAAATACAAGGAAAAACAATCTGTAACTATCGCTTTATAGCAACTGAAGGGGGTGTCTATTGATAGAAGTTTGGTTTGACATTCTACAGTCATTTTTTGCTACACGAGAGCTGATAAGACCAGGACCTACAACTTAACCCTTGAGAGTCACGATTTTGTCGACTTGTGTAGTATAGCTTTTACCTCACAGCACACATAATGACCAAATAACACATCTTTGGTTGAAAGAATACTTGGAAAGGATTCTATGGGTCGAGAAGGTCAAAACTGGGTAGAAGACATCCAGGGGCAGACTGCAAATTGCAATACGGATATATGCATGTGGACCGAGTGTCATTCAATTAGGCATGCAAGTCATAAGTTGATACCTGGAATCTCTACTAGTATTATAAAAGGAAGTGTTTGTGTGTCTGTGTGCGGTGTATACACATACAATAACACTTACAGCCATGAAATTTGGCACACATTTAGTCCTAAAGGTGACTGAATGTACCTCGAAGCTCGAATTTTAAAATTTAATCTAAAAATTTTTTTAATTAATATTTTGTGCTGCACGCGTAGCCCCTCCTCCACTATGACGTATCTGCGCAGACCGATCCGACAAAGAAACTTATCGCGCATGCTAACTTCAATTAATGTTTTGAAACTGTAGACTATTCAATGTATTCAAAGAGCTCTTGATTAAAACCCAGAAAATCACGCAAAAAGTGATCGAAGTCTCACCAAATTTGGACTTCAAATACAAAACGACATAAAGAACACCCACAAAAATTTTCAAGACCCGGAGCCCACAAGGAGGTCGGAAAAGATGCATCAAAAGAAACGCCAAAAGCCAGAAAATCTGGCCGGAGATCTCCATGATAAAATCTTTGAAGAAAAGAGGTGGACGATCAAGTGTGAGTACAAACTATTTAAAATAATGTTCTTGAAGAAAAAAAAATTTTACTTCAAAACAATAGTGGATTTATAAAATTGTGATAAATATCTTTGAAGAAATTAGCATTTATATATTTAATTAAAGCTTTGAAATCAATTTAAAATCATAACAATAGAATAACAGAGGTTTTGTACTCCAAATTTAAAGCTTTTATCATTAAGTGGACCAACTTTCCTGAAGAACCAAAAATAATTAAAATTAATTGAAAATTCTCAAGTGGACAAACTTTCTCAAAAAGTCAAAATTGAAAGTATAATGTTTGTGTTAATAAATAACATGAAATGAAGTAGCGGTGTTTATTATTGTTTAATCAATGTACACCTCATTCCAGCTTCAAAATTAAGGTAATTTTGGCCCACTTTCGTTTTTAATTTGGCACTTTCAATCTCCCCTAATTACACTGCTGGCCACCCAAATTGCAACACCAAGAAAGACAAGAGATATCACAACAAAATTTATTTTGTAGATAACATGTTGACCAAGTATCAAATGATTAAATTTATAGACTTCTGTGAAGTGTGGTTCCTGCCAAAATCAGTAGCCAGAGTAGCCACCATTGTTGGAGATCACCGCTGCCACACGCCTCGGCATTGATTCAAAGACACTTTGGATGTATTC
Organism: Meta bourneti; assembly: GCA_933210815.1. Taxonomy (NCBI): domain Eukaryota; kingdom Metazoa; phylum Arthropoda; class Arachnida; order Araneae; family Tetragnathidae; genus Meta; species Meta bourneti. The sequence goes on along the minus strand of OW119934.1, from coordinate 103,533,662 downwards.
TTGGGGTACAGCAGACCAAGCAGCTTCCACACGTTGCCAAAGTTGATCTGGTGTGGCAGCTGGGGATGTATTCTGGGTCAATCGTTGAGCAACCATGGACCACATGTTTTCTATCGGCGAAAGATCCGGAGAGCAAGCTGGCCAGGGAAGCAATTCAATCTGGCGATTGACGAAGAACCCTCGGACAATGCGTACCACGTGTGGTCGCGCATTATCCTGTTGAAATATGGCTGTGGGCAAGCCCTGAAGGTAAGGAAGGACAACTGGCTCCAACACCTCGGAGATGTAGCGCTGGCTGTTTAAAGTACCGGCAATGCGTACTAGAGGAGTGCGAGAGTGATATCCAATACCGCCCCATACCATAATACCCGGTGCAGGACCAGTGTGGCGGTGCATAACGCAGCTGTCAGCATCCTCTCTCCACGGTGTCTCCAGACTCGAATCCGACCATCGTGGTGTTGCAGACAGAAGCGTGACTCGTCAGTAAAGACAATTTCATTCCATTCTGCCGTCCACATCCTTCTTTCATCGCACCATTGGCGGCGGAAACGTCTGTGGTTCTGCGTCAAGGGTAGACGAAGCAATGGACGTCTTGCGGACAGACCACTCTGCTGTAAACGGCGTCGAATGGTACGCGCAGACACTGGATGATGCAGTACAGACTGAATGTGCTGTGCTATGGTTCGTGATGTGGCTGAGCGATCCGTCACTGCCATACGCACAATATGCCTGTCATCACGTGAAGTGGTGCACTGAGGTGGATGCGATCGAACACGTCGGTCCGTCGTACCCTCCTGCATTCAACGATCACATATCCGCATTACAGTTGTTTGGTTTCGTCCAACACGACTACCGATTTCCCTGAAAGATAATCCACAATCTCGGTAGGCCACTATCCTTCCTCTGTCGAACTCGGATACTTGATCAAAAGATGATCGCTGTTTTCTACGAGGCATAATTGATCGTTTTTTTTTGAAAAAACCACAAGAAAAACACAATTGCCGTACTTGAAATCGTCGAAATCTCCAAGCCTTAAATAGCGCTTTGAAGTGGCGCCACAGGCGCGCGTGATGTGCGTCTGCGCTGAAATTCTAATCATTTGCATATCTTACCTCCGCTAATGCATGTTGTAAATTTCATATTATTTGCATGCTTCCTTCAGGGTGTTGCATTTACGGTGGCCAGCAGAGTACATTAAACTTTGTTAATTTTTTGTATTGCTTTATGCTTTTGTTTGGGTATTTTTCGCAAATAGTATAATGTTTGTGTTAATAAAATACATGAAATGAAGTAACAGTGTTTATTACTGTTTAATTTGGTTTTGATTTCGTTGACATTGTGATTCATTTAGGCTGTCGGAATCAGTGAGGTGACATAACAAGACTTTTTAAAAGTATAGTGTTATATTTAAAGATTCAATCACATTTTTATTTCAATAATGGTTTTTTCATATCTTACTTTCGAATTTGCATAATTTCTGCAATTTTAATCTCATTTTTATTTCAGGCAAATTGCTTTATTTTGGTTTAGCCAATTAGCAACTTTTACAAGAATTGCCCGGTAGTGTTCAAATTTACAAATCTATCTACACTACATGTGACACAGATGAGGCTGTGAACTACACAACAGAGTTTTTTAACACATTGGAGCCACCTGGAGTACTCTCGCACATATTAGAGCTGAAGATTGGGGCACCAATTATGATTCTCAGAAATCTGCATCCACCTTTACTCTGAAATGGAACAAGACTCTAAACTGATGCCGAATATTATTGAAGCCACAATCCTGACTAGGCATGCCCCAGGCGAAGACGTATTCATTCCTAGGATCCCAATCATCCCTTCGGATCTCCCATTCCAATTTAAACGCCTTCAGTCCCCTGTTCGTTAAGTTTCGCCATGAGCATCAACAAGGCACAACGACAATCGCTGAAAGTTGTAGGACTCGATCTCATTAAAACGTGTTTCTCCCATGGTCATCTGTATGTGGGTTGTTCAAGTGTTGGAAAAGCCGAGAATCTTTACATCCTAGCTCCAAATGAAGAACATTGAACATAGGTAGTTTTCTAAGCAAGGATCATTAAGTTCTCTAAGCAAGGATCATTAAGTTCTCTAAGCAAGGATCAATGAGGTGGAAGGAATGAGGCGACATGCCCTTGTCATGACGGGTGGTGGTGGAACTCATTCTTAAAATTATTGTTTTTCTTTTTAATGTTTTCAGTATCAGCGAGGACATAAGAATGATGTCACGGGCAACGCCAAACGGGTTCTGCTAGTAATTTATAACAGCATAAAAAGTACTTTTAGGAGACTATTTCGCCAACAGGATTCTATCATATCATTTTGCATTTCTATGGCCTGATTACAAATATGAAAGGAGTTCTGAAAGGCCGTATGATCTAGTGCTTTACGATCATTTCTTGCTACACGAGGGCTATTTAGACAGATCATAATACATCACAATTCCGTTTTGTGTCTGGCAGTTCGCCTTGGAAATTATTAATAGTATTCCCGGTGAGGCAACCCTTATTTATACAGTAAAGACGAACAGTCTTGATCTGGCAGCGGAATTTGTATTAAAGCCCATTGTTGAAGGGCTTAACTACATAATGTCTGTTCCGAACCCAAAGGCCGTTTGGATTTTGTCGCAGCTCCATCCAACATCTATCTAATTGGCGCAGTGTGGGGATAGAACTGGCATAGCGATCCTTAACAAACTCAAGCATGTCTCATTGTTCTGTGAGGTGCACCAACAATGGATCCATTCACACGTGGACCTCAGGGGAAACGAAGTAGCGGATGATTCGGTGAAGGAGGATGAACCCATACCCATTCATTGACGTTTCTTGAGCTATACTCTATTAGAAAAATCTTGATAAGGCATGGATCCGGTGCACTCTTGGTATCGTGGGGATCGCCCCGGAAAATCTCTTGCTCTCAATTGTGACAGATATATTCAGACATCGCTCTCCCGCTTTTTCAGAGGCCATCTGAGGTGTCTCACATTTTGCTGTTGATTCATCCTGTTTGCCTTAAATGCCAGTCTGACCAGGCCTCCACAGCACACATTCTCGAGTGCCTGGTGTTGTCCCGAGACGACCTGTTTTCTGAACTTCTTTTGGTGAATGACTTTGTCCGGGTGAATGGACTTGTGGATTTGGTCTAGATGGAGCTAGACGTGGAGATTAGCAGCAGCAACAACAGCAATACATGAACAGATCAGGATTCGAACTTAGAACCTGTTAAATCAGAGCGCTAACTACTGGGCTTCCATGCTGGCGATGTCTGATCTGAAAGAGATCTTTAAGGAGAGGGTTTTCTTTTGTCATTCTCCCTGTTTTCTGCAGAAATTACTATAGACTGAAATTAAGAAAACGGCTGCAGTTTGCATTCTTGTAATGAATTTCAGTCGCACTGGAGCAACACAACGGGCTGTTGGCGACGATAAATTCCGAAGAGAAAGATCTGTTTTATTTCTGGAGGAAAGAGTCTCGAACTATTTTATGAGCTTACACCACACGTACAACCGATCCTAACTTATTAAAAATAAAAACTGGAATCTCCATTCATTTTTCAACTAAATATATCCAATTGCGTTGACCGGAAGAAGTGATAACTAAGAGCTGTTTATAAAAAGTTAAAGGCCTTTTATGGACAATATTTACTATCAGAGTCCAGTATCAACCTACTCTCGAAACCTATGAACAAAGAAACTCCGTAGTATAGATTGAAACCTTCAAAACAAAATATGACTAAAAATATTTGTTTTTAAAATACCTGATCAACTGAACGATAGCTGTGTTGTCAAACTACCTCGTATCCTTACTAGAAGAGACCGGCTGTCGTAACAGTGTCGTGCCACTCGACATTCAACTGAGAATGGTAGCGCTGACCGTAAATGCGATGATAATCTGACTCAAGGTAAAAGGAGGATTCGTCTCTAAATACGATACGTTCCATGCCTGTCCACTACTCTCGAGCAAGGCAGACACAACCAACGACGTTCATTTTCAGTTTACATGTCGAGTGGCACACACCTCTAACTCCTAATGTAATGGCCAGCACTTACAACAGCCGGTCCCTTCTTGTAGAGGTAGTTTGACAACACAGCGGTACGTCCAGTTGATCGTACAACCTGTTGTTTTGCATTTCGTATCCAAGGGGTTATTACCAATACAGCAATGCCCTCGATTTGCATCTCCCAACGCGGAGTTGAAACCTTTCCTTGGCCATAGATCTGTCTCCCATTGAGCATGTCTTGGGGCACCGGAATATAAGGGAGTAGCAGCTGAGGAATGCTTGGCATAATTTGCCACAGTATAGCATAAGATTCCTTACCATATCGACATGCATCGCCGCCGGGAGCTTTATGACCACATAATCATACAATAATGCAAATAATTTCTTTGTCTTCACATATGCATCACGCATGCTGAGTCTCATCCCGATCGAGCACTGACTTCGGGGTGTTTTGATTAGTTTTGGCACAAGGAAAATAAAATAAAGGGGGAAAAATTTGCTTTCTGAAAACATTTGGGGGTTGTGTATCACATATTTTCATTATACCAGCAGGAAGAAATATTAACAAAGTGGCTAGTTAACCCTCCTGATGGTTGTCTTGATGAGATATGTCGTCATTAGCAAAACCATTACTAGATCTTGGTAGACGTGATATCTCGTCATTGGAAGAAAACTGGCCAGATCTTGATCTTCTCATCATCAAAACATCGGCAATACCTTGATGACGATATATCTCATCATTAACAAATTGATCAGATCTTGATGGACGAGATTGGAGAGAAACTATTTGGAGAGTTAATATATTTACAACTATCCAATGACACTAAGGTAAAAGATATAGAGCCTATGATAATTAGAGTTCGAAAAAATGTGCATTACTCATTTTACCACATGAAGCAGTGGGGATGGTGGGGCTACCTCGAGATGCCCCTGGAATATTCCTATATTCCTTTGGTTAAAAGAGGCGAGAAGATGCTTTGTTTTCAAATGCGATGGCTGAGAACACGGTTAGGAGCGCACAAGACGAAAGGAATCGATGCTTCCTGGCAACGAGCCCAAAGCTCTGCTCAATCGCTACTGCTCAATAGTCTTCATAATAATATTCAAACAATGGCGTTTCATCGCAGACATTCCCTTGCCATGTTTACTTATATTTCCTACACCTTGGGTTTGGTTTCTAGCCTTATTTTTTCATTAGACCTCGGCCAACAACTTTAATTGGGTTAGAACCACTGCGGACGTCTACGCCAATACGGATTAGTTAGTTGATTTGGGTATGATGGCGTAAGCTGTGCCAAACGCGAGAGACTAAACACAATTCAATAAAACATGTTTACAAAATATCTAACAGCCTACATTAAAAGGCATTTTAAATAAATGTACATTAAAATACATTGATGTAAATATCGACTTAAAATGCATGACGCTATGCTGTTTTAAGACCTAAAAAGCTGCAGTTGGTTGGGTTTCATGGCGCAAGGCCCATATTTGGCCAAGCTGTGCCACAAGATGATGAAGGATAAAAGATTAAATGTATGCGGGTCACTCTTGAGAAGAACTAATTATGAAATATAAGAATATCATCGCCAAGCTGCGCCAAACGCAAGACCAAATAAAAACGCAACACCAAGATGCGTTATAAAAAGACGTAGAATAAAAGATAAAATATATGAAAGCATGGATTGCCATTGTTAAACAAATTATGAAGCCTAAGAAATCTCTAGAAAAAGAAATGACTGAAAAGGGATTTCCCCACCATAGTCGACAGTTAAAAACTTAATTATTAAATATAATTAAACGGTAATGCATTATAAATGTGATAAGAAGTCTGGTAACAAATAAAAAGGGCTGAACCCAACAAATATGCTAAAATAAGCCACCAAATATCAAAAGAACATTGATAAAAACGTTAAAGACCGGTTCAAAATGATAGAATATGACATATGGTAAAAGGATTCTGGCAATGCTGACCCTATATGGAACGGTCTCACCGACCACTTAAAATCTTTACGTGACTCCTAAATGGCCAATACGAAAACGTGTTAAATCGACCCATCTAGATGGAAATGAAGGTATGAGTAAATTGAGCTGGTGAGGTACTTTTGGTCTCGACTTCGTACCATTCATTCTGTTTAATGTTTCGCACTAAAGACGGAGATTATTGTGCGAAATATAAGTAGACTGAGCATTATTATTGAGAGAAGCTTCAAAAAGTGTGACCAACATGTGTCGACTAATAGTAACTTGCCTACTCTGTGAAAAATGTACTTGGTTGACCGATTTGGTATCTTATCACCTCGTTTGGCGATATAATATCTTATGACAGGGTAGGTGCGTGAATGCGCAATTCTATAGAGTGGCGACAAAAGTGGCGAAATTGCCGAAGTCTACAACTATCAAATGATCAATCAGATAATGAATTATTGGGGGGGGGGTATTTCAATTAACGTCACACTGGAGCAACACAACGGGCTATTGGTGACGGTCCGGGATCAATCCCAAAGGGAAAGATCCGAGGACAGCACCACGTAATTTTGAACCACGGTCAGATGACGAGGCAACACCTGAGCTGGCACCCCACTCTCCAAACTTCCACACCACGCCAACGTGAGGACATTTGAGGCCACGACAGATTTAACGTGCACCAGCCCCCTTTGTACACGACGGTATTTGTCTGGATTCGAACTCACAACCCTTCGGTTGCTAGTCCGTTACTCTTCCAACCGGGCCACCGCGGCCCATTAATATTATGGATTGGGGGGGGATTTCAATTAACGTCACACTGGAGCAACACAACGGGCTATTGGTGACGGTCCGGGATCAATCCCAAAGGGAAAGATCCGAGGACAACACCACGTAATTTTGAACCACGGTCAGATGACGAATTATGGATTGGAACATGAAACGGTGGACAGAATTTCATTTGATATGGTTCAGAATACGATTTCTATGTGGATGATTGGTTGTTTTCGGGGTTTTATGGCGCAGGGGCCATATTTGGCTATGCTACGCCAGACACAAGACATACGATATCAAGTAATAGACAAACACACACAATGAAAGCTTTACTGACACTGAAGAAAGAAATACACTCAGGGAGGAATGCCCCTAGCAGGAATCGAACCTGCACCGCCTACATCTCGGAGGTTGCTAGCCCAGCGGGCACACGCACTGAGCCATGACGGCCCCACTCTATGTGGATGAAGAGGTATGCACCTTATTTTCATTTATAAAAATTTCGTTATAAATCTTTCTATCTTATATTTGGTTACTCTAATGAATTTTAAAGTAATTGTAATTACTATGAGCCTAAAGTAACGTATCTGGTTTATTTTAGAACAGATCACTTTACAAAGGATGCGTTGGCTAACTTTCTTTTGTCCACATTGCCGTAATAAACAACAAATATTCAAATCTTGTTTATCGAAATTCCCTGTTTATTGAAAGTGTGAAGCGATATAAGAATATGCATACAGGAGATAATTATGTTAGTGAAAAAAATTATTATCTTCACATTTTCATTTATCGTAGTGAAAGATTAACTTAATGAATTTGATAATCGTCATTTTGTTTTAACCCTCCAAGCAATTTTGACGAGATACCTCGTCCATCCAGATGTGACTTATTTTGCTAATCACGAGATATATCGTCATCAAGATATTACCGACTTTTTGATGATGACGAGATCAAGATCTGGTCAGTTTTGATAATGACGAGATACACCATGGAGACAACAACCACCAGGAGGGAATCTTTAAAAGGTATTAGAGTTAAAAGTGAGGAACAGATGGTGATTTGATTTGATATTCTTTTTTCTCATTTGAGAGAGAGATGTGTCTAGTAGTGCTCTAGATGGATGTTTACCAAAGTGGGCGCAAAAGGAATCCTGGGGGTGATGCTGACCCCAGGGGAAATAGGGTGGAGGCATTGATGAGCAGAGCTTGAAGCTAAAATGCTTGAAGCAAACACTCCTCATCCACTCACTACAGTGACGATTGTAGAAAGAATTGTACTATCTAAATTGCAAGTTGCAACTGATCACTCTAAACACAAGACGACAGGTCGTAAAAAGCAAGTGTTTCCATGTGCTATTTGTGACTTCAATTTTTGATTGCATTTCCATCATCCTGTTCTGTTAAACGTGGATGGAATGCTAGACTTTTAACTGAAAAAAGAAAGTGAATAATTGATTGAAGGTTTGAGGATGCAGCTGTGGAAAGAGCGTAGTATAAAAAATTGTAGCACACCAGGCCCATCCTTCTCATTAGTAATTACTTTTTATTTAACTCATTGGATTAATATTGATTGATATTAATAGTGAGTAATCTGGTGTTTAAGTGCAAATTTTAGTTTTGTTATTTCATTTTGATAAAATAGATTTATACTTTTAGTTCGGAGATGGTTTTTTTCCAAACTAGCTTTTTGAATACCTAAAATTACACACGGCTGCATAAATATTTTGGTCAAATTCAAAAATTATGCGCAAAATTGCATTTACAATAGTTTTTTAGAGGGTCGCCGAAGAAAAATGTCTGAAAAGGGAGCAGTGAGCCAAAATATTTCCACCCCATACTTTGAGAATTTAAACTTTTACTATTGGCGAAATGAATTTATATAGAAGTGATAGGTATTCTTGTATGTGTTTTTAATTTTTATCAAGAACATTTCAAAAGGTTAAGCTCCTTGTGCTGTTGGTAGTCTTTATCTGCGTACACTTAATCACTTAAGCAGGGATACGCATGTGCTTCAGGTTTGGAAACTCGTCTAGTATAAATAGTTAAAAAAAAGGCACGAGCAGTAGCACCAAGTCGGAAAGATTATTCAATTCTTCTCGTATAAATGGTTACTGTTACTGATAAAAAATATTTGTAAGATCGTATCTGGCCGGCTGCCAGGAAAAATATTTTCGGAGGGTCGTATTTGGCCGGTGGGTGGGGTAAACCTTTTCCGAGTGTTATATCTGGTCTAAGGGCCTCAGAAACTATTTGGAGGGCCGTATTTGACCAGCGGGAATGGTAAACCTTTTCCAAATGTTATATCTGGTCTGAGAGCCTCATCCAAACAATTTGGAGGGGGTCATATATGGTCTCTGGGACTGAGATCAACCTATTCGCAATAACTGATTTATACGACGCGTGTGGACCTTAAGAGTACGGTTTGGTTCGACAAGCTTATGATGATGAACCGCATCCAGACGAGAACACGGCAACGGATTAGCAACAGGAGGGTTGAGAGTTCGAAACTTGGTCCAGCCAAAGACCGTCGTACCCGGGGACTGGTGCACGTGAAATCTGTGGTGACCTCAAATGTCCTCACATTGGTGTGGTATGGAAGTTTGGAGAGTGGGTTGCCATCTCAGGTGTGGACCTCGTCGTCTGACCGTGGTTCAAAATGACGATGCATTGCCCTCGGATATTTTCCTTAGGGATTGATCCTGGACCTTCGCCAATTATCCAGTTGTGTTGCTCCAGTGCGACGTTAATTAACTACCTACCTGACAAGAACAACAGCCATTTCTCAAACAGCTGAAAATTAGAAGACGAAATGGATGACACGACTGTAAGACTAAAACGGAGAGCGCTCTTCCGAAACATCGGGTGAGCCAAATGATGAAAAGGTATCTCATTTCAACGGCGCCTTTTCGAGTATTTCGAGTACTGGCAGTGCTAATGAAAACTGCGCGTGGAGACGGGACGCGTCAATATTTGAGTTGAGGAAGCAATCACGTGGATGGGGACTCTCCCCGAATTTAATCTCCATTTTACACGCACATAGTGTGAGCACTAAGGAGAATAGAGTTGGATGCAGATATATTATGATTATAAAGGATCTATTCAAAGATTTTTGTGCCAGTGAAATCTACATTTTTGTAGCCTTGTTTTCCATAAATACAGCACACTCAATGTCCTCATGTTGGCGTGGTGTGGAAGTTTGAAGAGGGGTTGCCAGCTCAGGTGTTGATCGCATCATCCGACCGTGATTCAAAGTGACGAGGCGTTGTCCCTGGATCTTTCTCTTCGGGATGGATCCCGGATAGTCGCCAATAGCCCGTTGTGTTGCTCCAGTGCGACGTTAATTAACTACCTACCTACCTTTTGGACTGTTTTCGGATGCATTTATGGGCATTTTATCTGTGTAGTTAGCGAAACTGATTAATTAGCTTCAGAGCGTATTTCTGATTGTTTTTAAGCATTTAAAATATTTCAGGGAGAACTCCAGCTTTATCCTTTCCTTTAAATGCTTCTTCATTGGTTTGGTTGTCGCCCTACAGTTTATCTTTTGCTTCACGAGGGGCTAGATAGTCCAATACGTCTCTAGTCTAGGCGAATAGACAATAGATTTTTCTCGTCTTGTCCAATCCCTTCGCATTCAGTCACTAAGCACATATTTTGATTCTTCGCTTGCTTTAAAAACCGATCAAATTGTAATAATACTAAATGAGCACTTTGCTCTGAAATATATTTGAATGTTTTGACCCGTCCACGATTTTTCTATTTAAAGGCTTAATGAAACTTCGATCTACATCGCTTAACCCTCCAAGTGGTTTCGAGGTATCTCGTCGAGATAAAACTGTCAGATTACTCCAAGGGAATGAACTTCTAAGTAGGAAAATCAAATTGTGCCTTGCCTAGAACTGGCGACAATTTGGGACAGGCTTTTGCAACAAAAATTGGACACTACAGATTGGTTTTCGAAAAAACTACCAGGAGGGTTAAGCTAACTTCAGCATTTAGTTTTGAAACATGAATATTTCGAGGGGTGACCATGTCTTCCCTCTGAGTGCATCTCTGACTGGAACAGATCATTTCAATAAATACCAAAACTTAAGTTGAAAAAAGATTAGGAAAACAAGAAGTTGAATTGAAATTAAATACTGCCTTGAAATTCTCTTCGAAAAGTCTACTACAAATTAATAATTCTTGAAAAGTCTACTACACACAAAATGAATAATTACCTTCGAAAAGACTACTATAAAATAAACGAGAATTCAGAAAATGATTTTGATGAAAATTAATATTTAATCCAAGAATATTTAAAAAAATGCATGCTTAACTTCGTAACCTTTCTAAAAGAGATTCGTTTATTTAATCAAATATTTTCTTCTATCAGGTAACCCAGGAAGTTCGTGGCGTTTCAATCAATAGAGGTGAATGTTACACACAAAAGTGGATCAAACAATACTTGATTCGGCTTCTATTATCTTTTCAAACCATCTAATAACTTTCAATTCTTTTTTTCATAAGTCTCGGGTATCAAAAGCGTGCTTCAACTCCATTTCGACGACTTGTCGATTTTGGAATCGCTGATTTTGTAAATGGTTGCCTGTTGCCAAGAGCAGATGATAGTCCGAAGGTGAATTGTCTAGACACTAGAGAATATGCAGGGATGGTTTACATGTTCCCCAGTCGAGTCTGAAAAACATTTATTTAGTCGTTGCTGCTGTGTGTGATGTCTTGGTGAAGAGAATTCCCTTTCTCTTAACCCTCCTGGTAGTTGTCTCGACGAGGTATCTCGTCTTTAACAAAACTGACCAGATCTTGATGGATGAGATATCTCGTCAAAACTGACTAGATCTCGATCTCGTCATAGTCAAAAAATCGGTAATATATTGATGACGAGATATTAGCAAAATTGATCAGATCTTAAGGGACGAGATATCTCTTCGAAACCACTTTTAGAGTTAAGCAGTGCTGACTGCTTCTGGGTCAATGCAATTGAAACCCATTGCAACTGTGCTGAGTAGACTTCAGATGTAGTTATTATTCCATTCGGCAGAAATTCAAAGTGATCAATCCCGACGTTAATCCAAAAACAAAGCAATGTCTATTGTCGGTGGACACTGGGTTTTACCGTCAATGACTGAATCTTCGAACGACAGCCCATGGTAAAAACGCTTCATGTTGTATTGTATCCACTTTTCATCGCATGTCAATATACTGTTCATGAATGATTCGGTTCTGTGGCGTGCCAACAAGGATGGACAAATGATCAATGGTCAATTCGTTTTTCAACTTCAATGTCCTTCCAATCTGATGCAAACGGTACTGATAGCTTCATCATGTATATTAAATGGATTTGCAAGTTTGACTTGAATTTAGTTCTTCATCCAGGTGTCAAGATCTGATGGTCTGCCAGAGCATCTCGAGAGTTCCATCTTCGGATGCAAATTTCTGGAATCCCTTTCGACCCCAACGTTCGCTCATTGCATCATCTTCGAATGAGGATACCTCTCGAGTCCTGGTATCCAATTCGATTTCGTAAAGTAAACAAGCTCAAATATAGTTGATTAATCTCCGTAAGTGTTATGCACAAGTACATTCTCTGTTGGACAAGCTTTCGCGTAAGCCTAAAAACCGCACTTTTAAATGAGAGTGTGCACACATGTGCAGTCTGACAATGATTAAAAACAGCGCGAACTTCTGGGTTACCTGAAATTTCGGTTGATTTTAAAGTGTTTCGTCTTCAAACTCCTCTCGTTTGTAGTTTCTGTTTGTTTCTCTCTCTGCGAATCTCATTAAATACTTGTGAATGCGACATCTATAAAGTTTTCCATTAATCATCAAAGAATCAAAATATTCTTCTTTTAAAGTGTAATAAAGACGAGATTTAAAACAAAAGTACCGTAATTGCATACAGCTGGTCCAAATCCACCTCCATTTTTTAGATATTTCTATATAGCTTCTAAAGTACAAAAGGATGTTTTCTAATATTACATACGGAAAAATCATAAATTGATATGAAACATTTTTTATTATTCTATATATACTTTGTGTATTTAATTTTCTTTCAGAATTTTGAACTATTATGAAGTCGACTATTATAGGCCATCGAAAACCTTTGATAAATCGATAAAAGATCATAGTTGGCAGAATGTTTTGCAATGGGAAACTCATACTGACAGTTGATAAGTGACAAAACAGGGTCGACAAATGAGTTTCAATACCATAAACAATATCTTTCAATCTATACTTTGTTATTTAGTACTCGAACGGTTCGCTAGATGCCGCTCACATTTCAGATATTGGTGTTTTCATGCGCGTGTATGTTTGGATCATAAAATTCTGTTAAATGACGGTATCCGAAATCATTTTTGGAGGAGGGCGTGGTATCCCAGTTGGAAGAGCAATGGATTAGCAACCGGAGTATTGTGAGTTCGAAACTCGGTTCAGCCGAAGACCGTCGTGTACACGGAGGCTGATGCTCGTTAAATCTGTCGTGGCCTCAAATGTTCTCACATTGGCGTGGTGTGGAAGTTTGGAGAGTGTGGGGCCAGCTCAGGTGTTGTTCTCGTCATTATTGGTTCAAAATTACGAGGCGTTGTCCATGGATCTTTCCCTTCGGGATTGATCCCGCACCATAGGCAATAACCCCTTGTGTTTCTCCAGTGTGACATTACTTAGCTACCTACCAACCGAAATCAGTTTTAATAGTGTGGAAAAAAGCTTGTGAACTTTTACTCTGAGGGGAATTTCATTTTCTCTTCAGAATGCAGAATTATAGAAAATGGAATTAATCGTAATCCGGAGACAAGTTGGTTGGGTTGGGCTGGGTTTTATGGCTCATATGGCCATATTTGTCCAAGCTACACCCAACAAAGTCTAGCAAACGGATATACACATACGGAAAGTTTTATTAACGCAGAAGAGAAACACACCCAGGGAGGAATCGAACCTGCGCCGTCTAAAACTCACAGGTTTCTAGCGCAGTGGAAACAAAGCTGGAGTTAGAAGTTAATCTGCACTTAAATACGACAGTAGTTCTAATGAACACGCAAATGAAACTATCACGTATTTAAACTTTTGATGAAAAGACAGACACCTGATATATGATAACTTTTTTATTTTAGTTTTGTTAAACATAAAATGATATATGCGAACTTGTGTGTAGATTTTTGATTTTGCTATTAAGGTTGCATGACCCTCCCGTATAGGATAACTCTCATTATTTCTTTCGTGTTGCTCCAGTGTACGTTAATTAACTACCTACTTACCTTATTATTTCTGGCACCTATTGTAAAGGGTGTAGGTTGCTCTCTAATAAAAGAAATATTTGCCCTACGTTTTCCCACTTAAACCGTATTTAGATTTTAATAACTGGAAAGCCAAGCATAGCCAAAAGCAGGACAAACTAAGCTAACATTAAAATTTTAAAACTACTGTAATACATAACAAAAGGACGAAGTAAAAATTTAAAATGCATACCTAAAGGCGGAAGAAAAATATAAGAATGCGTAAAATCAAGTGGATTACCACAAATATAAAATGAAATTACTAAGGATGCAAAAGTTGAAGCACAAATATCCTCTAATATGAGATATCCCCACTTTAATTGATAATTGAAGACTTAATGAAATGTTATTCAAAAGGTGACAAATTATTTATATTGTAAAAATTAAGAGTTGCGCAAAAAAGTAAAAAGAGATGAATGTGGAGGGTGACCCAACAAATCTGATGAAATAGATGATGGACTGTTAAAAAAGCGACTGTGCAAATGTTTAGGACGGGGAACTTAATAAAGTCAAAATATGACGTATGATCAATAGTTGTTGGAAACGATGGCATGATGCTTCACCCGTCAATGCGTGCTTCTCGAATGGCCGATGCAAGTTAGTGAAACAGCAAACCTTAGATGGTAATGACTTCAAATGGTTGACTGTACAGTGTGGAGTTTTACTTCACTCGTTTTTACGCTATTCGTTCCATAGAATGTTACATGCAAAATGACGGAGGTCACCGTATGAAAAGCGGAAAGTTTTGGACCAACTTTTAGGAACCCCTCAAAACTGCCAAAAGCTTTCTTAGGAAATGTATATATATTCTAGAATATGTATTGTAAGTGTCGTAGTATTAGGCTTCGATTGAAGGTACATAAATTATAGGCGTCTTTGACTAAAAGATTAATTTTAATAAGATAAAAAATGACAAATAATTCTTGAAGTAATGCGAATTAACAAATAATTTAACGGTCAAGAAATAAAGCTAGAAAACAGCGATTGACTGTTGCAAAAAGTGTAAGGTGAAAGTTGCTTCGTGAAGTTCTTTTTATGACTAGGTACAACCAAGTCAGCAAATTTGTGCAACTTATTCGTTGAGGTTTGTTGGTTTTAGGATACAAGGACCCTATTTAGCCAAGCCGCACCAAACAACATAAAGAAAATTCACGCACACACAAGGAAATACACTCATAGAGGAATCAAACCTGCGTCGCCTACGACTCTCAAGTTGCTAACTCAGTGGGCTTACCCACTGAGACATGGCTTCCCCTCTTCGATGAGATTCTGGTATTTTTCTCTTCTGTGTCAGTAAAACTTTATGAGTGTATTTACATTACTTGAAATTGTTTGTCTTCTGTTTGACGCAGCTTGGCCAAATATGGCCATACAATCCATCTTCAACTTCCCATTACCGTTTCACCCTCCTGCTACTTAATCAGGTTTAGGGAACTTCTTTGTTTTCAATTACATTAGTACTTATTTGAGAAAACATTTCAATGTGATTCAAAGTGTCCCCTTCTTTAATTAGTGCTTCACTATTTGTAGCACTCTATAGTTTCACCATTGAATCAAACCTATACGATTACGGGCCGCGGTAGCCCGGTTGGAAGAGTAACGGACTAGCAACCTGAGGGTTGGAATTATTTGGTTGGATTCAAACTAGCAACCGGAGGGTTACTAGTTCGATGCACGTTAAATCTGTGCACGTTAAATCTGTGTTCGGTACACGTTAAATCTGTCTTGGCCTCAAATGTCCTCACGTTGGCGTGGTGTGGAAGCTTGGAGAGTGGGATGCCAGCTCAGGTGCTGTTCACGTCATCTGACCGTGGTACAAAATGACGAGGCGTTGTACTCGTATCTTTCCCTGTGGAATTGATCCCGGACCCATCACCAATAGCCCGTTGCTCCAGTGTGACGTTAATTAAAATACCTACCTACCTACACGATTCCTTATGAATAGCTGAGTAGACACAGCACCATTACTCACATTTCATACATTCAGATGAAATAAAAAGAGATTCAAGTATGAAACGGCCTTTCGTGTTACTTACGATTGTTACCTATACCTATTCCAATCAAATGCAGGGCCGCGGTGGCCCGGTTGGAAGAGTAACGGACTAGCAACCGAAGGGTTGCGAGTTCGAATCCAGCCAAACACCGTCGTGTACAAAGGGGGCTGGTGCACGTTAAATCTGTCGTGGCCTCAAATGTCCTCACGTTGGCGTAGTGTGGAAGTTTGGAGAGTGGGATGCCAGCTCAGGTGTTGCCTCGTCATCTGACCGTGGTTCAAAATTACGTGATGTTGTCCTCGGATCTTTCCCTTTGGGATTGATCCCGGACCGTCACCAATAGCCCGTTGTGTTGCTCCAGTGTGACGTTAATTGAAATCCCCCCCCAATCAAATGCATAGCTAAAAATACACACCTCACTCATATTACTTCAATTACAACCCATTCACTTGTCCAAAGAGTATATGCCATTTTTATTTTGAAACTTTTCGCTTACACTTCGTTTTCTTCCAGACTTCTCATTGTCTTGTGCAATGAGACCGCTAAAGAATGTCAATCGAGCTTTATGAGCCAGCTCAGGTGACGACCTCTCGTCATCTGACCGTGGTTCAAAACGACGATCTGAATATCTACCTATCTTATGTGCAGCTTAAGCAATATTGTATAGATCTTTATCTCAAATCGCCGTCAGGGGCACATCTTTAGGTGTGTACACAAATCCGAAGTACCCGAGTGTTCTGTCCTCTCTTTTGTTTTCCCTTCACCTAGCTTTCTTGCTTTTTTCCTCCCTCGTTGTTATCTCGTGTTTGGCGCAGCTTGTCCAAATATGGAGTCATAAAACCCAAACCAACCACAGCTCAAATCGAGCATATTTAAAGTAAGCAGCAAAATTGGCGAATGAATCCCTCAGGTTGATTTTGCATTGCTTATATCTATTTGTCGCCATTCGACAATGCACAAATAATGTAGATCTCTCTCGGATAGCTTGAATACTAAAGTTAACCGATGCATGTTATAGGGGATCCGTACATGATTGAATAATTTTCTGCCCATCAAAACTAATGGTTTGAATTTCGTTACCAGGTTTGGTTCCAAAATCGGAGAGCCAAGTTCCGGAAGCAAGAACGACTCAACCAGCAAAAACAAGCCCAACAACAATCCAGCCAAAAGTCCACAAACAGTAACAACCTTTCCAGTAGTAATAGTCAGTCATCGTCCGGTAATGGTAACAATCTTCTCATAAACAGTAATGGACAGTCATCGAAGGATTCATCGATCGAAAGTTCCAAAGTTGTGTCTTCTATGATGCCACCACCACCTCCCCCCAATACCAAGTCTCTCAATGGTACGTATGATCTTATTCCATTAACTGCTGTAGATAACACAGCCCGGAACACTTGAGATTTCACAAAACTCAGTACATTATTTTCCTTGTAACGTAGTGGAGTGGACAGAGTGGGGTGACAAGAAACACACACGGCTGAAATTATGACTAGACTCTATTTTTAAACACACAGGAATTACCCTATGTACAACAAGGGATTTGTGTCCCGTGGGCGTTGCAAAAGGGATCTACTAAACGGCCGGCTCACACCAAAAACACCTAAGACGCTACTAAGACTACTAAGCTAAGTTCTCTGTCTTGTCCCGCCAGTTTCCCTGGCAGACAGTGTAAGAAGACCACCATGACAGACCACCCCGATAGATGTTTCGGACGGAGGTAACTGGTGTTGACTTCTGATCCCGAGCTGTTGCTATGGACGTTACACCCTCCATGGATTTTCCTTTTACGCACCTACTCTCGATCAAATGAGTATAATTTCTAACATTTACTATTCGTTATTACCACTTTTTTTATCAAGATCGGGTCATATTTTTAACGACAAGAGATGACGAAATCTTGATGGACGTCCGTCATGATCTAGTCAGTTTTGCTAATGACAAGATACCTGGTCGAGGCAACCACCCGGAGGGTTAATAAATCCAAGTTTCCTACAAGTCAAACTACACCCTTCTGTGGCCCGAAAACAAATCGAAACACTACGAAGCCAGTGTTTGATCGGAATGAAACAGCAGGGTGATGTGCATGAGGATATAAGGAAAGATCACAAAATCAAATCCACAGTACTCTTCATTGTTGTTGAATTGCATCAGAAAAGTCATAGATTGGTAAGTTTAAAGGCCTGGGGTCGAATCAAGTCCTTATGCTATCCTATGGCAAATGATTCTAAGAATTCTGCAGCTGCAGAAGCTTTATATTCCGGGAGTAGTGCAATTGACGTTATTGCATATGGAGACATCTGATAGGTGGGTAGGTAGTTGAATTAAGGTCACATTGGAGCAACACAACTGTCTATTGGCAACGGTCCGGGATCCATCCCGAAGGGAAAGATCCGAGGACAACACCTCGTCATTTTAAACCATGGTCAGATGACGAGATCACACCTGAGCTTGCACCCTACTCTTCAACCTTACACACCACTTCAACGTGAAGATATTTGAGATCACGACAGATTTAACGGGACCAGCCACCACGTACACGACGGTGTTTATTTGGATCTCGTTTCGAACTCGCAATCCTTCGGTTGCCAAACAGCTACTCTTCCAACCTAGCTACCACTGCCCCAAACTCCGGGGATCTCTGGTCGAGGAAGGGTTTCAATACCACAAGGCACTCTTGAGAGTGACGAGCCATGCGAGGGCGGGCGTTATGTTGGTAAATAGCTCCATGGACGCGTGGCGCAAAAGTCAAAACAACGGATGGTAGGATCTTCTAAGGGTATAGATGTGCTGTCAGACTGCCTCGTATAACTACTGGAGAAGACCGGCTGTCGTAAGTGATTCCTACCCTCACCATTACACTAGGAATTACAATGGTGTGCCACTCGATAGTAATCTGAGAATGTTTGTCCGGTCTCCGGCATGCGAACGCGGAGATCATTTGCTCGAAGACAGAAGCGATATTCGTCACTAAACGTGATACACTGCCATTCCAAGCCTGTCTACTGCTACTGGGCACGCTACTCTTCCAAAAGCAGCCGACGTTGTTGGGTCGCCATTCTTAGCTTTCAACCTCTGTAGCTTCTAGTGTAATGGTGAGGGGAGCCACCACTTACGACAGCCTGTTCCCTCTACTAAGTGATACGAGGTAATCTGTCAGTACCTTCAGATCATACAACTTGTTTCGCCTCTACTGTCATGTGTCGAAGGGGTTATTTCCTAACATCCGGTCGTATCCGGCTCACCTGTCCTAGGAGTGCCTCCGTGTGGTGAAACACTTCCTTGGCTGGAGATCACCAAATATGTCACTAAGCATGTCGTGGAATATAAGATCTGCAGAATGCCACAGGATAACAGAAAGGTCTTCATTTCAATATCTGAATGTATTGCCGATAGAGCGGCTTTACAACATAGAAACTTATGACCTTTCTCATATAATTCTAAATAATAAACAGATTGGGTTGATCGATTTTTATGGGCCATATTTGGCCAAGCTGAGCCAAACACCAGTCAGTGGCGAGGGAGGAAAGAAAAGTAAAAAGCAGATGGGTATACGAGGGTAAAACAGAAGAGAGGACAGATCACTTGGGTACCTCGGGGCTGTGATGCACGCCTAAAAGGGACGAGGGCATAAACAGACATTCGGGGATATTGTGAAACTTCTTTATCTCTTCATATACATCACCGGTAAAATTGTACTCGGATCGAGCACTGACTTCGTCGTGCTTCTATTTGTTTTGGCGATGCATTTTGACTTTCCTATTGATGCCCATACGCGGATAAGAAATCAACATGCTTCCGTAAAGGCTGTTTCATCACAGAACAAGGTACAATGAATCAACCTTTTTGTCGGATTGCGTAGATTATACGATATTTGTTAGGGATTGTGGAAGATTAGGGTTGTTGGGGATTGGCACAGACCCTTACTCCCAAATCTAGTCACTTTCTAATAGGAGGTGGAAACTTTTTAACATAGAAAAATATTTACTAGAAGCATCCTTCTTAGTTTAGCTCCACAAAATAGATGAACTAAGTTTTTGGTATTTCTTGATAGATAATATCCGTATTAATAGGCCTATCATATTAGACATTTTTGTTGTCCTTCAATTTTCAATCTTAAAATAAAATTCACATTTTGAATCTATGAGAGGAAAAAAGCTTTCGCATTGTGTGAAACCACTCTACAAATTCAACTTACAGAATATATAGCAGTGCAACGGATTTCAACCATTGGTAACCCGGACATGATTATGATCAGACCTTTCAAACAAACCATCCGATCAATTCTAGACGACCCCAATCAGTGTTCATTTGGATGGATGGTCCACGATTAACAACTTCCAATGCCTATCACTTCCAACACCTTTCTGAAGCTTTGTAATAGCTCATACTGCTTTTACTCCTAGAATGGCTTCACTCTTCATTGCAGCTGAACGTCTTCAAAAACCCCTACCGGCCTGCATACCCACTCGACTATTAAAAGCAACACAGGACATTCAAATGGTCACAATTATCCATTGCATGCACAACCGTGATTTTAATCCTCTTGGTCTTATCTTCCCGTTGAAAAGAGTTTTGTTGTGGTCAGCCTCCGATACAAAACCTTTTTCTTTTTGGACCTTCATTCCCTAGGAGTAATAGGACAGTTTTGTCTTGACGATATATCTCGTCATTAACAAAACTGACCAGATCTTTATGGACAAGGTATCTCGTCATTGATAAACTTGACCCGATCTTGATAGTATCTCGTCGAAACCATTTGGAGGGTTAATACAGTTCTCACGCAATTGACAATTAGTTAACTAGATTCATTTAGCCACTGATAAGTTCTAGAGAGGTAATACTGTGATCTCAACTTAATCAACACTACAAATATTCACTTACAGTATCGTAGTACACTCGACATATCGAGCCACAATAAATAGCGCATTAGGCTATATCGCTGTTTTTACTTGTATCCCGATTAATTTAGTTTTTCCAACAGCATAGGAAATCTCAATACATTTCTTACGGAATTGATATAAAAAGATCTGGGTGTCTCAAAAACAGTCTTTAGGGATTCATATTAAGATGTCCGAGCCCCAATCTTGCGTTTTACTTATGCTTTGACAGTTAGTTTTAATAAAAAAATGCCTCATTCAATTTATTAGCTTTTTATTTCGGTAGATAGGTAGTTTAGCTAGTTGGATTAACGTCGCACTGGAACAACAAACACAACGGGCTATCGACTACCCGAAGACGCCTCGAAATTGTGAACCATGGTCAAATGACGAGGTCAACACCTAAGCCGGCACCCCAAACTTCCACACCACGCCAATGTGATGACATTTGAGACCACAACAGATTTAACGTGCATCAGCTCCAGTGTACACGACGGTCTTTGGTTGAAATGAGTTCCGAACTCGCAATCTTCAGGTTGCTAATCCCTTACTCTTCCAACTGGGCACGTCATCTGACCGTGGTACAAAATTACGAGGCATTGTCCTTGGATCTTTCCCTTACGGATTGATCCCAGAAGTCACCGATGGCCCGTTGTATTGCTCCAGTGCGAAGTTAAATAACTACCTACCTTCCAACTGGGTTATCCCCCTTTTATTTCGGATAGTGAAGTTTCTCTCAACCATCGCTTTATCACTTCCCCGGTATATCGCGCTTTTTTCTTATCCCCAAGAAGGGGAATATGTCGAGGGATTATTTTATATATAGGATCTCAACCAATCTCAACCGTAATGAACTGTTTGGTGACTGAAGAACTTCCATGTCCTGTACAATTACGTACAATGCGAACGCTCTTTTAAATGCAATTGAAGGACTCCGGGCCACATTTTGATTAGCCACTTTTCAAGTATTTCAGTCTATCAATTTTCAAGATTCAAAAAATTTCAAAATTAATGGTTTTTACACTGTTCAAGAGGTCTTGTTATCTTAGACTTTCAAGAATTAGGCACTCATCGAGAAAACATTTATGGTCCTCTTGAATATTTTGTTTTTAATTTTTTTCATTACTGAATTCCATTCTGTGGCTGATCTCTATTTACTCGGAGACCTTCAATTCAATAGCAAGTGAAATTGCTTTATTTTTCGTCATCTGAGAATTAGCTGAGTTTGAATTCTCACTTTTAAAGCAGGGGTTCTTATAACGTGCATAAGTGAACTTGACGACAAGTCTGACCTCAGCCCATTGGTCACATTGGGTTAATTCAAATAGCTTTGCGGTTTGTTTTGGTTTGTCGCTCTAAGACAGTTTTTCTACCCAACAAGTAGGATTTTAAATATTTCTGAGTTTCAATACATACTCAACAGCGTTAGGCAAAGTTTAATCTGACCAGTCAGATTAAATTTTGAAAACTAATGACTAAAAAATTAACTGTGACCAATGAGTAACGATTGATTTGTTTTAGTTCTAATCAAGAAATTGGACTAAATATGATTGAAATTGTATCTCAATTCCACATTCTGGATCTAGTAAAAATAGTATGTGCCTGTGTGAAGTTTTGCAACAAAATACCTACCTATATGTTGAAGAGGAAAAGGACAGTGAAATGAAAAAGAACATAACACGATGAAATTATTTATCGATTATGTTTAACAGTTTAACAAAATTCAAGTAATATAATAAAAAGTCAAATTAAAAAGAATCAAATATAATGGTTAAGTTAGCTTGTTTTGAGCAATGATAATATTTCTTGAAATAATTTAAATTGGTTTTTCATAACCCGTTTCTCAAATTTATCATTGGATAATTTATGAGATTTTGTTGTCGGCCATTGTTGCAAGGGAAAACATTTTTTCTGCGGGTTCAGTTGATGGCATATTGGTGTACTTTGCAAATGTATTATGGGTAAAAAATATCACCAACGTAATGTTGTATACCTCTATTATGCTAATTTAGTTAACGTATTCATGACTAAAACTAATAATTGAATGACTAATTGATTTAATTATGTTTATAACTAATTTTCAACCTGATTAACTTCAGTCATGATTGAAATTTTAGTTAACTAATGAATCGAAAAAATTAATTGATTACGCCCAATCCTGATACTTAAAGTGCTATTTTTCAACTTCATGTTGCTTCTTTTGTACTTTAGTTGCGTCGATAAAATAGATAAAATCAGAGCTTAAAATAGCATATATTAAAAAAAAGGAAATTTGTGTAACGGTCATCTGGTGTTGTACACTATCTGATAGAAAAGTTACTTCATTTTCCTTTTTTCACTTAACCCTCCAAGTGGTTATGACGAGATACCTCGTTCCTCCATATCTGAACAATTTTGCAAATATTTGAAGATAGCTCGTCATCAAGATATTGCCGATTTTTATGACAAAGATCTGGTCAGTTTTCTTCTAATGACGAGATACCTCGTTCTTCCAGATATGGTCAACTTTGCTAATGACGAGATACTTCGTCGAGACAACCAGCAGGAGGGTTAATGAAGCTATGAGATATTGCTGTCGGCTACTTGCTGTCTTTACAATTACGATTGTTACATCAACGGTCTCAGCCTTGCAACACACCGGAGCAGCATGCGACAAAACAAGCGATATGAACATATTGAAAATGCATAGATAAAATACAAAAAACAAACGACAAAAATTTAGATTCATTTATACAAACATTTACATTATCAACATACATTGACGACTTGATCGGGGTAACTAGACTTCTGATATTCATGAAATGATCAAAACGAAACAATCATTTTTACGAAGGTGACATGGTTTTGTTTCGTTTTGATCCACGGAAACTATTTTAACCAAAGAAAAATATGTGATCCATCGATAAGATGAGGTTATTCAGGAATTCCTTTGGTATTAATTCATTATTATTAATTCGTGTTCTGTTTTGATTTTATTTTATCATCATGATTTTGATCATCTTATTTCATCATCAGGAACATGATTTTGATTTTAGGCACTAGGTGGCCCCTTCTAGCAAACATCATTTCGTCTTTTCAGTATGCCACAAGCATATTCAGTCGAATTGAATTCGGTCAGTTAGTTCATGAAATTCTACTTTTCCCCATCTTACAGCAAAATGTATGTCGGATGCATTCGATGTGGATCGTTGAAATCCATTATCCTCCAAAAAAAAAAGTTAGTTGGGATTTTTTTTTTGGAGCAAGGGCCGTATTTCGTCAAGCTACTCAAATACGGCATCACGTAAATTGGCATACACCCTTAAGGAAAGTTTTACTGACACAGAAGAAGAAAGAGAAATGCACCCAGGGAGAGATCGAACCTGCGCCACTTACAACTCGCAGGTTGTTCGTGCTTTGGGTCAAATCCACTGAGCCACGGCGATCCACCATAAAAAGGAAAGAACAACCTACGATATGAAAAAAAGTCTCAAGATTTTCCCCTGTACCCAAGAGGGTCCTATTCCTAATTACATTAAGATCAATACGGCCACCAATTCCAATGGAAGCGAAATTCCCTTTCCCCAAAAGAAGCCCGCTCTTTTAGAGTTACTTTAATGTGAGACGAGAATTACCCAACTGTATGCTCTCATTTGGGAACCTGACATATTGTCCTTGTTCCACACCTATGTTCAATAGGGCTGGCCAAAAAAAACCGGACCGGAACAAATTATGATGAAAGTTTGACCTTCAAAATCAAATGAACATTTTTGTAAAGTTTTTTAATTAAAAAATATCTTAACGTAGAGACGGCGATTGAAGTTCTTGAATTCTGGCATTTCGATAGTCCCGCAAGATACTGAATGATTCGTTAAGTTTGGTTTTAATGTTCAACCTTCCTGGCATATTCTGTTTCTACGATTAAAAACCATTGTCTTGGATAATTTAACACTACCCACGTGAGAAAAACCTTGATTGAATTGATTTCAGGTAGCGTCTTGCGGCAGTGCTAAAACTCCAGAATTCGAAAACTTCAACCGTCAACATAAATATATTTTTAAATTTCGAAAATAGATATTTTCATCTGAGAGTCAAACGTTTTTAACTAAAGAAATTCTGTCACAATTCGATGTTTTGAGCCCACCTCCTTCACCACATAAACAGATGTCGGATATCCCATGCGGAAAACGTACTCCGGAATCTTCTGTGGTAGGTGAGTAGCTGGTTTACAAAGGGATCGTAGATACATTTTGAGATCTGGTTTTGGGAAGAATTGAAACGTCCTTCAGATGTCAGTAAAGGCTCTTGTAGCCAGTCTCATAGATCTACTCTCGGTAGCCATTTTGGACGTCTCGTTTATGAAGTAGCCAACGTGAGCATTCCCTGCATCCCACAACCTTCCAGTACAGTCTACAACACCAGGCACGAGAATGTATAGAGAACTGTCTCTGCGGAGAATTTTCATTAATATGAGGTGGCTCAATGGGCTTGTCAACCTGCGAATTGTAGGAATGCAGATTCTATTCCTATAACTGGGTGTATTTCTGTTTTCTGTGCCAGTAAAACCTTCCTTGTGTGAATACATCCATTGATTTAACGTTGACTGTCTTGTGTTTGGCACAACTTGGCCAAATATGGCCCTTATGCCATAAAACCCAACCAACCCATAATTATCGAACTCCTTGGTCACCAAACACATAGATCTGCTTTACATAGACTACGATACATTTCACAAGCTCACACAAACTTATTGAGAGCTTGTTTGACTATCAGTACAGGGTGGTGTTAGGTGATATCAGCTGCCGTACCATGAACACCCCTCTCATAGGAATCTGTGAAATGCCGTCGCCGTAGAATTGTTAGTAACAAGCAAAAAACCTCTTGGGTTCTACGAGATTATTATAGTTATTCCTGAATTTTGGATTTTATTTCTCAGTCTGTAAATGACACTGAAACACTCCAATAGCGCCTAAAATGACCCCTTGAGTTTAAGCAACTTTGTGTTACAATATTTGGTAAATCATTCGAATCGCTGAGATGATTTGTCTGAGTCATTTTTGGTAAATGAAAAAATCGTGCTGAGAGATGAGAGAGATGGTGTTTGCTTCTCCAGTCATTTTTAGTAAAAGAGAAATCGTGCGGATGATTTGTCACTCTACAGTCAATTTTCGCTAAACGAGAAATCCTGCTGCAGAGGCACGACTGAACATTACGTGAACAAAAAATGTACAATTCTAATAAATGGCCGAGCGCTGAACTGAAACGCAATTTCTCCGATTTCCCCGATTATAATCACACTCAAAACACCACAAACGCAAATTCGTATATTTAATCTACAATGTACTCTTTTATAGTGGTAATAAATTTTTTACTGTCGACTATTTTCAAAAATTTGAGATTTAATCTTCATTTCTACTTACAACGCAGCATTGCTGATCAGAACATAAAAGCGTTTGTACATTTTCAATTTTCTTGAATATTTTGCCCCTTGCATTTAGTTCATCAACTATACAAGCAACGTTCTATTTTAGATACAATTCAAGAAATTATTTACGATAGAAAACATCTATATTGCAGCTCGATTAAGTACTCGGCTTACAACTTTAAAATCAAAGATGTTACTTCTTAAACTAAACAATTTACAGTGTTTAAGAAAGTATAAAACAATTTAAACTTTAACAGTTCTCAAAGACGAAACTATTGAAATTCACCTCTTGTATTTAAAAAGGAATGTAAACTACAACTGTAAACTAATTGGGAATTAATATTTCTTTCTAAATTTAAAAATCACGTTAAGAAAATACAATATAAGACCACTCAAATAATTGGAATTTAAGAAACATGAACACAGTGTATAATTATTACTGTTGACTTTTGTGAGAGCTAATGAGAAAGAAAACATTTTGAGCGTTCATTTCAATCTGTAGAGCCCGAGGAAAAGAATTCGGAAGTGAGAAAAATTCTCTATTGCAGAGGTGTGAGATAATCTGAAAGACATGTTGTTAGTTATTAAACTTTCTAAGTCAGCAGTTTATAATGCTTTAATTAATAAAGAAGCTTATGATAAAAGAAAGGTTAAGAAAGGGTAATAGTATCAGAACGGTGTATTGAATACAACTATTTAGAATGGAAAGGACAGATGAAAATTAAATTTGTGCTTTAGCCAACACGGGTCTATGATATGAGGAATATCTAACATAATTTTTCGAGGTTTTCACCGGTTCACAAGATTCACAAGACAACGATTTGTGCAATGTTCAGTTCAAAACACACAGACAAATGGCCTTAGTATATTTGAATAGATGTCGTTGAGAGGTTTAAAACGATACCACGGATAGTAGTTGCGCTTACAGCTGTCCATATAAACTGGTATATTGTCAAACGCGTTCACCGGCTCACAAGAAAACAGTTTTTAAAATGTTTAGTCCAAAGCAGTGCTTGTTTAAACAAATCTGGTCTATAGCTTTAAAACTATCCATGCCCAGTCATGTGGCGCTCACGGTTGCCGAGATGGACTGAGTCAAACGCCGTGGCACACCCAGAAATGCTGCATCTTTTCCCCCATATTATGGGGGAGTAGGGAAGCCTTCTGCGCACGATGTACTACGCAATATGCAAATTAGACCCCACACAGCATTCGAATTTGATAAAGCGATTACTGTTCGGCACGTATTTGAATAAAAGATTTCAATTCGGCCGATTTTTGTCACAGGCGCTGGCCGTAAGTAACCCCATACTATACAGTCCTACTTCCAAATATTTCAACTGATAAAATATATCAAATCACAAGTACAAAAGGATATATCATGTGGCATTGAAAAAGTTTAAACTCAAATTCTAGTATTAGTTATGGTTGGTTGACTGGTTTTGGGTTTTAAGGCACAAGGGTCATATTTGACCAAGCTACTCCAAACACAAGACAAACAACTTCAAATAAAAAATGTCGGAAGGTGGAAAAAAGAGGATTGAGTAGTGGGATGAAAGCAGAGAAAGATCGCTTGGGTATCCTGGAAGAGCGACCCCCTTGTTTGCTTAAGATAATAAACCCATGGGAGAAGAAAATATCACTAGAGTACCTCGGGTCCTTGAAGCCCATACACACCTAAAGAAGATGCGCCCCTGAGGGTAATATTGGATACGGTAAAAGAAAAGTAAACCTCGACTGCTAAAACGCCTTGAGAAGAGACTAAAAGTATCATGTTATGAAATGTCTTTCATGAATAAAGCTTGGAAACAAATCATCTTTTCAAATGAAAAGATGATAATCTTTTCAAATGAAAAGATGATATCAAAAGGACTATTACTGAACTTGAACTAGTACTGATATGTTTTAAGGAAAGAAGAGAGAGAATGAAGCACTGCTTTTGTAGACAAATGAGTGGAGGCTTTCATGGGAGTGGGAAAAATGCAGAAAAACGTGAATTTCAACGAATTTCTGACAAACCAATTCTATAATTACTAAGAACTATTGTACGAACGTTTAATGCCATTTGATAATTTCTTTGGGGATTCAAAATTAATGAAATGAGTTCATATTGAAGACTGCAACAATTGCTGACATGATTTAAGGCTGATTGGTTGGGTTTTAAGGCCAAGCTGCGCCAAACACAAGACATAAAGTAATGGACATATACACACCGCATGATTCAAGGGAAGCTCTAAGAACTGCTCTGGTAGACATATGAGTGTATGCTCTATCATGATATAGGGAACATCTTCGTAGACAGAGGAACAATAAGTTTGCAAGAAATTTCTGGACGAATGAATTCTACAACTAATGAGAATTGTATTGCCATCTATTACCATTTTGTTCTTTCCAAGAACTGTAGATTGTATGTGGAAAATTGACAATTCTCTTCAGGAATTGACTTGTAACTATAACACAGAGTATGCGTAAATTATGCTTCACAAATTAATTTATTTTAGGAAAGATCGAATCTTAAAAGTTATATGCAAAAATGCAGAGTAATTTCGTTTTAATTTTTATAGATCTTAATTTTTGAACGAGAGATCTTTTGACCGGTGAAATGCTCGATATATATATATTCCTTTTCAAGGTTGTCATTTTATTCCTAGTCAAACGAAATATGACCTTCTGCATATTATATATTGAGTATTATATCATGCAATACTCAGAATAAAATTAGAAGATTTCGTTTATTTTGAACTTTGTGTAAAATTAGTGGTCTTATATTTTCTTAACACACTGTATTACGAATAGGTTGATACTAAATTTTGTTAATATTAAACAATAACGTGAACTCAAAAATTACAAAAATAAAGTTAAAAATCTGATGCTTTACTAAAGTATATTTGAAGTTGAAATGCCGCCAGATAATAATTTTCAACAAGTTTAGTTACTCTAGTTATTGTAAGATATTTAATTTTCCGTCACCTTGATTGGAACTATCTTTCACAGAAAATCCGTGGATCATGCTCAAACACTCAGACTATTGAACAAGAACATCAATCCAAATCCTTACTAACAAACTTTCAGGTAAGGCAACAAAGAAAAAATCAATTAAAACAGAGTGAATTCTCAAAGATCCTCTAAGCGTACGAGAAGAACTCTGCATGAGACATTGAAAAGGTATAGTTTTGATTGATTCAACTACAATAGAACTAGTTTTAAAATGAAAGAACTTTTAAGATAAAAGAAATGGTTTGCTGTGTATTCAGTATCTCTACCTGTACTACAGGTAAGCATTCTGTATTAGAACACCAGATATTTCTTTGGAATGACCCAAGACCTAAGCGATTTGTCTGTTCTCATTTACTCAAAGATTTCAATCCCATGCAAATTAAACGGTCAGTTTATCCGAATAGAACCCTATGCGCCATTATACCCAACCAATCAACTAACCCATGCAACACCGTCACTGCTGTGGAAATCGGATAAAGTGAATAGGAACTGCAATCCAGAAAAATCTGTCAGCTTAAGTTTTAGGTTTTTGAAATTAAAAACTAGTAAATATTCAAGAAATTAACCTTTTCCTGTAATTTTTAATCATGATTAATAATTCAAGTTTTTGCTCATTGAAATCAATTTATGTACGCATGGGAGTGACAGTCAAATATACCACTTTTTTATAAAAGGATGCGTTTCTAAACAAGTAAACCAGAGTCAAGCAACTGAAGATGACCAAACAAGACTTGTTTTTTATTCCCAATTGGAAAACCTATTGCATCCCATGACTAAGTTCATTCCTCGGATTCATTCATACATTCAGTTCTTCCGAGGATGGTTGATACGATCACTCTCCTTTTCGTTATTTTTATCTGCTTTTATTGAATCTTATTTGGTCTTGAGTTCGGCGTAGCTTGTCCGTTTTTGGATCTTGCGCCATTAAATCCAACCAACCAAGAATGGGGAACACCGAAAACATCAAGTTAAGAATATACCCAACTTCTCCTGCCCTGTTTGTGTGAGATCTATAAGTTGGTAGCATGTTTCTCTTTTTTTTTTAGATAGGTCACCATCCGTACGCATTGAAAGTCAATCGGCCGTTTGAGGTGAAATATTTATCTTTCTCTGTATTTTTATACCTCTACTTGATTCTTGCAAATTCCTTCTAATTCTATCAGCAGTGAAAAAACTTGCAGATATTCCGGGGATTGAAAGTGTTTGAGAAATTGGTGAAGATAAAGCTCTTATTGAGGTAGAGCTGTTGATGGAAACGGGACAACTGGTGAACTCTTAGTTGCACGGCAGCAGAATGAATGCAATGGTATATTATGATAATATCTATGATTTAATCAGAAATTATTGAATTCTTTTAGCATTCGGTCCTTTTATGTTTCAAATGTTCTTTTCATGCATTTAGTTTCCTGAAAGGGGAATAGTTACTTCCGAATAACTTTCCTTCTCATCTCTGATACAGTTATTCTACTTATACTTTAGTTTTGATTGAAAAAACAGTCTCTATTAATAACAACTTTTTACTCTATGTTATGAACGGCTTGCACCACGGAAGAAATTACGTTTTAAAACATCGCACAGCACATTAATTACGAAAAACGTTATAGCTATTGAAATCCTTAATATGATTAATTTCTGATTTCATAAAGGACAGCCACCGACCGTTTTTACGTCAGTTTTGATCGAATTATGTTTGAAATTGGTGTCAAAATGCGTTGTTATATTCACACCATGTATATACAAAAATTATTGCACCACCTTTTCATAAATAGCATGTTCCGCTATTCAGTCGTCGTATGTGAAGATTTTGTACAGGTGATAGTGTTTAATGATCGTGAGCTATGCAGATAAACTTTTGGAACAATATCGTGGTACTATATATCTTAATACATAACTACTAGATATTCATAAGTGAGTTATGAGTCAATAATCTGTTGCTACAAATAATACTGCAAAAATATGAAAAGGTGATTGAAATGAGTTAGCTCATTTTTAATCGTAAAACGAAGAAATGCTTCACAAGAATTTCATTACACGTTCCTTTGATAACGGCTGTAAATGTGCACGGCTTAGGCTCAGTCAAATTCTGAATGTCTGTTTTATTCAGATAATATTGCAAAACACGATTAACTCCTCTTGTAGGCTTGGAACTTTCTATGATATTTTTTTCTCCTCTGGTCCTGGAGGATCCTGGTTCTGACCAGAAATCTTCAATTTTTTTAAAGCCAGATTATAAAGGTGTAGGAATGATGTGCATGTTTAAATACTTGCTTTTTTGTCTGGAAGACAAGGTGTTCCACCATATTGAAAAATGTCGCAATTTGCATCACTGAACTTGTCTCCGATATAACGCTATCGAAGGCAACAATGGATCTTATGCATTATTCAGCATTAAGTTTACCATTCACAATGCAATGAGTACGGATACAAAGGAATTTCAAACAAATTCTTTTCAAATGGTTTAAACTCAACGAACTAAAATTTCTAATTTAACTAAATGGGATTCACGAGAGAGATACAGCATCAACATTAATCTAGGTCAGGGAGTTAGATTAGATTGGGGTTGAATGTATTTGTCGCTCTACCGTCACTTTTATCTTGTTCGGGTGGAATTTGTGGTTTTCTTATTGGTAGATAGAGGTACCAAGTCCTAGGGAACCGAACCCGTTGATCCTCCACAAAGTAGGATGAAAGGATACATATACAACTATATGATATAAAGTGGACTTCCCCCAATAATTTCTAGTTATTGCTGGTGGTTTTGTGTCCTTCTGCCATAAAAATGTAGTTCTTGGAACACTACAGATTTATTTAGCGAAAAATAAATGCGTATAGAATTTTGTAAACTATTTAAAATTATGGAATATTTATTTTAATATAGATGCTTTACTATTTTGATTTTATTTTACTGAATATCAGTCATATTATCTATAACGATAAATTTCCTACAGAGCCACAGCCTTCTAAGGGAGCAGGAGCTAACTTCTCTTTTATAACAACACTAAAGGCAAATCCGAAAGAAAGACAAAATATCACAACTTTCCTCACCTATTTTCCCCAATATTTCCCGATAACTTGATAGTCGTATTTCATTTCAGTCAATTGAAGGGTCACGAGTGCCTTTCGTTCAGGACTAGTAGACCCGAGTTCGTGGGCTTGATAAGACTAGTGTAATATATTCCAAGCTACGAAAATTTTGTTTTATAAGATTAACAAGCGAAAGGAAAGCATAAAGTGAACTAGGTAATTAAAATTAATTTTGCGGGCGATTTTCTTTCTCCCTTTGGGTCGTCATCTGATTGTGATTTAAAATTACGTGATGTTGTCCTTTGCCTTTGATCCAGGACCGTCGCCAATTGCTCGTTGTGTTGCTTCAGTGCGACGGTAGTTAAAATGGCTAGCTCTCCCTTTGGGCGCAGCTTGTCCCTTTTTAACCATAAAACCCCAATCACCTTCTATTATACCTCTACACTATTCTTAGACCAATCCATTTTTTATTGGGTTCTCCTTAAGTCTCACAGCACTCCTAGACATCAGAATATCAAATGAGAGAATAGTTGCATACCCTAAAAGTCTTAATATACTTAATTTCATCGATCTTCTAATGAAGTAGACAAAGCATGTGGGCGCTGTCGTAAGATCTCTGAAGGGTAAATCACATGGACTTACGAATCGACTTGGCCGATTGGCTATCAAAGCGCAGACCAGTGTTTAGATCAAGGTGGATAATCACTTTAACCAATCAATAATCTCGAATTCTGCTTTTTTCCACAACCACGTGACGCATCTTCAAACCGAGCGACCGGAAGAAGTACCATTCAGCTGTGCGCACATGCTCCGTTTATTTCGTCAGAAGGTCGATTCATATACCTCCACAATAATTTTAGGAGGTGGGATGACAGACTTCCCACCATCCCGGAAGTGGTCAACTTTCTGTTGCTATACTGCTCTGACACAACTTTATGTATACACGTGTATTCAAAAGCACAGGTACACTCGTACTTACGAAGCTTGTTAAGATAATCTACTTTTGTGTTCTGCGAACAAGCATTGGCCATTCAAGTATTCAACAGAATGTAAACAAAATAAAATACTTAGAAATTCGTATGAAAATTATTCCTGACTTTCATCCTTAAAATGATAAACAAGAGACATTCCACTGTTTGAGAAGTTACAAAGTTGCGAAATGAGTAAAAAACTCGATGAAATTAAGATAATATTCCAAAATAACTTCTCGGAACACGA
Source organism: Meta bourneti (assembly GCA_933210815.1). Taxonomy (NCBI): domain Eukaryota; kingdom Metazoa; phylum Arthropoda; class Arachnida; order Araneae; family Tetragnathidae; genus Meta; species Meta bourneti. The sequence continues at coordinate 103,500,117 of OW119934.1, read as the reverse complement.
TCATGAAGCTGCACACTTTGTTGAACCTGTAGACGGGTGTTTACGCGTAAGTAAAACCCATGAATATCTGAGTATCAAGAACAAAGTCGAAATACGTATCCAGCGGAGATCCCCAAGTTCGGCTCATACAAAATACCAAGCGAGGGCCATCGAAGATCATAACATAACAATTATCCCCCTCCTACGAAGAAAAAATTTCACAGACATTTTTTTTTACATCGATGTAACATTTGAATGATCATGCAAGAGATATCCAGCCTTGAATTAAAAAGTCAATTTCTTATGTGTTTAACTCGCTTAGGTTGTGTGGCCTCAGTTCAATTTCACATCAAACCACAAATCACATTTGTTACATAATATAACTAAGATGTATTCTATTTTAATCTTCTGAATTACCTACTGTACGTATATTAAAACATTGGATACCACAGAATAACATTTATACGATATCATTTAAATGCACAAGAACTGTATATATATTTACAAACAGCAAATACCACCGAACTACGTTTAAAATACAATATAATAGAAATGCACTCTATATTTTTAACTGCATGAATTGTATGTAAAGTAAAACGTCACAAATTCTATGTCTTAATCCCTGACCACAAACCCGCGCCTCCTGGGACGGAGATAATATTGTTCACTCCTGGTATTCTGCTGGGCAGGCAGAGAACTTTGAACGCTTTCTAATGCAGTAAACTGACCGTTATCACATGAGGGAATCTTTTGGTCTGGAAGAAACCACCCCTTTACCCCTGCTCGTCCTCGAAAAGCTTCTCCCCAACGGGAAGTTGTCAAGACAAACTGGCCCATCGGTTTCATTATCAGCAGGCTTAAACGAGGGCGATAAACCGACCTCGTATTCGGGAAAACTTTTTCTTTCAACCATTTTTGTGAGTCTCAACATGTACAGATTGATTCTTTCCTGGGCGGTCAACAGTGCATATCTGGAAATTCACGGGGGTTAACTTCTTTAAGACCCTGTACGGACCTTTATTTGGTTTGGATAATTTTTGGATAATCCTTGTTTTTTAATGAAGGATCATATAGAAAAACAAAATCTCCCACTTGTATATCTTTGTTTACCGCTATTCTATTTCTGTTCCTCTCCTGAATTTCAGCTGCGGCTAGTAAATTCTTTCTTACTTTAGAAAATACGGTATTTAGACGATCCAGTAGCGAAATAGTGTAATCTTCTGGTTCCGAATAGGATCGAGGAGGAGGATTTAACAGAAATTGATAGGGGAGCCTGAATTCATGCCAATAAGTGCTGGAGTTTCCATAGTGCTTGAGTGGACAGTAGTTCTGTAAGCCAAAAGAGCAAATTCTAGACATCTATCCCAGTCGTTATGATTCTCATTCACTACATGAGAAAGGGCATTTGCTAACGTTGAATGCCAACGTTCTAAGACACCATCGGACTGCGGGTGAAAAGCTGTAGTCGTATGTTTTTGAATACCCAACATTTCATAAAGTTTAACTATAGCCTCGCTAATAAAATTGGACCCTCTGTCGGACACTAAATGTTCTGGGCAACCAAACCGGGATACAAACTGCAATAACACCCTTGATACGTCCTCACTTCTGATGGATTTCACTGGATATGCTTCGCACCATCGTGTGAAGTAATCGCTCATAGTTACTATATACCTGTTGCCATCCATTGAAACCGGAAAAGGTCCTAAAATATCTATTGCAACTCTCTGATAGGGGAATTCCGGAATTGGCATTCTTTGCAAAGGAGCCAGCTTTTTTGGCTTATGTGCTCGCTTCTGCAAACATTTTTGTGCAAGATTGAATCCAATTCCGTATATCTGAGAATATTCCAGGCCAGTAATAATTTCTTCTGATTCGGATTAACGTCTTTTGTAACCCCTGGTGACACGCCATTGGGGAATCATGCGATTGTCGAAGTATTTCCGGCACCATAATCGCAGGAACTACCAATTTTGCAACATTCTCTCTATCCCAATTTCTCGGTACTCTATATTTGCATTTCAAAACTTCATTTTGCACAAAAAACTCAAAAACTGAGGCTTCACTTCCCTGTTACTACGTAATAATTTTCTAATGCTTTGACATTTAGAATCCCTTTCTTGAGTTTTATAATATCGTCCTGTAAGCAACTTAACACGCAAACTTCAGTGCGCGTTTTATTCCTCCTTTCTCCCATCAGCAATTAGTGATCATGACCAATATTAGTATTATCGGGTGGGTAAGCAACTCCTCTTGACAAAAAATCTGCCACCTTGTTGCATTTTCCTGCTATGAATTTAATATCGAAGTCAAAATGCGAAAGAGCCATAATCCATCTCGCTATGCGGTTCATTGAATCACGCAGCTTCAGAACATGAGTTAACGCGGCGTGATCAGAGAAAATTTGAAATTTTCTTCCAATTAAGTAATGTTTGAAGTAACCAGTGGCAAAGACTATGGCCAAAACTTCACGCTCAGTTGTTGAATACCTGGTTTCAGCGTCTTTAAGTTTCCTGCTGGCATAAGCCACTGGCCTAGGAAAACCCTTTTTATCCAATTGAGCCAAAACACATCCCAGCGCTTCTTGCGAAGCATCCGTATATAAACAAAAATCCTTACTCATATCTGGCAAAGAAAGACATGGGAATTTAGTTAGGCTCGACTTTAAATCTTCAAATTCTCTTTGAGCCTCCGTACCCCAACAAAACTTTTCTTTTTCCCTTGTAAGCTTCGTTAAATTTAAAGAGCGCTGAGTAAAATCAGGGATGAATTTTCTGTAATAATTAATGCACCCCCAAAACCGGCGTACGTCCTTCCTAATCTGAGGTATCCTAGCATTTTCTATAGCTTCAACATTTTTTGGGTCAGGTTTAACCTCTCCTTTTTCAATTAAAAACCCTGAGTACCGGATCGCTTGCTTCAGGAACACACATTTTGAAGGTTTTAGTTTTAAGTTAAATATTCTTAGACGGTTGAAAACCAACTGAAGTTTGTTCCAGTGAGATTCAACATCTTTTGAGGATATTATAATATCATCAATATAGCAAGAAATATTTAAAGGCTGCAAACCGGATAACACGATCGACATTAATCTTTGGAAAGAAGGAGCACTGGTTGACAAACCAAAGGGTGTCCTGGTGAATTCGAAAAGGCCTCTGTGAGTAATGACAGCAGTTTTGTGAATATCTTCAGGATGGATCGTTTGTTGAAAGAAACTGCTTGTTAAATCCAATCTTGAAAAGTATTCAGCCCCAGCCAAAGAATCAATAACTTCATTAATGTTGGGTATTGGGTATGAATCGGGTATAATTTTAGCATTTAACGCTCTAAAATCTGTCACAAAGCTAAATTCTCCAGATGATTTCCTTACCAGAAGAACGGGAGCAGCAAAAGGGGAGGATGATTCCTGCAAAATCCCCGCTTCCAGTAGCACGTTTATTTGCCTGTCCATTTCATCTCGCAGATTGTATGGAACACGATAGGCCTTTTTTCTAACTGGTACCTGGTCTGATAGATTGATCTTGTGTGGCAGGGCACTACATCCTCCCAGATCCAATACTGATTTGGCAAAAACATCCTTATTTTCCCTCAAAAAATTAATTAATAATTAAATAAATATTAATTAATTAATTAATTAAAATTAAAAATAATTAATAATGCTGTCTTCAATGTGATCAAAATTAAAGTTTGTTTCCCACTCTAAATCAGCTTCATCACAAGCTCCCCAATTTGTATTGAACAAGTCTTCCTGCAAATAATTTATCTCTTCCAAGGACGTATTTTGTAGGGGCTCAATGTGTACCAACTTCAATCCCTTATTTAACTTCAAACTTTGGTTAGAAGTGTTTAAAATTATGATCGGGATATTGGTTCTGTTATTATTCCAATGAATAGTACGACAAATGGCAATATTTTTAAGTTTTGTCGATTCGGCCAAAAACATTTCAGACACTATCTCTCCCCTTACATTAGCATGTACAACTTTCTGGCTGAAAGGAGGAATCGTTTCCTTTCTGTTCAGATATGCGAAAGGTCTGGAAAAGGAATTATGAATTCTCATCCGATCGTTTTGTTCAACGGGTGTTAAGTTATGGACCGAAAAGCAGTTATTCGAATTCCTCTCCTTCGTTTCATTTATACATGGGTCAACCGACCATTTAATTAAAAAAATTTCAACGCAAACAGTTTTAGACTGAAAGTTTAGACTGCAATTTTGATTTAACAAGAAAGAATTCCTAAAATTACCTGAAAATTTGGTGAAATATTCTCCCTTTGGTTATGAAAAATTCCTCTTTAAATTCGTGGCCTTCAATGTCTACAGTTAAATATGTTTTGTGCTTAATACTCAAATCGGAATCTCTAATTGTGCGTAAAGAAACGTTACAATTTTCCTCCAAATTCCAACCCTTCGATATCGCACTCCTGTGAATTAGATTGAGAGATGCCCCCGAATCCAAGAATGCTCTTACACTATTACCCCTATAATGCATTGATGATTGGCAGATCTGTTGCCCTTCCCTCCATCGCATGGTTTCTGTCCACCTGCACATTGGGTTCAATCGGATCAACTACAGGTATGCTGATCGGACCCCCTTTTATTTTAAAGACCCCCTGTAATTTCTTGTGTAAAAGGAATTTCTTTCATTAGTTTCTCCTCTCGGTTGTCTCTGATTTGGTCGCGTATTATTGTTGTTTTGCTTCCTAGGTCTCTCTGCAAAATCGCGCTATGTGTTCCCTTCCGCAATTAAAACATTCGAAATATGTCTGATTGTTCCGTCCTCCCAATTGAAACCCATGAGGGGCATGCTCGTTGTTTATGAATTCAACTCGCTCGGTTAACCTTTGAATTTGCTCTGCAAGTTTTGAGCATGTGTCGGTCATAGATTTGTTTGCAAGCCTTAACTCATCCAATTCTGCGTCCCGCCTTACCGCAGCAAACATTTGTGCCTGTTCCAGAATTTGATAATCCCCTTACAATCTCTCCAAAACCGCTCCTCGCCTAAAACAAACTGTTTAATTTCCTCTATTGTAGAGGGATTCCTGGCAACAACGCCCCTCCTGATTTGAGGATATAAGTTTGACAATAGGACTGCTTTCAACATTTTTTTCTATAGTCCTCCTCCATCTCATTTGAAAGTTCCCCAGAACAACAAGCTCTGTATGACAATGCAGAGGCCTTCGTGAAAAACTCGGCTACAGTCATATCCGAGGGTTGACGAAATTCCAACAACTCTCGAACGGAACTGGAGGTATCGGTTTTTATTTCGAACCGCTCCAGCAATGCATCTTTTAATTCCGTAAACCCCCCGATGCTGTGACGGATGCCCCTAAAATACGGACACAGCTTCCCCTAACTTGCACTTGCAGGCAAAGTACAACTCGTCCTGAGTCCTATTCGTAAATTTAGCTACCTCCTCGATCCTTTCGAAAAATTCTAGCACATCATATGATCCTCTTTGCCCGTGAAAGTGGGTATCAACCCCAGACTCTCGGGGAAAACTGTAAGGGAAAAAGGTTCCCCTCACGCCAACCTCCGATCGCAATTGCGGCAACCCCGTAGAGTTGGTTGCAATTCTCAGGCACGCCATTTTGAGGGCTTACCATTTTTTTACTATAAGATGCTCTTGCTTCTTTTAAACAAACAATTTAAAAATAGCCTAACATTCACTTGTATAAAATAGATACCATTTATCACCTCACATAAGAATACATTTCAACAAATTTATAATACCAATCATTAGCAAGCATGCATAATAAAAGCAATCTAAAAGGGAGTAAAACTTCCGAATAATACACACATAAATCACAAACTAATTTAGGGAAGCAATATTAATGGTACAAAAGGAATACACACACATCAATTAATAAACTAATTTACGCAAGTAATATGAATACACAAAAAAGGCTGGACACCCGTTTAATCTGATCATTCGGCATTTTTTAATCCTTATTAAATTAATAAAATCTCTGAGTTCGCAAGTTATGTCCATGAAGACTTATACTTCCACTCAACAAAAAACCGATCCTGGTCACGGCACCATTTGTCGTGTAGTGGTCAGCACTAGTAAATAACAACTCATTTTCTTAAAATCCATTTATTGGTGGAGTCCAGTAAAGATAAATTAGCTTTATCTGGGGATCCGCTGAACTATGGTAAGAGGCCGAGGCATTTCGCCGGATGAGGAGTGGAACGACTCGCCCGGAACCTATTGAACTTCTACCCGTGGACCTTTCTTCGGCATGGAAGTTGGCTCGCGTTCGGAGTTTACGTTTGGGTCCCCAGTGCCTTATTTTGCGACCACACAGTTTTGTCGTCCTTCGCACGCTGCTTCTCCTCTTCTGCTCCGCTCGGACAAGTCGTTCAGGGGAACGGCACCCCCTTTCGCTTCGATTCTCGCCATCCAGCGGAGATCCCCAAGTTCGGCTCATACAAAATACCAAGCGAGGGCCATCGAAGATCATAACATAACATAATAGACAAACATGAACAAGGCGTAAGAGTTATAGACTTGGCAACGCAGTACGATCGCACTACTTCTACGATATGTACTATTCTGAAACAGGACTCGATAAAGGCTATAATTCCAGCTACAATATTTGTTCATTATAAATACATCATAAAATATTGGAGTGGTTTTTTGGTGTCTGGTACGAATTATCTCATTTCAATTAATTTCAATGGGGAAAAGGGATTTGAGATACGAGCATTTTGACTTACGAGCTCGGTCATGGTGTGAATTAAACTCGTATCTGTACATTTTATTTCTGAACTAACGTGTTAAGCTTCCAATCCTGCCTTTGTAGTTTCAGAGATTTAACCCTCATGGCGGTTGTCTCGATGAGGTGACTTGTCATTAGAAAAATGTTGACCAGATCTTGTTAGACCAGATATCTCGTCATTAGCACAATTGGTCAGACCCTTTTGAACGAAAATCTCGTTGAAACCACTTAGATGGTTAAGTAGCAATATGTTCCCCAAATTCAGAAGTTCTGGTAGCCTGCACTCTCAATTAAGCAGTTCAAAATTAAAGCTTAAACTAACGTACCATTTAAAAGCTAAGCTTTAAAGCTGCTTATTAAAATTCTCGCTTGATTAACCCTCTAAGTGATTTCGACGAGATATCTCGTCCATCAAGATCTGACCAATTTTGCTAATGACTTGATACCTCGTCATAAAGATGTTGCCGATTTTTTATGATAACGAGATCCAGATCTGGTCAGTTTTCTTCAAATGATGAGATATTTCGTTCATAAAAATGTTGTCAGTTTTATTAATGATGAGATACCGCGTCGAGTCAACCACCAGGAGGTTTAATAGCGTAAAAATGTACAGGATGATCGTAAAAACACGTGTTTTATAGAGCTTTGCAAATTACCAGCGGAAATTCTAAATAACGGTTTTATGTTCTAGTTTTTCTTAACGAGAACATTTCCAAAATGATGGCAATTGCTGTTACGTGAAGGCAATAAGACGCAAATTTTTATTAACATAATTCCCAATTTATTTCTAAAAATTCATTTGAAATGGGAAAGCAATCAGTTTTTACTTCTAAATTGACGAATTAAACCAAGCGTGTGTGTAAGCTTATTGAGTGAAGGGAAAGAAAAACCCCTAAAAAACAGAAAAACTACTAAACTTTTAACACTCGTGGTGGTTGCAAGGACGAGGTATCTCGTCGTACCAGATATTAATGAACGAGATATCTTGTCGATCAAGTACGCAAAACTGACCAGATATTGGAGGACATCATCAAAAAATCGACTCTATCTTGATGACGAGATATCTCGTCAAAGCAAACTTGGTCAAATCTTGATGGACGAGATATCTCGTCGAAGTCACTTGGAGGGTTATAAACATACTGCTACTGATAAACTACGTATTTGCTATAGACGTCTGATCAATGATTCATGTTTGATATAATAATAAGATAATAAAACTGAACTATACAACACTAAAACAGCCTAGCTATAAAAAGTGACAATGTTTCCGTTCTATCTTTTTATTCGAATCAGTGAGAGAACCTGTATTGAAGCAGGAAGCCTTTTCTTGTCAACTGTCCCTTTCGGTGTGTGCTGAATTGTGTTTGCTTTTTCAGGGAAGTCGGAACCTCCCAAGTGGAGCGGGTCGCCCTCCCCCTACGCCCCCAAGACTTCTTTCCCCCTGCCCTTCCCCCTCAGCCCATCTGTCGACACGAAGACCAACATTTTCTGAAGAGGATCACGTCATGTCAATCAATAAAGAGATCTCATGCTTTGTCTCTCTCGCCTCTTTCTTACACTCACTCTCTCTATTATGGAGACAAGGAATAGCTCTCGCAACAAACATCACATTTTGTTTTATTTCTGTTAGCTATGATGTTTTCGAAAGAGTTTGATTGAACCGCATTTTGTGTTTCTTTCAATGACTTTTTATGTCTCATTCAGTGGAAGTGAGGGTCGCCCTCCCAAAATATTGGTTTCTGATTTTGAAAATACTCTAAATATTAAAATGCATACAAAGCCCACAACATAACAATGAATAAATAGAAATACAATAAATGAATAAAATACTTAATGTTCTTCATAAAGTTGTCGTCATTTCACTTTTAGATAACTATAATTTAGAAATTAATATTTATTGTACCATTCATCACATTAAATGAATTAATATTCACTATTCCATTCATTAAGTTAGATGAATTAATATTCATTACACATTTATTGTATTATATGAATTAATATTCAAAATGCCATTCAGTATACATTATATGAATTGATAATCATTGTATCATTCATTACATTTCATGAATTAATATTCATTACACCATTCATTATATCATAAGAATAATGAATAGTTGTTTGTTTAGTGGAGTGCAGACAGCATTTTGTTCTGATTTCAATGACTTTTTGTGTCTTATTCAGTGGCGTAGCTAGAAGTGGAGGACTCTGAGGATCCACACATCCCCTCGGAAATATTTATCTCTTTTAAAATACACTCTAAGTATCAAAATACATACAAGCGATAATGTAAAAATACATAAATAAAAATACAATAAATACTTATTCTTTATGTTAAAAATAACCATTGTTTTATTTTTTAAATGACCATAGTTGTTTGGATTAATATTCATTATACCATCCATTATGTTATCTGAATTAATATCACAGGTCTGCAATGAAAAATTTGTTTTTATGTGATTCAAATGTAATTTTGAATGCATAATTCGGGAATGTGAGCCATTTTGCTCCACCATGTCAAGTGTCTTCATAATCGGGAAAATATTTCAAATTATACTCATTCAAGGTCTTTGATGTAAAAAAAGGAACCACCCATCTTCATTCAAACAATTTTAACAGTAGAACAAATTCAAAGATGGAATTCGACAGGAAATAACGTCTTCTAAAAATTAATATGCATAAAATTTGCACAAGGGGTCGTATATATATTAAATTGAGCCCCAACTTCATAATTTCCAACAGCGACCCCTATTTCGACACAAAATTTCAAATCCATAACATAATTTAACTTTGAATACCAAGTTTCATGTCATTCATGAATACAAATGTTTGGAACTACTAATGTTAAATCAGTTTCCCAGACATTTATGTATATCTTCCTAAAGAACATTCCTATAGCGCTGATATTTTCTAGCATGTTGCTTTTAGGTATCCAAACAAAATAAACATAATATTTTAGTTTTTAAATAATTTTTAGTTTGCAATATTAATTATTAAATAAAAATTCGAAAAAATTATGAATAGGAACCTTGATATATTTAGATAGAAATCGATTCAGAAAGACTTAATATTGCCATACAAAATTTCAGCTCTTTCCTCTGATAGTTTGATAGTTTTTGCACTACACTTACATTTCCGTCACTACGGTGATTTTAAGGGGCATCCAAAAGGTGAAAAGAATTATGACAAACCTGAGGAATGTGCAAATTTTTGAAAAATGTTTGGAAATATCATTTATGCAATCTAACGGACATTGCCTTCTTACCTGTCATGTGTGCTACATCTGAACAAAGATCAATCTAATAGTAGAGATGAACAAAACTCTGTTTTTACGTAAGTCTTAACGGCTATTGCTAGCCTGCGATAACAATTATTCTTAACTGTTGTTATGAAAGCTTATTTAATAGTTACTAAAAACAACAGTTAGTGGATAAGTCTAAGAGTTATTAACTGTTAAAATTTACGTTGACGGTGAAATTAAGCGGTAAATATTGATTATCATTCTTTCCAAATTTCTCGTTCAAGATCTGGATCAATTTTGTTAATGACGAGATACCTCGTAGAGACAACCACCAGGAGGGCTAAGGTTCTTTGTAATCTTCTTTAGTCAAGCAACAAATGAACAGTTCCTGAGTAACTATAAATAATCTCGATCAACGAATAGCGACTTTCAATGTGGAGATGATCTCTGAAATGGACAACGGCTTTAACATTGAATATCTCCGGATGTAATGATAGTAAATTCATTAGTCTAAATATGGACTAATTTGTCGATGTAGAATCCGATTAAATCATCAAAACATGGTGGTTGCCATTGGAAATCTTTATGCAAAATTTGATATGAATTATATATGTCCTTATACAATGTTTTTGCATTTGAATTTGTAGAGGGCGTTATTCCTTATTAAATGGTATCTTTGAATTTTCTCTACTATGAATAGTGCTCGAAATAAAGGCGGTGGTTCATTTTTTCCCTTCGACTGAGCATTTATGTTACTATATATATAGAAAATGAAGATAATTTGTGACTGTTAGCATAATATTACATTACACCATCTAGAGAATATAAATAATTTAATAAATAGTGCAATTATGAGTCAGTGCAGCAAGTGCCAACCCGCGCGTGGCTCAGCAGCAAACATGTCCAAACAGGATCGTCACTTCATCAATTTTACTTTCCGGGGTAAGGTAACAAACGTTTTCAGTTTCACCCTAGCAGTTGACCTGTGTGAATAACATCTTTAGTGAAGATTTTTTGTTAACATTTTAAAAATTCTGTACTTAATATTGAGTGTTATGTAGTATTTTTATGTAGTAGAAAGCAAAAATGGCTTCTAGAGGTTCTATTAAACTGTCCAAATTCTTTTTGTTGTACATGTGGAAATTTTATTATCCAGAGTAGAGGCAGAACATAACTGAGATTGGTAAAAAGAACACTACTCCTGTTTTGGTGTGAATTTGGTGATTAAGAAAACACATAAAATTTGCTCTGTTTGTGTTGAAGAAGTTTTGCTTTAGGTATTCTAATGATTTGGAGGGAACCAAAGGTATAGACTGCTATTTTTGTTCATGCAAAATACACTGTTATAACTAAAAGAGTAACTTTCCTAACGCAATCTTCAGTCTGGTCTTAGACCTGTTTTCGCAATGAGTGGGACAGCCGACCAAAGAACATGCATTGAGTTCAAAAAGAATAGTCACTCAGGCAAGCCTTACAACCTGGTACCAAGAATGTAATACAGCCGTAGAGAAAGTGCTATTACCATCCCTTCATATCAAGCTTGGACTCATGAAAGAGTATCAAGGGCTTGTCTAAGGATGAAAACTGTACCTAATTAATACCTTTCTAGCCTTATCCGACATGAAATTGAAGGAGGGAATATTGAGTGAACCAAGTATTAGAAAACGTATATCTGATTCAAGAGTTCGAAGTGGTAATGAACATCAGAGAGCGTGACAGTTAAGCTAGTTGCACACACATCGATTTTCGATCGTACGGAAAAATATCGAAGGATATTTATCGTGTGCGTATTTTATTACTTGCTTGCACACACCACGGTTTTTTCCTGTGTAGTAAGTGCAGTTGTTTGTTAAAAGCTCGTGACTGCTCATCTCAAATTGTATGGAAAATGAATCCCAAACATGTTGCTATGTGGTTGGTGTACCGTCGTCTCAAGCGTTTTGACAGGAAGAAAACGAAAGATAAAATAATTTGGAATCTTCAAATTGTTAATCGATTGATTGATTTTTTTATGGCACAAGGGACAAGTCTGTCCAAACTACACTAAACTATCAGTAATTAAGTAAAGAAAAAACCAGAATAGATTCGTAAATTTGAAAAAGTTCTTGTAAATCGAAACGTTTAAATTCTCTCTTGGTCCTCAATGGTAGCTAATAATGTCCCGAACCTGAACCATCTCAAGTACGGTTTCCCAAAAATATATGAGGTGCCTAGGACAAAACAAATTCGCAAACGAAAGTATTAAATTTTTTAGATTTTAATGTCATTTTTAGATCAACAAAATCCAGGATCCGATAATCACTTGGAAGACTTCTAAGCATAGCTTTATGCAATAGGGTAAGTAGGTAGATAATTAACACGTCGCACTGGAGCAACACAATGGACCATTGGCGACGGTTCGTGATCCATCCCGAAGGAGAAGATCCGAAGACACCACCACGTAATTTTGAATCACGTTATGCAATAGGGAGTTTCCCTTTAAAATATTATAAACACTTAAAAAACGCATACCGGGATAACCGCTTTGAAAGTAAAAAGTAGTTTGTCAAAAAAAACTGGTTGATTATTATATAATTCTATTATTAATAATCTAAACTCGTTTGAAACATAAAAAGTCTAAGTCAAAAAATCACTTTTGCTTTTCAACACACTAGTTTTATGGTGGTTTGCTTGTTTCCGAGATGTCTTTAAAATCGTAATAGCTGACTTAAATGAGATCCCTTTTCAACTTATTCATCAAGCGTCGTTGTTTGGTTCAGTCGAGAACAGTTCCGGGAGCGGACCAGCGAGATCAGAGCGAGACCTGTTCCAGGAGCGGTCAGCGAGATCAGCTCCGCGAAGTTCATCGAGAACGGAGAACAGGGTCGGAAAAGTTTGAGAGCAGGGAGTAGTTTATGGACAGAGAACGGGTGAATGAGTCAACAGGAAGCAGAGTCAAGAACTGTAGGATGAACAGCTGTTTCGGACTTAGCATAACTTAGAAAATACGAACATTTTTGGCGAACTTAGAAAATTCGAAAAAAGAGAAACTACTTTCTTTACAAAACTCCCACCCGTAAAATTAAAATCGAAGTAGAAAAGTTTTGCAATGTTTCTTTTTGCAAAAAGAACGAAAAACAGGTTTTTGTGAAAAGTGGAAACAGGTTGTTCTCTTTTCCCCCATCCCTACGTATCACAAACTGAAAATACTATTTGAATACTCAAGTTGACAAATAAAATGGAACACACAGGAAGTCAACTAAAGGCAGGTTATCTTATGAATGTAATCGTGAAGTGTGCAAGCGGTCACGTACGCCACTAAATTCACGGAAACGACAAGACAATCGTCTGTTGTAGTGGCAGTGGACGATAGCAACACGAAGATCATGCCGTGACGTGTGTAGATCGAACTGTGCAAGCTCCCATACTCTTTTTCGTTCCACTAAAAGAATTTGATCGTACGATATTTTCTCGTACGATCGAAATCGATGTGTGTGCAACTAGCCTTAGATTTAATTTCAGTGACTTATGAGCGAGGGTCGGGGCGCAATTTTCACCAAGATATTAAGGACGTGGAAAAGAGGTATTAAGGACGCTGGAGTGTTAGCAAGAATGACGGGGGGGTATTTCAATTAACGTCACACTGGAGCAACACAACGGGCTATTGGTGACGGTCCGGGATCAATCCCAAAGGGAAAGATCCGAGGACAACACCACGTAATTTTGAACCACGGTCAGAGGACGAGGCAACACCTGAGCTGGCACCCCACTCTCCAAACTTCCACACCACGCCAACGTGAGGACATTTGAGGCCACGACAGATTTAACGTGCACCAGCCCCCTTTGTACACGACGGTGTTTGGCTGGATTCGAACTCGCAACCCTTCGGTTGCTAGTCCGTTACTCTTCCAACCGGGCCACCGCGGCCCGCAAGGATGACGGATTACTGTTGGATGATTCACAGAGATGGAATTGGAGCCAATATACAAACTTCGTGCCACTAAATACTGTTTGGATATAAAAAAACCTAGAAGTGAGAAAAATAACACATATTTTATGCAAGATACTAATAAATTTAAACTGTTTCCCTTTTAGGCATGAAAAAAGCAAGTGATACTGACGAAAGAATCTAGAAATGATAATTTTTTGAATAATATTTACCAAATACTTTGAACTTGTAACTTGAAACCGGTTTTATGCAAAAAATGTGATGTGATAGAAATATTTAAAAAAATTTATGTTTATATATGTTAGAAAATAAAACAAAAATTAGTGAAATTAACACCGATTAAAAAGCACCCCACAATATCCAGACTGAGAACAGGACATTTTAAAGGCATAAAAATTAGCAATGATGATACCAGAACGTATAGGCATTGTATTAACTCTCTGGGCGTTGAACTTACACCTAATTATACATTCACCTGCCCTGCATTAGTAAAACCATCAATTACCATCCTGAAGAACAGCTTTATGGCTAAAAAATAATCGGCGTCGCCAAGTGTGCACGGCGACATCTGACTCAGAAATGGACACAACAATAACATATATTAGAAAAAATATCCCAAAATGTATCAAACAGTTTTTATGAATTAAATTTTGCAAACGTGTGTATTCATTATACCATTCACTATATTAATATGAATTCCTAATGGCTGTTTGATGAGTGGAAGTACCAACAGTATTTTGAGCATTTTTAAAAGACATTTTGTGTCTCAATCAGTGGTGTAGCTATTGAGAGACTCTGGAGGTCCGAACCTTCCTCTGAAAAATATTGCTTTCTGATTTTTAGAACACTCAAAAATGTAAATATATAAAAAATAGGTAACATAAAAATACATAAATCAAAACTATAGATACTTAAAATTCTTCATGTTCAAAAAGAATCGTTTTATTTTTTTAAATTATATGATTATATGAATTAATATTCATTATAATATTTATAAATTTTTTACATCCTTCATTTTATAATATGAATGAATATTCATATCGTCGGCTTAAAGCAGAAATTCATTAACTGACATCTTTTCGGATACACAATGTAATTTTCATTATGATGTGAAATACATAGTAGTATTATAATCTATTTAAAAGATGAATAATATCGAAATGCTTATAAATTTTATTTTTTCACATACAACTAAAAGTTAGTCTTTAAACAACTATACGGCGCAGCTTGACCTCTTTTGGACCTTGCGCAATAAAACCCAATTATCAATCAATTAAGCAACTATTCGGTAAAACAATGTTTTCGTCAATTAATACGTTTCTGCTCTAAGCTAATGATATAACATAACAGTTTCATTCTATAAATTTATTGCGAGGCAGAAAGTAATGACTGATTGCTTTTTCTTTTACTGCATCTTCTCGTGTATTCTCATATAGACACATGGTATCAATCCTTTAAAGATATAAAAGTAAATTTACAAGAACAAGGTTTAAATGTTTCCTTAATGTTATATATTTTGTCAATATTTGTAGAAAAATCATCATGCAGATGATTGTCAACTTAGATCAACCGAAATGTGTTACTTTTCATGCGCTTACAGTAATTCTCTTATATATATAAAATCCACTGTCATATAACTACAAATAACATAAGACTATTTTAAAATCTGACAAGATTTATATTAACGGTCAAAAAATTTCATTTCTAACTTTGGGTCTGAAATAAAATCCTGGTCTGCTTTATTCGAAACATATCTGAAAGTTCAAGATCAAAACTTTAAAAGTCATTGACTCTTCTTTAACCTAGTTATTGAAAGTAGTAACATACCTAGGAAGAATTTGATTTATTATTGAGACTATGTTATATTGATAATAATATGCTTTTAAAAAACTGTTTACCGTTATGAATTTTTAACAAGCTTGCAAATTTTCTGATGAGATCAATCATATCATTGCTTTGCACTGAATTAGAATTGTGTTTGTTGGGTTTTATGGTGGCAAGGGCCATATTTGGCCATGCTGCACCAAACATGATACAGACAGTGTCAAGTAATAGACATACACACACTAGGAAAGTTTTAATGACATAGAAGAGAAAAATATACCCAGGGATGAATCGCACCTGCACCGCCTACAACTCGCAGGTTGCTAGCGCAGTGGAATACCCACTGTGCTACAACGGCCCCACAATGAATTAGAAATTTAAAAATTGGTTAGATCCTTACAAGATTAAATACTATGTAATTTAAACGTTAAAAAAATCTTGGTCTATTTCAAGTTTTGTTTTCTGTGTAGTTTATAGGGAATTTTTAGTTTCTGAAAATTTCAGGTGTATCGAAACACTAATTTATCATTCTTATTAAAGAAACTGTTTAAAAGCGAAACATCTAATCAAAACATTTGTAAAAGATTTAATCGCATGTACCTCCGAGGATTCCTTGTGTCCAATAGAACGAGTACCTTGTGAAGTGTGCATGGAAGGTATTAGACCGAAAAATGATACGCAAATTTTTCCTTTTGTTCTTAAAAAGGAAATAAACAATGACTACATAAAAATATGTTATGAAACAAATTGGAGAAAGGAAAATATTTTAATAAAGTTTTAAAAAATCATAGGCCAAGAAAATATAAGACCAATAAAAAATGTACTTTTTTTGAGCTGATAAAGCATAACTTTGTATGAATTTACTTCAACTACTACGAGAGATAAAAAGAGAAATTCTACTGATTTTGAGTGTTTCTTTCAATTTGCAGTTTTTCAGTGCACGAAGAAAAGAATAGTGAAAGCAAGGTGAAAAAATCCCCTATTACAGAGGTACAAGGTAATCTGAAAGAGAAATTGGTTAGAAGATTAAACTGTCTAAATCACAAGTTTACAAAGTTTTAGATAATAAAGAAGCTTATAAAAAATAAATGATTAAGAAAAGAAGAGAGTTATTCCAACATGTGTGTGTGTGTTTATATATTTTGCAGTTATATTAAATATCGTACATCTATACTTGTTTTTGATATAAAAGTTTTATGTGCTTAGTTATGAAATTCCTCAGTACAATTTTTCAAATCAAATAAAATTGATAGCTGATTTTAGAAATTGTTCCGTTCTGATCACGTTATTTTCAAATAAAGTAATGACATTAAATTCTTCAAACATCAAGTACCATTTTTATTCACTCAACTGGCATCGCTTTTGGCAACTTCCGATTCATGTATCCAAACTTGCCTTTGTTTCACTGTTCTAAGTGTATGCTTGCCATAAAGCAACATTGCCGTAAAAGATACCTTGGGCGATTTTCTGTTCATAAAAACTAGATGCGTTTGTCGGTTTAACACGTGCTATTTTTATTAACTAAATTGACATTGTTTTCGACAATTTTTGATTCAAACCTTACTTTGCTTCACTGTACTAAGTGCTTGGTGTATGTTTAAACTAGCGAGGACAAAAAAATGCTTCAACTCTTCAAACATCAAATCAGACGAGTAAAAGAGAATCTCGTGTTCATATTACATGAATGAAAAGGTGTCATGTTCTGGAATGAAGATCGGAAACATAATTTTTTGAATGAAGAGTTCATATTGATAGATAAGACTGCAATTATTGTTGACGTGATATAAGATTGGTTGATTGGGTTTATGGTGAAAGGGACATGTCTGGCCAAGCTGCGCCAAACACAAGATACGGAGTCAAGTAACATGACACAGAACATGATTTAACCCTCCTGTTGGTTTATCTTCCTGACTTGCAGTGGCCAGCCTCTTGTGCAAAAACCTATTCCAAACTGTCAGCAGTTGTGGGCAAGGTACAATTTGTTTTTCCTACTTGGATCTTCATTAGCGAAATTGGCCAGATCTTTGACGAGATATCTCGTTGAAACACTTACAGAATTAACTCTACTGGTGGTTGTCTCGACGAGGTATCCCGTCATTAGCAAAACTGACCAGATCTTGTTGGACGCGATAACTTGTCATTAGAAGAAAACTGACCAGATCTTGATCTCGTCATTAACAAAAAAATCTTGATGACGATATGTATTGTCATTAACAAAATTGGTCAGATCTTGATGGACGAATTACTTGGTCAAAACCACTTGGAAGGTTAAGAAAAGCACTAACAGCAGCTCTGGTAGACAAATGAGTGAATACAGGCTGCATGTTTTACCATAATAATACTAGGGCCATCTACATACACACCATCCAATACAGAGTGGTATCTTAGGTGATATGAACAGATTCTCTACGGAAATTTAAAATAATTTTGATTTATAATTGATTTTGAGATGTTAAGATTAGATTTCGAAGTTTAAATGGGCGTATTCCAAGTATCGCATCAAATCATAAAATTCTGATTACATTTACATAGATGGAGATTTGAAAGTAGATTTTTAAGTATATATAATTACAATAACAAATTACAAGAATGAAAAACTAATTCTCCGTACTCATAACTACCTATTGAAGGTAGATCAGACTGGATTATGTACAAGGTCCCAAAATGGTCAAGTGGTGCCAAAGAGCCGAATAAAAGTAGGTAAAATTCATAATCTATCCAACAATTAAAGGTATAGTTAGAAACATGCATTCCTTGAAATACATAGAAAAAAAAACAATACCATATAAACACTTAATCAGATGAATGAATAGTGAAAGTATAAGATTATCGTCGTCAGCAATATAAAAAGTAGTGAATGGTGTTTTAAAAGTTTTGATTAGCTGTAATTTAAGAGACATGAAAAAGATAAAAACAGTAGACGGAATTAAAGAAAATTAACGGTACGTAAAATTTAAAGATTCGAATGTTTTTCCAATCATATGTATGTAGATGGCACTTGTGTTATTGTGGTAGAACGTGCTGCCTGTATTTACTCTTTTGTATACGAGAGCATATCTTAGTGCTTTTCTTAACCCTGTAAGTGTTTCGACGCGATATCTCGTCAAAGATCTGGCCAGTTTTGCTAAGGATGATATATCTCGTCGAGACAGAACTGCCCTATTACTCCAAGGGAAAATGCAATTAGGAAAACCAAATTGTACCTTGCCCTCAACTGCTGACTGGAACAGCTTTTTCACCAGAGGCTGCTCTTTAAGGAGTTGTGCTTGACAGTATGCATAACAATTCTCATCAATACGTCAATAAGATAACTTTTCATGAACTTACACCTTGAGGTATGGCATATCATCAAAACGGAAAAATGGAGCATTGAATCAGGCTTAAAGTAAAGAAAAAGATCAACACATTTACCAAACTAGTTTTCAAATATTAAACACTTCAAAAAAGTGATTCAGAAAAATGAAAACAATACAATCAAAATGGTCTATAACTATTTAGATAGAACGAAATATTCACCATCATCAGAACAGAAGTAAACAAGAAGAAACATCCAAATTTAAATACGTTATCTTTCAATAGTGTTTTTACTAATTGATTTTCTGGTATATTATCTTCGAATAGGTTTGCTACCCTCATTTTTATGAAAACGTTTTTTCTAGAGAGACGAGTGCTTTCAAAGATAACATATTTAAACTCTGTTTTTCCTCTTTTTACAACTTTTTACTCTTGATGGTGGTGACTGAAATCGCTGTAGAGCATTTTTATCATCTTGTTTTCATCTGTATTAGTCATTTTTTAAATTTATGTTTGACATTTAGGCATAAAAATAAGACTTTAAAAATGGTATTTATAGACTATAATAGGTTCTCACTACAACGAATATCTATACGAAAAAGGACAGAACGTGACAGTTCTGCGAGTTCGAAACTCGGTCCAGCCAAAGACTGTCGTGTACACGGGGGCTGGTGCAAGTTAAATCTGTTGTGACCTAAAATATCCTCACATTGGCGTTGTGTTGATGGTAATAATAGTTAATTAACGTAGCACTGGAGCAACACAACAGTCTATTGACGACGGTCCGGGATCAGTCCCGAAGGGAAAGGTCCGAGGACAACACCACGTAATTTTGAATCACATTCAGATGACGAGGCAACACCTGAGCTGGCACCCCACTCTCCAAACTTCCACACCACGCCAACGTGAGGCGTCGTGTTGAAGTTTGGAGAGTGGGTGCCAGCTTAGGTGTTACCGCATTATTTGACCGTGGTTCAAAATTACGTGGTGTTGTCCTCGGACCTTTCCCTTCAGGATTGTTCCCGGACCGTCACCAATAACCCGTTGTGTTGCTCCAGCGCTACGTTAATTAACTACCTACCTATAATGAAAAATTGTATAAATAAAGGCCCTTTATCAGAAATTTGATTATAACGAAACAATTCTTCGAGGTAAAAGTTTCTAAATGCCATACAAAGAACTCATCAAATGTCAAATATGGAGGTAGCAACAACAGTTATCTGATCATTCGGACGGAAGGTTTCGTTTCTGAAGATATGCCAAAAGACACAAATGAAGAAATCTTTCAGCTCAAAAGACAAGTGGATAAAATCGGTGACGAAAATGTTACCGATGAACTAGATACTGCATCAAAATATCTTATACTTGAAGAAAACGCACAATTTTATCTTCGCTCAAAAATATGTTTTCATATTAATTCATTGCAAACAATTTTATCATCAACTACAAATTTCTTTGGGTAAATGAAAATCACGGTATATATACAGCAGTGTAAATACGTGTTAGTCTAATTTTACAGTATACATTTGTATTATACTTCATTAAATTGTTCATGGTAATTCTACTATTGCTTCATAAAAATGATAGGTATTGAGGGTTAGGAATGCTCTACCTTTATTTTAGATGAATGTTATATGCAATAGCAAACCAGTTTCCGTTATAACAAAAATATCTTCGCAACGAATTATTATAGTGGCATTAAGGAGTTCGTTGTTACAAAAATATACTGTTTTCATTGTATTTCAAAATTTCCTGTATAAAATTTATAAAGTAGGACACACAAGAAATCTGATTCACTTAGAGATATATGCCACCCGGAGTGTACACTGGAGTGTACGCAGGGGTAGAAATTAAAGAGAGCACATGAACAATATTTTTATGAATCCTAATTTTACACAGTAATTGTGGGCTTACAGTTTCACAGTAGATGCTCAAAGTTGCGACCACCAACACTAATGCAGCGTTGACTCATGTTTGGTTGGTTGATTTAGGTTTAATGGTGCAAGGTTCAACAATAAATTAGCTGTGCCAAACACAAGTTCAAAGACAATTTTTTTAATACCAAATAAACTAAACCGACATTACGTGGACAGTGAACTTTCAAAATCGATCGAAAATTTGATTTTTTTAACCCCTTAGCGTTAAAAATTAATTCATTCAAATACTGTTGATATCAAATTTTTTTCCATTACCATCATTTTTTGACGTAGTTATACATGCAACATAAAACATATAGAAGATAGTAAGTCTACTAAAAAACGGGTTTTTCTCCGATTAAGAGGGGCCGTCGTGGCTCAGTGGGTATGCCCACTGCTCTAGCAATCTTCGAGTTGTAAGCAACGAATGTTCGATTCCTGTCAGGTGAGTTCCTCCCTGGGTGTATTTTTCTCTTCTGTGTCTGTAAAAATTTCATTATGTTTGCCGATATTGTCACTAAACATTGTTTGTCTCGTGTCTAGCGCAGCATTCCCTGCGCATCAGATTTCAATTGATTTCTTCGAATTTTTTATTATAATCCTTGTAATCTGTTGTATAGATCTAAGTGTAAATGAGAAGTTCATTATGCTTCCAAATTTTGGTTCAAAATGTTGCTTAACCTATGCCTTTTTTTTGCAAAATTTTAAGTTTTTCTTTAAATTATTTTTGCGTTATAATTGGGTATTTGGTAGGTATTTATTTAACGTCACACTGGAGCAACACAACGAGCTATTGGTGACGGTCCGAGATCAATCCCAAAGCTCTATAATTGAGTGATACACTTATCAAATGAAGTTAATTTTATTTATAAGTATACAAATTATTAAGTGTATTGAAATTTTAACTATTCATGGAAAATTAATGAGTTTGGGACCTATCAATTTTTGTTAAGTTATCACAAAAAAAAATTGACCATGTTTTATGTAATAACTTTCACAAAACTTCATAGAAACTGCAAATTTTATGAGAATCGGATAACTGCAAAAGTCTGCTTTGGAAGTCGTAGAAGTTTGACTAAAAACGTAAGTACACAAAATACGAAACAAAATTAAACTTTAATAAAACGTATGAAATCAGGAAATGTATTAAAGCATTTCGTCAGCAACTAAAAAGGTGAAACAGTTAAATTACTGGGTGTCTCATATTTGGACAAGTGGCGCTAAGCACAAGACAGACAACGTCAAGTAATGAAAGATTTTTACTTACACAGAAGACAGAAATACACCCAGGGAGGAATCGAATCAGCCCAGCCTACAACTCACAAGTTCAGAACAACATAGGAATGAACAATTAATATGTTAAATATTTATTAATTTGCATTTGTGAGCATCTTGCAATAGCAGTTGTCCAATATGTCCATCGCCGCAACCAAAGATCTTGTAAGTGGGTCATAACACCAATCACAGATGCATGAAGCATATCAGGTTCTATGGCAGTGAACCCACGGAGGATGGCATCTTTCAAATGATCGAATAAAGACGGACTCTAGTGTACACTCGAGACATATAGCCAAAAATCTGCAGGCACAATGTCCGGACACCGCGGGGCCATGCATTTTTACAAAATCGGTTAATTAGTCGTACTTGACCAAAGGCATTGATCAAAAACTGCTCCACATTAGATGTTATATGTGGTCTTGCGTGAACGGGGTCTTGTTTAGAAAATTCTGTGCAGACAGCGCCACTTAATCTCTAAGCATTTTCAGGTAACGATGTGTAGGTCCTGTTTGACGTGGCTCTTCAAAGAAAGGTCCAATAAAGACGCTTGCAGTGAAGCCGCACCATACAGAGCCGTGGTGCATTAAACGGCTCTTCTGTGGATTTTTTTGCCCAGATTCTTCAGTTATAATTATGAACTGTCCCGTGTAAGGGGGAAAATGGGCTTCATCTGTCCAAAAAGACGGTAAAAATTCACAGTGGATCTTCCTCGAACTTTTCGAGAGCCCATTGGGTGAATTCTTCCCACTTCGCTATATCATTTGGTTCCAGCTGATGAGATTGCAGTTTGCACGGGTGCAAATTTAAAACGCCATGCACGACGCAGAACACGCTTGTTTTGGGTATACCCGTGTTTCTGGCAACTTCTTGTGCACTGCATACACCACTCGTTGATTCTGCTGCGAGATCCTCTATTTGCGATGTTGTATTCTCATAAAACGATTCTCTGATAACTTCGGTCTGTCTCTGCTACGATGTGCTAACCTACGACGATGTGCTAACCTACCAGTTTTCTTCGAAAAGCTGTACTAGGGTTTGAAGTCCGGTAACAGTCATTAGACCTTCATGTTCCTTCACATTTTATAGAGTTCAAAATTTTCGTAAGACTACTGAAGTCGATTCACTGTTCAGATAAAACAATTTCACCAGAAATGCCTTATGCACCAACGACATTTAGTTGAACAAACGCAATAACTTAATTTTCACGAACTATTGACTGTGTAATTATCAATAATCAGTTGCCAGCTTTACATTTTCCTTTTTAAAGAATTAAATTTGCATATCTTAGTCTTAAAATGGTACAGCACCATCAATCGGTGGAAATTTGAATAAAAAATTTTCTTATGCCAAAAACTTTGCGCCATTAAACCCTAACTAACCAATCAACCATTTAATGCCAAAAAGAAATCTGACTCCGACAAACCTTTTGGTACAAACTCTAATATGCCAATGAAGCTAAAAAGTCTTGATAAATCGAGACTGACTCGAGAAAACTTGAGACAAAAATGGGGTATCCCTATCTTAGTAGTAAAAACTTAACTATTAAATATAATTAAGAGATGACGCATTATAAATGATATATACAGGGTGTTATCAAAATAATGGAAACACACTGGATTTTTAAGGAATCCTTTACTAATATGGCGTAGGACCGCCTTTGGCATGTAATACAGCTTGGATTCGCCTGGGAATCGAATCATACAAGTGCTGAATAGTGTTTAGAGGAATATTGTACCATTCTTCATGGAGATATTGTAAAAGTTCCGGGAGAGATGCCGGTGGAGGAAATCGATTCCGGATTGAACGCTCTAAAATAGACCATAATGGTTCGATTATATTGAGGTCGGGGGACTGTGCTGGCCAAGGTAGATGTTTCAGTTCATCCTCGTGTTCATCAAACCATGATTGGACCAGTCCCGCTGCATGAATAGGAGCATTATCATCTTGGAAAATTCCATCTCCTGCAGGACACAAAGTAACATAAATATTAGTAATTAATTACGGCATTATCATAGAGTATTGTTACACTTATATGTTCGATGTGCATGTTATCAATTATATAAAACTACATTTAAATTACACCAAACTTAAACAAAGTCGCGTGTCTCTTATTCGTATCAACCCTCATGGTGGTAGCCTCGACGAGATATTTCGTCATTAGCGATACTGACCAGATCTTGATGGACGAGATATCTCGTCTTTAGAAGACAACTGACCAGATCTTGATCTCATCATCATAAAAAAATCGTCAAAATCTGCATGACGAGATATCTCGGCATTAGTAAACTTGGTCAGATATCGATAGACAAGGTATCTCGTCGAAACCGCTTGGAGGGTGAAAATCTAAATATCTAGACCTATTAACTTTTAAAAAATCACGGCACTCTAGTTTCGAAACAAGCACTTACCCACTGCAATGCGAACGTCCGTAAAAACAATATTGAGTGTTACTAGATTTGAGAACCAGATAGACTGCCTTGATCTTTACTCTCAGTGGAAATTTTTCTTTTTCTTACTTGCTGATTGATCAGTGACATTTCCTGCAGGTATTTGGGCGTTCTGAGTCAGCTTTTCCACTCTTTCACGAATATTATTCTCTTTGGAGTATTTCGACTATTTATTCATAAAAAAGTGGTTAGAAAACTAAAACAACGAATTCCAGAAGCTCTCACGGTCCGGTATTCATGCCACAGTCCAGTATCAGGCCAGCCGGTTGAGAAACGCTGACATAGACTACCAGGCTATCAAGCGGAAAATGATTTTAGAAAAGTAAATACTGCGAGAAAAAGCCCTTTTTGAGCTCTAAAATCTTACTTAAATCGAGAGAAAATCACCAGGTTAAGCAAATATACCTTCTACGAGAGGGGGTGTTGAATTGACGTCGCACTGGAGCAACACAATATATTGGTAACGGTTCGGTATCAATACCGAAGGGAGTCCGAGGAGAACACCTCGTAATTTTTGAGCCACGGTCAAATGACGAGTTGTATACCTAAGCTTGTACCCTCGGAATTTCCACACCACGCCAACGCGAATCTTCTGCGAGAGATGAAAATTTAAAACTTTGGATTATAGGCTTTAGACCTAAGCATTCTTAATAGGCTTTAAACTGCATTCTTAAGTTCTAAAAATACAATAAATATTCTAATGAAATACAGATAAAACATAAATTCGTGCAATTTTATCTCAAATTTTAAAAAAATTGACATGAAATTGTAGTAGATCAAATTTCCTTAAGTGACAATATATTTCGTCATGTACCATCAGTAGTGCAGGTACGACTAGTTAAAAATCAGTGCTCAGATATACAGGGTGATTCTACGGTCATGGGACAAACTTCAGGGGTGATAGAACACAACGAAACAAACACTTTTCCCCCATAGAATATATGGTCGCAAGTGCAGCGATTACTTGATTAGCGGATTGCTAGAGAGCGCAGTCAAACGCTTGTATAAAAGCGTTGGCGATGCGAGGCCTGAGTAGTGTGATAATGACAGAGCTGGCGCAGTGACTGTTAATGGCTCTCAAAACCCCCATTAAATCTCCACCCCCTTTTAAAACAATGGCTCTCAAAACCCCCCATTAAATCTCCACCCCCTTTTAAAACAATGGCCGCAAAACCCCCATCCAAATTCTACCCACTTTTAGAAAGTAATGGCTCTATTTCACCCATACCAATTTTCTAAAACAATGGTGTAAAACTTGCCCATTAAAAACGCACCCACTTTTAGAAATCAATGGTTCTGTTTCACCCATACCAATTTTGTAAAACAATGGTGTAAAACTTACCCATTAAAAACGCACCCACTTTTAGAAATCAATGGTATGAAAAACGTCATAATTTATCCACCCACCTTTTAAAAACAATGGTGCTAACCTCCCCATTAAAATCGAACCCACTTTTAGAAAGTGATGGTTCTGTTTCACCCATACCAATTTTTGTAAAACAATGGTGTAAAACTTGCCCATTAAAAACGCACCCACTTTTAGAAAAGCGATGGCTCTATTTTATCCATATTAT
The DNA here is from genome assembly GCA_933210815.1 of Meta bourneti. NCBI lineage: Eukaryota > Metazoa > Arthropoda > Arachnida > Araneae > Tetragnathidae > Meta > Meta bourneti. Next base: position 103,473,919 of record OW119934.1, on the reverse strand, counting down.
TTTTCTAAAAACAATGGTAATGAAATCCTCCATAAAAAATCTCGACCCACTTTTAGAAAGCAATGGATATATTTCATACTGTAATAATATTTATTTGAAGTAACCAAAAAGTCGCTGAGACGGAAGGGTACCCCCTTCGGAAAGCACCCCTTTTTCCTGCGACGCAGAATTTTAAGGAAATATTTTTTTCATTTAAAGAGATGCATTTTTTTTTTTTAGTATACAAAGAAATCAAAAACCATGGAAAGTTCTCTTCTCAAAAGTCTAAATTCAGTAGGTAATTTGCAATCAGACTATCTAAAGCTGGATGATTTAGAAATTGGTAAAAAGTACCTGATATCCGATGCGAAAATGGTAAAGACACGCTATGGTGAAAAGGCTGTTGTAAGTTTGGTGGATACAGGCACAGTATTTCTCCCCGAACGTTTCAACAAAATAATGACTGACGAGCATTTAAGCTTAATAACAAAACAGTGCTATTTAATCTATCGAGGTAAGAAGGATATTGGTAAAGCCAACCCAGCGCACCAGGTAGAATTTTCTTTCAACTAATTTTTTTATGTGATTTTATTTTTAATGAATGAAAATAATCATTAAAAATTGATAAGTATCTTAAAATTTTTTTGCAAAATGCCTCCCCAGTAGGCTCAGAGCGTACTCAATCTCAAACTCGACCCACCAAGGGGCCCTTCTTGATAGGTCGAATTCAAGATCAAGTACGCTCTGAGCCCACCGGCCACTGAGGCTTACATAACATATAACAAGTTGGACAACACTGTAAGACTGTGACATCATTTTGACGTCGGGATCCCACCCACCACTTTTTCGAAGAGTGCTGCTCTTTTGGACAACGACGAGAGCAGCGGACATGTCATTTTTGGCTAGGTAGAGGTCACCAACCATCAACCCACATTGATTAATGTGGGTTGATGTGGGAGAGGTTGGGGTTTGAACTTGGGACCTTGATGTTAGGAGTCCTGCGCGCATACCGTTAAGCCATGGGTACCCAACAAAACCTCACGTAAAATTGTATTTAAACATTACACTGGAGGGGAAAATCGTCGAATATATCACTTTAAACAAGTCATTTTTCAGGTTGAATGCTAAAATTCTTTAAAATATCAAACACCACAATTTATCTAATCAAAGAAAGGTTGAAAAAACGTTATATATTTATAAGAAGTTGTAAGAATTTGTTAAACACGCCCATTATAATATGTGTCCGTAAGGAGCTGCCATCTATTGACACAATTTAAATAGTTTTTATACGTCATACTACAAAAGTGTTCTTTCCCCATATGTGACGTAACGAAGCCGCAGTTTTGCGAGTTTCAACGCTCTCGCGCGGCCCCGGTTTCAAGGACTCTCGTACGAGGAAGTGAGCACTCATTGCCGACGGTGTTTGAGCATACTGCTTTAGAATAAAATTGATTTAAAGAAATAAATATATATAAGAAACAAACGGAAAAAATGAATACAGAAATGAACAAACCCAAATTCCATTTGCCATCAGCTTGCAGTTGTACACATCTTTTCACTAATAAAGATTCGCAAAAAATTGTTTGGTTAGACTCGTTCAAGGAGCCATTATCTACAATAATTGGGGAATATAAGCGGTCCTTGCAATATCTGCAATTGGCTATTCTTTCAAATGATTTAGACAACCCATCAGAAATTGGCAACTGTTTCGAAAAATTAGAAGATGACATCGCAAAATTAATTAACTTGGCTGTTCAATGTCTTTCAAAAGATCAGTAAGTTATAGGCCTTTTTTATTTTTTTAATAATCCAGGATTATTAAAAAAAGTTACTGATCAAATTTAAACAAATGGGCTAATTAAATCCATTTCTTTATTTAGAGTTGAAAAATTCAATCCTTTGGATATGTAAATATGGTCGAACTTTAATATCATTTTTTTTACACGATATGTATAGTTTAAGAACATCATTCTTTTTACCTCGCTTAAAATAAGTAACTGTTTGTAATGTTTGTGCAGCTATTTGAAAAATAGAGGCACCATTATTAAAATCTAAACATATGTCAAACGTTTCAATATGGCTTGATACGGGTAACAGTTGTACCGTTATTTTCATGGTCATATCAGCTGACAATGATAAATTTTCGTCTAATAATGTGGAACTCATTAGATCGAAATTAACTTCTTTGAATTCATTAGGTGAGCATTCGAAACGCTCTCTTAATGTTGCAAAGAATTCTCGATTATCCACATAATTTTTTGTGGCGACATCATTTAATTCCAGTGGATTAGAGACATAAAGACCATCGTTATCGCTTGTTAATATATTGTTGCCTCTTTTATCATTGATTTTCGTTTTAAGGTCAACATACATTTTTGATACAGCGTCGTTCGGGTCCCTCGGTACAGCGAGGTTTTTGATTTGAATGTCCCTCACATCATAAATACCGTTTTTAAGTACTAAAGCATTGCTTTCAAAATATTGTTTGTTTACTACGTTTTTGTCAGATTCCGGATCTCTTACATTGCCTATCGTTTTGTTTTTAGCATCAAAGTCTCCTCGAAATGAATGTAGTAAACTTTTATTTTGTAACTTCTTAGTGAGTATGTCTACATAGTACCTTGTTGCACAATCAGACTGTTCAACTGGGTCCAAAAGATTACAAATTCTTTTGCCTTTTGCGTCGTACATATTGTTTTCCGAAAGAATTAAACTTCTATCCGATAAAGCTTGAATGGTCGTCTTTAAGATTTTTTTACATATGTCTACGTATGACTTTGTTGTAACATCACTATTTTGAGTGGGTTCTTCGGCATTCCTTAAAATCTTCTTTTCCATGTCATAATTGCCATCATTCGTTAATTTAAAGCCTATCCCGGGAATTCCAGGAGGCCCCTGTTTAATTTCTTCCTCAACAAGGGGATAATATGCTGCCATTTATTATATGAGGTAATTAATTTTTTCTACGATAATATGTGGCTTGATTTTGTTCTCTTTACCATCTGGTGAAATTTCTAACAACACTTGTTTATCTTTTCTACCAAATGCAATCGCTAAACAGGATTCATTATTCGTTTCTAACGGCCTTTCAAGAATATGATGTCCACCAATGCTCAATTTGATTAAAGGAATTTTTCGATCTTTAGATCCTAAAAATATTATAATTTTCATGTCCATCTCACACGTTAGATTCATGTCGGGAGTCAGTAAATTACTACTGAATTTATTGAATGTTACGGTTTGAATTCCATCCTCTTTGTAAGTTTCGTACTGCTCGGTTGTTGCGTAAAATATTTTACCATCAGCATATTCTTTAGTCACAGCGTCTGAATTTTCGATTGGATTGGAAACATTCGTTAATCTTTTATTTTCAAAATTATAATGCTCGTTTTGTATTAAAGATGGAACATAAAGACCGTCATTATCTCTTTTTAACATATTATCATCTCTTTTATGGTTGATTTTTGTTTTAAGATCAACATACTTTTTGGTAACGGCATCTTTGTCGTCATTCGGTTTACCAAGGTTTTTCATTGGAATGTTTCGGGCATCAAAAATATTATGCTTTAACAATAATGCATGTCTCTCAAAGTAGGCTTTATTAATAGCATTTCTGTCACCAACAGGATCTTCTAAATTGTCAATTACTTTGTTTCTTGCATCAAACTCCCCATCATGATTTAGTATAATACTTACATCACTTAAAGCTTTAATTTTTGATTTTAAATCTCTTTGCATATCATCCGCATAATACTTAGTTACTGAATCATTTAATTGAATAGGATCACTTAAGTTCCTTAAAATCTTCTTTTCCATGTCGTAATTGTCATCATTCGTTAATTTAAATCCCACTCCCGGAATGCCAGGAGGTCCTTCTTTGATTTCATCCTCAAAAATTGGATAATACGCTGCCATTTCTTTATTTCAATGAATTTTTTTTTATAATCTTCCGACTATAAAAAATAAAATCTTATACGTTTAATGTTTTGATAATGGTGATGTCTTTATTCTTGATGTTCAAGTGACATCTCTTACGCTCTTGCAGGATGAAATAGAAAACGTAATCTTTAGTGGTGTTGTTTCTCAACCTCCAGTTGAACTCAATCATCAAGTTATTTGTATCTGTATAGTTTTGATGATGAGCAAGATTAAAACAAATGATTGGATACAATTTTCCAAAATTTGAATAGTTGACCATGCATCCAGTTTCCGATGTAATGGTGTTGAGTCCGGATTCTAAAAGGGCTGCGTATAACCTATTATAATCCTTCTTACCAAAGTCCATCATGTAGCTAACAGTTGGAACCTTAACGTTATTTATCATCAGCCAACATTCTGTCATGTCCAAATGGTCGAACAGCATATTGTTTTGCCCTGCGTTCTCATACCTTTCAGTGTATTGAGGTATCACATACAGCGATAAGACTTCATCTGATGTGGCTTTTATGCTATAGGAACCGCTTGAGTTTTTGTAGAAGATATTCGATTTTACAATGCTGTGTTGATTCCAGTTTAACTCGAGGGTCTTATCTGACAACCTTAATTCGTTAAATTTAGCTGCAGCTGAGTTTTTGAATCTAACGTAAGGAAGCCAAAGCGATAAATCTTCCACAACAACTTTATAGTTCTTATTTTGCTCATTGGTGTACAACATATTTTCACTATGATTTCTCTGAAACTCAAATTTGACTTGGAACCCAGTAATAACTTTCTTGTATTCACGGAAGAAGTCAAATATATATTTCAATGGGATCCATAGTGTTACAGTGCTACTGTTTCTAGTGAATTTGCACCTTTCAATGAATCCTTGATTAAAGTCGTCATTCAACCCCAATCTTTCTAAAAAGTCTGTTATTTTAGTGTCTTCAGCCAAGGCCCCGCCGTATTTTAAGTGTTTTCTATCAGCAGTGTTGGATGTATCAATGTAGAAGAGCATATTGCTAGCTTCCGAAGTAGAATAGTCCGGTGTAAAATGAATCAAACCTAGCACATGTTGGAGGAGTGCAGAATAATTAATGTTCGATTCGATTTCTGTGTTCCCTAATGTAAACCTGTTGGCATTGATTAAGCCACCTCCATTCACGAGAGCTACATTATCATCACCTATTGCAGTTCCATCGCTCTTAACAATTTTCAGTTTTTGCTGCAGGTAACCGTTAGAGTATAAAATGTTGGCGTTAGTGTCTTGTATAAAGAAGTGATAAGTGGCGTTTTCCATAGAACTATCACTATTTTCATGCCTCACTTCTCTATACTCGAAACTTTCGATGTCATCATCGTAATAATAATCGGTGTTGTCTAATTCAAATATTTTGTTCATTTATTATATAAATTTTTTTTTTCCTTCTCAATTTAATAGCCACGTGGCTATTAAATCGAATTTATAGGAACTTTAGTCCAGCTCCATGTTTCTTCTTCTTTGATAAAATTTCGTTGAATTTATCATGCACAAACGCTTTAGCTTTGCCTTCTAATGCTGAGCCGATACGTGGTGATACATTCATCTTGTTTAGTTGATCTTGTACGAACATGAGGGCCTTGTCTTTTAAAGCAGGTCCGACAGTAGACAGTACGTCTGAAAAGAACCCCCTCCCTTGAATCTTCTTACTCTTCCTTTGAAGTCTGTGTTTGTTCATTTCTTTTATTTATAGGGCAATAAAATTATATTGTACTTCCTGCTTATTGAGTGGGATTGGATCGCCTCTATGATTTGTTATTCTCATTCTGATTCTATAGACACTCTCCATTCGAACAGGGAAGAACAGAGGTTTGTCGAAGGATTTAATAATTTGACTGCCCGGTCGATTACTATTTGTAAAAGAATAGATAACGTTTGAAGAGTGGAAGCCGTTGATAAAGGCTCCCTCGGCGATATCACAATGGATGTAAATGTTATCATTACCGCCGGAAAGGTCAGCAATGTACTTTCCTATTTGTTCGGGCTCTTCATATATTTTGGGTTCGAAACCTAAAAGTTTGTGCAGGTTGTTGGTTCTTGATAAATTGATCTTATAGTTGTTTTTCAGTTGAATGGCAATTCTTTGTCGCTCCTCTACTATACCAAATAGAATGGGTGGATCGTTTCCAAAAAATTTTATCATGTAACGGTTCAGACCTCTGATAGTATAATTTCCATCTGGTATCACCAAATCGAACCACTGTTGACCGTCATAGTATGAAAACTTTTCGTCTTTGATATTATCCCATGAAACATACATAGAAAAGGACTGAAGGGCAATCTGTTTGATTCTAAAAGGCCTGGAATATTCAATCGTAAAATCTTCCGATCTTTCCGAGTTCTTCGAATCTAAAATTAATAACACCATTTATTTATAGAGAACATTTTTTTCGTTAGATTCGCTAGGCTCCTGCGTAAAAGAATATAACACATCAACAACTGATTTGCCTTTGTTTCTTTCCCTAATGTATTTCATACAAAAGTAACCACATTTTACAGAGGCAGGATGTTGTAGAAAGCTTGAATTATATCCAATTTCTTTTTTCCTTCCAGAACTTAGCAGATATTTCTTGATATTTGGAAGAATTTTGTAAATGTGCTCTCCAAAAGGGTCAAAGTACTCAACAAAGTCATTATTAGGATCGTTATAGTAACATACCCAGTGCGTACCGGGTCCTGTAGCTATGTCTAGATTAATAATGCCGTTTTCAAACAGCCTCATCTTTTTGGGTAATAGATCTGAAGTGAAGACGCCCCTAAACCCCCTTTCATGCTTCATATTTTGTTCAATTACTTCGTTGGATATTCCCAATTTTGATAGACTCCCTTTCCAACGGTCTTTTTTTTACCAGATCCGGAAATTTTATCCAAAGCTTTCTTGGCCCCCCACCCAGCAGCCCCACTTGCAGCACCCAACGCTAATGCTTTTGCCCCAGCAATTAATGCGGGTATAAAAGGCGCTAAAAAGGGTAGAAAGCCCCCAGTTTTCTTGAGTTGTGACTTACTGATGGTGATTCGTTTCCCTTTCCCAAGTTGAGCAATTTGAGTTGAAGTTAAATACATGTCATAGTTAGAGGGTTTTGACTTATCTATTTGTAGAGTTACTTCTTCCCCCTTCTGGTGTGCGGATTTAAGTTTAGCAATCTGGCGATCGCTTAAATGTATTTTGGTTTGTATGTAGTTACTCATTTATTTAAAGAAAATTTTTTGTAATAGTGTTTCACCTGCTCGCTGGTCAAAGTTCCTTCTTTCAACAATGCGTCCAATAAATCAACGACTTCATTATATAATTTTCTGCTTTTGGATCCATTACAAATCTTATCAGTGAACCGAGCCAACATTGTCATATTATCTTCTACTCCTTTGCCGAGATATATTTCCTTTCTTTGCAAGTCTCTTAATCTCTCTCGATAATCTTCTAACGTATGCATATGTTCTCTTAAATAATCAACCTGGGAGAATAAGTTTTCTTCTCTTTCCTCATCTTTCTTAGTCATTCGAGAAATTTGGCTCATAATGTTCCCTTTTTGGCGAGCCATTTTCATGTGAACTTTGTTTACTTTATCAATAATTTCTTGCAATACTACCTTGGGTTCATTGTACAATTTTGAGGGTCTTGGAAAATTGTTTTTCTCTAAATACTCTATATCTCCAATTCTTTGTCAAAATTAAAGATATCTGGGGAGGGATGTTCAATCGCTAGAGGAATGTGTTCAATTGCTTGAGGAATGTTATCGAGGGTATCTTTTATAACCTTAAGCTGCTCTGATCTTGTTGCTTCTTGTGCTTGTAGTTTTTCGGTTACAGGCTTGTGGAAGTCGGATAGTGACCTCTGGATACCTAGTTCTTCTCCGAGTTGTTGTTCGTTGTTTCTTCTGATTTGAGCCTGCAGCTTGAAAACTTTCAGGTCATTTTTAACTTCTTCTCTTAACTTCTTATTTCGCTCTTTTTGGATAGTATTCATTTATTATTATGAAAAAAAGAGTTTTGCTCCCAGCAAATTATGTTTTTACTCAAGCAAAGTAATTTTTTGCTGAAGCAAACTTTTTGACATTAAATAAAGATGATTCGAATTGAAAATTATACAGAAGCAGAAGAACTAGTCGATGCAAATCAACATTATTTACTACCAAAGCATCCTTTCAGGCTTCTAATCGCTGGAGCTTCAGGGACTGGTAAAACAAATTTATTGCTGAACTTCATATATGATTATCTCGATTTTGATAATTTATTCGTTTGTGCAAAAGATATGTATGAACCCAAGTATACCAAATTGCAAGAGAAGTACACAATGTTTGATGGTGTGGATATTGACTCGATAAAGTATCCTAAAAAGAAGAAGAAAATTATGCTAGAGTTATACGAAAAATTCGGCACGAAGGGAACTTTATTCTCCTCTGATTCAAAGGATTTTATAACAGTGGATGACCTTGACCCATCCTGCAAAAATGTTGTTGTCTTTGATGATTGCATGACTGACAGGGATCAGAAGAGCATAGAAGATTTTTTCGTCAGAGGCAGGAAGAAAAACGCCTCAATCATTTACCTTTCCCAATCTTATTATAGAACACCTATTGTTATCAGGAGAAACTGCAATTACTTAATATTTTTCAACCTCCAACAGAGGGAGATTCAACAGATCATAAGAGAGATAGATGGTAGTTTGACAAAAGAAGAATTTAGTAGATTGTACACAAAGTGTATGCAACAGCCGTATGATTTTTTTATGCTTGATTTAGTTAAACCAGCCTTGAGATACCGGAAGAAATATTTTGTGCCTATAAATAAAGATGGAAGAGTACTTACAGAAGAAAATTTACGTTTACAGAAAGAGCTATCACCACTACCATAAATTTCACATCACCATGACTGTTAGCAAGTTCGTTTTAAGTTCATTGGGTCTATCAGCTTTGGTGCTGGCCCCCCTAGGTGCTCTCAGCTTAAGCGTTGGTATAGTTGAAGTTATTGATAAAGCTTTGAATATCGTGGAAAGGAAAGAAGAGTACAAACAGTCTTACAGGTTTTACAAACAGCTGCTTAATTCGTACAAATCCAGCGCGATATCAGAAGAGGAGGTGTACAAGCGAGAGGACGATTTTGTAAATAACTTAGTCTACCTACCAAGAGAAAAGTACATGAAACAAACCCTACTCAATGGATATGCATATGTGAGTAAATAATTTTTCTATATAAATAAATGTGCGGAAAAAAGAAAGGAAACAAGAAAGGGAAAGGCGTTGTAAACGCCGCAATCAACAATTTACCATTTGAAATGCATCTGCCAGGACATCAATTTACGGGACCAGGAACTCAACTGCTTAGAGGGAAAACTAGGCTGAACCCCGATTTAACGCATAAAGAATGGAGTAAACCCATTAACCGAGTCGATGAAAGTGCTTATAAACATGATGTGTGTTATATTAAAAACAAAGACACTGAAACAAGAAACAAAGTGTGCGACACAAACATGATAAAGGAGTTGGAGGATATCCCCAACCCAACAATTCGCGAGAGGATAGACAGAGCTGTTGTGAAGCCTATCATCAAAGCAAAGAAGACATTTGGAATGGGATCAAAAGTGTATTGTCTAAAATGTAAAGACCACACCGAAACTAAAGATGCACATCAAACCACCTCAAAAAATGGTAGGCCTATGATGAAAGGTATATGCATGGATTGTGGTTCTAAGAAAAGCCGTTTTTTACCTCTGAAGGGGTAACTGAGAAAAGTTGCCCCGAAAAAGTTTATTATGATCCCGAAACAGGATTTTGCGGTATAAAGGAACTGAGCAGGAAGACTGGTTTAAGTCGGAAAAAGGTCTCAGAGTTCTTACACCAACAAGATGTGTACACGAAGCATAAACCGCTTATCCGTAAGTTTAAAAGGAGGAGAATTTACGTCTCACACATCGATGACCAATGGCAAGCTGACTTATTGTTTGTCTATAAATTTGCGAGAAGCAAGTATAATGATGGTACCAAATATTTATTAACAGCTGTTGACTGTTTCAGTAAATATGCATGGGCTATTCCTCTTAAAGATAAATCATCAAATGAAGTAACTCAAGCATTTAGAAAGATCTTCAAAGAAAGAATTCCTGGAAAGATTCAAACAGATAAGGGTTTGGAGTTTGTAGGTGAAACAACTCAAAAGTTATTTAAAGAAAACAATATCCAATGGTTCTCAACAGAAAATGTGGAAATAAAAGCTGCTATGGTTGAAAGATTTAATCTTACTCTTGGTAATAAAATAAAGCTCTACTTATCTGAAAATAACAATGAAAAATACATTGATGTATTGGAGCAATTAGTGAAAAATTATAACAATTCATACCACAGAAGTATCAAGATGACACCTGTTGAAGCAAGTCAAGAAGAAAACAGTGGTGAAGTCTACCGCAATTTGTTTAAAGAAAAGGTCATACGTAAGCCTAAATTTCAAGTAGGAGATAAAGTTAGAATATCGATATATAAGTCAACCTTTAGAAGGGGATATCAAGCAACCTTTACAGAAGAAATGTTTGTTATTTCCGAAGTATTAAAAACCGATCCAATCACTTATAGAATTAAGGGTTTGAATAATGAAGATGTAAAAGGAACATTTTATGAAAATGAGTTGGTCAAATACGATAAGAGAGACGATGTATATAAGATCGAAAAAATCATAAAGAAGGCTGGGAACAAATATCTAGTGAAATGGTTAGGTTATCCTGAGACCAGCTGGATTGATAAAAAAGATTTAGTATAAAATTATTTTTAATAGCCGACAAAAGCTATTAAAAATTCCAATCTAACGTTTCGAAGATGGTTCTACAGATTTCATCGTTCTGAACAAGCGTTTTTTTCATTTTAGGTAACTTAAGTGGGATCTGATAATCTCTTTTCCGTAACATATGAAATAATATGTAATCTTTGCTGATTAAGTTTTTCCGCTCTGGAAACAATTCTTCATATTTATGGATAAAAGAAGTAAATTCAACCAAAAGGTCATCTTCAAAAGGTAACTTATACTTATCTAACCATTTAATCAGATTTTTCATTCTGTTTTTCCTTCTCCGTTCAATCCCTAAGCATAAATATAACTGACAAAGATCGAAAGGGGGTTTATTGGGGTTATACCTCAGCTCTTCATAGCATGTCCTACAAACGTACCAACCGTCATCATTTTTAATAACATCTTTGTGCCTACATTCTTCATTCAATTTTTTCATTCGGGTTTTTTTTTGTCCCTGCATACTTAAATACGTATCGATAAAATCGAAAAGGTCTTCTTCGGAGTCAAACATCAGCTCTTTATTTTTATGCAGTGTTCTTTTAATAGTTCAAAACTATTAAAAAAAATGTTTTCAAAATTATGGTCCATTGATGGGGTCAAAGAATGCCTCTCGATTGCATATCTCAGATAGCAATATACAAACTATTTTTCTGTAGTGAATTGAGTAGAAGTTATCAGATAAAATATGAAGCTTGTATCTGAAAAGGTAACACCAGTCTATTTTGTCCTGGAATTCCAAAGCAAAGTTTTCATCGAAGGTTTGGTATCGTGTTACATATCGCCAATTAAGTCGATCTTGATATTGTCTAATCATGTTTTCACTAAGTTTTTGCTTAGTAGATACCAAATGCATATCCAATTTTTCGTTATACTTATTAATGAATGTTTCACTCAGAGTCTGACGATGAGATACAATTCTCCAGACTAACAAACTAAGATGATCTTCCATAAATTCCTCAGACATTTTCTGATATCTGCAAAGAAGTTCCCAATCTAAATCTTCTTTGTGCTTTTCCATGAAAGGCTCCGACAATTTCTGATACTGAGAAATAATATACCAATCTCCTTCAGTTGCATATTTTTCTATGAAGGTTTCACTCAAAGACGAGTACTGAAAGACATAACGCCAGATTACAATATCTGCCAACCCAATCAAAATCTCTTCCGTGAGAGCTTTTTTAGAAAACTCATTCCAATCTACATTTTCGGCCATTTATTATATTAAAAATATTTTTTTTCCGGAGTTTTTATAGAGTAATGTCCATGAGCTAAAGTATGAATGCCATCTGGTAATATGTGTCGCTTGTCGTCATCTCCTGAAAGGGCAATCTTATTTACTTGTATGGAATGAATATTATGTTTTGTGCTTCTAATGAGATTCATGGATCTGTACAGTTTTTGATGTGAGGATAAGCAGTGTTTGTAATCCTCGAAAGTAATCCTATTTTCCACAACACATTTCTTAACACCTTTCGATTTTTTCACCAGACTTTCTTCAGTTTTACAAGCATACATTTTGGATCTTAGCCCTACAAATTCTACCATAATTTCCCCAGCATTTTCGTCCTTCATTTTCCCCAAAACCTTTTTATTTACTCGTGGCATTCCATATCTATTATTTTCTGGATAATCGGAGGTGTCGAAATAATCAATCATTCCTTTCATATCTTCATAAAAATCATCTGTTTTTATATCGTAAATAAAACTATCCGTATCCATGTATAATAATTTAATGTGTTGTCCATATTTAGGTTTCATCACATTATAGTGGAAGTCATACATTAAAGACTTGGATAAATCTAAGATACTCATTCCAACATAGATAGGTTTATCAAAGAGTACTGCAGTTTTGTGCATATGTATAGCGACTAAATTTTCATCAAAAATAGTTCTCCCTTTAAAATTCGGTTTAGCTATAAGTTTTTCAGCTCTCTTCGGATCGCAGCAGAGTCCGATATCAAGCCTTTTTCTAATATTTTCCATCGTCTTTCCAAACACAGAGTTATTCATGAGTTTGTAAAAATCTTTTTCGAAATCGTTTGATGCCTTAGTTCTCATTTCTGTGTTTAAATCTATATACTTTTTCAGCCAAGGTGCTTGTTTAAACTCTAATACTCTGTGCACTTTCTTCAATTTTAACCCCATTTGCAAAAATTGTTTTAAAACCCTATAATGAACCACATAATGATCTTTTCCATGTAAGGTTGTTAGTAATTTTGTTTGTTTTGAGTCATCAGGGATCCTGTTCTCAGCTCCTAATGGTAGGTCAGAATGGAGGTCGTGTAAATATTCAGGATATTGCAAATCACATTCTATAACGTACCCAGTTTCCGAGTCATCCGGTATTTGAGTAACATCTATGTTGGTATTTCCCCACTTAAAACCACCACATGGTAAAAATTGACTCATTGCCCATCCGTATAAATTATTGGCATCTAGGTACATTAAATAATTAGATTCTTTATTCTTATCATAGTCTATCATATATTTATTATTCGCTTTTCCATATCTATTACAGCACTGAGAGACGCCACCTCTGGTTCCTTTTTCTAACATTAAAATCATGTTATAATCAGTCAAGGATTCTAATTCGATTCCAGTGGTTTTTAGCATGGCATCCCAGGAGAGACCAGGTGCAGTGAAGTACCATGCAGGATCCAATTTATAAGTCTTTATGCAGACATCTCTAAAATGTTCCATAACATCAGCTAAGATCAGTACATCAGTCTTCACATACAAGTCAGAATACTCACCTAAATTTTTAATGTCGAAAGCCTTCCATACTGTTTTGGCATGCGCATAGTCCTTATGCGATATATCCGACTCAGTCATTTTGTTGTAAAATTCATTTTTGGAGGGTAAGCGAGTTTCTTCGCATTTCTCCCATGAAGCCATATAATCATAGGGATAAACGCCTTTTCTTGTAACAAGATCTAATTTATCCTCGGGAAAGTACTTCGCTGTTTCTCTAAATTCTTTCACATTTTTGGCTAAACTATCAATGCTACTGGCCATGAACTTAAAAGAATCCACAAACCTCAATTTTATTCCTGGTAACTTGGCCTTTTTACCATCACCTACATCTACCCATTTTGCTCCAACCTCTTTGCTGAATGAAATATATTTTTCCTCATTGTTGGGAATGACGTCGATATTCCCTTTGTCACCACCTAGCTCTTTTATGAATAAATGAGAATCGTACCCAGATAAGTTGTGAATGAAGACTGGAACAAAGGAAGGGTGTTGGTACATTATGTTACATAAACTATGAGCCGGACCTCTATAGTTTGATACATATTTGGATGGATCGAGTAAATGGTCATGATCGATTACTTTTCGGAAGTCCCCAGAGCCTTTCGACGAATATGGTGATGGCACTTGCTTGATGTTAAACCCGCAGATATGACATATATCGGTTCTCTTGAAATGACTGTCATCTTCATCGGTAATTTTGATTTGATGTTTCTTATCATATATTTTCTTTATCTCTAAGGCCTCAGCCTTCAACGTTTCGTAAAATACTTTAGTTGCATTTGGACCTCTATAGGTGATAGGTGGTTTATAGTCTCCATGCTTATATTTAATGTAAAGAGAGAAACTCATGGGTTCATGTTTTTGGTATTTTTGCATGTAGGAGCTCTTGCCATCTGGTTGGCAGGTGTCCATCTTAGTTGTTAAACTTTCAAAATCTGCATATATTACAAAGGGTGTTCGTAATGATTTATGATAATGTTTGAATTTTAGTTTTGAATCTGTTTCAGGCATTACTATTTTAACAGCTTGATTTTTCTTACAATCCTTTTCATGAGTTTGAAGATCTTCCTCAGAGTGATAAAATAACAGGCACCTTTCACAAGGGTATACTCTTCCATCATGATTACTTAATTGACCACTTATTAGTCTTGATAAGTCTTTTATCCAACAGTAATGACTGTTCCCTTCCTCGTTTTTTATGTAAAGCAAATTGACATGTTTCTCTACTTTGTTTTTAGTTATTCTTAAAGGGTATATGTCCTTGTTTTTAGTCTTTTCATCGTATGAATAAATGTTCACTGATACGTTATTCATCTTTTCAAACCTTTCGAATACTCTGTCTTCCATTTTTACAGGAAATTCAATGCCTTCGAACTTTAGCTCATTTTCGTATGGCTTATATTTCGTGACTCTTTGGCCATCTTTTTCCGCTGGATGTAGTGCAGAGAGTATTGCCCACATGAAACACTTCATATCCTCATTTTGTACGTTTATGACTGCTTTTTTAGCTTTAATCACTTTTGGCAAATCAATGTAGGATGCTCCTCTCAGTGGGTTGTATTTATTGATCCTTACCTCAAGGCTTTTAATTCTGGCAAGCGTCCAACCTGAACCCCTTGCAACGAACTCCTCCATTTCTGTCAATAACTTTTGGATAACCGATCTGTAATAAGCTACCAAATCAGTTGATTCTAAGATGACTTCATTTACTGTTTTAAAGTTTTTCTCCATTTCTTCCCTCATTCCATCTTTCCCCTTTTGGTAGTCACAGAGAAATTGGAAATTAACCTTCAGACCATGCAGCCTCTTCAGATGTTTAGTGATGAGACCCCGGACTACTGATGAAACATCGTTCAAAAAGTCTTTGGGAAGCATCAGATTGTGTTCATTTTGGATATCATACGTCTTCAAACGAGATTTATAGGCCGTCTCAACTTCATGGAGAGTATATAGCCTTCTCTCTCGCGAATATGAAAACAGGTCGGAATCAAATTTGAAGTGACGGTTGAACAATTCGCTTTCTACGTGTGTGATAATTTCCACCTTCCTCCGTAATTTGGAATAGCCTGTGATGCCTCGCGTTCGACAAAATTCGCGGAGTTGATTAAGGGTCATACGATGCAGCCTCTGCATGTTGTTAAAATCACCTCTATGATATGTTTCACTATGATCTCGCCCCTTCTTAAAATCCTTTCCACATTCCTGGCAAGTGGTTGCCATCTTTGGTTTATAGTTTAGGTGCGCTTTAGTTTGTAGGTGCTTATTTATGCTAGATTCCTTATATAATTTACCGCAACACCTGATTTTAAGCGCTCTATTCTTCTTGGGCTTGTTAAACAAGTCTTTATGGAAACTTGAAAAGCCATTATGATTTTGAATGAGGTCGATCAGTTCCGACTTCTTAAGTTTCGAGTATCCTCGGATGTTATTTCCCCGACAGTAGTCTTGCAATTGTCGGACGGTTTTTGATTGGAAATTCATTTTGTCTTTCTATATATTACAAATCTTTTTCTTTTAAGTGTTTAAAATATTGAAGGGGTCAATTTTTTTTTATGGCTGTTGAAACCTTGTTGTTTTCTAAAAGTGGGTCGAGATTTTTTATGGAGGATTTCATTACCATTGTTTTAGAAAAATTAATATGGATAAAATAGAGCCATCGCTTTTCTAAAAGTGGGTGCGGTTTTAATGGGCAAGTTTTACACCATTGTTTTACAAAAATTGGTATGGGTGAAATAGAGCCATTACTTTTTTAGAAGGTGCTTCGATTTTAATGAGGAGATTAGCACCATTGTTTTAGAAAATTGGTGTGGGTGAAATAGAGCCATTACTTTCTAAAAGTGGGTAGAATTTGGATGGGGGTTTTGCAGCCATTGTTTTAAAAGGGGGTGGAGATTTAATGGGGGTGGAGATTTAATGGGGGTTTTGAGAGCCATTAACAGTCACTGCGCCAGCTCTGTCATTATCACACTACTGGCCTGCATCAGGTGTGGTGGTCGACATTTTGAACAGCTTCTGTAATTGTGCATTTGCGTTGTACTTACCGACTGATGTTTGTACATGTCGTTTCATTTCCATGTGAAAAGTTTCTCATGTTTTGTACATGTCATTTCTTTCTTACTCGTTGTTCCTTGTACTTATCTTTAATTTATGCAAATCTAACTGTATTATTTCGTTTTTTCAAGCAGTTATTGATGTTTATTTGACATTAAAGCGTTGTTTCCATATTTCATGCCTCTTCTTTCCAACTTGCGTCGGATCGAGTGTTTGTGCCGAAATGGAAAGCGCCCTCTAGCGACCATACATTCTATGGTGAAAAGTGTTTGTTTCGTTGTGTTCTATCACCCCCTGAAATTTATTGTATTAGTTTAGACTCACCCAATAGACATTCTATAGGCGTTATACAAGCGTTTGACTGCGCTCTCTAGCGGCCAACCGCTGCACTTGCGACCATACATTCTATGGGTAAAAGTGTTTGTTTCGTTGTGTTCTATCATCCCCTGAAGTTTGTCCCATGACCGTAGAATCACCCTGTATAGTTTTGATATTGTAGTGCATTTCCTGAAAAGGAAAGTAATAATTCTAATTTGAATAGCAACACATTCCTCTTTCTTTACGGATTATCAAAAATAAAACATCAAATTACCGGTATGTAATTGAAGTGAATTTTGTATTAAGAGGAAATAATACAATCCGTCCTCGTGAGATGTCAATCTTCAACACATTGAAAATCATGGAACAAGAGGGAATATATGGAAATTTAAACTGACAACTTAATGCGTTGCACTCACACACTAAAGTTCACATTGCAAAATATTCACTGTCTCAATACAGGTATAATGAGCAGACAATTTCTTGGTTGAAAAACTAAAACTATCTTTATAAGTCAGTTGTAGTCTGGGATGAAAAAATGTTAAAAACACAAATTAGTAAATATAGTCGGTTTAGAGCAGACGCGTTAACTGACAAAGAAACAAAATTTACAATACAGGTGTTTAAAGGCTAATTGTCATATTTTAAGTCAAAAAATAAAAGTTAAGCATTTTGATAGTATTGCTTATCTTTTTAAGCAAGTTAAAATATTATTGTGTATTTCTCATTATCATGAAACCAAACATTTAGTGTCTCCGAATAAACGTCAGTTAAGAAATTTCTGTTCCAAATCGAGAAGATATGTCTTTTTTATCTCTACAAAATTACAAATCAAAATCTTCTAAGTCTAATTTTTAAGTCAAGTTATAGGAGACTCAAATCGGTATTAATAAAACTTAGAATTCTATGGACGATTAACGAACAACTGCAGACCTAAACAAAGGGAATGCTATAGAGTTACCACATAAGAATTTAATAAATATTTTAATAAATATGTGTAATTTATACACGACTTCTATGAATTAGGTATAGAGATAGCACATAAAAAATCAGATTATACTTGGAAATATCAAACGCATACGTTTCTTATTTTACTTACATAAGTCTCAGATCTAGGAAACCAAACGTCTATAGACAGGACTTTGAACATAATGCGTAAAACTCAGTTGAATAAGCTAGCGTGAGCATGGGAGTAGTATATGCAGTAAACTGTCCCAGCGAAGTCAGATAGTCAATAAATCCTGCGCCTATGGCTCTAATATTTGCTTCTGGATTAGGGTGTTTGACATGATCTACATTTCTTTTCAAGATATTGAAGAAATTCTGTGAAAGTCTTGCAGCATTACTTGGAGTGAGGACATCTCGATAGAAGAGAGACTTTGCGAACGAGTTCGCGAAGATATAGATAAGGCTATCCTTTTGGATTTTGTCAAATGTATCTGTTACTGCATGTGCCACAATTTGCGCCGAGAGCCGTGCATCTGGACTGCCGACCTTCTTGTGAGACTTGTAGACTATATCGTAAACAATAGCGCTTGCGGTATGTGCTCTCAATAGTGGTAGATTAAAAGCTTTCTTCAACTTTTTGCAAGATTTTACTCTTTTAACGAAATCGGCAGCGAAGTATTCAATTATGGGAGGTACGTTTGCACATACACAGCTACTCCACTCTACTAGTGACAGCTCACCTGGAGTTTGGGACAATTCTAATGGACTATTTTCATCGCCATCAGCGTCATCGTCGTCAATGTCTTGAACGAGGCCTACACCAAAATTTGAATTTCCATCTGGATCGTTGGGTCCTTCACCACCTGCTAATGGATTCGCTGCAATTCCTTCTTCTCTAAAGAATGGGAAGAGTCCAAAAGACGTCTCTGCTCCCACAGCATTATAAAGAACTCCGTGCAGAAACGTAAAAGTGACTAAAGGCAGCATATTAGAGTATTCTCGTATTTGGACTGCTTATATTTTTGTTACGACAGTGTAATATATATATATATATATATATAGGCAGACACTTCATTGCTAAATCTATATTCCCCGATGTGTTGAAAACAACAGGGTTTTAAAATCTGCATTACTTCATTTCGAAACATAGTTGATCAATCCAAGAGACTTTACACACAAGTTAAGCAGTTAAGGTAAGTTTAATGTTGAAATTCGCCTATTGCCTTTCGACACCTTAAGCAATTCCCTTCCCTTACAGTACCTAATATATATCGTTTTAGTATCGCAAAGTATTTCATTACTGGGCAGGTGAAATCGAAAATTAACTGCGAAGTAATAAAATATCTCCCATAAACTTGGATACTAAGTACATTGTTATGCATACTTTTCGCATTGGATTTAAGGTTGATACAACTTTCAAAAATTTTATAGTGGTCCACATCTTGAAATGTTTTTGATGCATCAATTTTTTTATTATTAATTAATAATTATACTTAATTCTAATTAAAAGATAGTTATTATTAGAATACATTGTAAATAACTACATACTATGTTCATCTAATGAAATTGTAATTTATATCATAAATATTAATTGTAATTGATTTAACTTCCATTGCTTACCAAAAATGTATAGAATTATTCTGGAAGTAAATAATGTAACTATTCATGTAGCAAATTATGAACTATACATAAATTTTTCATTACCTTTAATTTAGTACTAACATATAAGCTATGATTTAAACACAATTCTTGAAAGTAATTTATAAGTTATTTCTAATTTATCTGCTATAATCTCTGCTGCGCAATTAAAAAATTTAGCATGCAATTAATTTCAAAGTTCAATTTCGTTTCATTACAAAAATCAAGGGAAATTGGAAGTGTGAAGAAATGTTGAAAAAGTTTTTCAAAAAGGCAAAACACAATTAAAATTATTGAATTTCTGGTACTTACAGCAGGCAATTTAAGATGCGTGTCAGTAGTATGTGGGTTCCTTGACCGTCAAATCCAAGATGGCGGCCGTTTGTTTCCATTTTGGCGGAGGAACAAGATGCCGTCGTTTTGTTGACATTTTGGAGGTGTTGCCATGGTGATGAAATCTTGGAGCTCCATCTGGTGGTGGGATGAGCTTGGTATTTAAGAAGCCTCTGGAACTTGGGACAATATGACTAACGAATGTGTGTGTGACAAACGTGGGAAATTGTTTTACTGATTAGATGAAATCTTGGCAAATAACAGACATTCTACCAAAGATTTTACAGAATACATATTATTTGTGATGGTAACGTATTAGATTTATAGTCTAGAAGCCTCTGGAACTTGTGTGAATATGACTAAGGATTGTGTTCAGCATGTGTAGGTTAATTAAGATAACAGAAGGAACGGAGTTGAACACGGAGTCACAGATAACAATAAAAGTGACTCAAAAGAAATTAACGATTATCTTAAATAACAGAAGTGCACGTATTGTGAGATTTGAAAAATGTTTGGGGCAAACTTGAAAACTGATAATACTTTTTTGATAAATAAGAGGCATAGTTGGAGCATGAACTTATATTTCTTGGGTCTTTGAATACCTTTACCTCTTTGGATTTTCCCCTTCTATTCTCTTTAAATAAATGACGGATTCTAGTGATATTAGACCTGCAAAGAAAATGCGTGAAGACAAAGAACAGTGTTTGCAGAAATATTGTAAATATTCTTAATGTTGTGAGTATGGTAAATTGTTTACAGATCGTGAAGGCTGGGTATATTTCCGTAGATTGGAAAACGAATTAACTTACATAAAGAAAGATGAAACTACTGTAGAAATTAACGGTAAAAAATACACACTGCCTCGACAACTTGTAACATACGGAGACGAAGGAATAAGCTATACCTTTAGGGAACCTTGTATTGCAGTTGAACCTTGGTCTCCTTTATTATTGGAAGCAAAGAGAGAAGTGGAACGAATAATTGGTGAAAGATTTGATTTTGTGTTTTTAAAGATGGTAAAAGGACTATAGGTTCCCATAAAGACCAGGAGAAGGAATTTGATCCTTATGCATCCATAACATCCGTTTCATTTGGAAAGGAAAGACAATTTTTGTTTACCTTTGAATCTACACCTCAAATATCTGCGGCTGAAATGGTTCGAGGAATGCTGCACATGGACAAACGAAGAGCTTGATGTCATCTTCTCAGATGAAACTCGAATCAGACAACAGCACCGCGATGGTCACATCCTTTTCAGGTGGCAACGCGGCAATATACTGCACGACTCTTGTATTATGTATCGCCATTTCGATCGGACACCTGGCGTTATGGTATGAGGCAGCATTGGATTCTACTCTCGCACTCGTCTAGTACGTATTGCCGGTGCATTCAATAGATAGAGCTAAGTTTTGGAGCCTGTTTTCCTCCTTTATATTCAGGGCTGACCAATTTTAAACAGGACAATGCGTCCAACAGAACAACCGCACTTGACTTGCAGCGCACAATTCCTCAATGTCCACCAGGCTTCCCTTTGTCCATAGTCCAACCGTTCACTAGATCTGTCACCATCAAACACGTCTGGCGGTTGAGTGCCCAACGATTGGCACACTACAGACCACCCTTGGCTATGAATTTTAGCGACGTGTGCAACCAGCAAGAACTCACGTACCCCAAACACAAGTCCAAAGCCTTTCTTTTAGTGCCAAGAAGCAGTCATTCCCGCCCATGGTGGCTTGACAAAATGCTGAATTCATCTCAAGTCCAAAGGAGTTGTACTTTCAATTATTCAGGTAGGAGGTTGTCGCCAGCAGGTTGGAAAGAAAACAATAAGGAGTATCAAAACAAGTGGATCAACAGCATGAAACTAATAAATAATTGAGTTGAAAACATGTTGAACATGGAAAAAGTAAATAAAACCATGTCGATCCGTAACATGCAAATTCCGTAGCATCAACATGTATATACAAATGGTTGTGATCAACACTTGGAAGAACAATGGAAAGAATGTATATTTACAGAGCGATACATAAAAGTTTTGAAAGATAAAAGCACTACATAAAATTGAAAATGCCGATTGCATTTTAAAAAGTAAACAGGTTAGGATACGGTTTCTCTACAAATTTAACCCTCTCGCTGCGTAATTTTTTTTTATCAAAATAGGTTCAAAAATTGCGTATTTTTTTATTACATATTTCAAATCTACATATATTTTAGAGTTAAATATATATTATATTTAGAGTTAAATATATATTTAGAGTTAAATACATATATATTTAGAGTCTACATATATATTTAGAGTTAAATATACAAAAATTTTTTGTGAAAGAGTTTTTTTTCAATATAGAATTAGATCATAAAAAAAGGTTGTCGGAATATTGAAATTGAAGAATAATCATATAAAAGCAAAATTTTGAAAATTAATCTTGGTTAAATTATGATTTATTTTATGAAATACAAAGGTAAAACGTATGTACTAATGAAAATATGCAAAATACTTACAAAACATTTATTAGAAATTAAGAATTATTAGAAATCACTATCCGCAGAGGAATCCGAGAAATTCTCATCAGTTTCGCTATAACTATCTTCAATATACTTGATATCAGAGTCAGAACTGCTATCAGTGTCGGAAATATTGTCAGGAATGTAGGTTCTATCACTCGCGAAACGCTTCCTGCCAGACATCTTTGAGCTTTGAAAAGAGCGCGTAAAATGCTGCAAAAAATGCTTGTATATTTCGCAGAAATGTGGACATCTAAAGCCATCTGTTAACCCAGATTTGATTAAACAATTAAACATCACAGAAAAGCCAAAATGAAACCATGAATGGGGAAAGAGCGGGTTGCACAGTTAAATAGACGGCAAAAATGCATCCACGCGGAAATCGCGGGATGCGCAAATTTTGCTACTTCTTCGTTGCCCGCGGAAATCGCGGGATGCGCAGCGAGAGGGTTAAAGTGCTGAGTTAGCCCGGTTGGTAGAATCGCGGATTAGCAACCGGAGGATTGAAAGTTCCTAGGAAAGATTCTATTGACCAAAACTGGTTGGAAGACATGCAGGGAAGACTGCAGATTGCAGAACGGATATAAACGAGTGGATTCTCAGGGTTCAAATGCTCCTTAGGGGAAAGAAGTTCATTATAGGCGCTCGTAAAACCTTTTTTACACCCCACTCATTGCGTCATGAACATTTATATTCTGGTAAAGGTTAAAACTAAAAGTGAATCCTAATGCAATGAGGTAGTTGTAGTTCTTTTAGTGTAATGTGCATTTGCATTCTAAATAACCTTGTATCGCTCCCTGATGGCTTAGGATATCAGGTCAGGTACTTGAATCTCGATCTTGGCATTGGTATTCGCATTAATTCGAAATGCACTGTAACCGTAATCCCAGGTATATTCAATCCTTGTAAAGAAAAGCTAACCACGGGTTTGTTTGATCTCTAGATTCATTTATTGCTACATGAAGGCTGTAATCAAATAGAGGTCAGACTTAAATTCCATGTATTTATTACATTTGTTTCATTTTCTTGTAGGGGAAACGGTAGCCCAGTTGGTAGAGTGGCAAATTAGCAACCGGAGCGTTGCGAGTTTCAAACTCGATCCAACCAAAGGCTGTCTTGCAAGTAGGGGTTGGGGCACGGTAAATATGTCGCGACTTCAAATGTCCTCACGTTGACGGTGTGTGGAGTCGTTGAGGGAGGGGTGCCAGCTCAAGTGTTGACTTCTATGTAAAGACTACAAGGAGTCATACAGAGATTCATCGACATTTCGACTGCGTACGGGTTGCCTGTTCATTGCCAAGGACTCCGAAGGGATCCGGTATCCAACATAAAATGATATCGAAGCCACACCTAGCGAGTTCGTGATAAATATTAAAACTGAAAATGCCTAAAGAGTGTTTGGAACAATCTGACTACAAGAACTCCAAAACACCCTTTGGAGTCCGTATAAATAATAGATTTCCCAACTGGTAGTCTATATATATAGAAATATGAATGAAAATCTTATATAGATAAAAATTCAGCAGTAAAAATTGAAATGATTGATGGCAATGAATAATTAAAAGTATCTGAGCTTGTATTCTGACAAATGCGCAGCCGATATGATTCGAAGATTTCAATCAGTCAGTGTAGATTGAGTTCTAATTTTTAAAAACATTACGATGAGCGATAAAAAAACTGACGATAAATCAAAGGGCTGGCTCTAGACCCATAATTACAGGAATAAGTCTAAAAAGGAGGGTTTTTTTGGATAAGGGATCTCCGGAGTGAAAATTAAAGAATCGCTCAGCTACTTCTGTGGAATGAAGAGGCGTATTACTCGGAGCATACGTCATGCGAATCACAAAAGAAAAAACACAAGAAGGGAATTTAAAAGGGGTTAACAAGGGCCAGTAGTGAATTGTGCAGTGGGTGATCTGGATGAGTCAAGATGTGGTAATAGAGTCTTAAAGACAACAAAAGACACGTGGAAGCCAAAGATGGTTCGTGGCATACCACATACAATCTTTTGAAGGGTGAAGTGCGAAATGCTCCGGAACAGATTTTCAGTTCGGTGTGATGCATTGTGTCAAGCTTACATAATACATATTGAAAGGTGGGCCTTTGATTACTCAGCCATAGTCTAATCTCTCCCCGAGATGTTATCAAAAGTACCTTTAAAAGGTTGATTCCCTTCTCTTGCAAGGCATCTGCGGCTGACATCTCCATCACGTCAAGCGTGAAACGGCGCCTGAAGTTATTGCTCGACATTTTGCACATTTTTACCATGGCAATGGATGCTCAGATTATCCACGTACAAATTACCCTGAACATTTGGAGGCAGCTGATTTAAGATCGGAATACCTTGTATAGCTTATATCGTATATCTTGCTCGAGAAAAGAGTAACGCTGAGAAACCCTTCTTCCTGGAAAAAGAAATGAAAAAATCAGAGGGGGCGGAGGCCAATACGAACGTTGAACTGCCGGAGGACTAGGCAATTCTGGATGAAAATGGATAGGTGCCCTCAAACCCTAAGAGAACGTAGATCAAGTGTGGTCACACGCTCCATGTCGAAGAAGATGGAAACCAGATGGTTTCGATGTAGAAATGCATGGTGGACTTGAGTTTGAAGGACAAGATGTTGTATACCATAGAGTGGGCAACACCTAAATCTCTTTGAAAAGGTGATAGAAAATGAGTCGACTCAAGGTTGTATACCAGACTGCAATCAAACATCCTTTCATAACGCTTGCACATATAGTTCGTGAATGCGATTGGCGATATTTATGAGGGTTGGTAGTATCTTCAATGGGTTTTGAAAAAGGTATAACTGTGATTCCAAGCCAAAGGGAAAGTATATTCCTCCCATACTCAATTATAAAAATGTAACATAGCAAGAAAAAAGTGACGGGACAGATGTTGCCTCATCATACAGCTCATTCCATCAGGACTACGTGCAGTCACCCTGGTCTTCTGAAGGCATCGCTTCAACTCCCTTTCCGTAAATCGACAGTTATAGGCGATTTCGGTACGTAAATGGAAATTAATTCAATGGGATCCCGTCCAACGCTTTGTGCGTTTAAATGCTTCCAAAGGAATATCAGAATAGGAAGCTATAAAGCACGAGCAATGGCATTGCTTATCTCGACAGTTTCCGAGACATGTTAGCCATTCTCTTCAACGAACGTGATGGAATGTTGGAATATAGTACCATCGCTATACGAATTGAGTCCCATAACTGTTGTGAGGGAATGGCAGATGTTATGTCAGAGATATACTTCTTCCAAGATTCCCTTGGACTTTGATGTTCCACTCGGTGAGCAATACCTTTCACACGTTTGAAGGCAATAAGACTCTGAGTTGTGGGGTATCGATTGAAAATACTCCATGCCTTCCGCTGGAGCTCAATTGCTATTCAGCATTCCACCATAGCTTTAAAATTGGAAGGAAATTTCTTGGGAATCACCGTAATAAGTTGTTTGGTAGGTAGTGTTGAATTAACGTCGCATTGCTGTATTATGAGCTTTAATTTATAGTGGTGACTGGACTACTGGGTCTATACTGGCTTCTGCTTCTTTGTTATAATGGAAGGATATGAAAAGTTGCACCAGTCGGCTGCCTCATATATATATATATATATATATATATATATATATATATATATATATATATATATATATATATATATATATATATATATATATATATATATATATATATATATATATATATATATATATATATATATATATATATATATATATAACACAAAAAGTTTCACTTCTGTGTGACAAAAGTTGACCGAGATATTTAATTTCAAAGTTTGGGATTTATTCAGATTTGTTTTGCCTTCATTGAGGGGTCGGTTAAAATATAAGTTAGAGTAATTCGAAATTGAAATCAGAATGCAACGCCCATTTTACGGCGAAAGGCGGGTTCCCCGTCCATAAACGATGGGTGCATGTATAGTAAAGTGGACATGCCCGATTCACTGAAAGCGGTCGCAGCGCCCCCAGTGGGGAAAGTTTGGAAATCTAACTCCGAAACTAAGCAAGATAGACAAAAGATGTTAATTCGAAAGTTGTAGACCATCGTCGAATTATGTAGAATCGACACCCTTAAAATGAAAAATGCGCAAAAAGAACCGGATAAATGGCAGCGGAATGCAAACTACCAGAGGCGTTGCACTCTGATTACAATCTCGAATTATTCTAAGTTAAATTTTAACCGACCCCTCAATGAAGGCGAAACAAAGCTGAAAAAATCCCAAACTTTGAAATTAAATATCTCGGTCAATTTTTGTCACACAGAAGTGAAACTTTTTGTGTTACGTTTGTTGGGATGAGTGTAAACTTTTACTAAATATCACTATAAGGAACGGGGGACTGTATAAAAAGTTAGATTTTGTAATGTTTACAAAATTGATTTTCTAAATTTCAAAATGTCATAACATGAATGTTTACCTCATGTGAAACATTTTTGCAATTGGAAGTATATATCTACGACCAACGGTTGCGAAAATAAAGGCCGGGTACGGACTTTGCGTTGCACCCTGATATATATATATATATATATATATATATATATATATATATATATATATATATTGTTCACATTATCTCCAAGCCACCCTCTTTCGTTTTTAAATCCGTTATTCTACATAATACGGATCTGGCAATGTTTTGCTCTCCTAGCTTGGGCGGCAACTTTTGGTAAGGTATTACGTTGGCTATGTTCTTTTGATTCATAACCTTGGTAACAGGTATTATTTTCATGATTTTTTTCTCTCTGGTAGTACTTTGAGTTTTCGGGGGTAACTTTTGTTGATCTCTTCGGCCTGGCCTCACATAAGTACAGAAAAAACTCAAAGCATCGCATTTTTAAGTGACAACCTGGCCTTGCTCCCCTTGAAGAAGTATGCAGGCTCACTTAACATTTACATATTTTATTTCATCTTGTTTCTCGGGGAAATCTATTCTATTCTTAGGGTAGTTTTACTTATTATATATATATATATATATATATATATATATATATATATATATATATATATATATATATATATATATATATATATATATATATATATATATATTGGTTTTTAATAAATATAATTCATTTTTTTTAATAAATATATATTATATATATACACTGCTGGCCACCGTAAATGCAACACCCTGAAGGAAGCATGCAAATAATATGAAATTTACAACATGCATTAGCGGAGGTGAGATATGCAAATGATTAGAATTTCAGCGCAGGCGCACATCACGCGCGCCTGTGGCGCCACTTCAAAGCGCTATTTAAGGCTTGGAGATTTCGACGATTTCAAGTACGGCAATTGTGTTTTTCTTGTGGTTTTTTCAAAAAAACGATCAATTATGCCTCGTACAAAACAGCGATCATCTTTTGATCAAGTATTCGAGTTCGACAGAGGAAGGATAGTGGCCTACCGAGATTGTGGATTATCTTTCAGGGAAATCGGTAGTCGTGTTGGACGAAACCAAACAACTGTAATGCGGATATGTGATCGTTGGATGCAGGAGGGTACGACGGACCAACGTGTTCGATCGCATCCACCTCAGTGCACCACTTCACGTGATGACAGGCATATTGTGCGTATGGCAGTGACGGATCGCTCAGCCACATCACGAACCATAGCACAGCACATTCAGTCTGTACCGCATCATCCAGTGTCTGCGCGTACCATTCGACGCCGTTTACAGCAGAGTGGTCTGTCCGCAAGACGTCCATTGCTTCGTCTACCCTTGACGCAGAACCACAGACGTTTCCGCCGCCAATGGTGCGATGAAAGAAGGATGTGGACGGCAGAATGGAATGAAATTGTCTTTACTGACGAGTCACGCTTCTGTCTGCAACACCACGATGGTCGGATTCGAGTCTGGAGACACCGTGGAGAGAGGATGCTGAACAGCTGCGTCATGCACCGCCACACTGGTCCTGCACCGGGTATTATGGTATGGGGCGGTATTGGATATCACTCTCGCACTCATCTAGTACGCATTGCTGGTACTTTAAACAGCCAGCGCTACATCTCCGAGGTGTTGGAGCCAGTTGTCCTTCCTTACCTTCAGGGCTTGCCCACAGCCATATTTCAACAGGATAATGCGCGACCACACGTGGCACGCATTGTCCAAGGGTTCTTCGTCAATCGCCAGATTGAATTGCTTCCCTGGCCAGCTCGCTCTCCGGATCTTTCGCCGATAGAAAACATGTGGTCCATGGTTGCTCAACGATTGACCCAGAATACATCCCCAGCTGCCACACCAGATCCACTTTGGCAACGTGTGGAAGCTGCTTGGTCTGCTGTACCCCAAGAACACATCCAAAGTCTCTTTGAATCAATGCCGAGGCGTGTGGCAGCGGTGATCTCCAACAATGGCGGCTACTCTGGCTACTGATTTTGGCAGGAACCACACTTCACAGAAGTCTATAAATTTAATCATTTGATACTTGGTCAACATGTTATCTACAAAATAAATTTTGTTGTGATATCTCTTGTCTTTCTTGGTGTTACAATTTGGGTGGCCAGCAGTGTATATATATATATATATATATATATAATTCAAAATTACAAACCAAAACAAAGAGAAATCCAAAAATTTTAAAATAAAGAAATTTCGGAAATCGATTTACCCTGATGAATTATATTTATTAAAAACCAATTCACACACACAGATAACAATAAAGCCGTATTTCTAGACTTGAATTTATACACTTTAAATAATAAAAAACTGATATTAATATTTATGATAAGAGAGATGATTTTGAAATTCCGGTTTTTAAATTAATATATTGGGATTCTAATATTTCTAAAAAAATATATTACAATACAATTGCTGGTCAACTGATGCGTTTCAATAAAATTTGCAACTCTAAATCTAACTTTCTTTTGCAATGTAATAATCTCATTAACACACTTCTTAATAAATACCCTCACTCTTTTTATAAGATTATTTTTGAAAGATTTAAGATTACTAATATTATTTAAAACTTATTCCGGAGACTTTCCTGTTGACTATCAATTTTATTAATTTATTAAAAAACTGGATTTGAACACTATCTTTTCGACTTCCGATTCCGATGTTCCGGTTCGGAATTCCGAGTCGGAATTTCGAGTCGGGGTTCCGTGTCGGAATTTCGAGTCGGGGTTCCGTGTCGGAATTGCGGTTCCGATTTCTCATCTGTTGATTTTTCGGCGTTGTGAATGGCATTTGTTGGCGGTCCTCATGTAGTTTGCGGCGGGTTGTTGTCGAGCTTGGGTCAATCTATGTGGGTAAGTTTGTTTTCTCCTTTTTAATTTTAATTATAATTTTGTATTATACTTATCTTTGGTATGTGTCCTTGGTTGTCCCTGGTTTTGTTTTTCTAATTTTTGTTTTTCTAATTTATTTTCTTATGGTGTTTGGAGGGGTGTGTGAGCTACTTTTGGTGTACTGCCGCTCACATGCAGAAAACACCATATTGTGTTGACTGGGTGAGGCTCCTCCCTGATGACGCCCTGATCCACCAACACTTCATTTTTTTCAAAATTTTCTTAAATTTCTTGATTTTAAAATTTTTGGATTTCTCTTTGTTTTGGTTTGTAATTTTGAATTATTTTATGGCATTACCACTTCGAACACAAGTACATCGACGGATCTTTGAAGAGTCACCTGACTTCAGGTATGTTTTCTGAAGTACGACAGGCTGAATGGTACTCGATAATCAGGGTTTTAAAGTTATCCGTCTTACTACAGAAGCCACAACAGTTCCAAAAGAAAATGATCCTATCATTTATTGATAGGAGGAACAGACCAATGTTTTATTGGAGGCTCATCTTTCATTACTATATCGTCGTATTACTCCGAGAGATAGATATCAAGTTCTATCTCTTCAGCCGTATGGAAATACTGGTTTGTTGTAGTCTTATCAAATGTGTTTTTTAGATATCTAGAGAGTTTTGGATTTGGTGAGAATTCCAGTCTTAGAATAATGTTTTTGAAGTTTTGGATGTTGTCAATGGTATTTTTGGTATTTCTGAATAGTCGTCGGTATTTTTAGGGGATGGATAAGGCATAGAGGTACCGGTCCATTTAGATATTAGTTAAGTGTTATTTATTGAAGCAGTTGGAGAATTGTAAAACACTTTCAAAAGGGATTTGAAGTTTGCCTTGCTATTGTCCGAAAAGATTTAGTTACTTTTGAAGCAGATGAAATGCCAGTATGGGAGCTCGAGGTAACACAATCTTGCATGTTTCAGGAAAGAAAATACTTTGTAGAGCCTTGATTCTTTCTTTCTCGAATACACAATTTTGCATGTTCTGGAAAAGGCAGGGTGGTTACCTTCACGGTTTTTGCGGTAGGGAGGGGCATTACAAGATTCGCTTTTATGGTCCACTTCTCCACAACGAGCACATTTAGTGGGGAAATAGAAAGAGGTCATCAAATGCCCTAACCCCTAGAAGCACAAAGGATTGGAACGAAAGGACAGACTGGACAACTGAAGAATGCAGCTTTGATGCGGAATAATGGAGTGGGTTGGTAGAATTCCAGGACGAGATTGTTTGCAAGCACCATTCCATCCGGACAATGAATGATAAATCGAACAACTCCACATGCGTGCTCGTCCCATGTGTTCTCTAATATTCCTCCTCTCAAATGTTTAGATGAATTTTGGGAATTGTTAGGGGAAACGGAGATGGTGCAATTGAAAATTTTAGTTGTGTTAATTAAAGTTTTAGCTTTCGCTTCTGAGGAAACTTCCACAAGATCCACAGAATGAAATTTAAAAAAGATTTTACTGTATCAATAAAAGACAGAATTGTTTTCATGAATGAATATTGGTGACGTATTTGACAGGGAAAGTTTTGTTTGTTTTGTAGTTTATGTACCATTACTGATCAATTTTATGATGAAAAATCGGGCTTTCGAAACGGAAGTCATTTCAACTTGTTTCTCCCTATGAGAGGGAGAGTACTTCAAACTAAGAAACCTTGACTAAACTTCTTGTTACTTTGCAGCTCAGGTGTTGTTCTCGACCCGATTCAAAATGACTAGGCGTTGTCCTTGGATCTTTCCCTTCGAGATTATTCCCGGACAATAGCTCGTTGTGTTGCTCCAGTGCGACGTTAATTTACTACCTACTTTGCTCACTTAAAATTAAAAGGATTCCAAAGCGATCAAATATCGTAACGTAAAGCAAAGGAGCCCAAATATTCAACAACAAATCCAATTTTCAGATCAGTCATTTTAGCTCTTTGTTTTCTGTGCTATCTTCGTGGCAATGCTTTCTTATCGCGCTTCGGACTGAGACGTAAATAATTATAGTAATAGTTGATTATATAGTTAAAAATTTTCACTGATTATATAGTCACTTATTTCTTAAAAGAATACACGTAACATATATTTCTGTTGGCGTGGGGTGGAAGTTTAGAGAGTGGGGTGCCATTTCGAGTGTCAAACTCGTCATCTAACCGTGGTTCAAAATGACGAGGTATTGTAGTCGGATCTTTCCCTTCGGGATGGAGCCCGAACCGTAGCTAATGGCCCGTTGTATTGCTCCAATGAGACGTTAATTCAACTCTCCTACCCAACACTTAATTTTTAGACATGTGTGTATAGTGTGCGTAACCCTAGAATACTACCCTTTGTGAAACTGATGAAAGCGTTGGTTAGAGTTACCGGTATTGAAAGTTGTGATTAGCAATTTAAGGTTAACTTTTGATGAATCCAGCCTTCCATCAGAGATTGGAGTAGAATTGTTTACCATATCCACCACATAACAATTAATACTGTTCTAAAGTCTATTAGCAGTTAATTTTTCTGTTATTTTGGGAACCTATCCCCTTGGCTGCACAATTAGCAGGAATGCAATCCAACTGTGTCAGCTAGTACGGGAAATATTCAAGATGGACATCACTCATTCTATTCTAGTCATGCCCATAGTCCACTTTTATATTGAAGCAGAAAGCGAATAGCAATGCTACGGGTCACCCCTGAAACTACCGATGGAAATTTTCGCAGAGTTAGTGATAGAGTAATTAAAAGAATGTAAAACAATTTGGCATGATAATGTAGAAAAGGATTCAGGCCCTGACGCACTACCCACCAACGACTCCAACAAGGGAATGCTGTGACTACACCAATGATAGCAGGGCCCTTAAGAATCACCCTTGAAACAGGGATCACATTTAACGCGTCGCTCAGTATGTTCATTCCAAGACAGAGAACCAACAAGCTGCCTGACGCACACCAGACCTATGCATACCTTTCGCTTATCAGAAGGGCGGGCTGAATCAGCGTGCTGGAACAGTATATCGCCTCTCATCTACCACAATCCCCCTTTCCACGATCTCCACTCACGGTAAACACGTGGATGATATAATGCCCTGAAGCAGCTGAAAGCAACAGACCAACGAAAGCTTTTCAAGGGAAGCCCTACCATCCGAAAGGGCAAGCACGACGAAGAATGAAAAACAGTAAAAGTATAAGGGCAGACGATTCACTACGTAGAAGCTCCCCTCAGAGTGATTCAAAGCAAACAGATAAATTTCCGGAAGCAATGTTTGAATGTTTTCTTAATGTTTAAAGTTAATTTATCTGTGGAACACCTATTGTATAGTCATTCGCGTAGTTAGGGTTGCATGGATTTAAACGTGTTATTTTCATTAACCCTTCTGGTGATTGCCTCAACGAGGTACTTTTTCATTAGTAAAACTGACCAGATCATGATATATGAGATACCTCATCATTAGGAGAACTGACTAGAGACATTTTGATCTTGTCATAATGAAAAAATAGGCAATATCTTCATGACGAGGTCTCTCTTAATTAGCAATATTAGTCATATCGTGATGGACAAGATATCGCGTTGAAACCACTTGGATTTTTAACTTTGTCCCCGTCCGAAATAAAATTGTGGAGATGATACTGATTCGTGTTTCCGTTTTTATTTAGAACCGTTAAGTAGAGTGACTTTCTCACTTTTCAACTTAAAGCCCAAAAATCCTGGACTTTTTCAATTTAAAAAAAAAAGGAGTGAGGTGAAACTTGGTTGTAGAGAATGGTAAGAGATTTGTTTAGATTATTCCTGAAACATACACATAAACTTCATATTTTAACTGATGAAGTATATAGAGTATCGAATAAATTTTTATAGGAAATATATGAGAGGTATGAAAGTTCAACAAAAATCTATTAAACATTTCACATTTCTGTAGATTGTTCTTTGTCAAATTTGAAATCTTAAACAGAACGGATAAATTAAAGTTGTGTCTCTAATACTTTCTCAACCTACGAGATTTTACTTTTTAGTACTAAGTGATGAAATAAGCAAAACTTTCCATCACATAACTAACTACCTTTGCTATAAGCACAAATATTCATTAGCTTTTTTATAAGGAACTCAGTTCGCGTATGTACATAATTTTTTTATCTTCAGTTGAGATAGGGGAGGAAGAAAACATGCTTTTAAATATAAAAATGATAACTGTTCTACTCTGGAAAGAAATTTTGATGAGATTGGAAGTAGAAATGAATGTTTCTCCACTTAAAAATATTTTGATCTGCAACTATTTAGGATTGGTTGGTTGGATTTTTATGGTGCAAGGACCAGGTCTGGCCAAACTGTACCCAAAACTGTTTATATTTTGAGATCTATGATTTTAGGGATAAGATATGAAGTATACAGCAATAAATTGTAAACTTAAACTGGAATTATACGAAATAAAATCTATATATAATTTATAAAACCGTTATCACACACACAGAAAGGAATAAAAAAAGTTTTTGTGATGCAGATCCATCAACAGGTCTATTAAGATAAGAAACGAAACAACAAATCGGATTAGTCTATGATTGTTAAAATTTGAGCATTCTGTCAAAATGTGTCTCACTGGGAATACTTGATGGCAAATAGAACATAATGGAGCAGGTTCTACGCTTAACAATTGTTTGTGGGTAAAATAGGAATACCCGATTCAAAGTCGTGTCAATCTATTGTCATGATCTCTTTTTAAATTTACTTTTATTAAATCTCGGGGTACCAACAAAAATAAAATTTCAATATTTTTCTCTTTTAATGTGAACAATTTTCCTATAACGTTAAGTAGGAGTGGATAGCTTTCATATATTAAAATTTGTTAACGCATTTATGCAGCTTTTAGAGTCAAAGTATATGATCCATTTTTTCATTAGATGATTCTATCTTTGTCGAAGCAAAAGTTATTGCATATATTTCCGATGTAAAAACAACAGAAGTCATGCAGGTTCCGAGAAATGACTGCATTTTCAAGTACAGCAGCAACACATGTATTCCATTCCTAGAACCGTCAGTATAAACTGAATTGTAAGATGAAAATCTTCCTCTGTGAAAATAAAATGATTTTTGATAGATGTAGTCTGATGATTTAGTCAATTGCGTAAAGTCGTGAATAATGTTTAAATTTCGGTCACTCCAAAGTGGAGCTTCGATTTTTATAAAACAAATCTAAGTTGTCAATATTTAAAGATGCTATTATGTCTCGTATTCTAAAACCAAGGAAGGTATGAACGATGGTTTTAATGATTTGTAACTTCTCAATTTAGGATTAGTTGTTCTGTTACGTAATGGATGTGGAGGGTTAGTTTTTATTTTAAAATAATATTTAAGAGAAAATGTTTCCCTCACGTCTGAACTTTAAATTCGATTCACCTGTCATAACATACAGACTCTGGACAGGTGATGTACGAAAAGCTCCAATTGATATTCTCAGGCCCTGATGATGAATCGTGTCCAGATCCTGCAGAGTAGACCTTGGCATACAATACAGCCATAATCGAGCTTCGATCGGACAAGCGCTTTATATATTTTTAAAAGTGAAATAGAGTCAGCTCCCCAAGTGTATTTGATAAAAAAATTTAAAATATTAAGTGCCTGGTGGCTATTTCGTTTAAGTAAGTTAATATGTGGTCAGATAGGTCGAGTCAAAAGTTATGCCTAAAAACTTAGTGTGCGGAACTACAGGAATAGCAGTTTGGTTTAATAAAATTTCTGGGTCGAGAAATAAACCGCGTCTGATAAAATGAACACAAACTGTTTTTGTGAAGAGAATACGACTCCATTCTTATTTGCCCATTCACTAATCTTGCTCATAGCTGTTTTCAATTGCCGTTCAATTAATGATATACTTCTTCTCGAACAAAATATTTGAAAATCATCCACAAATAGAGTTCCTTGTAGTACATATGCAAGGAGTTGTCCAATAATACCGTTTATTTTAATTACGAAGAGAACAATACTTAAAACACTTCCCTGAGGAACTCCCTCATCCTGTGGGAAATCATCAGGTAAAATGTCGACGATGGGAACTTTAAATGGATAAAACTGGGTAGGTAGGTATTTTAATTAACGTCGCACTGGAGCAACATAACGGGCTATTGGTGACGGTCCGGGGTCAATCCCAAAGGGAAAGATTCGAGGACAACACTATGTAATTTTGAACCATGGTCAAGGCAACAGCTAAGTTCGCACCTCTGAATCTCCACACTATGCCAACGTGAGTATAAAACTGGGAGATTCCCCGAAAGTCCACTTGATGTAAATCCCGCATTATTCCACATCGCCATGTTCGATCCTATGTTTTTTCCATGTCAATTATCCTCTTTTTGGTTCCGGGAATGGATAGGTTTATCTTTCTTATTTTGCTTTGTTTTATTCTGTCCCGTTGGAGTTGGATTTGGTTTGAAAACTTTTGCTGTTGGTCTGATACTTTGTTACGGCGGGTTTGAGGGTTTATTTGTTAGTTTGTTCTTATTTGATTTTGGACTTACGCTTGGGATTGATATTGAGGCTGAGGATTGATTACCCTTGAGATTGTTTGATTGGTTGAAGTACATTTGGTATTGAGTTTATTTGAGCTTCTGCATTTCATTTGCTTGATATGAAGTCTAAATTGTATGTTTGGGTACTTATTGTTTTTCTAGTTTTAATTGCGGATGCATATGAAGTATTAGGGGGAAGTAAACGTGATTCTATTAATTTCCTGGCTTAGGGAAAAGATAGATTTTTGGTGACTCTTATTGTTTGTATTTCCTTTTCATGAATCCAACGTGGGCAAATCTTCGAATATGCAGCGTGATCTTCCCTAGCAATTAACACAGTGTTCGGGTTCGAAGCATGTAGAACTGTCGTGACCGGGTTTTGCGCAATGTGCACAGGTGGGTATTGATGCGCGACGTGCTGTTTTAGTATGTCTAAATCTCTGGCACAAGAAGCATCGAAGGGGACCCGGAACGAAGGCCTCTCGTCGCAGCATAAGTATCCGGCTTTTATTCCTCAAGACAATACCTCAAATTCCTCATCAGACACTATTGCAAGTTCTTGCTATGAATTAACTCCTCGGATATAGTTGAGTGCTTTGTGCGGAAATACTTTAATTTCGACTTTACGAAAGTTTTTAATATTTAGTAGCTTTCCTGATTGAACTTCTGCTTTTGATTCTATTAAAAGGTCCCCAGATTTAATTTTTTAACACTTTTTGCTTCTCCAGCTGCATTTTTTATATATTTGTCTAATAGAAAAGGTGACATTATAGATAATTTTCCATATTCATTATAAATAATGAGGAAATTTGGTATTGATTTTGTTATCTGACAAGTTATAGCGGTATTTTCAGGCGTGTCCTATAGAAGGTTCATTTACAATATTTGCAGATATATTAAAGCTAAGTGGGTTTGAAGGATCTAAGCCTCCGTCAGTGCAAGAAAAAGTTTTAGAATTCATGAATATGAAAGAAAATTCTGATGCGCCCATCATGAATAGCAACTAGGGCAAGCAGTACCTGGTAGTTGTCCAGCAACAGATCTGAACTGCTTCAGGGGCCAGAATATAGTGCCGCAGTGTTGGGATGTGGATCCACCAGTTCGCCCAGGGCATCCCTAACTACATTTACTAACCCTAAGTACCCAATCTCAATATCATTGGAGTCCAACACGACAGAGGGACCAAACGCTCTGACGTGGTGAACCCCAGAGAAATTAGGTTAGCCGATTGACCAGAACCGACTCACTCCAGCCACCCGTCTAAGTTGAAGCAACAGGTTCAATAAAAAAATATTATAAATTAGATTAAATGACTTTGCTTTCTTCATTTGACACAATGAATCCTTTAGTGCTACGACATCCTTTTACTGCTCTAGTTTCATGCCCGACTTCATGTGGAAAGTCATACTTTTTAAAAAACTTCTCGAACACCGAACAGAGGTGATTCATGTAAATATCAACAAAGTTGTATGGTTTTGCGGTATCTATCAGGATTTGTATGAGAAGATAACAAATGTGACCTTTGTGGAGGGATTTTCAGAGAATTTAAAAACTATTTGGATGGAAAACACTCTTCATTATCGATGATCTAATGGTTGAATGCCGAAACGATAAACGTTTAACAAATTTGTATATTAAAGGCTCACATCATCTCAATCTATCAATCATCACAGTGACGCAAAATATTTTTCATAAAGGTAAAGAGTTCAGAGAACTATCGCTAAACAGCCATTATATGTTTCTATTCAAGTCACGTAGAGATATCAATCAAATTACGCATCTTGGAAGACCCAATTGTATCCTCATAATACAAAATTTTTCATGGAAGCTTT
The DNA here is from genome assembly GCA_933210815.1 of Meta bourneti. Taxonomy (NCBI): domain Eukaryota; kingdom Metazoa; phylum Arthropoda; class Arachnida; order Araneae; family Tetragnathidae; genus Meta; species Meta bourneti. The sequence continues at coordinate 103,436,049 of OW119934.1, read as the reverse complement.
TCAAGACGCAACAATGAGACCTTATAGTTATTTATTGATTGATTTAAAACCTGATACCGAGGAGTCCATGCGTTTGCGAACCAACATATTACCAGGAGAAACAACGTATGTTTATCAACCACGACATTAGTTGTATTAATTTAGTTTGAGGTATGCCACCGAATAAGAAAGACGTTCAAAAACTGCTGGCCATTAGTGCAAGCAAACCTGAATTGAGGAAATCCTTGATAAGGAAAGTTCCGAAATCAACTTTGAAATGCATCTGTGAATATAGTTTAAATCTTATAAGAGGCAATGTGCCTTTAAGACCAGCTCAAAAAGCTTGATTCCGTCAATACAGAACAACCTTCAGAAAATTGGCTGATAAAAAAACACCGTTGTATGTGAAGCGCAAGCTTTTAGTGCAAAAAGGAGGGTTTTTTTAATTTGCTGATTCCAGCCGCATTGAGTGTTTTAACAAGTCTTATTGCTAAGTAATGGAGTTTGCGAAAAAATTTGTTCTGGTACCTCATGATCAACTTTCAAAACATGTACCTACCGAAGAAAACTTATCGGATCTGGACAAAGAAATGTCTGCAATACTGAAACGCATGCTTTCTGACGATGAAAAAGTGAAGCTTTACCATCAAGTTCTTCAAAAGCGTATTCATGTTGAAACACATAATTCCTCTATTAAGAAACCTGTTGAAGAAATATACACAACTACTTCTGGTCAGAAACAGAGAGAAAGACTTCCGGTTCAGGAATCGTCCGAGGAAATCTCTATCAAAACGGAACCTTCAACTGAAATTCTTGATCAGCTGATATTAAATGCAGCGCCCAGAAATAAAAAGACTTTGACTAGAAATATTTTATAATTTTTAAAACAGCACAAACACGTCATAAACTGGAATGAGAGAGGAGAAATCATTGATGAGGGAAAGCTGATTCCACACTCTAATGTGATCGACTTGATTCAATCGGTTGTAAATGATGCATCTAACAAAGAAGAAATAAATGGATTTTCTCAATTTTTGAATGCCATTCACGAACTGAATATTCCGAAGGTTTTTGTTAATTCTAAGCGTAGAACAAGATCTAATAAGAAAATTATGTCATGGATACCTTATTAATAAAAAAATGTTTTATTTATCTAACTACATTGACTTGTTTCTTTCTTTTTTTGTTTTGTAAAATTATATTATCTTAGACGAAGCTCATCTAGAGAGTCTAGAGATCCTTTTGACATAATGCCATATGCTAATGTCTTGTTTAGTAATCATTCACATTTGTATGGTAAATAGTTTTATCTACACTGGAAGGGACCCTCTCACTTCAAGATAATAAGTCTAGTCACTGATATGCATCTGCGACAATCCACGCATTGTTATCACCGCGCGACTTTCCTGCAAAAGCATGTTCTAACCGAATTTCACAGTGTTAACACCGCGTGGCGTTCCAGCAAAAACATGTCTTCATTTCATTTCAAGTTTAGATAACGCATTGAGTAGTATTAGTGCTCCTTGGAATATTTTCATTGGTTGTCAACTATTTATTCCATGTTTAGTGGCAATAGAAATCAGTTTTAACCAGCAGATATAAAGACGTTTTAGGTGGATCATTGCATTTTACTTGCATTTTTTTCCTCAGCCTTTGGTGAGCATCATTATCTGGGTTTGCTGAAACGTTTTAATTGAGATTACTGCTGAATATAACTTTGATATGATTTCTTGTGAAGTTTGTGGCGTTTCTTTCACGGTTAAGAAAAGTTTGTTGCGGCATAACAGGGTAAAGCCATAGCGGAACAGCCTCATTCTCATGTGACATTTGTGAGTCTGTGTTTAATCGCAAAGATATTCTACAACGTCATCGTAAGATTCATAACAACTGTTCCTGGGTTATCAAAAAAGCGATCTGAACCGAATATTGTGCAACCGGAAGAGAAGATGCCTCGTTTGAGACGTGCCAACCTGCAACAAAGTGAACGTGCTTTTGACGGTGTGCTGGAGACATACCGAATAGAAAACTCTCTTGGGTTCTTGGACATTCAGAGATTCCTGAATTCGGTGGAAGTCGATGTGTGTGATCATCTGAATGATATTTTACCGCAACGTGAACTAAAAGTCAATTTTCGCTTGTTTTGCGGATATGAAAAAACTGTGGACGGTGGATATATTGACGAAGTTAAATACTTCAAAACAAAAACCGATGTAGTGCTTCGAACCACAAAATTGGCAAATTTTTATGCCAAAGCTGCTGACAAGTTGTGTCGAGAAGCATCGGAATTTGAGCAAAAAGATTCTGGATGGCGGCTGATAGAAATTTTGTATTTGGAATTGCGAGTAAATAGTTACAATCCTTTAAAAGCCATATCCTATATTCCTTTGCCACCATTGATTCAGCAAAAACATGCGGTGATAAATGTTAAAAATGAGGACAATAAGTGCTTCAAATGGGCCGTTTTGTCAGCCCTGCATCCCGTTGAAGAAAATGCTCATAGACAATCACACTACGAATCGCATGCTGATTCGTTGAACTTTGATGGAATACCATTTCCGGTGAGTCTCGCTGATATTCCAAAATTTGAAAAGCGCAATAATATTTCTATAAATGTGTTTCCCTACAATGAACAATTTAAAATCTATCCTCTGTATAAGCAAAGTATGTAATTCCTCACACATCGCCCTTCTATACTTGAAAACTGAAGGCACTGCCCATTACGCATGGATTAAAGATCTTTCGCGTTTGGTGTCATCTCAAATTTCATATCACAAAAATAGAAAGTACATTTGCCGTCGCTGCCTCAATGCTTTCGGGTCGTCAGAACTTTTGTCAAAGCATCAAGTGTTGTGCTCCGAGCATGATGTGGCGAAAGTAAAAGTGCCCCTGAAAGGTGATTTTATTTCATTTAAAAACACAAAACATCAGCAAAAAATTCCTTTTATAATTGTTGCTGATGCGCTAACAAAAAAATTGATGTGTGTGAGCCGAACCTAAGAGCCTCCTTCTCCATGCCATATCAAAAGCATAAGTGTATCTCCTTTTGCTACTATATTATATATTCCCATGGATAATATAAGGCACCTGTTGTTTACCGAGGAACTGCAGCGCCTAAAAAATTTATGGGGATGCTGGTGGAAGAAGCTAAAGAAATTACTAAAATATACAAGGCTACAGTTCCAATGGAACACCTCAACGAAGAGAAAAAATTGGAACATTTCACAAAAACTTTATGTTATCTATGTAATTGTGAATTTTCAGTAACAAATTACAAAGTCTTCGATCACGACCACGTCACAGGGGCTTATAGAGGAGCAGCATGCAATAACTGCAATTTAAAGCATCAAATGCCGAATTTCATCCCGGTTTTTCAGCACAACTTGTCGGGATACGATTCGCATTTCATAGTTAAAGAACTTGGTCTAGACGAAAAGGAAATCCTGTTGATTGCTGAGAATGAGGAAAAATACATTTCGTTCAGCAAGAAAGTAGGAAAGATTCGATTGCGCTTCCTGGATTCCTACCGTTTCATGCCGAGTAGTTTAGAAACTTTGGTTTCGAATTTGCAAAAAGAGGAATTCAAACATATGAAAACCTTCTTTCCTTCTTCGAAAGTGGATATGCTGCTGCGGAAGGGCGTTTATCCTTATGATTACATGGACGACATGTGCAAATTCAATGAAACGTCTCTTCCCAGCCATGAAGTTTTTTACAGGTTGCTGAACGAATGTAACATCAGCGATGAGGAATACTTACATGCCCAACACGTCTGGAAAGAATTTCAACTAAAGGACTTGGGTGAATACACCGACCTGTACGTAAAAACAGATGTTTTGCTACTAGCCGATGTGCTAGAAGCCTTTAGGAGAAATTGTTTCCGGACGTATGGTTTGGATATGGCATGGTACTATACTGCCCCTGGACTTTCATTCGATGCTATGTTAAAGTTTACTGGAGTTCAAATTGAGCTTCTTCACGATTACGAACAATTGCTTTTTATTGCAAAAGGGATAAGAGGTGGTGTGTCCCAATGCAGTCACCGTTATGTCCGATCGAATAACAAATATATGTCCGAGTATGATGCTTGTGAGCCCGACTCATACCTGCTTTACTTAGATGCAAATAATCTATATGGTTGGGCCATGAGCCAGCCACTTCCACTCAACACTTTCGAATGGGTGGATTATGCACCCGATATATTAAAGACATCCGACGAAGACGAATTTGGCTTCATTTTAGAAGTCGATCTGGACTATCCTCATGAGCTGCATGAAAATCATGATGATTATCCATTAGCTCCTTCCAGTCAAGTTCCTCCCAGCTGCAAGGAAAAACGGCTTCTCTTCACATTAGAAGACAAGAAAAATTATATTGTTCATTACAGAAATTTGAAGTTTTATATTCAGAAAGGACTAAAGCTCAGTAAAATACACGGAATTCTTCGTTTTAAACAAATGCCCTTTTTAAAGCCCTATATAGAACACAATACCAATCTAAGAACAGCGGCCGTAAATGCCTTCGAAAAGGATTTTTATAAGTTGATGAACAACAGCGTTTTCGGAAAATGTATGGAGGATGTGAGGAGAAGAAAAGATATCCGCTTATGCTGCAGCACAAGACAAGCTGAAAAATTGATTCCGAAGCCGAATTTTGTTGATCGAACAATTTTTACTCCCAATTGGCGGCAATTCACCTCCGAAAATCCGAGGTAGTATTCGACAAAGCAATCACAATTGGAATGGCTATTTTGGATAATTCAAAAATACTTATGTATGACTTTTTCTACAACCACCTGAAAGCGAGGTATGGAAGAAACATTCGTCTGATGTATACCGACACAAACCCTTTAATTCTCAAAGTAGAAACACATGATGTGTATGAGGATATGAAAGATTCTCTTCATCTCTTCGACACATCAGATTATCCTCAAAACAATGTGTTTGGTTTGCCCCTACTCAACAAAAAGAAATTAGGGCTCATGAAAGATGAATGCGGAGGTCGTATCATGATCGAATTTGCAGCACTCCGCAGCAAAGTGTACTGCTACAGAGTGGAAGGAGGAGACCTTGTAAAAAAATTAAAAGGTGTAAGGAAACCGGCCTTGAAGAATCGGATAACCTTCGAGGATTATAAAAATTGTGTATTTGATGGCAATGAGCGATACACAACGATGCAAAGCATTCGAAGTGTGGGACACGAGATATTTACTTCAAAGATGAATAAACTCGCACTGTCCCCGGGTGATGAAAAAAGATTCGTCTCCGAGGACGGTATTTCAACATACGCTTGGGGGCATCACGAACTGCGAGAGGTAAACTCATTTTAATTAAATATTGTAAAGAATGTTATCAATTACTATTTAACTGTGATATGAAACTGCAAGTAACTATTTCTGTATATTTTCAATTTTGCAGTTAATTACATATTTTGTATTAAATGTTATATTTGTTTGTAGTGTTTCTAATATATTTGCTTAAAAAAATGTTTTGATTAAATAAATATTCTAGTAATGCAGTAAAGCTAAAAAATTTTACAGGATTTATGTATTCTGAAAATTAGACTTTGAAAAAACATTGAGATCTGAGTTCGTTTAAAACAATCTCGCATTAAACCATTCATTGTTGAATAATCTTAACTATAGGAACTCTCTTGTGGTTGATTTAAACAATTTTTTTGCTAAAAGTTTAATTAACAATTTAATAAAAAAAATTTAGCTTTGTTTTATTTCTTAAAATTAGATATTTTATGCAGAACTTTGAAAATGAAAATTTTTCTGAAAATTACTGTTGCTTATAACAGGAGGAATTTATGTAACTTTTTTCTTGAAAGTATATGGTGAAATAAAATTCGTTATTTTAAACACTTATGAATTTTTATTGTGTTTAATTTTATAAATCCTGTTTTTTTCTGAAATAGCTTCTATTATATTGCTTAAAATATTTTGCTTAAAGAATAGACCTAGTAATGTAATTCTTATGTTAATATGTTCTAAAAAATTAGACTTAAAGACATTTTCATTTTGTAGCATTTGATGTGATTATTGATTACTTTTAATAGAAATTTTCATGGGAAATAATTTTTAAGAATAAAAAAGAAATACTGTTTCTAATATCTGAATTAATATTATAATTTCTGAGTAAAACATTTTGCTTAAAAGAATTTCTATTCTTAGTAATTAAATTAAACTTAATTTTAGTTTATGTTCTTTAAATTAGATAATTAAAAAAAATGGTAAAAATTCTTTGAAACTTCTTACAGTAATTCATGATTATTAAAGAATAATTTTAATAACACACCATTGAAAAACATCAACATTTATTAAAAGCACGTAAGATGTTACTCAGTTACATTTGTAAGAGAATACATTATACTTATTTTACAGATCTTTTACATACATATTTCTGATATTATTGAAAACATCAGTTGTATTCAAGCATTAAAAAAAGTCACCCTCAAATATTATATAAAAAAAGTTTATAATTCCATGGTTTTCTTTCACAAAGTTAAAAGCAAAATCTTTCCAGTTTATAGAATATAAGGCTGGAGTAAAGAATTCGCAAAAGCGTTCATCAACACTCATGTTCATGCATGTATGGACAGATTGATTGATAATTTCATTTTTACAACTTAAACAGTCCAAAAGAACAGTAATGTTAAGCGCTATAATATCCTTTAGGCACTTACACCCCCAATGAAGTTGTAACTTCTCTCCAACCCTCAGGGTTATCAGGATCACCATAATAGGGTTTGTAAATCTCACTGGGAAAGTTCTTTTGCACTTCCATTTTTACATAATATGGTAGGGAATATTTCAAAAGCGATATTTTCAGTATATCCGATACATTCTCATAGTGTTTCACACAGTTTAAAATACTGATCAGAATTCAGAAAAATAGAGTTGGGTAGGAATTGCAAGGAGTGGTCTCTTTTTTGAAATGCTCTTTGTAAAACCAAGTCCATTTTTCCGTTATCACACACTTTCGAAAGACAGACTTCTTTCTGTAAAACTTTAACGTCAGAGTCAGCAACATGTGCAAAAAAATTTCTTACCTTTCTAATCAGAATATCCCATGTTTTTGGATGTAGGGAGATACTTTCCTTTGTTGGCTGCAAGTCACCATTTCCATTCAAAGCAAATTTTCGCACATGCACTCGAGTAGAGCCGATGAAGTTGTTAATCAACATAAATGAATAGTTTCCAAGATGAAACATGGTGTCTGGAAGTGATTGCATCGTTAATTTAGAAACTTCAGATTGAACCACTTGATCATCAAAATGAACTCTTTTACACACTTTAGGTTGATTGCTGAAACGCTTCATATTTTTTCCCCTTAGCTTTTAGGTTGAAAGTTTTTTCACGAAATGGTTTTCAGTAAAGCAAGAGATAGAGTCACTGTTCACTAAAGGACCTCAGAGTTTAAAATGCGATGGTCAGATGAGAACGTCGTTTATTCCAAACAGAAAACCGGTTGACAACCAATGAAAAAACTGCAAGCAGGACTATTACAACTCACCGCAGTACTTATATTGGAATTGAAATGAAAACAGGCTTCTACACAGGAACTTGCATCAGGGGACATGATCTGACAAGCAAAAAATACCAAGGCACCGCTATTTGCCGAACACGCCAGATTGTGACGTCATAGCAGCATTGAGAACATCATCAAACATGTAAGAACGAATCCTTTCTCGTATACTGAGTCTGCCGTCACACAAGGCACCACAATTTGTTCAATCCAGACTGTGACGTCACTCACGGCACCGCAATTTGCTCATAACATGCACTTCCCATGATAAATTAATGTCATCTGCTATTTAGAGAAATTGGCAGATAATACATTTTGATGAACGCTCTCCAGATTGGAACTGGGCCGCAGTAACCCGGTTGGAAGAGTAGTGGATTAGCGACCGGAGGATTGCGAGTTCGAATCCAACCAAAGACCGTCTGTACAAAGGGGGCTGGTGCACGTTAAATCTGTCATAACCTCAAATGTTCTCACATTGGCGTGGTGTGGAAGTTTGGAGAGTGGGGTGCCAGTTCAGGTGTGACCTCATCGTTTGACCTTGGATCTTTCTCATCGGGTTTGATACCGGACCGTCGCCAGTAGCCCGTTGTGTTGCTCCAGTGCGACGTTAATTAAATACCTATCTATCAGATTGGAACTAGAAAAACTGATTCCTGATCAAAATTTGTCATGCAAACTATTAAATTCAAACTGTTAACTATTAAAATATGAAATTTAACTATTTACTCTACTTCCACACCACGCCAAAGTGAAGACATTTGAGGCGATGACAGATTTAACTTGCACCAGGCTCCACATACACGACGGTCTTTGACTGGATCGTGTTTCGAACTCGCAACCCTCCGGACGCTAATCTGCGACACTACCAACTGGGCTACCGTTTCCTCTACAAGAAAATGAAACAAATGTAATAAATACATAGAATTTAAGTCACCTCAATTTGATTACAGCCTTTATGTAGCAGTAAATGAACTTAAAGCAATCAAACAAGCCTATGTTAGGTTTTCTTTACGATGATTGATTATACCTGGGATTATGGTTACAGTGGATTTCGAATTACTGTGAATACCCATGCCAAGATCAAGATTCAAGTCCAGGACCTGACATTCTAATTCATCAGGGAGCGATACGACCTTATTTAGAATGTAAATTCACATGACACTAAAAGAATTACAACTGCCTCCTTGCTTTCGTTTTAACCTTTACTTTAATATAAACGCTCATCACGCAATCAGTAGGGTGTGAAAAAAGTGTTTTATAAGTACCTATAAATGAACTTCCTTCCCCTAAGATAATTTTGATATTTAACTCTGAGGTCGATCACATGCTTATATCCGTACCTGCAGTCTTCCCTTCATGACTTACAATCAGTTTTGACCAATAAAATCTTTCGAATGATTCTTGCAACCAATCGATGCCTTTATTGAATCATTTGTCGCTAATCACTCGCACATCTCGTGAAGCTCATAGGGTTAAGGACGCTTTTTTTTGGAGTCAATCGATGAATGTTGATGTGCTGTGATGGATGCTAGTCCCTTTCTTGGGGAATTATGTCGGGTCGCTCCTATATGTGACCAGGACTAGAGAATTTCCGCTCTGGTTGGCTTGAGTTGGGGTGGAAAGAGTTTTCCTACCCTGACCGAGCGGATGGAGGAAGATCGCACCAGAGAAACAATTCAAGCCAGCGTCTATACCGATGCTCATCTTACTGCTAGCTTCAAATATATAATTCCGCAAGACAACCAAAAAGAAATTAAGATGACGTTCCTCATCCGACGGAAACTCCGGCCATTTTCCAAAGTACAGCGGATCCCTAGGCCCGTGATCTGACTATATCTGGGCAACATCAATTTGTAGACGAATACCAATTCTTAACTGAGTGCCATTCTCGTTAGGGTTGTAATCATGCATAGCTGTCAAAAGGAAACTAAGGGGTAAATAGATATCCAATTGAAAACAGTGCTTGTCAGTAGGAAAATAAAGAGTAATTTGATAATATCACTACAAATTATGGCATATGAAATCACAAACACATACTGTTGTACATGAAAGTTAATTTATATTTTCAAATTGTACCATTCGTTTGCGTAATATAGAGCAACGATAGCAGCAGTATCCTTAGTATACAGTCCAAGTGAGTGCAAGAAATTTAAAAAGCCTCTGGTGATGCTTTTCATATCGGTTTCTGGAGATGAATCCTCCCCTGAGTCGATAGCGCTTGTCATCTTCTCGAAATAGCTTTGAGACAGACCCTCCACATTTTCGGGTGTCAGGATTTTATGTAAGTACAGATAATTTCCCATGGTAAAAGCAAAGGATTTCAAAAAGGAAAGTGGTGATTGGTTTTCAAAGTTCAGTTTCACTGCTTCTGATACCATTTGAGCGATGAACTCTGGAACAAGACCTCCAATGCCTGAGTGAGTCGAATAGACGAGCTTGTAAATTAATTCACTCGCTTCATCTGCAGTCAGCCGTCTTATGTTAAAAGCATTCAACAGCTTCTCGGAAGACTGCACTAAAAGCACGAAATTGGAGGCAAAGGATTGAACAAGAGGGGGTACAATACTTGGCTGGAGAGAATAGGATCCATCCGCAATCACAGATTGACCAGCGGTAGCTTGGATTAAAGGAATTGTGTCTTTCCTTTGAAAAGTCGCAAGCAAGTCTGAGACTGGGAGCATTGCACCATTAAATTGTGAAGCTGACACAGTTTCAACTGTAGCTGGACGTCCTACATCAATTATTGAAGGTGTGTTTCTATCAAAAAGTCCCTGAGCCAAAGCAATACAAACAACGTGCAACAATACAGCCGCAAATACCGAAGATCCAATTCCAAGCATAATTTCAATTGTGCCGAGTTCTAGCGTTCGAACCATCTAATCGAAAGCGCTTATAAAGTCTAACTAGGAATGCAGACCAGAATTGACTTGAAAATCGTGATTCTCCAAAGAAACCAGTTAAGCTAGCAAATAAATGATACCGGAACGTTGTTTACCCACCTTGACTATACACTGGATTTCCTTATGCTGAAATTTCTTCACTTGTGTCTGATTCTACATAATAGTATTGTTCCAACATATATATATGGGCTCAACAAAGATGACAAAAGACACGTCTGCATTTTTAGACCTGAATACAACAAGGAATTTTAAGCTAACTTTAACCAAAACTAATTTTAAGAAGCGAGGTTTTGAATTTCTGTAATGCCGCAGTGTTAATAGATACCCGGCATGTATTGTATCGTTTATAGAAACTTAGAGATCCAAGACATATCAAAAACACATTTAAATGACTAACAGAAAGTCTCAATGAATATGAATCTCAGAAATATGTATGCCATGCAATAAAAGTTTTCACTTTTTATTCATCTTAAATCCTTTGGTTTTGTATAATTTTCACATTTCATTTCCTCTTTATCACTTTCCGTTTCAACCCTTGTTGTGAGGCACACAGACTTTATATTTTGGGGTATTGGGTATTTGGGTATTTCAATTAACGTCACACTGGAGCAACACAATGGGCTATTGGTGACGGTCCGGGATCAATCCCAAAGGGAAAGATCCGAGGACAACACCACGTAATTTTGAACCACGGTCAGATGACGAGGCAACACCTGAGCTGGCACCCCACTCTCCAAACTTCCACACCACGCCAACGTGAGGACATTTGAGGCCACGACAGATTTAACGTGCACCAGCCCCCTTTGTACACGACGGTGTTTGGCTGGATTCGAACTCGCAACCCTTCGGTTGCTAGTCCGTTACTCTTCCAACCGGGCCACCGCAGCCCACTTATATTTTGGAACTTCTCACAACGCTGTGGGTTAGTAACAGAATTACTAACGCGCGGCCACATACCAAAACTCTTTCCTGTTGCCAAGGTACTGCCCTGGCTTTTAGAATTTTTTGGTAGCAAGCTGAAAAATTCTTTGAAATTTTTTTTAGCGTTCTTGTAAAAAAGGTAAATAAATTTATTTACAAAAAATTACTATATATTTGAATTCATCGAAGGTTTTAAAGACATGGATCGTTGACTCGATGCCGTAAGTTATTTTCTCCTATACCAACAAATATTTGTAAGCTCTTTTTTTATTTATTCTAAACAACGAGTAATGTATTATTGCATATCTGAAATCAAATCTCACACTCTAATAACCCTCTCGTTTACTTCCTGTGTCATACTCTCCATTTCCAAATACATTTCCAAATACATTTCCAAATAAGGACGATTGCGATTTCAAATTCATGACACAAATGCTTTTCCACTAGCTCCCTCCGCCACATTGAAATTGCTTCTATCTGGCCATGCCCACCATCATGTGAGCTGAGAGAAGCTGCTAGTTGCTTCGGAGAGTGAGCCTAGCATGTCAGTGCTTCGCCCACGACTGTAAAAATAATTTCTTGACTAATTTAAAACTTATTCATGTCTCGTTCTTTGACATGAAACATATTAAGCTTTTTTATTCATCAATATAGTACAATGGACCTGAAATTTGTCTTAGTAATGAACATAATTTATGCAAGTTCAATTTTTTAAATTCTGTAAGGATCACTGCATTAATATGATACCCCGATATGTGGCTTAATTTCTTTAATCGACCGAAACCTGAACTGCAAAGTCCAATTCCAATTTGGATGGAAACCTGGTTTCGATGTAAACTGTATCATGACTACATTTGTCCACCAAAGTAACTAGACTTGCAGTTCTGATTGTGATATGCCTTTAATTCTGACGAAATCTGTCTAAAATTGCCTAGACTATAGAAAGCAGTTTCATTCAAATCTGCTGATTTTTTCGTTTAAAGGGCAGTGGTAACCCAGTTGGAAGGGAAACGGATTAGTAAACGGAGGGTTCCGACTTCGAAACTTGGTCCAGCAAAAGACTGTCATGTACACGGAGGCTGGTGTATGTCAAATCTATCATGACCTTAAATGTCCTCACGTTGGTGTGGTATGAACGTTTGGAGAGTGAGTTGCCAGTTCAGGTGTTGACCACGTCATCTGACCGTGGTTCAAAATCACGAGGCTTTGGATCTTTCCTTTCGGGATTCTTCACGGACTTCCGCCAATAGCCCGTTGTGTTGCTCTAGTGCGACGTTAATTAACTCTACCTACCTCTTTCACAAATAAATTTTCTACAATTTCGGAGTCACTTAATGTTTCTGATAATTCGATTTAAAAGGTGTCTGGCTTCAAGTGAAAATCAAGTCAAGGTGAAAATCGTCTGGCTTCGAGAGTGGGTGAGAAATTTCCTATTGTACCGAATGAGAACGGTCCTGGGCAAAAATTTCTTGCCAACCGCGTCGATCTTAAATCGCTAAATCATAGTTATTATTTTAATTCCATTTGTCATCCGCAGAGCATGAATGAAGTGTAACATACAGAAAAACACGGTAGGTAGGTATTTCAATTAACGTCGTACTGGAGCATCACACGGGTTATTGGCGACGGTCCGGGGAAAAACTCGAAGGGAAAGATCCGAGGACAACACCACGTTATTTTGGACCACGGTCAGATGACGAAGTCACACCTGAGCTGGCACCCCACTCTCCAAACTTCCACACCACGCCAACGTGAGGACATTTAAGGTCACGACCGATTTAATGTACACCAGCCCCCTTTGTCACGACGGTCTTTGGTTGGATTTGAACTCGCAGCCCTCCAATTGCTAATCCGTTACTCTTCCAACCTCGCCCCCACGGCCCCGGAAGAATACGGATGGCAAATGAAATTTTTTTAAATGGCTCTGATTTAGTGATTTGAGGTTGGCAAGCCAGCGGTTGGCGAACAGTCATTGCCCAGGACTCATTCTATGCTATAGGAAATTTCTCAACCACTTAGGCGATTTTCACCTCGCTGCGTTCCACGAGCTAGTCTGTGAAGGCGCTGATGTTTCCTCATCTGGCTGTATGCTTACTAGTGCTCTTTTCTCCCCTTACTGGGAGGATAGAGACCTCATTTTTTCACTATAAGAGCCCTTTTGTATTATACATTACTTTATTTTGTTTGCCTCTTGTTATTTTTGCTCTCTGTGCCTAAGGATGCTCGTCCACGGGCATCTGCATTCAATTTAAAAGAAAACAGTTTTTAGAAACCATCAAATGAATGGAATACTTGACCCTAAAAATGTATGAATACTGTCAATCAATGAAATTCTGGTACCCGAGGTTGCATATTTGTCACCAGAAAGAGGAAAGAATTCATACTAAATCGGGCGATCTTAATGTCAGTAATCTTCTGTAGCTAATAGTAATAAACCTAGTCCGACTTTTCGAGTACCTCCTTCGAATGTGCTCGGATTAGCACGTCGTGGCCATTTTGTAGATTTTTTTAGAAAGACTCGTTGATTTAGAGGTCAATTAAACAGAAACTGATTAATGAACTTTAGATTAAGTTTTATTTACAGGTAGGTTACATAATTTACAGAAAAGCTTTAAAAGGACTGCGTAATTTAAACTTAAGAATTTATTAACAAATAAACTATTGACCAAGCACAGCGTCCTCACAAGACCTTCCCCTCTGGTCTCACTCTTTTCTCTTAAAAAGAAACCCGTTGGTTCTTCTGCACCCCTTCGAGGGGTCGCACACAAATTGCCAGAGGTCGATGCTTTAAAGTTCCTTGGGGTTGAATTACACGAACCTCTACACACCATGGAATCATATCAGTGGATATAATTCACCAGGTGAAAAAGAATTGTCTTGGTGTTCCCCATCTCCCAGTAGAATTTGTATTTTCGAAACGCTCAATTGCTTTTGTTTATATTTAAAGATTTACCTTTATCTAAGTACATAAGACTTAATAATGTTTGCAAACCACCGACATTTCCAATGCGCTCAATAAACACCGGAAATTCTCAATGTTGACTTTTAGTTCTACTTTTATCCGGAGCAGAAGGCACTGATTGGGCGTGAATTCCGAACTGAATCGAGTACTAGTTTCGTACTACAAGATTCAATGAGAATTTTCAAATGTGTAAAAGGATAATGGTCAAAAATAATCTCAAGATATTTTGTATATCGCATACAGGAGCTTTATGGCCATACTTTTTAAGCAAACATGCAGTCGAAACCTACTTCTTTTCTTTTACCTTCTGCTCAAAAGGAAAACTGAAGTAATTATTTAACTCGTATCCATTTTCCACGAAAATCATTAAAAATAATTAAAAAATGAGAAAATCGCTTTTTGTGGATATGGCATTTCCTAATTGATTACTATTTTACCATAGACCTCACATCAAAACCTTGCTGCTCAAGTTAAATTTCTGGCTGCATCAAGTCCTATACTGATGACATTTGCCATTTCTGTCTTCGTATAAATTGGTGCCTGAAGTAAGATATTAGAAACATACAGAAAATAAAGCAACAATAAAAATATAATGATTTAGGAAACGGTACTTCTCTCGGAATTCCAAAATCGGAATCGTTGTGTTGCTAGGAGTGCAACATACATTCAAACTACCAACCATCAACCAACCAAAATGGTTTATACTAGTATTTAAATACCTGTTTTTAAACCCTAAATGGGGTTGCGTTATTAATTAAAAATTAAAAGAAAAGTTGTAAATTGTTGTGACTAAAACTTCACATTTTAATTGTAGAATATTTCTAGTAAGAACCATAAACTTTGGTCCGTTAAATTACGTCAGATTTTGTAATTAGTTTTTGGAAGGAAGAGTATTAATTTGCTTTCGATGAAAAAAGAAACTAACGAATCTCGGATTGCTAAACATTTTTTGTGTTGCGAATATTTATAGCATTTTATTTTACACACGTCCCAATAATACTAATTATGTGTCAATTAAATACCAAAGACATTAGTTATTCCTTTTTGGAAGAAAGAGCATTCATTTGCTTTCGAAGAATAAAGAACTGAACATATCCTAGATTGTTAAACTTCTGTTTTGTGTTGCGAATATGTATAGCATTTTATTTTACACACGTCCCAATAATACAAGGTGAGACCGAAAAGTAAGGTGACTGATGTCATAATAATCACTGTATTATATATTTGCAGATAAATACATCACTGTCCTTCAAAGTAGTTCCCGCCGTCTACAATACACTTCTGACAACGTTCATACAAGTTCTTGAAACTTTTGAAAAAGTCCTCCTTTGAGACTGTCTTAAGTTCCTTGGTAACAACAGCTTGAATGTCTGAGATGCTTGAAAATCGGTTTCCCTTCAGTGCCAATTTCAGTCGTGGAAAGAGGAAAAAATCTGCTGGCGCTAGATCAGGGGAATAAGGAGGGTGTAACCTGTTGCTGCGCGAGGAACCGTCTAACACACATTGCAGTATGAGGGCGTGCATTATCATGCAACAGAAACCACTTGCCTGATGCAGCGAGATGGGGCCGAACACGACGAATGCGAGCCAGGAGGCGCTTCATAACATGGCAATAAAATTCACCATTAACTGTTTGACCTTCCGGTACGTATTCTTTATGGATAATTCCCTGTGCGTCGAAAAAGGTAATCAACATTGTCTTAACCTTTGATTTTTCGAAACGAAACTTTCTCGATTTCGGCGATGAGGGACCGCGCCACTCCATGCTTTGGCGTTTCGTGTGTGGATCATACGCGAAACACCACGTTTCATCTCCTGTGACGATGGACTGTAAAAACGTGTCATCTTTATCTGCTGCATTGATGAAGTCGCCACAGGAGTCCATTCGCTGCTGTTTTTGTTCATCGCTTAAGTAATGACAAACTAGTTCAGTGCTGCTCAAAGTTCATCGCTAAGTAATGATAAATGAGGGACAAACGTCGCACAAAGTTTCCGTTTACCCAAATCCTGCGTCAATATTGTTCGGACGATTTCACGAGGAAGATTCAATTCGTTCGCCATTATTCGGACGGACAAACGGCGATCTTTCAGCAATAACTGCCTAACTCTTTCAACATTTGCCGTCGTTCTGCTCGTCAACGGTCTTCCACTGCGATGCTCATCCTCCACGCTTTCACGACCTTCACGGAAAAGTTTGAACCACTTAAATACTGTCTTGCGAGATAAAGTTTCTTCGCCATACACGCTTCGAAGCATTTCCAAGGTTTCCGTAGCAGTTTTACCCATTTTAAAACAGAATTTCAGATTCGTTTTCTGCTCCATTACGCAATGCACTAACACCTTTTACGTTTAAGCGACTGCACGAACAAACACGAAACAAGAAACTTTGCAAATGACCCTGAACTTTCACGTTGCATACCGAAGATCGTAATGCGCATGTGTCAGGTCGTCGGGCTGTTCTCATTTTCGATAGGAGGGGTGAGTCACCTTACTTTTCGGTCTCACCTTGTACTAATTATGTGTCAATTAAATACCAAAGACATTCTTTATTCGTATTTGGAAGGAAGAGAATGAATGAAGAAGCGAACAAATCCCCGATTGCTTAATTTTGTTGTGAATATAAAATCATTTTAATTACACGTATCAATAATTCTTATGTATCAATTAAATACCAAGGACATCCTTTTAAACCCCTTTTTGTGACAAGTTAACAAAACTAATAGTAATAAGCTTACACTTTTGGACACTCTCGATCAATTTTTTGTTACATAAATAATTTTAGATTTACTAATTAAAACATTAAAGAAAAATAGTTACAAAAAATATGATATTTTGTACATCTTGGATTCATAATGAAAATAAAGGTCAAAAAGGTATTGGGAATTTGAGGGATTAAATGAGTGTTTCAAACAGTTAATGACAAAATTAGAGTAACCATTTGAACCTAATTTAAGTTTAATGACTTCTCTGAATCTGTTTGGCATCGTTTTTAAATGAATTTTGCAAATGACTGTTTCTGTTGTTCTCATTCTGCAAGGAATTATTCTGAAAATCAATTTTCATAGGGAATTTTAAACATGTTAATTCTAAATTGTAAATAATCCCATATATTCTCAATACGATTATAAAGTTCGGACTTAGTGCAGAAATTTTTATGATTTTGGACTATACATAGGTCTAATAATCCACAGATATGGACATTATGCGTTCTCATAAAAAGTTTGAAAAATTGACAAAATTTACAATCAGTCAAGTGTTTATTTCCAATACCAACAAAGCACTATTACAGTCCAGGACCATCTGCTACTCACATCTCTAAAAAATATTCAATTTAGATTCATCTACAAATCGAGTAACATAATTCTCGAAACTGATTAGTGCAGGCACCTTAGCGAATTCTTTTCTTCTCTGCGAAATCCCCGATTCGCTTTATTTCTGTAAGATTTTTTTCTAAATACTCGACCATGAAAGTCGAATTTTCTTGCTATTTTAGCATTAGAGGCCTTTTCAAGCATCCATTAGTCTTCAAATATCAATTAAACTTGTCTGGCTTTAAAGATATAACGAATATTCCTCATGATCCACCCGTCTTCACCTTCACAGACACACTTTGGCCATCCAGTTCATGGTTTGTTTTTTGTTAAATTCCTTCTGAAACTTAAAAATTATATTATGAATTGTAGACTTGCTTGCATTCAACATTTCGCTGATATCTCTCAGATTTTCCTCCATTCCAGGGGTAATGATACGTTCATCGAAAGGAATTTTTTTTTCCGGACCCATGCTTCCAAATTTGCTGTGAATACTTGAAATGGTTAATTTTGTATGTAAAGTCTCTTTTAAAGTGTAGTTTAATATAGATCCTAGAAATTTGCCTATTTATTGAACTTTTTCCAAAAATGCCCTAATACCTTTTTCAGGGGAACACAAAATGTAACATATTTTATTTGATTACTACTTTGATTTAATTTTAAGATTCACAATTCATTAAGTTCAGTCCTAAGATGATGAACGAAATGGTAAAACGTTTAGTTTTAGAGTAATAGTTACTGTTTTTCAATAAAATGTTTAAATATTTGTTATGTTCCAATACTTTTTCATTCACTGTTTATGATTTTCAATATATTTGACATTTAATGCTCTAGGAAATTTGTTTTTGACATTTATAGATTCTTTTTGTAAAGAATTCATATTTTTATTCCACAATGTATGTGTGATTGAATCAATGGTTTAAAATCGATAAAAAATGGATACATATGTTTGTGCAAAGTATACATAAGTTGTGCACTGCCTTCGACATCCTTCTCTTAATCCTTTTCTCCGATGATGCACAGAATGATACACAAACTGAAGACAATTAGAATGGATAGAACTATGAAAGACAAATTCAAAATCCAGAACGAAAAGAGGTACACTGCCTTGCTACAGTATTCATCCTTATAGGAGTCTTCAAAGTCTACCGTCGAGTGAATACCGTACACCCAGATGCAACCTGAAAAGAATCCAAAATTAATTTAAGAAACACTTATCAGATACAAATCCTAGAAACCGTTGAATGTTTCAAAATATTCATGTTCAGCAACTCTTACAGTTAGTCTGTCTCTTACCAAACACTTTTTAGAATTAACTTAAAAAAAAGACTTGTTAAAATTTTATACTCTTTTCCGAGCCTAAAGTTGTCTAAACAATCATAATGTGAACATACACTGCTGTTCATTGAAAATGTATCGTCAGTAAAGATTTGAGTTGCAGCAATGAAATTCATTTGTACAATGATATTTAGTACAATGCATAAATTATTCAGATTACAGAACTCTTAAGTTAAAAGATACACACTAACATCGATAATCTGTGTCTATCTTTAGCAGTTATAACATAACTGGTCACCCACGGAGTGACAGAGACTTATAAAGATTCTGGATGGCTGTTTGAAATGTCGTTCCACACAGATCCAACGCACATCCACTCTCCGTCAGTTGTGAGTGCGGGTCATGACATGCATATCAATTTTCAAGCCATCATATCCCATACATGTTCATCTAACGTCTCGAGCCACCGAGCAGACCTAAGAAGTGTACTTGTTGGTTGCAGAAGAAACAGGGCAATTCAATCAACATGGGGACAAGCATTGTCCAGTTGAAAAATAACTCCAATAGAGGGTCTGCATGAGGGGTAGGACTTTTGGTTCCAAGACCTGTGATGTACCACTGACTGTTCATAGTACCTGCTATCCGTATAAGACAAGAGCGTGAATGGAATGAAACAGCACTCTAAACCATTACGCTTGGAATAGGACCACTATGACGGTCTGTAACGCACCCTTCCAGATGCCCTTCACCACTGCATCTGCGAAGAAAGATCCTGTCATCATGGATCACGAGATTTTATCTAGACTCGTTGAAAAACATGATTCGCTCTCATTCAGTGTTCCAGTGTCAACGCTCTTAGCACCATTGAAGTCTAATGTCTATGGTGTAGGGTGAAATGAAGTCGCAGTAATGGATGTAGAGCTAGGAACACCATCCTTCATTGTTGTTCTAACGTTTTGGATATCGCTGTATGATTCATCACAGCTATGCGTGGATGGATCACAGTTATGCGTAGCAAGTACCTATCTTTCCTTTCTGAAGTGACCATGGGTATCCAGATCCTTCAAGACGATGCATAGATCCTTATTCAGTAAATTGTCACCAAGTACGCATAATTTTATTAGTGTTTCGCCCAACGCGTGCAGCCAATATCGCGATACGACACACAAAACACCTTTTTTTTTCAATTCAATAATTCTTCCTCTCTCAACTTAATCAACTGTTCTTAATATTGTCTTGTTTTGTGACGAGGTAAGTGCACGTACTAGCAGAGTAATAACTTGTATTGCGCGCGTATCCAATTTGCTTACTCAGCTGAGATTTTAATCATCTATCCCGTCTACCAAATTTTAGGTCAATTCAACAACTCTTTCTTGGTATTGCATATTCAATGAATGGCAGTGAATTTTAACAATAAAATAATAGAAAACAAAACAAGAATTGTTAGATTAATTAATAGTTCATAAAATTAATAATTTACGATAAAATGTATAAAAGCATGAAGAGAGATTATTAATTCACAAACATAACCATATTGCATATCCTTTTAACGATTCAAAAGTGAGAAATAAAAATTGGAGGTCGAGAAACTGTTTAAGTAAGTTATTTAATTGCTATATTTTTTCGAAAATAACTGAGACCGAGTCCATTCTTACATTATCTAATTCCTTACTTTAAAATGAATCAGGTGATGAAATAAATGGACTTTTAGTGAATGTTATGAAATTCTATTTGGGCATAAAAAATTAACTAACTTTGGTTCCCCTCCGAAATGAAATTCTCATTACGCTACTAGATGGAAAATATTTGAACACACTTTAATTAATGTTAGATAAAAGTTATGTGATATTACGTTAGTCAAATTCTTTAAGAGCACAAATTGTTTCGGAAAGTTTTGGTTTAAAATGGAAAAATATATTTGATCAATTTGCAGAGAAAGTTAGAATTTTGTTTTTGATTTCTACAAAGTTCACTAGGGTATTATACATCATCCCTACCACTCAATGTTTCAAAAAGATTATGATAGTTTTAGATTTTTGACCTTTTGCTTTATCTTTTTCGTGGTTATGACTTTCCAGATATACAGTATAAATGTCCAAAGATATTTCAAAGAGCTATTAGGATGGTTTCGGATAAAGTAGAATTTGCTCTAAATATTTTGGTACATGTCTTCTCATGTTTAAAAGAGTACATTGTTCATTTTAGAAAATTTCTTTTATAGGAAGTTATACAATTTTAAAATTAAACACCTCAAAATTTACATTTGTGTGAGATTAGCAGATAGACAGCACGTAGTGAGAGAACATATAAGGATATGAAATTCTACCGGGTCAATTAAACCAGATAATATGAATGTGGCAGTAAGAAAACGTGCGTTTTTAGACATGTTTTGATAATATGACTATAAAATATTTATTGCACCACGTGCACACTAATTCCGTTAACATTATGTTAAAATAAATTAATAACAAATAAATACAGATATGGTTTACAGAGATATATAGATTCTCAAAATCTGTGTATTTTGAGTACAATTTAGATTTTAAATCTATTCTAAATTTATTTAATCAAATTGTGTGCCGTGTTTACTTTGGAGCCTCAACCGAACTGTTGGTAACTAAAACAAGAGATCTGACAGTGTTCTGCCTAGGTTTCATTTCACTCGACACAGTTAAGATATACCGTAATTTCGCATAACTATGGTCCAAAATAACCTCATTTTTTAAGAATTTTTTGTTATAGCTTCTGAAATAAAGCTTTTCAAAAATATTGTGCTGATATTACCTAGGAAAAGATCAGAAAATTGATATTAAGCACTTGTTGTTCTACATGTAGTTTTTATATATTTAATTTTTTGACAAACTTTGAACCACAGTGGTGTTATGATGTACACAATTGTAGAGTCCATCGAATATTTCCATCAGATAAAGGATCATTGTTGAGAGAATGTTTCCCAATAGGTTAGTCGCAAAAGGTAACTAGCACTGTCGGGTGAGAAAAGAAAAACAAGGCGGACAAAGCAAGTTCCAATACCATAACAGTATTATTCAATCCTTGCTCGGTAGTTTAGTACTCAAACGGTTCACTAGATGTCGCTCATGTTTCAAATGTAGGTGTTTGTGCTATTTGGTCATACTTGTGGCTTAAGATCATAGTTGTGTGAAAGTATGGTATTCTGAAAAAATTGTTTCTTGGAACTTTAATGTTCAATCATAACACTGCATAAGTTTAAGTTCGAAATAATGTGCAAGTTTCCAAATCCACGGTTATACAATGCATACTTTTTGAGTGCGACTCTCAAGTGAAAATTTCTCGCATTTGTGATTACTTCGATGATCCTTAAGAGAAGCATGTTTGTTTTGTCCAATGAAATATAATTTCCGCTAACTCATAACATGTCAATTCCATTATCTCAATTCGTCACAATTTGAGTATTGTTGGTTGGGTGTTATGTCTCAAGGGCTATATTTGGCCAAGATGCCTGCGTCAAATAACGTAAAGTAAATGGACATATACACACAAGGAAATTGTTACTGACACAGAAGAGAGAAATACACCCAGGGAATCAAACCTGCACGATCTACAATTAGCAGGTTACTCATAGACTTGAAATATAAGTAGACTGAGCATTGCTATTGAGAGGACTTTCAAAAAGTGTGACTAACATGTCGTCTAGTAGTCACGTGACTCTTCTGAGGAAAATTGAGTTGGTTGGCCGATTTGGCATTCTTATTGCATCGTTTAGCTATAAAACATCTTATGACAGGGTAGATGTGTGAATGCGCATTTCTATAGAGCGGTGACAAAAATGGTGAAATCGTCAAAGTCTACTATGTCGCGCGGACCAATCAGATGAAGAATCACTAGATGGGCGGCGTCTTCTTCCTTCGAACCAATCAGATGATGAATGTTCGTTTTCACCCAACATACTAGAGTAATTTAAGGGTCACGTTACAACTAGTTTTGGTCACATGATCTTGGCCACATAAAAAGGTTAATATTTCTCACTTTACTTTTGCATTTCATCTATGAGGCTTCTAGCGCAGTGGGCAAATCCAGGGAGCAACCACGATTTGAGGACTTGTAGACTCGATGCCATGTTGCTGAATGCGTCATATAATATCAAATCATGCGACCTATTGAGTCATGTTGACTTAACTTGTTCATTTAGCTATAACTTTCAGACAAAATTTAGCTTAATCTATGTAAATCAAGTCCTGTTAAACGCATAAAAATATGTGGATAGGTCTGAAGTAGTTAAAAATATCTGCAAATAAAACGCTCATTTTGTATTGTAGCAATTCAATCCGTTGCTGAAACAAACGAAGAACTCATGCATGCATTAGAAACTGTCCTTGAATGGGAAAGAATGGGATAAAACAAGAAAAATAGCTTCATGCTTGGCTTCTTGTTCATTCACCTAGACCATAGTTTCCCAAAGTGGGTGGTGCTACCTACCCCTGAGGGCACAAAAGGAATCTTAAGGGGCAATGTTGGAAATAAGGGTCTTTGAAGAGAAAGAGTGGGCAATAAGAACATGCAAAAAATTGTCAAATTAAAATGTTCACTTATCAACTTGATCATACAGACACATTCACTAAAGTGATGCTTTGTCATTTATTCTTTTAACTTAAAGGGAAACCTACTGCAAATGGTTGACCGTGAAGGTTTAAGGATGGTGCTTCAGAAAATAGAGCCAAAATTAGACAAATTGATAGCACAGCACCAGGATCATCCTTTTCACTAGTTATATTTCTTAAAGTTGACCTATTTTGTCGATGTTAACTACTAATAGATAGCAATTTAGTGCTTTTATGCACAATTTAATTTTTGTTGTTTCAATTTAATAAATAGCTTTATAATTCCAATTTCAAGTTGTTTTATTTCCAAACTAGATTTTTGAAATTCAAAAGCTATTGACACAGCTACACTTGTAATTTATTATTAATTAAGATAGTTTTTCAGAGGGGGCTCGCCGAAAATAGTTGTCCCTGAAATGGGGACGATGAGTCAAAAAGGTTTGGGAAACTATTGCCTAGATGCAGGGGCATATTGAAAGGGATTGCCCATGAGTCTCGAGTCCTCATAATGTATTTTGCATTAAAAACAATTTAAAATACGTATTGAAGTCAGTTTAATCATCGTAAATCGAAATTTCGTTAATCATACAAACAAAACATATGTAGATACGTTAATCATACTAGTAAAACATATGTAGATACGTTAAACATACAAGTAAACCCCTCTGAGTGTAACTAGATTTCTCAGTAGAGTACTCTTGTTTTTACCCTACAACCCTCATAATGACTAAATGGCCACATCTACTTAGATCAGAAGTACTGGTTGAAAGAATCCTAGAAAGATTCTATTGGTCTAAAAGTCTCAAAATGGTTAGATGATGCAGGGAAAACTGCAGCTTGCACTAGGAGATAATATGAGCATGACATTCAGAGGGGGTAATCATGCAAGTAAACCACACTGCGAGAGAGGACTGGGCCAGACCTGAAGTGCCAGTGGACTCTTGTGTTTCCAAATTAGACTTTTTACATCTTTATAATCCTTAAGCATTTGTTGATCTGATAAAACATGATGGTTGAATGGTTGACACGCACTTACCTAAAACAAACCATATCATCAAAAAGAGTTGAAGTACGCCATCAAAGCACCTGCCGTAAGCTCTGTACACTCTAACTCGCCCTTGCGCCTCTTTGGGTATGTATTTAGTCCATACGGCTAAGAAATGTTGAAACGTTCCCAGCGCTCCAGCAACAATAAGATACACGGGAATGTTCGGCTGCATTTTGCAATCATCTTTATACACGATACCTGTTGGAATATAATTCGTGGAATAACTAAAGAAACGAAAACTATTGTTTCTTCTACAAATTTTTGCTTAAGGTATGCCACTGCTTTGAAAAGATGCTTTTGGGTCAAAGTTCACATTTTTTATTTATTCATCTTATATACCTATTTATTAGCTTTAAAGGACGGATTTATAACAGATATTTCATTCCTCGCTCATAGATGGCAGCACAAGCAACTTATCTTTGACTTAGTTGACTTTTAAATACAAGAACAGAGACTAACGAACATCACTAGTGTGTGGCGACGCAGTGTCCGGGATTTGGAAATTAAGACTTCTATACACTTGTAAATTTTGTCTGCTTCCTTGTCTGGAACAGTGATCACGTGTATTTTTTTACTCTACAATACACATTTGAGAGACATGGTAATTTTTATTGTTGATTGGCTGACGAAAATCAAACCGTTCACATTGAAATAGCTAAGAGTTGTCAAGAAAACTGAAGGTTACTCCAATAAGTTCATGTTAAAATAAATTTGAAAAATTATTATTTTCTGAAATCTGGGATTGCATTTTACAAATTTGACAGTTTTCGTTTAGAGATGTTTTTGTTGAACTTTAAAATTAAGCTTGCATATAGCAATTATGCAGTTCAGTGTTGGATTTTTTGGACAGAACCATAGTTGAAAGTTGGGAATAACTCCAGGATTATTGGTAGATAAAAAAATTCTCGATTCATACTCTATTTAAAGTAACAGTCCAGAAAAAATCTTAAGGTCTCTAAAGTGCGAAAATTGATATGTACTGAAAACAAAGAAGGTATGACTAATACATGTGGATAGACTTAAGACATTCCAAGAAGTAATTAATTTTAAAAAGGTAAGCTAAATTTGTGTTTTCTGAAAAATCCAAATGTGGGATTAGAAAAATGGTTCAGCGGGGAAGCTCTAATTAAAAAAGTTTTTTTCACTTGAAACTTGGCTTACCCACTTTTACGCTGTTGGGCTTAAGGTATATTATATTCCTGTATGACACTAAATTTTTGTAAAATAGAGCTCTATTTTCTTCAAGATCGATGAAAAATATAGGTTAAAATGTGAAATAGCTTAAAAAATTAGCATTTCTCACTTATTAAAAATTTTCTTAGATAATAGTCGATTCCAAAGACTGTAGTTGTGTATACAAAAAAATGACCAAATTTAACTACTTTTCTTACAGGCGGTTTCCTCGTTATAGTTAAATTTCATCAAAATGTATACTATAAGCACAAGCAACTTATTGTCACCTTAGTTGACTTTCGTAAACAAGAATGGAAACTCATGAAGATCGCTAACGTGCGAGTGTGTGCTGACGCACCTTCCGGGATTACGGGAACTAAAACACTTCCGTAAACGTGTAAATTTTGCGTTGTGTCTACCTTGTGTAAAATCGTCCAATAAAGTGTTTGAGTGTCAAGGGAATCTGTCGATTGTTCATCAGCTACAAGGGATAGTCTACACCATCTCAATACTTATTAATACCAAATATGCAAACTATTGAATTGATGCGGGATATGTTAGTTCAAAAAATTTGTCCTCAAAGCAGTGAATATCCTCATTTTTCAAATGACTTTAATGTTAGGTTTGCAATGGGTTTCTTATCACTTAGCAAAAGTGTTGCAAAATATAAATAAAGAATATTCAGACAATAATTAGTTTCAGTATTTATGACAATGTATTTTGAATACATTGAATTACAAAAGCAACGAGTTTCAAGAATGATCTTACCCATTATGAGCATAGCAAGTGACAGGAAAGGAATTCCACCTACGCAAAACAGCCATCCTACTGTTTAAATAGGAAAGAAAATGCTATTATCGAATGTACGTTGTATAAGTCATTCAAATAAATATATATCGTCGGTTTAGAACAGAAACTCATTAACTGACATTTTTTCGGGGACACGAAATGCTTATTTTCATGATGACAAATATACTGTCAATTTATACTGTCAGTACTATTGTATTACATATGAGATTTATATTGCCAATATTAGTGTAATTTGTTTAAAAGATACATGTACTGTCAAAATGCTTATAATTGTTATAATTTTTGAGTTAAAAACTAATAGCTATCCTTTACACAGCTGTACTGTGAAATTTGTATTTTGTCAGGTAATGAGTTTCTGTTCTAAGACAACGATAAATATTCATATTTGTTGCATTTCTGCTCAGTACCTACAAAGAGAAAATCTTTACAGGGAACAGATACAATATCAAGTAAAGCAATGATATAAATTTTTGAGATATTTGTAAAGAGGAGTTCTCTAATAAGACTATAGAAAGAGACAATAATCAGATATTGAAAATATTACATTAGGACGAAAAGAAGTAATCTTTTAAATGAATTTTCCTCTAAGGAGGATTCTCACTTATATGATCAATATACGAGAAGTTTAAAATATCTATGAAACAAAGCTCCCTTTGGAATGTTTTAACTTCTTTAACCACTATTTTGTTTTCGAAGTTACGAGGGTATGGCTTTAACAAGTGACCTGAGTCTAACTATTCAATTTTGAATGGTACGTAAGGACTCTTAACCTTCTTAGAGATATCTGAGAAGTGTAGTGTTGCTTTTACCCCACAACACACCGAATGACTAAATAACCACATCTTTCTAAAGAGTCCATGGGTTCTTTTAATCTTTAGAAAGAGTCTATTGGCCCTTTGGAATCATTCTATTTGCTCATTCTGTAGAAAAGAATCCTTTGAACTATTACAATGCTCTCCTTTGCTTAGAATAGAGTACTTTGGAAGGATTCCATTACTTATCTCCTTGGAATAGAATTCTTTGGAAAGATTCCTTTCTTTAGAAGAGAATTCTTCAGAAAGATTTTATTTCTCCTTTCCTTAGAATAGAATTCACCGAAAAGATTGTATTGCTAATTTCCTTATAATAGTTTCCTTTGAATGGATTCCGTGGCTCATTTCCTTAGAATAGAATCCTTTGGAAAGATTCTACGGGTCAAGCAGGTCAAAATTGGCTAGAAGTCATGCAAGGAAGACTAAAGGTTGCAAGGTGGAATTATGTGTGTGAACCCCTTAGAGGGTTAACATGACTTTCTAAATGAATTAAATCCGATTAATGTTTAGAGACAATTAAATTTACTTCGAGTAAATATCATATTTACTATAACAACCATTTCTTCAAGTAAGCATGTATACTTTAAATAAATTATAAACTCGCATTTAAGCTACTCTATGATAAATGGAGGATTTGTGTACCACTGCTCTATTGAATACACAAGATTCAATGAATGGTGAATATTTTTGAGGAAAGTATAATACACGATTTAACTAAAAAAGAATAGTAGGTATCTCATCACTTATATACGGAGATGATTTTCTATAAAAAGAAAACACAGGCTGGGAATTTGTTTATTTGAAGTTGAAAAAACAAGCACAAAAGTTAATTAGTTTTATTTGTTTTTAATAAGGATCAAAATAGGCTAAAAATTTATGAAACATTTTTATTGACGTAAAACCTGGCTTTTCAGAAGCTACTTAAAATTTTAATTTGCTGAAGAATAACTTTAATAAAATACTTATCTTGGGAACAAATTACTATTATATGGATACAATATGTATTTCCAGTTTGTGTACGAGGTCTGTCCATAAAGTAACCAGACATATAATATGAAGCAAGATGCATTGCACTTAGGATTTTTGGCACCTCGTTCCCTTGTTGTTTTGGCACCAGTAGGAACCTCACAGACTTCTCCCAGCGTTTCTTCCACTTTTCAAAACACTGAAGAAAAGTCCATTTATGTAATCGCCCTTAGCTGCCTCGTCATCTTCTGAATCCCCATCCACGGTCTGAAATCTCTTCCCCTTCAGAGGTGATTTTAGCTTTAGGAAAAGCCAGAAGTTACAGGACGACCAATTCAGGCTTTACGGGGCCTGAACTCCAGTGTTATTTGATGTTTTACCAAGAAACCGTGTGCGAGAAGTGATTAATGGGTTCATGCCACATGTTCCATGCTAAGATCCTTCAGCAAAATCTCGAACACAGTACTAGTATCTGGAATCCCTAGATCATCTAATTCTCGCAGGGTCAGTCACCGATCTTTGTTGACTGTATCCCGTACACGTTCGATAATCTCGAGTGCTCTGCTTGTGGAAGGTCTTCCACAATATGGATAACTTTCAACAGATTCCTGGCCATCTTTGAAGCGGCGCACCACATTTTTAATCCCTCTAAGGAAACCCCAAAAGTATTAGAAATTCCTCTTAAGAAACCCCCGAAAATATTAGCTGAATCGAAATCTGACTAAGCCCTTAACCTGAAAGCAGCTAGAGAAAGTGCCGCTAGACAGAAACTACCCTCTCCTAATAGAATCTCAGTGTTTGCCCACAGCTCTAGAAACTTTGATAGCTGTAGGTGGTGGAGTTTCGATTCCTCCTTAGGTGTATTTCTTTCTTCTGTGTCAGTAAACCCTTCCTTATGTGTGTATATCCATTTACTTGACTTGTTGGTTGGATTTGCTGCCTCATCGTGTTTCCAGAATCTTCGGACTGAAGTCTTCCCTTTCAGAAGTGATTTCAGATTTAGGAAAATCCAGAAGTCGCAGGAGGCCGAATCCGAGCTGATTCACCTGGGTGGTTTGATGTTTTACCGAAAAACTTTGCACGAGACGTGATAACTGGGCGCCCTCTCACTTTTCATGTTAAGATCCTTCGTCAAAACCTCGAACACAGTAGTATTTTGAATCCCTTGATCATCTTCTAATTCTTGCAGTATCATTCCCCGATCTTTCTAGATTGTAGCCCGTACGCGTTCAACATTCTCGAGTGTTCTGCTTGTAGGCCTTCCACAACCTGGATAATTTTCAACAGATGCCATGCCATCTATGAGCGGCTGTGCCACATTTTTAATTGCGCTGCATTCATTGCAACGTGCCCGAAACCTTTCTTATAATCATTTGAATAGTTTCCGTCCTGCCATTGTGAATCCGACGGTCTCGCACAAGGACGTTTAATCCCAACGGATTAGTATAAGGTGTTCGTGACTTTTCACCCATGTACATCAATGCCCTCTCTCTTTGGCATTCATGTTACATCCACGCAAACAGTTTTCGATATATTAACAATGGCTGTAAACTTTCTGGACAGACATACTACCTAAATGTGACCAACTGAAGAACAAATTGCTAAAATGACCACAAAAAATTCAAGCTTTTCACATCCAAAAAATATTAATTTAGCTTATAATTAATTATTTCAACTATCTTTCTGAGAAAACACACATAAAACTTCATGGTGATTCGGGCCGAATTTTTGAGTCATTGTGTTTTACTATTTGGAAACTAGAAAAATGCATTCTGCAAAAATAAAATTAAAACGGGAAGCGCACGGGATAAAAACAGTTTAAAAACATTTTTCAAATGCCTGTAACTTCTATCTATTGAGATGGGAAGAAAATACTTGCATGTTTAGGAAGATAAAGATCTAGGCCTATACTAAAGAGGTTCGGATATCTTAATCATCTTATAAATAAATATAAATGACATAAGGTTATTCTAATTTTCATTAAATAACGGTATTGTCTGACCTCTCATCTTTCCATAATGTCCGTATTTATCAGTATAACTTCAAAGTACACTTGAACGGTTCTCAATCCTCTGAGGGGTTCACACGCAAAGTTCCACCTTGCCTCCGTCTGCATGACTTCTAATCAATTTTGACCGTCTTGACCAGTAGAATTTTTAAAAAGGATTCTATTCTAAGGAAATGAGCGATAGAATATTTCAAAAGAATTCTATTCAATCCAATGGGCAATAGAATCGTTCCAAATGATTCTTTTTAAGGCAAAGACCAATAGAATCTTTCTAAATGTTGAAAGAATCCATCGATTCTGTAGAAAGGTGCGATTGTTGAGTCACGAAGTGTGTTGTGGGTAAAATTAACAGTACACTACTTGCAAATCTCGCGACGTTCAGATGGTTAAAGAACGTCCTCTCTTTAGCCAAAAGGGGACTCTTTCTAAATCTCCGTTCCCTTTCAATGCAGTTTTAGTATATTTAAACTAGGATTGGCTAATTACCGACAGTCTCAATTTCGGTAAATTACCGACGGAAAAACTCAATATCAGTTTTTACTAGTTATTGTGCTATTTTTTCTGCAGCAGTATCACAGTGTTGGGTTGGATTAAGTGATTTAAATCGGATATTAGTTCTATTCTACAGCATCGAATGAAAAAAATGTGCAGGGATAATGTAAAACAAGATCAATACTTCGTTAATGGTTTTACTTTCGTATAGAAAAAATTCACACAGCATAATTATTCATGTTGATAGGTAGTTTCGATCTTTGATGAGTATGGAAAAAGAATTAATGTTCAGATTGAAAATTTCTAGGGCATGTCTCAACTGATGATTTATTCGGCTGCCTGCCACCATAGAAACTTATCCCTGATGTATGATCTTAAAAACATGAAACAAATAAATCGGAAACAATAATAAACTATCATAACTTAGGAAACCAGTAATGGTGTTTCGTCAAAAATAACTTTCACCTATTTTCAAAACCGGCAATCCAGTATTTCCTTACCGGTTTTTAAGCTCAAGAGACCAACGCCGCAGTGACGGATGCATTTCATTTCATAAAATTGAACTTTTTCCTAAGGTTAGTTTGGTTTCTATGGTTCAAGATCCAAAAGTCCATGTTACTATGGAAATAGCTGTGCAGTGTTTCCCATATTTTCCCTGTGAGCAAGGAATCATTGCATATTTACTGATTCAAAGAACTTTAAGAATTTTCTCACTTACACGTGGAAAATATAATGAAGGTGGCTTTGAGGAGAAACTCGCAAACATTCGAAGACCTGGTCCAAGCCAACTTTATCCTCGTAATCGGAAATACGTACATGGAAACTTTCTCTGAAAAAGAATCACAATACATAAGTCATTTAATAGCCATTCATATAAAAAATAAATCAGTGTGTAATTATATGAATTTCATTTACTCTTAAATCATCATTTTAAGGTAGAACAACTTCTCGTTATAGTGTACATTTGGCAATATCGCCTTTTTACTAGTCTCTCGATAAATTTTCAGTTTACCGAAGTGGAGGAATTTTCAAGCTTTCGTACCAAATTCAACTGCAACATTTTTCGATCATTTTGTTTTGAAATCCGATTGGACCGAGCCGCCGAAGGGAAAGATAAAAGGACAACACATCGTCATTTTGAACCATGGTCAGATGACGAGGTCACACCAGAGCTGACACCTCACTCTCCAAACTTTCACACCACGCAAAGGTAAGACATTTGAGCCCACGATTGTGTGATTTAGTGAGTGATTTGAGTGATTTAACGTGCTCCATCCCGCACGTACACGACGGATTTTGGTTGGATCGAGTTTCGAACTGGCAACCCTCTGTTTGCTAATTCGCTACTCTTCCGACTCCCCTGAGGAGCTTGACTTCGAATCAGTAGGTCTGCTCCTCTTATATACACTCATTGCAGATGGCCAAATGTATGTATTCAAGCGCCTCTGATCCGAACATTAGTTACGAGATATCATTGTCGTCATGGAAACCAATGGAAACTTGTAGGGGAAACTTGTGAGCAGCGGAGTGCATGACCTGTGGTGCCATGGATGAACAGAAAAGTTTAAGAAGTACCTCCCGAGTCTCATCATTTCAGCCCGAATCAACTACACACCGTATGACAGAAGCCATAAGTTGATCCTTCACAACACAGCTCCGTGACCTTCCCACTACGCAATCAATGACGTAATATGGACTGTTGGTTTTGGGCTTTATTTTGTTTAACACTGTATAGTGGCAATGTTAAGCAAAATAAAGGCTACAGAGAAAAATCGCTTGCTCATTCCAATCCCCATGTTTACCAGAGGCATTAGCCCCACGGAAAAATAATAGATCATCGGGTACCTGGGTTCGTGAAGCCCGTACACAGCTAAAGATGTGCCCACGAGGGAGGACTGTTGGTGAACTTAGTGCTTTAATTACCACTATTTATATTTTGGTTTTAATTTTATTGAACAGAAATTGTTGTACAAGAGATTTTCCTCAATGTTATTGATAATTTTTATTGGGTATATATAATTTGCAATGAATAAATAAAAATTATCCTTTAACTTTTCATAAAGCTTGAACACTTTTATCACAAGAATAGCCCAGTGAAGTGGTTAAACTGTGTAAGTAAAAATTATTTGGGTCTCAAGTATGTGGATGGGAAGGAATTTCTACTATCGTTGTATTTAGCAGCTATTCTACCGTATTTTACCTTCCAAGTGGTTTCGACGAGATATCTCGTTCATTAAGATCTGGCCAATTGTGTTGACCAGATATCTCGTCATCGAGGTATGGCCGATTTTTTTTATGATGACAAGATCACGATCTGGTCAGTTTTCTTCTAATGACAAGATACCTCGCAGAGACAGCCACCAGGAGGGGTAACCAATTTTAAAGGTTTTACTTTCAATTTAAAAAGAAGCCGCCAATTTAATGTATCACGTTTACCCTTTCATTTCTCAAAAGCCCGTTTTCCTTGGCACTCTCTGTACAACTTCCCTCGATACATCGCGCTTTTTGTCCCACAAGAAAAGCGATATATCGATTGGTTATATCCCATTTTCTAACTGCTGAGTTACGAACACTATCGCTTGTCAATTGACTTGAGCATTTAAGAATGCATGGAGGGGTACAACCGGACCAAACCCCTAGTTAGCCACGTCACTGGGATCCAAAATTCAAACCAAACGTGTCATTAGACCTGGAATAATGGATGTCTTCTATAAACAAATATGCATATCATTTGCAGAAGGGATGTCTCCACATTTATTTTAATAGTGTCTCCAAAAGAGCACAACAAACTCTTTTTGTAATCCAAAGATTCTTCACGCTTTTGTAATCCAAAGATTATTCACGCATTAATTCCGGTAAATATAATTTTCGTGCAAATCAGAAGTGAGTAGACATCTTGGGCACATTTTGAGTTGCCATTTGCTTTTGCTTCTGAGATAAATCTGGAATCACTAAAGATAATAATTCCCTCGGTGTGCTGGGGCCGCGGTAGCGCAGTTGGAAGAGCAACGGATTAGCAACCGGAGGGTTGAGTTCGAAACTCGGTTCAGCCAAAAGACCGTCGTTTACACGGACACCTTAAATCTGTCGTGGCCTCAAATGTCCTCACGTTGGGAGTGGAAATTCGGAAAGTAGGGCCCAGGTGTCATTCTCGTCATCTGACCGTGGTTCAAAAGGACGAGGTATTGTCCGGATCTATCCCTTCGGGATGGATTTCGGACGGTCGCCAATAGCCCGTTGTGTTGCTCCAGTGTGACGTTAATTAACTACCTACCAATCCCTCGGTGTGCTGCATTGATGAGAGATTTAAATAAGTTTCAAGAGCCTTATTTATAGCCACGAGTTCATTGGTGAAATTGGTGGATATTTTTCCTGTGTTCCAGCCTTTATTTGTAACTCCTTTTCATCTGGAAGCAGTAGATTCATAGTAGAGTCTGATGACCCATCAGTGTAGGCTACGATGCGTTTATTAAATGATAAAGGTGTTAAAGTTTTTAAACATTTTCTTTAAGTTTAAGAAACGATTCATTCTTAGTGCAGGGATCTGTAGGTGGATATTATGGTTGTGTTTGAAGGCAGTGGTGTGGTGGTGGTAATGGTAATTAACTGGAGCAACACAACGGTCTATTAGGCAGTGGTGTGATGAACAAAGGTTCTTCCTGTATGTACATTTCTCGATGGTTCAGTGATATTTCTTTCCTGATTTCCTGATCCTACGGTAGAGTTGATGATCTATTAAATAGGCACTTTTGCGTCGTTTTCAATGGCTTTATGAGAGACGTGTCTATTTTGGTAGCTTCTGATGCGATTGGTGAATTTGACTGTAGGCAATTTTATTTGGTCTTTTCTGAGGTCCAGCCCAGCCTCTTGTTGAGCTTTGGTGTTTGAGGAGGAAATTGGGGCAACAATGATTTTGGCTGCTTTTGCTTGTATCCTATCAAGTTTTGCATTTAAGGATGCACAAGACGGAGACCAAACATGTACGCTGCATATTCAATTATTGGTCTTATTAAGGAGTAATAAGTGTTCTTGATATTTTTCGGTTTGGCTCCTCTTGTTCCACAAAGTTTTTCATGGTGTTCAGATTTTTAAGAGACTTGTTGGAGATTTGCTTCTGCGCTGATTGAAACATAATTCGAAAACAAGCATACTGCCCAAATATGCTGGGTTTACAACCTTTCCAATTAAAGTAATTTTAATCATGATTCGAGGATTTAAGGACTGTTTTCCTGTCAGTGCTGAAGATGCAAGATTAGTTTTATTTGGGTTGATAAAACTAAACTTAGCATCTTCAGCACCGACGGAAAGAATAGAAAGTCAAATCCTCGAATCATGATTAACATTACTTTAATTGAAAAACCCAACATATTTGGGTATTATGCTTGATACTGATCATTTCTTACTATCTCTGACATGGGAAAAGTCTACATTTCGTCCTTAAGTTTAAACTCTTGGTGGAAAGTAACTTGGCCGAATGAAAGGATAAAAGTCGAGAAGTCTCTTGGAAGGGCAAAGTTACCTTTTTTGCCAACTCAGCTATTCTTGGATACCGCAGTTTGTGGGGATCCACTACAAGGCAACTTCGTCAACCGCATGGAAATTCATTAGAACTTAAAAATATTTATAAAATGAGAACTCAGAAAATGTATTCTATCACTCTAAATGAAATGAAAAATATCTCTTTCAATTATTAAATTCAGAATCCAAAGAAAAAACAGTTGAAAAGAGGATTAATCTTTCTGTGAAAATTAAGTTGGAAATTACTTTTAACGTGAGCCTTCAGAAAAGAAAATTGAAATGCCGACTTCCAATATTCCGAAAGCAATCTGTGGAATGCAAACTACGAGCACAATGAAACTCCAATTCCCCTTGCTTCCACACTATTGCGAGAGTCATGTCGATTTCAGTTCACATAAAACTAGAGCAAACTAGTTTTACGACTGAGCCCGCTCTCAGATACGATGGAATATTTTAAAAACGCGAGTCAACTGTCATGTAGTCTTTAAATACCATTTCACAGGTGTCACCGTCTAGCTCAATAAAATGGGAAAGAATCTGCCAAAGTTCCTAATGAAAAATATTTCACATGGTTATGAAGATTAATGAAGCAACTCCAAAAGAGTCTGTCTGCATTAGATGATTCATTGGATTTTAATGGGGCAAGGGCCAAGCATGGTCAACAGGATGAAGTAGACCAATTTTTTTAAATTTTAAATCAGTGTAAAATTGTAAAATATATACTTTGAAAATGGAAGTATGAAAATGCATAAAATCAAGTGGATTAGATAAAATGGCTGCCAATGTGCATGGAAGGAACAAAGAGAATAAATAGTATTTATCTTTATTACATTTAACATGTTTATATAGTAATTGATGATTTAAAACATGTTGGGCCAACAACATGAAATATGATACAAATTATATGAGATATATGGTGAGGTATAGTAAAATTCATGAACGAGATTTTAAAAGTAACATTTAAAAATGGTTATTTTCCTCAAATATTGTAAGAAATGGATCTATTACGATAATATGATTGAAAACTACTAATGAAAAGATTGAAACATGTGGATCAACAACATGAATAGTGAATATTTAAATAAATCATTTCATGATGAAGGTAGGTATGTAGTTCAATTTACTTCGCACTGGAGTAACACAACGGACTATTAGCGACGGCCCGGGATCAATCCCGAAGGGAAAGATCTGAGGACACCTCCTCATGTTGCGCCACGGTCAGATGACTAGGTCAACACTTGAACTGGTACTCCAAGGTACAACCTTCCACACCACGACAGAGTGAGGACAGTTGGATCTCAACAGATTTAATGTGCATCAAATTAAAATGAAGCGATGTGAAAGATAAAAACCACATTATACAATTTAAAAAGCCAATGGTATGTAAAAATTGTATACATTTTGGATATTTTCCCCCATTTAAATCTCGCAATGTTAAAATAGATGTTTGGTTGATTGATAGCTGAATTGACGTCACACTCGAGCAATACAAGGGGCTATATGTATCAATCAGGAGGGAGTGAATCAATATAGGCTATTGGCGACGGTCCGAGATCAACCCGAAAGGAGAGATAACATCTTGTACTTTTGAACCACGGTCAGAAGACTAGGTCCATACTTGAGCTGGCACCCCACTCTTCAAACTTCCACACCACGCCAAAGTGAGTACATTTTAGTCCAATACAGGTTTAACGTGCACCAACCCCCACGTATATGACGATCTTTTGTTGGATCGGAACCCTGAGGAGGCTAATCCGCTACTCTTCCAACAGGGCTGCCGTGGTCCTCATATTAAAATGGAAGTTTACAAATTTCTACTAAGATGGTTTAAAACAGGAAACCTAGTCTTTATCATTTGAAGGAGGCTCTTAACTCCTCTCTATCTCCCTCTCTTTGAC
The DNA here is from genome assembly GCA_933210815.1 of Meta bourneti. Taxonomy (NCBI): domain Eukaryota; kingdom Metazoa; phylum Arthropoda; class Arachnida; order Araneae; family Tetragnathidae; genus Meta; species Meta bourneti. Next base: position 103,398,867 of record OW119934.1, on the reverse strand, counting down.
CGGCCTTCGTGGCTCAATGGGTATGCCCACCGCGCTAGCAACCTTCGATTTGTACCTTTCATTCCTGTCAGATGCATGAGTCTCTCTTCTGTGTCAGTAAAACTTTGATTGTGTGTCTGTCTATTACTTGATATTGTATGTCTTGTGTCTGGAGCAGCATGGCCAAACATGGCCCTCGCGCCATGAAACCCCAAAACCAACCAGAAAGGCATAAGGAACTGTGAGTGACATGTAGAGTTCGTTTTTTAATTATCAAACTATTTTTTTTATCAAATCGAGCATTTTATATTTTCTTCTGGCATGAGAGTAAGAAAAGAATTACCACCATCCGACACTGAAACGGGGGAACATAAAATATGAGGAATGGTAAAATTACGTGTTCTACAGGAACCCCTAAGAAAGGATGCCTGTGAACGAAACGTGTGTCGATGCGAAGTCGTGTTCCAATGAAGTCTGCTCGCCGAGAAGGTAAAGAAGCCCAACGTGAACAAATGAACTGGGTTCCGTGTTTATTGTTATTTCGGGAACCCCAGTACTACCATTCGTTCCACAGTTTCTCAGACAAGTATCTGCAATAGTAGCTGCTTGGGAAAGGGCTTTAGATGTGACCATAAACCTAGTCTGTTTCAGTGAGACAATCTTGTAGAACGACAATCTCAAGTGATTCAGTGAATCTTTTAATCTCCAACAAGCGACTCACTAAACCAAACATGTATCATAGACTTGATAGTTTTAGTTAAACATACAAAGCGAATAGTATTTAAGACAAAAACAGTATATTTTTGTGTAGATTAGTCATATCTATATTATTCTTTGTACACTTCAAATGTCATCAAATGACGTTGGATGCAAATAGATTGTAGCTCAGTACATATAGCCATTCTAGTAGTTTGACTTTGCGTCAAAAACGTACTCTGTAGTGGCAAGCTACCTATCTGTAAATCTGTTCCAAACTGTTTCCAGTTCTCAGTAATGGCAATTTGTTTTTCTACTTAGATTTTTATTTTCCTTGAAATTAATAAAGGATTGAGGTAGTAACCACAAATCCATCTCTTTCACCAGCTGCTTTCAACTCCCACAATGACCTTTGACCTTGAAGATTTGCTCTCACTGAAAGAAACTAGGTTTATGGTCACGTTTAAGGCCCTTTTCGAAGCAGCTGCTAATGCAAATAAAAGATTCGCTTTTGGAATTGTTTCATATTTCTCATCTTCAAAGAGACGAGTGAGCGTTACGAGTACCTAAAACTTAAACGTATGAGTTAAATACACAAAATGAATATATGAGACGAAAAGTATCTTTTCTTATGTAAATTAGGCACACACTATACTGATCTTTGTTTCACTTCAAATGTCATCAGATGACTTTGAATACAAACAATGGCAACTCAATACAGTTCACAATCAATATAGCATGCTTTCTCCTAAATGCCTTTTCGAAAATCAAGTGAGAAAAGTTGTCAATATTATCAAATACTTCATACGGAACAAAGACGTCGGGTTGACTGTTTTTGAAGTATCGAAAGACTCGAATCAAAAGATTAAAAACTCTTAATACACCACGAAACATTACTTTAGGCATTGAAGAAGGTTCCAAGATAGGACTAACCAATGACGGGTCACCAAAGACCTTCTGAGAACCAGTAACTGCATGACATTATCAAACTGTATCTATTACTCGAGCTACAAGAGTCTCAAGACAACGGGTTTATAGGAACAAGTATTGATCATTGCACCTGAGATCCAATAAAATGTTCCCTGCTCCAAGGTGGGAACAGGAGTCGGGAACATCTAAACTGAGCTTTAATTCGAAGGATAAATGCTCTTCCCTAGTGGGATCAGATTCAGCTTACATATTGATTCTCGTGAAATATGTAGAGCAAGTTTCCATCCCAACATCTGGAAGAGAGACCATTTTTTGGTGGAGCCCGGTATGGACAAGCATCATATTGAGCATGTACACAGAGCTCCCAGTTTTGGGCTTGCATCTACAATATAAGGAATCACAGATACTTAAACTCTTACATTAAACTTTTCAAGATGGTAGTAGACTTAGATCAGGGGCTCTTAACATTTTTTCCTATGACCCAAATCTTATTTGAAGACGACTAAGCGACCCATGAATATTATGTAGTAACGTAGTGTCAAAAAGTTCGTTCAAAGTACTCTAATTATTGAAAAGGAAAAACATTTCCCAATTTTACAATTCATTATTGGTAAAATTCAACCAACTGATGGAGTGCTTTGTACATTTTTTCCTATGACCCAAAATAATATTTGAAGACGACTAAGCGACCTATGAATATTATGTAGTTCTGATGGAGTGCTTTGTGCATTAGTGAAACTCCTATGAGAAGAAAATTTCTGACAAGATTTTGTGTGTGAAGTGTGTTAAGTCAATATGAGTGTGCACAATTCATCCCTACATAGAAAAGTGTGCATTAAGAATTCGTAGAGAAATCATTCAAGAATGGTTGTGTTCGTCAAATGCTTCTCAATGTCAATAAACAACGATAAGCAAATATTGGATGAAACAAATGCCAGGCGTCATTCCTCATCTGGCTTCCCTATACTTCTGTACTCTATTACTAAAATTATTAAGTGCCGTGAGCTGTCTAAGTGCTGAGCCGTCATGGGTTGTCTACTATGATACAAAATATAGTCAGGAGAGTCAACACTATTACAATAAAATAAGTGCGCGCGTAGACAGTCATGACAAGTCAGGAAGTGAGACTCAGCATTTTAAATTTGTTTGGGCCTTGTGCGGAAAACTTGGCTAGTGTGTCAAAAACACATGATGAAAAACTTTATCGATGCAAAAAATATCTAGCCGGGCTCCTCTGGTCTTGAAAAAATCGAAAATTGAAAAAACAGTGTTTTAGGTAAAATTTTTAAAAATTGAAATTTTATTATTAAAAGTTAGTAACAGTACGAAACAGCTGACGGATTTCAGCCTCAAATTGTTTCTTACTACGATTGGTTAATGGTGTTTTCCATGCGCCATGGGTACCTTCAGCAGACTCATCTCCCCTACCCCATGTTTCTTACTGAAACAACCAATCCACCCAGACAATATGCGCAGTGGGTTCTTGCGCATGGTCTATTATTCTCTCCTCATTTTCCCGCCTTTGTAAAAGACTGCCATCAAGCTCCAAGACAGCCTTTAGATCATGCATAGAGTTGCCAAGATTGAGGGCTATTACACCATTTGGGCCCCTTTTTTAACTAAAATTGATTTGTATTGTATTGGTTTTGAGGAAAAGAAACAACGTAGAATTTGTTTTCTGTACAGAAACGGAGTGCGCATGTGCATATCGTATGTTTTGTCGCATGCTGCTCCAGTGTGGCCGGGCATACTGCTTACAACTACTGTTTACAACTCTTTTATAGAAGGATTAATCGCCTTTTTAGGTACTCTCTTTTGAACGTTGAGAATCCCAAATGAGGCCATCTTACTTTTCGGTGGTCGGTCAGTGGTGTCGATGGTGTTATCCTCTCCATTGATCTCAATCTGGATGGAATCCTTTTCTTCCAGTGCCTTTTCTGTGTCATCCTCCATCAGAGGCTTTTCTGTATCCCTCGTGTCTTCTTCCTTCAAATGCTTTTCTACGTCCTTCGTGTCGTCCTCCACTTTCTCAGGAAGATGTTGGACAGGGGTATTCTCCTCCTCGCTCGCCGTTTCGTCCTCTCCTCTGCTGTCCTCCATCGAGTCGTCCAGTTGCGCCTCCAGCTTCACCGCTAAGGACTGTGGGCTGGTAGGGGCCATGCGCTTGGATACCTGAGGGATGCTCAGCTCCTTGTCCTCCTTTTGCAGTACGCTCGTAATCTCCATGCTTGTTGACGGTCTGAGAAAACTACAAGAACCTAAATGTAAAAAAAATGAATGATTGGTTGGGGTTTATGGGCCATCTTTTACCAAGCTGTGCCAAACGCAAGGCAGATTCCATTTCAATTAATGAACATACACAAACAATGAAGGTTGTAGTGACACAGAAGTGAGAAATACAGATAGAGTTAGTTACAGGAATCGAACCCGCACCATTTACAGCTCACAGGTTGTAGCTATAGACGTGAAATATAAGAATACTAGTAGACTGAGTATAGCTATTGAGAGGAGCTTCAAAAAGCGTGACCAAGATGTAAACAAGAAGTCAATCGACTGCTTTGTGAAAAATTGACTTGGTTGGTCAATTTGGCAAGCTATAGCATCGCTTAGCGATATAACATCTTATGACAGGGTAGACGTGTAAATGCACATTTCTACAAAGTGGCAACAAAAATGGCGAAATCGTCAAAGTATACTGCTATGTCGCACGCACCAATCAGAAGATGAATCAATGAACGGGCATCTTCTCCCTTCCCACTAACCAATAATTGAAAACTCTAAACCTCAGATGAGTCGGAGGGACGAGGGTATAGTAAGTAAGTTAGTAATCAGATTATGAATATTCTTTTCCACACAGCAGACGGAAGTTATCTAAGGGTCAGGTTACCACTAGTTTTGGTCGCACCATCCTGGGTTCATAAAAAGGTTATCATTACACACTTTACTTTTATATTTCCTCTATGATTGTAACACGTAGAGGGGAAACCCACTCAGCACGGTGGCACCAAAACAGGAATGAAAATTTCTCAGACGCTCTCCAAGGCAAAATTTCAGTCACACGTCTGACACTGGAAAACAGTTTGATCACTCAACTAGCTGTTGATTGAGTATGGTTAAGTGGCGTCCACAAATACCCGTACGCATAAGTCCTAATGTTAGCAATCCATTTCGAGTCCTACGTCTGCTTTCTAGAGTGGCAAACGACATTAACTTAGGCAATGACTTTTATAATACAACGATATGTGCATTATGCTACCCTTCCAGTAGTCCTAATTTTAGTAATCCATTCTGAATCCTACATCCGAATTGTAAAGTGCCAAACGGCTTTATAACTTACGTAGTGACTTTAGCAACACAAGCATATGTGAATTATCCTACCTTTCCAGTAGCCTAATATTAGCAGTCCATTTCCAGTCCTACGTCTGAATTGTAGAGTGCCAAACGGCATTCACAATTCAGTTATACATTCAATTAAATTCCGCAATGACTTTAATACTACAGTGATTTGAACACTATTCTACCTTTTCAGCAGTCCTAAATGTTACAATCCATTTTGAGTCCTCGTCTGAATTGTAGAGTGCCAAACGCCATTAACTTACCTAATGACTATAATAAACAATCATATGTGAACTATGCTATCATCTCAGTAGTCCTAATGTTAGAAGTCGATTTTGAGGTCTATGTCTGCATTGTAGTGCAAACGGCATTAACTTACGTAATGATTTTAATAACACAAACATGTTGCATTAGGCTTCAATTTCAGTAACCCTAAAGTGAGCAGTCCTTTTTGAGTCATATGTCTGAATTGTAGAGTGCCAAACGGCATTAACTTACGTAATGACTTTAATAACACAATATTTCGTGCACTTTGCTACCGTTTCAGGAGGCCTAAGGTTATTAGTCCATTTCAAGTCCTAGTCTGAATTGTAGAGCTTATAACGGTATTAACTTACGTAATGACTCTAATATCACAACGATCTGTGCACTATGCTACAGTTTCAGTAGTTTTAATGTGAGCAGTCCATTTCGAGTCCAAAGTCTGTATTGTAGAATGCCAAACGGAATTGAATGAAATAGACTTGTTGCGTCTATGATGAAGGAAGTACACGCTAATTTAAAAAATTCTGTAAGTTGCAAACTTTTTGTTGATATTTAACACAAAAATATACTTGAATAATTTTTTAGTAAATCAGACAAAAGAAGTCTATTCAAAGGGTTTAGTTTACGGTGTTTGTGAAAAATTAAAAAATCTGCCTTTTGTTTGAATTTCTCAAATTTTATCACATTTTGAAGTTTTATTTCTAATATAGTCACAGTGTAAAACATTTAGAATCAAAACTTGGATAACCCTTTTAGTTTTCGTATAAAAAAATTGAAGTGTACATGTATAACCTAAAGTTGAGCAAAAAAGTCAACTGGGATGTACATTTTTATTGCTTTTTAATTTTTTCAAAGAAAGATACCATGGTCAACAATTAATAATAACCAGAAAAATTCATTCGTGCATATTTAAAAAACTTTTCATTCTGAATTTCGTAAAAACTGAAGAAAAAATGTGGAATAAACAGCTGTTTGAAGTTCTCTGAAGATGAAAAAGCGCTGTAACGCTTGTCGTGTTCAGAGAAAAAGGCCCTAAAAGCCTTGAGGCCTTAATTTTGTTTAATTGGAGAAATAGAAATATTACGTGTGAACTCTTATATACTTAAATATCCTCCCTCTTGACTCTATATCCTTCTCTCGCTATGATTAAGATAATTCTTATCAGCTTTCTCTCATGTTTAAATTTGATATTTGAGCGGCAAAAACTTCGTTGCCTATCCCCAAATTCCGTCCCACACTTTTCTGTTTGTACTCCTGTAATCTTTCCTGAATTAACTTCCTCAATTTAAAGAACACATCAAATAACAAACGCGTACATTATCTGCATCAAAACATAAATCAGTCAAGAAAAGTGCAAAAACAGATAAAACTGATTAAAAAAGGTGTAATATTAGCTAATTACTGAAAAACTGGTAGCCCTTTGTCCGATTTATCTTCTAGATTTAACCCTCTGAGGGGTTCACACGCATAATTCCACCTTGAAGTCTTCCCTCCATGACTTTAACCTTTTTGGCCTATAGAATCTTTCGAAAGGAATTTATTCTAAGGAAAGAAGAAAAAGAATCTTTCGGAAAGATAAAATTCTAAGGAAAGGAGAAATAGAATCTTTCCAAAGGATTCTATTGTAGAAAATGACCAATGGAATCTTTCCAGCGAATTCACTTCCAAGGAAAGGAGTAATTGAATCTTTCCAAAGAATTCTATTCTAAAGAAAGAGCAATAGAATCTTTCTAAAGGTTGCATAATCCATGGATTATTCCCCTGATAGAGATGTGGTTATTTAGTCATTAAATATTTTGTGGGGTAATACTTCACTACTCGGAAATCTCGTGACGCTGTAACGTAATGGGGCGAGTGGTGTGCCAATAAACACAGCGACCCAGCCAAAATGACAAATACGATATGTTACAGTATGTGCAATCAGGGATTTGTATCCCTAGCTTGTGGGCACTACAAAATGGGGTCTACTCAAACGAGCACCAAAACACACCGCTGCTCAGCTCAAGCTCTGCAAGTCTTCCTCTTGTTCACTGGGCAGTTCAATCCCAGGGGGAGTCTATACCGCAATTAGACCACTATGGAAACCACCCCGATAGATGTTTCGGGATTTACGGTCGGAGGTCAGTGGTGCTGACCTCTGATCTGTTGCTATGGACGTTACAATGCTCAGAGGGTTATTGAACGCGTTTTGCAAACTGAAGAATAAAATACTCCGACCCTTTAGAAACGTCATAGGAATATTTTAAATTATTAATACAATTATTAATCTTAAATTGCGATAAAAAATTTTAACTCTCACTCTAAGAGTCACGGGATTTTCGAGTAGTGTAGTATTTCTTTTGCCCCACAACACACATAATAGCGGAAAAATCACAACTATTGGGTGAAAGAATTCTAGGAATTCTTTTGGTCAAGAGTATTAAAACTGGTTAGAAGTGATGCAGGGAAGACTGCAGAACGAATCTATGCATGTAAACACCTCAGAGGGTTAGCATAACGAGAAAACTGATTACGTAGTTAGCAAATACAAACTGAATATAGATACCCTTATCCCATCTAGACTGTCAAATTACTCTAAAACAAAAAAGCAAATTACAAAAACTGGCAAACTCCTTTAGATCAAATGAGAATCAGTAAATCAACAATGCAATAAATAACCGAAATTGATAGAAATTAAATAAAACAGAAGTACTGCCTTCTCGAGAAATATTTCTGTCACTTAGTCTGCGTCAGTCTGTTGCCGTAGAAATGGACCTTGTCCTATTTTTCATAGGAGATGCTTGAAGAAATACGTTCAAGTTTTCCACCTTCAGGCACTTGGCTACAAATATACACTCACTGCCAAAAGTTAAGCACGGAGAGGAAAATGTTAATTTCCGGAAGACAATCTGAATTTGAGAGGCTGCATTTCGCTGCAGAGGTAGATGGAAGTATGCAAATATGTTCTGTAACAGCCAATCACGGTTTCGTGTCGAGAAATATGCAAAAAAGTCAGTCGTGTAAGAAGCCAGCATTGTGAAGGGTTAGTAGAGTTTCATGTAAGTGCTGATAAAAAGTATTTAGAACTTTCGTACGATTAGTTTTCAAGACAGACGTGTGTCTATGGCTTCCAGAAGGCGAATGGCAGATAGTCAGCGCTGGCGTTCTGTAGGACGCCTTGAAGCAGGACAATTAATCACAAATGTTGCTCTTTTCTTCGGCGTTCATCATTCCGTCATTTCACGATTATGGAAACAATTCCAAAAAAGCCAAACAGGTGTCCGAAGAATATATTTTCATGAGACTGTACGTTGTGAGTTTTACATTCATTTAGTGACTGAACTTGGTTGCGTAAGTCTGTCCGTTCTACTTCCCATTCTATGTTTGTTTTTGTGTCTGTGTTTGTACAAGTATCACATCAAATTTATTCAACATATTTTAATGTAATGTTCTATATATATATTTGATACACCATATTTAAGTTTAATGAATACATTATTTGAAATTTCTTTGCTTACATATTTAGGCAAGTTTCATGCTAAAACGTGAGTTACTATACTTACATCAACCATAATTGTGTAGATTTGGAGTAGCTGGAAAGTATATTGAACATTGCAATTACTTATATTGTTTTACAAGTACTGTTGAAAAATCAATTATTTTTCCAAAAACTATTTTTACGGAATTTAAATTTTAATATTTTTGTATTTTGAGTCTTATTTGTTTTCTTTGCAATATATAAACTATTTCCGTATATTTGGGACAGACGATATTTTGCGACGAAATGGAAACTCGTGTTCGTTTGCCACTTGCTGTTATACTTTCTGGAATTAATTTCGTGTTTTTAAATTTTGTCTAATTTTTAGTTGTAAGTTGTGTCAACTGTGCGAGATCAAGAGATAAAAAAAGGATCCCGAATCTATATTTTTAGAACAACTTTTTTCCCGCCAATTTTTATTTTGTTTTATTTCTGTTTTTTTATTTTTTATTTAAATAAATTGTAATTCCTTTTCATCACTTATCAACAACACCGCAAAGTATTTGATTTAAAGCGGCAGGTGAGTTAGAATAAAAGAAATTTCAAGTGGAATTTTGCCATTATTGAAAGAACGTTAATGTTAAAAATATCCGAACTAGGACTTTTGAAATATTACAAATTTTTTGTCATAGCGGCAGAAGTTCAAGGTGGTTTATTTTACGAATTGAAGCAATATTTAAGCAACTTATATAAGGAAAGTTATTGATTTTCTTTAAAAGAAACACCGTCAAATCTATTTACCTTTTGAAAAATGGTAATAGGTTACCTTTACTCTGTACTAAAGCCATTCAATTTTAAAACAAGTTGTTCTATTATTGCACGTACCACTAAACGGGATTTTCAAGAAAAACACATTTGCTTTTAAAACAAACTTAGTGATAAATATATTATCAAACTAATTTGTCATCTTCCCTTAGTGATAGAGAAATATAGCTAAATGATAGCTTTACCTAAATGGCAGGTAAATTATGAGTGCGAGAGTATTCGCCGTAGATTCGTCATTTTTACGAATTGAGTTGAGCAATTTTACAGGAAAAGAACTTAAAAAAGGGAAAATCTAACCCTCCCTCAAAATCGTCTTTTGTAGGAGTTACCTTAGCGTTTGTCACCTTTCGTCAATTTCTACTTTTACCAGGGGTGCGATACATGTTAAATGCATTACATGGATGGATATGCATATGTATTGGATTTGTGTCCAAATTAGGTTGTAGAAATTATAAAATGTCGAAAAGGTGTTAAAAAATTATTTTACTCACATTTAAATGATTTGGAAATTTTTTACGAAAGGGGAAAGTGATTATTTTCTGGTCACTTTCAATCTATAGTTAACCAATTCAACCCGAGTAAGGTCGAGCAATTCTGCTAGTTAGAAATATACACTGCTGGCCACCGTAAATGCAACACCCTGAAGGAAGCATGCAAATAATATGAAATTTACAACATGCATTAGCGGACGTGAGATATGCAAATGATTAGAATTTCAGCGCAGACGCACATCACGCGCGCCTGTGGCGCCACTTCAAAGCGCTATTTAAGGCTTGGAGATTTCGACGATTTCAAGTACGGCAATTGTGTTTTTCTTGTGGTTTTTTCAAAAAAACGATCAATTATGCCTCGTAGAAAACAGCGATCATCTTTTGATCAAGTATCCGAGTTCGAAAGAGGAAGGATAGTGGCCTACCGAGATTGTGGATTATCTTTCAGGGAAATCGGTAGTCGTGTTGGACGAAACCAAACAACTGTAATGCGGATATGTGATCGTTGGATGCAGGAGGGTACGACGGACCGACGTGTTCGATCGCATCCACCTCAGTGCACCACTTCACGTGATGACAGGCATATTGTGCGTATGGCAGTGAAGGATCGCTCAGCCACATCACGAACCATAGCACAGCACATTCAGTCTGTACCGCATCATCCAGTGTCTGCGCGTACCATTCGACGCCGTTTACAGCAGAGTGGTCTGTCCGCAAGACGTCCATTGCTTCGTCTACCCTTGACGCAGAACCACAGACGTTTCCGCCGCCAATGGTGCGATGAAAGAAGGATGTGGACGGCAGAATGGAATGAAATTGTCTTTACTGACGAGTCACGCTTCTGTCTGCAACACCACGATGGTCGGATTCGAGTCTGGAGACACCGTGGAGAGAGGATGCTGAACAGCTGCGTTATGCACCGCCACACTGGTCCTGCACCGGGTATTATGGTATGGGGCGGTATTGGATATCACTCTCGCACTCCTCTAGTACGCATTGCCGGTACTTTAAACAGCCAGCGCTACATCTCCGAGGTGTTGGAGCCAGTTGTCCTTCCTTACCTTCAGGGCTTGCCCACAGCCATATTTCAACAGGATAATGCGCGACCACACGTGGCACGCATTGTCCAAGGGTTCTTCGTCAATCGCCAGATTGAATTGCTTCCCTGGCCAGCTCGCTCTCCGGATCTTTCGCCGATAGAAAACATGTGGTCCATGGTTGCTCAACCATTGACCCAGAATACATCCCCAGCTGCCACACCAGATCAACTTTGGCAACGTGTGGAAGCTGCTTGGTCTGCTGTACCCCAAGAACACATCCAAAGTCTCTTTGAATCAATGCCGAGGCGTGTGGCAGCGGTGATCTCCAACAATGGCGGCTACTCTGGCTACTGATTTTGGCAGGAACCACACTTCACAGAAGTCTATAAATTTAATCATTTGATACTTGGTCAACATGTTATCTACAAAATAAATTTTGTTGTGATATCTCTTGTCTTTCTTGGTGTTGCAATTTGGGTGGCCAGCAGTGTAATTGCTAAGATTTTTACTTGTCGACTTCTTTAGCAGTAAACTATCTTTCTGCTGGCAACATTGTTCAGACAAAATGAAATCAAAGTATTCGCCAGAATCATCCTTTCTCAAAATGAAAGATCCATCCATGGTCTCATAACAAACGCGTTCACCCAGAGGTGAGCAGTTAGAGTGGTTGGCAAAGTATTTCCTTCATTTCGCAGAAAAACTTAAAGATCAAAAATTGATATGAAACGAATCCAAACGGGTTTTCAAAGAACATTTCCCAAGAATAATACATATCGACATCAAATTTACGTAAAGTGTAATTCCTAATTTTTAAACAACTGATGTTTTATCTAAACTTAAGAAATGGAATAAGTAAAATAGTTGGCACCCAACACTTTTAGAGAAGTAGTACTTGAGAAATTTTTAAAGATGGAGTATACAAAGCACTCTACAGTTAAGGTACCGCTGAGTTTAACTCTCCACATTGTTTAAAACGTTTTTACCTTCCAAGAGGTTTCGACTAGATATCTCATCTATCAAGATCTAACCAATTTTACTAATGACGAGATACTTCGTTATCAATAATGCCGATTGAATTCCGAAAGATGGAGATACTACCGTTTTTTTATGATCAAGATCAGGTCAGTTTTTTCTAATGACGAGAGATCTCGTCCATCATGATCTGGTTAGATTTGCTAATGACTAGATACCTCGTCGAGGTAACCACCAGGAGGGTTAATTGATAATATTTGATGTACACTTTTTCAAAATAGAACTGCCATATGCTCGATATTTTTACCACATATTTATCGCATAGTTAGACATCCTTTAACTAGCCAAATTGATTATATTTTTTTATGCTGATTAATTAAAATATGTGATACACTGCTAAATTTTTTAAGGAAAAATGTTCTAAGTTTTAAAAATTTTATCAGCAATTAGAAAACATTTAAGAGCCTCCATACGGAAATATTTGCGTCTTTTAAAAAATACTTTCCGAACAGCTACAACAAAGAACAACGCATCATTTTAAAGCTTGAAAACTCAAATGAATAGAAACAAATTCTTTCAAAAATTATTTTTAATTATTTTATTCCCCGGGTTATCCTAAGAGAGGTATTTCAATTAACGTCACACTGGAGCAACACAACGGGCTATTGGTGACGGTCCGGGATCAATCCCAGAGGGAAAGATCCGAGGACAACACCACGTCATTTTGAACCACGGTCAGATGACGAGGCAACACCTGAGCTGGCACCCCACTCTCCAAACTTCCACACCACGCCAACGTGAGGACATTTGAGGCCACGACAGATTTAACGTGCACCAGCCCCCCCTTTGTACACGACGGTGTTTGGCTGGATTCGAACTCGTAACCCTTCGGTTGCAAGTCCGTTACTCTTCCAACCGGGCCACCGCGGCCGTTATCCTAAGGGAAACCAAGTAGGTTAAACAAGCCAGTCTGACCACCTAGCAATTAATTTGTTTGAAATTAATTTCTCGTTGAAACAAACTACTCTATTACCCCATAAATCAAACTGATTTCCAGCCAATGGATAACTAGAATAAAATATAATCAATCTGAAGTCTACTGCGATCTGTCTTTTTATGATAAAAAACGAATCAGATGTCAAATCATTGTAGGATACGATTGAGTCAGATGTCAAATCAGATACGAAATCATAGTAGTGTATTTGTTCTGAGGAGTGATGTCTAAATGTTAGTTAATCTGAATTCTATTTCTTATTTTGAACTAAATTTTGGTATATAAATATCTTTTTTGATAAACACATGGGGTTTTCATATCTAAATTTATTATAAGTCATAAACACTGGTAGAACAAAACTACATGCTTTCCAGAAATTGACCAAATTGGTTTATCTCTGGGATTTTAGGCAAGCTTCGATTTTGAATTTGAAGTTAGGTATTTCATGACGAGTAAGTGTTTGGAAATGCTTTGGGTAAATTGAATAGAAAAAATGAGCCTACATCCAGTAACTGATCAGCTGATCAATTACTGGAATGTGAATTGTCAACAGCCTCGAAAATCACGAAGTGAGAAAGGCGAAAAATCTGATGAAATTCAAATGTAAGAGTGGCAGAATGAGAAACTAACAGAAAGAGTAAAAAGCAATTAAGCCAGCAGAGGATAAATGCAGAAGAAATGGAATTTATATTAAGGAAACCACCTGTAAGGTACCCCAATTGACACTAAACCTTCTGATAGACCAGCATTCTAGATCATTGGTACTAGTGAGTCTTTAAAAGACAGGATCAAAATGGGAAAGAGAAAATGTCTCATGCAGTTGCATGTAAGAGGTCGTTATTATGTTTGTTAAGTTTGGGAAGAAAGTATAAAGCTAGGAGGAAAAGTTAAAAGAGGAAAAAGAATCAAGGCAGGTAACCTCAATCAAAAAAGAAAATAATTTCAGACTTATAACCGGAAAATCAAATACTTCCAAAGACTTAAGTAATGAAGCTATGCACGGGGATTCAATGTGTGAAAAATGTGAATGTAACTGGTAAAATTACACTGGTGTCCATAAATTAAGGGTCAGTTATATTTTAAAGAAAAACAAATTTCTGAAAGAATGATGATAAATGTAATAATTAGAAATACAGGTATGCTTCATAGAAATTTAAACGCAGAAAGAAACAAACCTACGTGAATGTACCGGTAAAACGTGTTAAATTAACAAAACGTATCACTTTTAAGTCCTTGGCGAAGCGAAAGCAAAATTTCCATAATTTTTTGAATACTGTCCTCGGTCAAAGCTCAATAGGGTACATATCCACCCCTCACTGTAAAGCACGAATGGCATCAGTTGCATATGATCTCCCCAAGATTGTACTGTAAATCTTGAGGTAGGTTTCGCCACTCATGTTTCAGCACAATACCCAGGGGTTTTTGGTACGCGGTGGGGGATTTCCTTCTGCCATGAGCCTCCCAAGATCGCCCCATACATGTTCTATGGGATTAAGGTCAGGGTCTATTCGTCTATTCCTTCGGTGCTCAGCAGGTCATAAATACAGACCGAACGATAACAACGAGCGCAACATCCTAAAGATGAAGGAATTTCCAACAGCACCACAAAAATTGCGTTCATGAGGAATAATGACATCCCAACAATAGCGCTGAGCATTCGTGCTTCCATTTTCCAAACACCTAAAGCTCGTTACGTCCATTCGTAATTCCCTAGACCTTCACTCCATTGTAATGATCTACTTCCAGGATATTGGTGGAAATAGATCATTACAATGTTCTACTTCCATGCCGGATGTAGATCATTGCAATGGAGTGATGGTCTAGGGAATTATGAATGTACGTAACGAGCTTTACGTGTTTGGAAAATGGAACCAAACACGTAACAGTTGGCAGTTCACGCCAGATGTATTGGCATCTCGAATCGGACGACAAACCAAATTTACTTTCGTCAGTGAACAGGACATTGGCCCATTGCTCGTCAGTTCAGTTGGACATGACACCATCGAAACCTATGTGCTTTGGTGATGTAGACAAAGGAACGCATTGTAACAAATCAACATGATTCAATCGCCTAGACACGATATTATGCTAGCTTGAAGCTCTCGTGCTCCAGCAGTTATGGGAAACATCTTTTGCCGCTACTGTCATTTAACGATCTTCATCTGGGTTGTTTTAGATGGTTGACCATTGCTGTACCGTCTGGCAGCAATTCCACTTTCGGAAAATTGTTTCCACAGCCTTGGCCCACTCCGAGCTCATTGACTACATCTCGCATTGAATCTTCCAATTTCCCTACAATTCTTGCACGCTTAAAACCATCGAGATGTGTTCTTAGTGATATTGTGTAAGACCACATCTAATAACTAACACAGACAGCTAAACACATGAAAAAATCTTTCAGACACCCGCTTCATCTTTTATCACATTTTAACAATCTTTTCTGTGACTCCCAATATGATAATTATGTTCAACCAATCGGCTGTTTCTATTTCTTACGTCTGTTGCTACCGCCAAGTAAGATCAACTTCAGCAAATTTGCATGTTGCATCTGATTCTTAATTTATGGACTTCAGTGTAAATCAAATATGGTATTAAAAGTACATGGAGTAAATGTGATAGTTTCGTCAAAACATTGTAAAATTCATTTCGAGGAGCATTTTTTACATTTTGCATCTGCTAATTTGTTTTATGACGATGAACATGTCGATTTTGCGTGTGTTGTGTGTTTTGGAGAAACTGATAGAGATTGCAGTGACTGACTTTAGTTTCTGCTATAATTAATGCCAAATTTTTTAATATTGCAAAATTTATTTTCTTGTTTAATACTAGTTTGTTAAATGTTTTAGATAGTTTACTTGTTTCATATTAGTCTTAAATATTTTAGATAGTTTGTGTGTTTAAAATTAGTACTAATCATTAGCATTGTTTACTTGTTTAATATTCGATAGTTTGTTCTCATACATAAAAATTTTACTTAAAATAGCGTGTAAAAATGTTTAGCCTAGCTATATACGACAGCAATATTATTGGCGATCAATAAATATATTCACTGATGTTTCATGGTGGTGGCATGTGTGGTGGTCATTATTGGTCCAATCACTATTCTGCACTTTGAGATAAAAATTCTATAAAGCTATCAGATATTAAAAACTGCACTGGAGCTCATTTAATCGCCTTCCTTAATATACTTAGAACAATTTTTTTTCAAGTGTAATTATAAATTAGCTCTAGCGGAATTTTTTCATGAATTATGTACACTAACTGTCAGTTACTGGACTCTAGTTATTTAAATAATACAACAAAATATCCAAGATTGACATCACAAAGTCAATAAGTTCCTTAATATGATCATGAATTCCTTACATCTGACACCATAACAAATTTAATTCAAAATTATTATAAATGAATTCATATTAAAAACTATCAAGTTACCAATGATTCGAGATTCCGAACGAGCTGTCGATTTAAAAAGATTTTTAAAGGTCCATGGATAGATGGTCAAACAATGCCTTTAGTAGATGACTGGAAGTAGGAAGTATGTTTTTAAACAGAAAACTAAACAAATATCAATTTACATTGCTCTTCACATCGACTCTTACAGCTATGTAAGTTCAGGAGTACAATAGTTATCGGAAGCTCTTTACGTACCGCGACAGATTACAATTTCTGCTGTTTATTCTGATTTCTATCGAACCCCGAGTTCAGGAATACAGTCGTTGTTTGTCAATTCACATCTGCGTTAGCAGGTTCAATTGCAATCCCACAACACCGACTGGACAGGCACCGCTACATGATGAACCTATTCATAGAGGAGACTCAAGGGCCACAGGCACCCCCAAAATGTTATTGATGCTCAAATATAAATGTTGAAGTTAGATCAAGTGACTGAATCGAAATTTCTTAAGGCCATACACAGAAAACGCGTGGACACAGATCTGGAAATATTCAAAAACATTTGCACGAAATTCTTATTTAGTGTTAAAACTATTGAATCAGTTGCAAGTTTACTAATGACGAATTTCACTATGTCGGCAATTTTACCTAATGACGAGATATCTCGTCAACAAGATATTACTGATTTTTGTTACGATGGCGAGATCAAGATCTCATCAATTTTCTTCTAATGATCGTGATTATGTTTTTTTCTTATAACGATATATCTCGTCCAACAAGATCTGGTCAGGTTTGCTAATGACGGGATACCTCGTCGAGACAACTACCAGGAGGGTTTACACAAACCATTATCAAAGCTCAGCTTAATGGTAGTTTTTATGCTTATTCAATAAAAATTGCAAACCAAAATTAATAATGGGGACAATAATTTTATACTAATTATTTGTGCTTTTAAAAACATTTGTGCTTTTAAAAACATTACACACTTCGCGAGAATTAATTCATAACATCACAAGACTATTAATACCTTAGATCTTTTGCTAATATCTAATGAAATAAAATTTCATTTGTATTTTCTGATTTCTTTAAACTTTGTTTTAAAGTTGAGTTTTATGGCGCAAGGGCTATATTAGACCAAGACAGCGAACGTCAAGTATGGCCATACACACCCTATAGTTTGAGCACTATTCATAGTAGAGCAAATTCAAAGGTATCATTCAATAGGGAATAACGTCCTCTACAAATTCAAATGCAATAATATTAAATAAGGGTCCGTCTTTATGTCAAATTTTTTACAAACAAATTTCCAATGTCAACACCATGTTTTGATGCCTTAATCGGATTCTACATCATCAAATTAGTCTAAATGTGAAATGCTATGAGTTTACTATCATTATATCCGGAGATTTTCAACCTTAAAGCCGTTGTCCATTCCAGGGATCATCTCCACATTAAATGTCGCTATCATAGATCTCGATTACTTATAGTTAATTGGGAACTGTTCATGTGTTGCTTGACCAAACGAAGATTGCAAAGAACCTCCTGGTGGTTGTCTCGACAAGGTATTTTCCGTGACTACTTGGTTTCATGATATAGTAAGTATATAAAATTTATTTATTTACTATATACATGTAAGGTAATTAAGTGACGTCGCACTGGAACAACACAATGGGCTATTGGAGACGGGATCCATGCCGGAGAAAGAGATTCGAGGACAACACCACGCAATTTTGATCCACTACTAAAAAAACGAAATTATTAGGCACAAGTGTTTGCGAAACAAGCAGTAAGGGTTTAGTGTTCAAATATACTCGAAATGAATGGAAATACGATCATCGCAAGATATCAGTTCCGCGGAAAAAGATATCTTTGTTTCCAAATGGGTTATAAATTTTTACTGTCATCTCAAGGAAACGTTGGGAGAAATAGAGGCAAAATTTCGAGAGAAATTATTTGTATTTATAAAAGAATTGTAGCTGTACTCACCAGTTCAGCAGATGCTGGCGTCTATAACTAATCACACAAATATCCAAATACCACACCTTCGATAGCGTTTTCCTTATCGCCGAAACTTGAGAGTAGCATGGAAGGTAAGGTTAAGTCAATACGCTGATACCTCAGCTCTGGATATCTCGAGACACAAAACGCTCCAAAGTTCACTTCCAAGTTATCTAGGAGCAAGTATTCTGCTTCTTTGGGACTTCTGGGCACTAGAAATGCGCTTTCGTTACTTATTTTGTATTGGGTTTCAATCCCTTGTTTGCTAGATTGCACACAAGGGGGTCCACAGTACCAAGTCCGGCGGATGAGAAATATTTTGGTTCTTTACCCCATTTAGCATTCCAGTGTCTTTATTCTTGTAGCATTGGAGCCTCTGAACTCTATGGAATATATATATATATATATATATATATACAATAAAGCATATAGGCGACAAAAAAATAAAGTGCAATACAGCAGTACATTACTGTAATATGTTTCATTATCATTTCTGAGTTTTGCGAATGGAAATGCTTAACGGTTATTAATATATTAGGTCTACCGCAAGGTTCTGTCCGCTTTTAGAATAAAACAAAATAATAAATTTTTCATACCATGAATAAACTTTATTGAATAATATAATTTCCATCATTATTTATGACTTCTTGCCAGCGTGATGGCAATTTGTATATCCCATTTTTAAAAAATGCCTTATCCCTAGAGGCGAAAAATTGAATCAGTGCTTGTCTGATATCTTCTTCGTTTTTGAATTTTTTGCACTGCAAAAAATTTTGTAAGGACAGAAACAAGTGATAATCGGAAGGTGCTAGGTCCGGGGAGTATGATGAATGCGACAGAATTTCCCAGCCTAGCTCTGCGAGTTTCTGACGAGTCCCCAAAGCAGTATGTGGCCTGGCATTATCATGAAGCAGTATGATGTCCTTCCTATTGAACATCGCCGGCCTCTTTTCTTGGAGTGCTGTTTTTAAATTATCCAATTGCTGACAATACCTCTCCGAATTTAGCTTTCCGTTCAGTTTCAACAGCTCAAAATGTATTGGTCCTCGAATGTCCCACCATATACACCACATTCTCTTACTCAGGCTCAACTTCGGTTTAGAGGTGGAGGGGGCAGGTTTTCCGGATTCACAATATGCCCTTTTCCTTACGATGTTTTCATAGGTAATCCACTTTTCATCCCAGTTATCATCCGGTCCAATAAGGGTTCGATTTTGTTCCGTGCAAGCAGAGATGTGCAAATGATGACTCCATCATTCAAATTCTTCTCTTAACTCATGTGGCACCCATCTCGAATATTTCCATACCAATCCTAGTTTCCGAATATGGTCCGAAATGGTTTGTTGAGCTGAATCAAGCCTTTCCGCAATCTCCGATGTTGTCAAAAAAGGCCTATAAAATAAACATTTCTTGTCAAAGAGAATGTGTCCGGAAATGCCTCGTTTAAGTAGTTTGGTACTGCTTAGGTCAGTCGATAACATTGTGTCTGTGGCATAAGGAGTCATTCCTTGCTCGGATTTTCAACGGCAAGCTCCGAATTCGTATAGCGATACATGAGTTGAAAATCCGAGTGGGAATGACACCCTACGTCCCAGAAACGATGTTATCGATGTTAAGATAATATCCTCCTACCAACCTATCCTCCTGCCTTCAAGAAACCTTCAAATCTAAGCATACCTGGCCCATAATCCAACCAACCTTCAATGGATTCTAACTTGATTTCAACTTCTTGACCAGAATAGAATTCTTCACCACTCCTAAATTTTTTTTAACCTACAGGTATGGCTATTTAGTCATTCAAAGCAATGGGACAAATGCAGCTGAACTCACGTTACATTTAGAAAAAACATTTCTAATTTTCCAATGTTTGTCAAAACAGTTTATTAATAATAGTTATAGTTAAAATGGTCATTTCGTTTTTGACTTCATATTAGAAGTGCATACAGATTTGAATTTTAGATGGTTTAAAAAATATTTTAACCTGTAAATATATTTATTTCATATAAAAATAACTGTACGACAGCGGACATAGAATTTGAGTGCAAATTTAAAATTTGAATTTCTTCCAGACTATGTCGATTATGTAGATGAATCACGATAGAAACTTTTATTCTTTAATTGGAAAACAAAATACCTCATTAGAATTAAAGAGACTGCAAATGAACTGGCAAAGAAATTTCACTTTATTACGAAATTATATTTCTATTGGAGAAAAACAGCCGCTGCTCGGTAACGATTCTCAAATTGCGATGATGGTTCATCAGATTATATGTTTGTATCTATCAAGTTTTTTGCTAGACCCTCAAATATTTCATGAAAGTTTCTTTTACATGTTACATTTTCAAACTTACTATTTTTGTAACAGAATAAAATTTTAAAATTATGCTGTTACACTCTAAAAGTCACTAGGTACAAATAGGTAACGCATTTTCAAATAGAAACATTGTTTCAAATAAAAACAGGCGATGGCCCGATTGGAAGAGTAACGGATTAGCAACCATAGGGTTGCCAGTTCAGATACCGTCGTGTACAAAGGGGGCTGGTGCATGTTAAATCCGTCGTGGCCTCAAATGTCCTCACGTTGGCGTAGTGTGGAAGTTCGGAGAGAGTTGGGTGCCAGTTCAGGTGTTGCCTCGTCATCTGACCGTGGTGTAAAATTACATGGTGTTGTCCTCGGATCTTTCTCTTTGGGATTGATCCCGGACCGTCACCAATAGCCCGTTGTGTTGCTCCAGTGTGACGTTAATTAAAATACCTACCTCAAATAAAACATTTAAACATTTTATGTCTCAAATAAATAATTAATTAATGAACATAAATTGATATTTTTTACTTCCTCCGCTCCTTATTTCGTGGATTAACCCAATAGTATTCCAAGTAGCCCCAAAATATGGATAAACGTTAAGGAATTTAGTTGAATAACCATTTAAAAATCGTTTGTTAGCATTCAGTAATTCTCCGTGGATGTGTCACTGCTAATCAACACTTAATTTGAGTTGAAAGAAAACGGTTTTCTACGTTTAACTAGCTCTTTTTTCGACGTTGAAATAGTATTGCTTTAGTGATGTTTTGAATGTTGAAATTTGGGTGAAAAAAACGTTGTTTAGCCTTTGTTATATAAACGTTGATGTCATGTGGAAACAATGGTTGCTCTTAAATTAAAATTGGTATTAGTACTACCTGTTAATAGTTATTTTGCATTTATCTAGCCATTTTTTCAACATTGAACTGTGGTTGATATTATTGTTATTTAATATTTTGTTGAACGATGATTTGCTTTGATCTAACCTTTTTTTAACGTAGAAATTTTGGTTTATCAGCCTTTCGTTTAGCGTTAATTTCCTTCAATCTAGTCAATTTTCTTTCAATGTTGAAATTAGGTTATTTAACTATTTGTGCTCAACGTTGAAATGTTGAAATTTGGTTACCTAGCTTTTTTTCGACGATGATTTGTTTAGAGCTAGCTATTTTTTCAAATTTGAAATTTGGTAGAGACTACTGGTATTTAGTACCACGATCAACGTTGATTTGTTCAAATCTAGCCATATTTTCAACTTTGAGATTTAATTGAGACCAATAATATATTTGATCTTTTTTGTTCACTGCTAAAGTACTTTAATCCTGTCATTTTTTTCAACGTTGAAATTTAGTTTGAAAAAATCTCTACTGAGATGTCCCACACTACCGAAGTTGTAACATGACCTGTTCTCTCTCTGCATTGATCCCTGCTGCCTCCCCCTGGTTCTTTCCTCTTTCAAACTTTGCAACTCGACTGATAGATCCCTGACTTGGTTCGATAGAGACTCAATAATTTTACACGTTTTTTGTTGCTCTAATGGTTGAGTAGCTGCAGCGAAGACCTGTGCATCTTCAGGAAAGTGGCTGTGGTCATTCCCTGTATGGGTTGCCTCCACTTTGCATGCTAGCCAACCACGCTGCTCTCTTAGAGCCACCTCCTTGACTTGCTCTATCGTTTGTGGGTCAGCCGAAATAACCCCCCTCCTAATTTCCGGACAGAAATTCGCCAACAGCATGCTTCGCAGCATACGACGTCGATATTGTTCTTCGACAGCATGGTTGTCCTCCCCAGAGCAAAATGCTTTTGTATGACAGTTCATCAGCCCTTGCTATAAATACTGCCACCGGCATCGAGGGTAGCTGTCGGAATGAGAAAAACTCATGTACTACTAACGATAAATCATTCTTGTGCGCATATCTATCTATTAGGGCCTGCTCCAAGGATGGAAAGTCAGTGATTATGTGCTTCTGCTCTCTACATAAGGCCTTGGCCTCCCCCTTTAATCTCAGTTTCGTAGCAACGAATAGATCCCTGGTGGACCATCCAAAGTGACCAGCCAATTCCTTGCATTCACTTAAAAATTCCCTAATACTTCCTGAGGAGCTCCCATCAGCGAACTGTGAGAGAAGTTGGATTCTGTCAGCAGTCAGCCCATCAGCGACAAAATTACCAACCACACGTCCAGACGCCATCACCTCACCATTCTGCAAGACACTGGTTGTGGTCATATTGAACTGTTCATGCATAGGTGCTGCCCTGAGTAGTGCTTTTTTGTACCTGGTTTTTTTTCAATACAACAAAAAATATACTCTCAAAAAACATATTCACTCGAAAGTACAGTAAATACATGTGGGAATCACAATTGCATGCAAAAACTGATTTATCACAAATACAATATTTTTATAAGGAATTGCACGAAGTGAAAATTGATAAAGTCATGCTCCTGAACACAGCACCATCAAAAGCTCAGTCAGTAGAATGTCACGGCTCCAATTTATTGTGATTATTCTTTTAAAACCTTTTGGTTGGTAGTATTCCGCTCTACTATTTATTTGGATACAATGCGAAGTGAGCAATAACCCCAAAAATAGATTCTTACTGACTATAAGGTGTGAAAGTGCTGTGTTTAAACTAATGAACAGGCATTGCTATTATTGCAAGGAACAACATGATAAATGTGTACAAACACTTTTATTTTTAAATATTTGAATCGTATGCCAAAAAATTAGATAAGGTAATAACATAAAAAGGACAAATTCTGGGTTCACACCAAAGAAAAGGACATCATCTGGACTAATATTTTGAAGGATCAAGTATAATACTAAATATCAAAAAATACAGTTACTCTTCCACATTTCAGTGTATAAGATGGACTTCCCGTCCGAGACGATTATAGTGTCAAAATAAAGAGAGGGAGCATGACCAATCAATACGTAAGAAAGAAATATACAAAAGGCATTGGCTTATCTGTTTCAGCCCGGTGGATGGAATTGACTTTTCAGAGGTCAGGAGTGAGGCGTTGCTGAGTCAATTGGTAGGGTAAAAAAGATACAATAGAGTACATATTATGTATTTTTCACCTTATGTACAGTAACTATACATACATAGATTGAATTTTTGTGTTTTATGTACAATTTTTATAACCCGTTTGAATGAAAATAGTGTTGAAAAATATAAATCCGACTTACGACCTGTCAGTCGGAACGGAACTCGGTCGTAAGTCGAGGAGACCCTGTATACTTGTACTTGAGTGTTCATTCTTACTTAAAATTATTTTCTAGGAAAGTTCATGAAACTTTGAGAGACAACAATAGCTATATGTATTAACAGCACAAATGAAGTAGACAAAAAAACTTTTTCCTTGCTGAAATTTCAGAAGATTGGGTAGGTAGTTGAATTTACGTTGCACTGGAGTAACACAACTCAGAAGCTTGAATAACGTGACTTTATTTAATCTCTTCATTCCTGTAATATCTGCTAGTAGGCACACTAAAACATTTCTCTTTTCTCTCCAAACGTTAAAGTATATTTGTTATTTCATGCTACCCCATTCAATTAGATTAACTTTCTCGAATATTTTTTTGCAAAAAATAAGACTTTTTTCTGTGACTCAAAGTACCTTTAATAGCTGATAATATAATTTTTAGGAGAGCGTTTTTCTCGGGACTAAAAAGGCTAAAGTGCGCTCTTGTGCTTTCAGATTAGAGCAAATAGAATGTTAGAACTTTTCCGACTGAAACATTTTATTGAATATTTTTAGTTTGCCACGGCAAACTGGAAGTTTCATTTTATTAGTCCAGAATTACAAAGCAGTGAACAGAAATCAGTGCTGATTTTCAAAAGAGAATGATTTCCTGTGATCTGCAACTGTTTGAAACAGAAAAGTTCCTTCTCTTCTATTCTAAAAGCACAAGAAAGGGAACTTTTCGGTTTCAAACAGTTGCAGATCACAGGAAATCATTCTCTTTTGAAAATCAGTACTGGTTCCTGTTCACTGCTTTGTAATTCTGGACTAATAAAATGAAACTTTCACTTTGCCGTGGCAAACTAAAAATATTCCATAAAATGTTTCAGTTGGAAAAGTTCTAACATTCAATTTGCCCAGGAACAGTTATAGAATGAAAGTTGCATTTATATTTTTCTTTTCTTTTCTAGGACCTATTGTTCATTAAAAAAAGTAAAAACATACAGTTCGGTTTTATAGATCTACGATCCTTTTTTGCTACACAGGGCGAATTAAACAGAGACTTAAAGTGGATTCCTAACCACTACGAATATCCTTGTTTAGATCGGGATTGGAACACAGACTATTGAACCGAGGGTCAGAGCGGGTACCAGGTGGGTCTAAGGTTGTTTGGGTTTTATGGCAAAGGACAGTATTTGGTCAAGAAGAGCCAAACATCACCAAGTAAATACATTCATAAGCAATGAAAGCTTTACTGACACAAAAGAGAGAAATACTCGTGAATTCTCCAACTGGTATCGTATTCTGGACGGCTTAGTGAACATCTTAAAGAAATGCACTGCACTTAACAGTCTTAACCCTCCCAAGTGGTTTTGACTATCAAGATCAGACCAATTTTGCTAATGATGAGATATCTCGTCATCAAGAATGCCGATGGAATTCCGAATGATGTTGTTTTGTGATGATGAAGAAATCAAGATCAGGTCGTTTCTTTTCTAATAACAAGATATATCGTCCATCACGATCTGGTCAGTTTTGCTAATGACGAGATACCTCGTCGAGACAACAACAAGGAGGGTCAATTGTAATGTTGAAATTTATTGGTAGGCTAGAAGGCTAATGGCTTAAGTGCTAATCACCCGCATTCGTAAATGAAATAAACATTATGAAGGTGGGTTGGGTTTATCGCTGCAAGGGCCATATTTGATGCCAAACACAAGACAGACAACGTCAAGTAATGAACGTACACACAAAGATAGTTTTACTGATATAGAAGAGAGGAAATACACCTAGGAATCAAATACAACTCGTAGGCTCCTAGCCCAGTGGGTAAACAGAGTCACTTTATTCTGAAAGGAAAAATAGAATCGAATACTTCATGCAATTTATTGACCCAAATAAATCGGTTAAAGGAGAATCAAAGCACTGAAAGGAGCAAATAACTCTCGACGAAATCTTATCACGATTAGAAAATATCTCAATTGGTGATTATCTGCAACTGAAACACTCGGGCAGTTTCCAACTTAAGTCGTGCTGCCATCTATGGAGAACTATGTGAACCAAATATTTCGTGTTACGCATGAAATTGTATTTGTGGACGTATTGAGTAATATATATATATATATATATATATATATATATATACATATATATATATATATATATATATATATATATATATATATACACTACCTGACATTGAAAATGAAATGCAACACCAATAAGGAGTTGGCAGAAATTGATGAAATTTGACAGAGAGAGAGACAGCAACGAGCAATAAGTGATCTTTATTGCAACATTATACACCTTGCCACTGAGCAGCAAGAACGTCTGATCAGTAGGTTGTAGGACCACCGCGAGCGGCGATACAGGCAGCAACACGTCTAGGTACAGACGCAATGAGCGTGCGGATGGTGTCCTAAGGGATGGCTGCCCATTCCCTGTCAACCATTTGCCAGAGTTCGTCTTCTGAAAGTGCCGGTGGCAACGCATGCAAGCGACGTCCAATGACGTCCCATAAATGTTCGATAGGTGAGAGACAGGTGAGATATATATATATATATATATATATATATATATATATATCCAGAAGCCCCTATATATATAGGGCTTCTGGATTGCCTTGGACGCTTTGCCACTGACTAATGTTATTATATCTTCTCTAGCATTTTCTTTTCAATCTCATATGGGTACATAGTTACTCTCTCTTCTTTGTTATCTCCGGTCACATTTTCTCGATGACTCTTTTGGCAACAAAAGAGAGGTGGTCGTGTCTTTTGCGGACGTGTCTTTAGGGGACGTGTCCTGAGCGGACATCGGCTGTGGCAAACAAGCGGATGGACACAGCAAGAATCCTAATGTTAAAATTTGGACGAATTTTCGAAGGTTCGCACATGCGCATCGGTCATTTAACATGGTCTTTTAATCGAGATCAAGGATTATATGAATTTCTGATGGTGGAAAAATGAAAGTTCACGTGCCCAAAAGAGTACTCGTTCACAAGATTGGATATAACTTAAAGGTAAGCACAATCTATTTTAATTTTGAAACTTTATTTTCAATTTCGTAGATATGAAAACACTGCATAAAATTATGGAAAAAATTCATCATTGCGCCGTTCATGTGAGAAATATTGATCAGTTTCCGCTTTGATTTTTGTTTGTTAATGTTTTTCTAAAGCACCTTAAATAATGTTTACGAAGGAGAGTTTCGATGGATTTTGAAAATGAGGTCGTTTGATGTTACTGCTGTTTGATGTGTGATCAACATTTTCTGCGAATGATCTAGAATTGAAAGAAGGCATCCAATGAAAAAATATGTTGTTTTATTAGATGTCCTTTTACGCTATTATGAACAGATTTTATATTATTTTTCTATAATTCTTTTAAATTTTGTTTAATGTGTTCATGGTATAGTTAGATATTGCAATCTGCAAAATTTAGGGAAGTTCAATTTGGAATATACTTTAAAAAGAAGCGTATCTAATCAAACGTTTTGAGAGATGTGCATAGTCGGATGTTCACTTGTTGCAAAAACATGTTGACACCAGAAAAATCAACTCTGGGTACAGGTTTTTGTGCCCTGAGAAATGCAAACCATGTTGCTTGTTGTCTCAGCATAGGTCATCAATATCAAAGCTAGCAGACTCAGATGTACTGAAATTACATTCCCACATACCTGACGTTACATCGTTAAGGTATTCCTGAAGATGATTGTCACTTTTTGTTCAGTCTATCCCATTTGGGCTTTTGAGTCCTTCTGACTGGAAGGTGATCTAGCAAAGGTACCATATGTGTATAGTAAAGTTTGGAATGTTTTTCTGTCACATATTTGAATTAGAGAAGGAGTTAAAGATTAAACGCTGATGCATTATAGTTATGCTTTCAAGAGTCTATATGTCGAAGGAAAATTTTACTTTCAAAATTTGCATTTAAAAGTCCTACCTAAGGCTTGTTAGATTGGTCATATTTCTTGGGCCGATTATCTTAGCCAATCCGCCACTGAGATAATTGATAATCGCTGAAAATAATGACTGTTTCCGCCTTTTATATTATTCCAGGACCCAAGTGTCCTTTCGAATTTTGTAAGTGGACTGTAATTAGTAATGGCAGAATCGAGTACTTTGGAGAATTGAATACTTGGTTTTCGAGTACTTTCAAGTATGGAGTAAGTATTCGAATACATATAAAAACGATTAATCGATAGTAAGAATCAGAACTACGATATATGGTCCTTATTTAAAAATAACACATAGTTAGAGCGCCGTTCTTGGCATAATGATTAGAGCACTAGAATTGTGACATACCAGTTCACGGTTCGAATCCGCTACAAGAGGAATTTGATAGATTGTTCTTTTTTTTTATGCGAATGATAATTTTTGACGAGACAATCAAATTTATACAATTTTTTAATATTTTGATCAAGCTGTGCTTAAAAAAGAATTTATTTTTCACAAAACTCAAATTTTTTTCCGAATTATACTTAAAATTTTTTCTTTTCATTCCGAAAAGTTATTATATATTATTTATATATAAATTTTTTTAAACATTTAAGTATAACTACTATTATCAATTTATTTGAACTGTAAACAAATTTTAAACAACAAAAATTGATATCATGTACAAATTGTTGAATTTTCTGGACACGCATATATTTTCTACAATTATAAATATGTCAAGCATTTTTTATCTTGATTTTTAAATTTTAGTTTCCGTTGTAAGATTTGATTTTCTACCATATTTTGAGGAAATTGTTAATAATAACTTTTAACAGGGAACGTAGTCAGAATTTTATTTTGGAGGGAGCCCCGAAGATAAGAATGACGTTTTTTATACAAAACTCTTTAAAAACACATTAAAACAATTTTGTATGAATGTAAAAAGTATTTTGTTTCGTTTGATACCAGAATCTGAAACTTCAAAATTATTTCTCTAAATTTATCATAAAAAGTGACACGCATCTCGGTTGATCTAAGTACAAGAAGTAAGGAATGAAATAACGTTATTTTACTTGAAGAAAAAGAAAAACATATCAAGAATTTTATGTATCTTATTTGCAGATACATTTTAAATGTCAGAAATAAAAAAGCTTGTAAACTAAATTAAATTTTTAAAAATTAAGTGTAAATAATTAAAATTAAAAAATATATGGTTGAAATCAAAATAAAAAAATAAAAAAACTTTCCAGCTTGATTTTCAAAAATAAAAGGCAAACCATTGTGCATTTTACTGATAATTAAGCCTGCCTGTTCGGGAAATGGCTTCCAGAACATTTCAAATCCAATCTCTTAATCGATGGAATTTTGCGACATTTCACGTGCATTTTCAGGACAAGTAAAATTGGGAAAAGCATAATCGAGACAGGAAACGTAACACTAACGAGAACCATAGATACCCATGCAATGTGATATTGCTATTTAAGATGAATACTGTTATTCGAATACACAAAGAGAGTACTTTTGGCATCCGAATACCTAGGATAAGTACTTTTCTATCTGAATACCTTGGATCCGCGTACTTGGTATTCGAATACTTGTATCTGAATACTCTTGTATTCGAATACCTTGGATCCAAAGTACAGTGGTACCTTGAGATACGAGTGCCCCAACATTTTCGCTTTTTGAGATACGAGCCGTCACTAGATCGATTTTTTACCTTGAGTTACGAGCCAGAATTTGAGATACGAGCTTGACGTCACCAGCCACCACTCCGTTCAGATTCCCGTCTTGCGCGTCGTTCAGTTCACATGTTTACCTCATCTGATGAGTTAACATCTGTCACAAAAATCAATCAATTTCTTAATTTGGTTTGATATTTATTGTCAACTGCCACCGAGAGGCCCGAGTCCTTTTTTTTTTTTCATTTTTCTTTTCTCCGACCAGATGTGTCAATTCTGAAATTGGAAAAACGGGGTTATGTACAGTTATTTAGCTTATTTTTTTCGTATAACCATGAGTCCACAGGTGAGTGAAAAGAACAGTGGTGAGAAAAGGAAAAAGGTAATATCCATGGAATTAAAGAGAGATAGATAATAGACAAACATGAGCAAGGCGTAAGAGTAATAGACTTGGCAACGTAGTACGATCGCATTACTTCTACGATATGTACTATTCTGAAGCAGGACTCGATAAAGGCTATAACTCCAGCTAAGGCCTATAACTTCAGCTACAAAATCTGTTTATTATAAATGCATTATAAAAAAATTGGAGTGGTTTTTTGGGGGCTGGTACGAATTAATCTCATTTCAAATAATTTCAATGGAGAAAATTGATTTGAGATACGAGCATTTTGACTTACGAACTCGGTCATGGAATGAATTAAACTCGTATCTCAAGGGGGTATTTCAATTAACGTCACACTGGAGCAACACAACGGGCTATTGGTGACGGTCCGGGATCAATCCCAAAGGGAAAGATCCGAGGACAACACCACGTAATTTTGAACCACGGTCAGATGACGAGGCAACACCTTAGCTGGCACCCCACTCTCCAAACTTTCACACCACGCCAACGTGAGGACATTTGAGGCCACGACAGATTTAACGTGCACCAGCCCCCTTTGAACACGACGGTGTTTGGCTGGATTCGAACTCGCAACCCTTCGGTTGTTAGTCCGTTACTCTTCCAACCGGGCCACCGCTGCCCCGTATCTCAAGGTATCACTGTACTTTGGTAACCAAATACTTGTATCTGAATGCTCTTGTATTCGAATACCTTGGATCCGAGTACTTTGGTATTCGAATACTTTGGTATTGGGGGGGGTATTTCAATTAACGTCACACTGGAGCAACACAATGGGCTATTTGAATACTTTGGAAAAGAGGGTATTTGGGGTATTTCAATTAACGTCACACTAGAGCAACACAACGGGCTATTGGTGACGGTCCGGGATCAATCCCAAAGGGAAAGATCCGAGGACAACACCACGTAATTTTGAACCACGGTCAGATGACGAGGCAACACCTGAGCTGGCACCCCACTCTCCAAACTTCCACACCACGCCAACGTGAGGACATTTGAGGCCACGACAGATTTAACGTGCACCAGCCCCCTTTGTACACGACGGTGTTTGGCTGGATTCGAACTCGCAACCCTTCGGTTGCTAGTCCGTTACTCTTCCAACCGGGCCACCGCGGCCCCTTTGGAAAAGAATCAAGTATAACGATTACTTTTAAGTATCGAGTACATGAGTACATTTTGTATTCGAATACTCCCATCACTAACTGTAATTCTAAATTGAATATTCGAATACCTTGGATAACTTTGATTCGATACCGAATAACTTTGAACTGACGATTCCACTCTGAAAACTAGCGTTTTTCAAATCAGAATATCAATTTCGGTTGAAGTTAAAATCAAATCTGCGCGAGAAAGTTGCGCAAATGCTAAATACAAACATTAAAGTAAATTGGAACATCAAATCGCGAACACGAATTCACACGCTCCAACAATGACCAGTCAAAAACATTTGTCTTGACATTTCTGTGGAAGGGATGAATTACAATTGTCCGCAACTATCATATTTTTTCCTTACAACATCGAATTTATAAGCTATTAAAGCCAGTTCAAAAACCCTTTTTTAGATATCCATAACAATCTTTCAGTTGTATTATGGCTAAACTAACTGTTCGCCTCTGTGATAGTTGATTTGTCGCTCTACGGAAACTTTTTACCAAATCGAGGACATACGACTTATAAAGTGGATTCCGAATCAGAACGAACATCCATTCCATGATCAGGATTCCAATCCAGATTCTGTTGAATCGAGGACCAGAACGCTTTGAGTTGTATAAAAAGATTTCTCACGAAAAAGCACATGGCCATAAATTAATCAATTAGTATTTTTATTTAGCACCTTTAAAAGTTGCAAAAATTACTTGTTTTATTCAAATGATTTTGAACTTCAATCAATTCTTGAAAACAAAGGGTCACGATAACCAGGTTGGAAGAGTAACGGATTGCAACCGGAGGATTGCGAGTTTGAATCCAACTAAAGACCGTCGTGTACAAAGGGGGCTGGTGCACGTTAAATCTGTCGTGGCCTGGAATGTCCTCACGTTGGCGTGGTGTGGAAGTTTGGAGAGTGGGATTCCAGCTCAGGTGTGACCTCGTCATCTGACGTGATTCAAAATTATGTGATGTTGTCCTCGGACAGTCACTAATAGCCCGTTGTATTGCTCCAGTGTGACGTTAATTGAATACCTACCCATGAAAACAAAAGGATTTGACTCTCAGTTCCTCTTCTCAATTCATGGAGAAGGAAACAATGTACTAATTGAACATCATTTTTCCTTCATAACTTATGTCAAAACCCATAATACTCTGAATGTAGTCTCCTTAAAACTCATCCTAAAGTAAATATAAATAATTGTAAAATAGCCTTCAGTAATTAATCTTCTGATGAAAAATTAGAAAATCGCTGTAAGAAATAAAATTTTAAAACATTTTAATTTTAATTTAAAATTTGTGAATTGACTTAATAAATAACAGTATGCAAAGTTTATAACAGTATTCAATTCTGTCGCATACTGTTATTAACTTTGAATTTTACAGTTACTATAAAATCCCTTCTTTATTCGTTTACTTAATCATTCATAAAAATTAGAAAAACTAAAATACCATCTTATCGTGATTCCTAGTTTGGCCGTCACCAACCCATTATGTTGCTCCAGTGCAACGTAAATTCAACTACCAACCATCCTAGTTCTCGTTAAAATAATAATGATAAAAAGCATCATTAATGCTATAAATGTGTGTTGAATCTGTAACTTTGAAAAATGTTCTGTTTGTGTTCGAGATTGGACATTCAGGTCTCATACCCTCTCGCAACTTGAATTTATCATACGTTGTATTTTTAATATCTAGGTTTTTCGAGATAAATGTGTTCTATGCTTGATAGATCTCAGGTTATAGCGTCAAAATATATATTTCTATTGAGTAGTATTAATATATTTATATCCATCCGTATTAATTTCAAATTAAAGGTTAACATTCTGATTTAATGACTTCCTATATTGCCACATGTTCAATTGTATAGCTATCAGTGCAATGATTGAAGTAGTTTACTTAGTTGAATGATCATTTTTTAATTAATATCTAACATTCTATCTGAAGCTCATATACACTGCTGGCCACCGTAAATGCAACACCCTGAAGGAAGCATGCAAATAATATGAAATTTACAACATGCATTAGCGGAGGTGAGATATGCAAATGATTAGAATTTCAGCGCAGACGCACATCACGCGCGCCTGTGGCGCCACTTCAAAGCGCTATTTAAGGCTTGGAGATTTCGACGATTTCAAGTACGGCAATTGTGTTTTTCTTGTGGTTTTTTCAAAAAAATGATCAATTATGCCTCGTAGAAAACAGCGATCATCTTTTGATCAAGTATCCGAGTTCGACAGAGGAAGGATAGTGGCCTACCGAGATTGTGGATTATCTTTCAGGGAAATCGGTAGTCGTGTTGGACGAAACCAAACAACTGTAATGCGGATATGTGATCGTTGGATGCAGGAGGGTACGACGGACCGACGTGTTCGATCGCATCCACCTCAGTGCACCACTTCACGTGATGACAGGCATATTGTGCGTATGGCAGTGACGGATCGCTCAGCCACATCACGAACCATAGCACAGAATATTCAGTCTGTACCGCATCATCCAGTGTCTGCGCGTACCATTCGACGCCGTTTACAGCAGAGTGGAATGTCCGCAAGACGTCCATTGCTTCGTCTACCCTTGACGCAGAACCACAGACGTTTCCGCCGCCAATGGTGCGATGAAAGAAGGATGTGGACGGCAGAATGGAATGAAATTGTCTTTACTGACGAGTCACGCTTCTGTCTGCAACACCACGATGGTCGGATTCGAGTCTGGAGACACCGTGGAGAGAGGATGCTGAACAGCTGCGTTATGCACCGCCACACTGGTCCTGCACCGGGTATTATGGTATGGGGCGGTATTGGATGTCACTCTCGCACTCCTCTAGTACGCATTGCCGGTACTTTAAACAGCCAGCGCTACATCTCCGAGGTGTTGGAGCCAGTTGTCCTTCCTTACCTTCAGGGCTTGCCCACAGCCATATTTCAAGAGGATAATGCGCGACCACACGTGGCACGCATTGTCCAAGGGTTCTTCGTCAAACGCCAGATTGAATTGCTTCCCTGGCCAGCTCGCTCTCCGGATCTTTTCCGATAGAAAACATGTAATCCATGGTTGCTCAACGATTGACCCAGAATACATCCCCAGCTGCCACACCAGATCAACTTTGGCAACGTGTGGAAGCTGCTTGGTCTGCTGTACCCCAAGAACACATCCAAAGTCTCTTTGAATCAATGCCGAGGCGTGTGGCAGCGGTGATCTCCAACAATGGCGGCTACTCTGGCTACTGATTTTGGCAGGAACCACACTTCACAGAAGTCTATAAATTTAATCATTTGATACTTGGTCAACATGTTATCTACAAAATAAATTTTGTTGTGATATCTCTTGTCTTTCTTGGTGTTGCAATTTGGGTGGCCAGCAGTGTAGAATGAGAGATTTTTTAATGATTCATGCGAAGAAAATAATTTTGAAAGTAGTAAATCAATATCCTCAAAATATAATTGCACAAAATGTAATATGATTGCTTTAAAAATAGAACAGTGTAAAATACAGAAATTCTTAGTGAATAAATTTTTTTAGGAAAATGGATATAAAATGTTAAAAGAAAATTTTCGTATTCAATTTTCATCAATGATATTTCAATCAAATTCAAAGCTAATAAATTCATTTATTTTAATTTTAATTGGTAGATATTTAACGAACACAAGTTTATTTTTATGAAAAATGATTTTTGTTTTCGAAAAAGAATTCATTTCTGGAAATAAAAGGAAAAGCTTTTTTTTTCATAATTATAGTCCATTTAATCCCAATTTTTAATGCGACATTTTGTGAAAAAATTGTGAAAAGGAATACAAAAGGGGGAAAATATTAATCTCAAAGATTCGAATCCCAAATGAGTCGAATGACTCGATGAGTCAAATGAGTAAAATGATCCGATTCGTTCACGAATCGAATCAGTTGGCTGCTACTGGCGATAGGAGAGACACTCTTTTGCTCAATCGTATGGTTTGGCGTCCATTGTATGTCTCAAAACCTATTCAACTACTTTTCAATGAGAAAACGATCGCTAAACCTGAAAATGTAGTAAGCTTACACTGGAAACTTGCATCCTCTACTGCCTACCGCTCGTAAAAAAAAGGTCCCCACGTACTCAATTGTCTTTAATTGTTCGCAACCCTCCGGTCGCTAATCCGCTGCTCTTCCAACCTGGCTATCGCAACCCCCTATGTAAAAAGATAGTACTCTCTTGTGTCTTGTATATTTACTTAACTAATTCCTTAAAACATTGTACCATGTTATCCCACTTTAATAATTGCAATGCATTAAAGAATTAGAAAAATGGAGATTTTTTCTTGAGGATTTGTACTTTTCCTATGTTAGTAAGATTACTGACGTACACTTTTAAAGGACTGTATGTGCTAAGATCATTTGTCTAAGAACTAGGCAAAAAGGAAATTGTGTAATTTTTCCGGAGTTAGAGCATTACTTTTGTTTTACAAGGAAATACTTAAAAATTTAGTGCAGTAGTTTGAAATTCCGAAAACTTTAGTTTACTTATATTTTAAAATGCCAGTTGAGCTTGCATCATTTTGTGAAGTTCCATGAATTTAAGTCCAATATCATTTAAAAATGAGACTAAATAAAATATAAATTTAACCTGAATAAAATAAGTCGCTAACTTTTTAAATATATTATAAGTTCAATATATTAAATAAGGATATATTTGGGCTTTTTTTCGAACCTAAGCTCTCTAGCACCTTTCACCTATGTATAGCATTACGTGCATATTTAGCACCGAAGTGAAATCTGTGGCTAATGCATAAGGTTATGAAAAAAAAGAATGGCTGTTAACGAAAATAATCTTGATACAGGTTCATATATCTTAAAATATTTAACTCAGTTGTATCATTTTATAGATATAAATAACTACTATTATTGGTTCCATCATATTTATGTTGAATGTTTCCCTGTCTTCTCGGAAAAGTAGATTAGAACCAGACTTTATCCCTAATTTAATCAATCTGGGAAGTCAGAAATGCCTTATATATAAGAACAGTTCAATAAATTAAATAAGGATATATTTAGTTTTCTTTTCTAATTTAAGTTCCCACAGCCCTTTACACCTATGTATTGCATTACGTGCATATTTAGCACTGAAGGAAAATTTGTGCCTAATGTCTAACAACAAATTTACTTTTGAAAGACACACACAGAAAGTCTGATTCATATTCCGTCCCCAAGCTTCCATTCAGGTCTTGTTCACTCAGTTTGTTAAATTACTATCCGAATAGATCAAAAAATGGCATGAAATTATGTTATTTTCTGTATTCGGCTGCTTTTTCATGAATAAAATAAACCCACATAGTCAGCTTAGTGCAAAAACGCATTACCTGACAACACTAAATGCTTACCTGTCAAAATGCTCATTATTATTATTTTTTTACCTACAGTTACTCTTTAAACAGCTTAACACTAACAAATTACTTTTGGCAATTTATGAGTTTCTGCTCTAAGTCGATGATATGTATGTTTACAAAATATGTTTCACGGTGGGGAAAATAATCTCATTTAATGGTAATGAACGGGGAAAATTTATAAAGTTAAAAGTACAGGATACACGAATGATTAAAAAGCAAATTAAACGCGTGAGTCAAATTTGTTTTCAAATTAGACAGTGCTTTTGGTACACTTTATCGTTTCAAGTGAGGTCAGAAATGGGAAACTTGTAATTCTTTTAGGACAAATGAATAACTTTTTCAATTACGATCAACCAAAAAGAAATTGAAAGGATAAAATCTCGTTTATTGAAAAACATGATTGCTATTTTGTTGGTTACTCAAGTTTACCGGGACGAATATGCATATAAAAATTAATATATCGAAGGTCTTGTGTTGCGCAATGCTCGCGTCATTTCTTGTATAGCGCCCCCTATCGTGCGCTCGAATTACTGTACATTCTGTTGTACATTTTCAACCAGTCAACCACCAAGCGCCGACAAGGCCGTAAGCGTCGTCTATCGACGACCATCTTCTGATTTGATTCACAAATAAACGCATTTGTCCTTTAAAACAAAAGGACTGGTTCGTCGTATTTCTTTCAAAATAAACACAATCCCCAACAGTTTGGTCCGTCGAGCCGGAGAAGAAGCAGTCACTATGGAGAAATGTACCACGCTAAACCGAAAACGATAGAAAATGAGAGTTCTGGTGCACAAGAGTAGGAAGGAGAGATTGGGCAGAAAGGGCAGAACGGCAGAGGTAACAAGACCACTCCGAGTCATGACGTCAATTTTTCAAGATGGCGGTCGTTTGTTTATATTTTGGGTGAAGGAACAAGATGTCGTCACGTTATTGACATGTTGACATGGTGATGAATGACTGGTAGCGCCATCTAGTGATAATATTAATAACCCTATTATTTTTAATTAAAAAAGAATTGCTTGTATTCGAACCTGGTACCATAAGATCCGAAGTCATGTATGCTAGCCGCTAGGCTATGCCGGACTTATCGGAAGCTAGTTGTTTATCATACTCTTCCATTACTACCTCTTCCAGATAAGGACTTGTACTTATTTTCCTCAAGTTGAAGTTCGTGATGTTATCTGTTGGTGGTTCATGAAAGTGACAAAAATATAGCAATTATGTTTAAAATGATGCTGCCATCTATTGAAGTGCTGAGTTACAATATTAATATTTTCTGTAGAATTGAGCCCACCAACCACCCGACAAGACATAAGCTTGTCTTCTCAATTCTGCTTAGTGTAAGTGTAAATGAACGCAATCTTATATTTTCCTTATTTATATATATTATTCTTTAAAATTAATTTTATGATGTCCATGTGCCAATGTATGGATATTGTCATCCAACAAAAAGCGTTTATCATCAAAAGCACAGAGTGCTATTTTGTTCACTAACAGTTTTCAAATCATGATTTTCACTTTGAATTCGATGTTGCACCTCACGCGTAGGTTTTAAATTTTCAAAGCAGTTCTTATAGTGGTCATGCTTTATTTTTAGTTGCACTACTGATCTTAAAACCCCCTTCGCTGTCTTTTTCTCCATATGCTCAGACATTATGGAATACATTTTGGGACGGAGGCCAGTAAATTCTATGATGGATTTAGAATTTAGTTCATCCTGAAGCAGCCTATCTTCTTTATGTTCACCTCGCTATGTAAAAAATGATTTTGGGGTAGTATGAGGTGTCATATATATCCATATGTGCAGCCGTATCTTCGTAAATGTCTTCTGTTTCAACTTCATAAGTGAGTGAATCTGTATCTGTGAAGAGAAGATTTGCTCGTTCGCCATATTCCTTCTTTATGATATTATAGTGGAAATTATACATAAGAAGCTTACTGGGGGGGGAGCTCAAGGATAACAAAGCCAACATAAATTGGTTTGTCTAGGGTCAAGCATTTCTTCATCCTTTCCACCCCAACCAAGTTGTTATCGAAGATTTTAAACCTTTTAAATGTAGGGGCGGCAACTAATTTTTGAGCTTTCTTCTCATCATTCACTAACTGAACATCTACACGATTTCTAATATTCTCCATCGCTTTTCCATATACACTGTTATTCATCAACTTGAAAAAGTCCTTCTCAAAAGTTGAACGTGAATTTTTCCTCTGTTCTGTATTAAATTGAATATATTATTTTAGCCAAGGTTTCTGTTTAATTTTAAGATTTTATGTATTTTTTCAAGTTTAAGACCTAGTTTTAAATAAAATTGAAGGTTTCTATAGTATACTACACAGTTCTTATATTTTAAATTAGGTACAAATTTTCGCGTTGGCTCATTTTTTTCCATTTAGAACTTTTTTGAAAATGGAGAGAGATCTTCAAAGTGAATATCCATTTTCTCAGGAGCTAAGGGGTAGTCATTGTGTAGATCATGAAGTTCTGAAGGATACTTTAAATCTACTTCAAGGATAAACCCCTCAGAACTGTCGTCAGGTATTGGATGAATCTAGTCTAGAGTTACATTGGATTAAATCCATTCAAATTCACCATAAGGTAGAGGTTCTATCATCGAAGCTCCATACAAATTATTACAATCTAAATATATTATACGTTTTTACTTTGTTGGCATTATAATTTGGTATATATTTATTGTTGGCCTGAGCAAACCTCTTTCTGATTACAGAAATACCCCCACGAATTCCTTGTTCCACAAACATATGCATGTTTATGTCTGTGAACAATTCCAGTGGTTGGTCAGTCATTTTCAAGCAGCTTTGCCATGCAAGTCCCGGAGCTGTGAAGAGGTGCACACAATCCAACTCATAGTATTGTTGACAAATTTCTAAAGTTTTGGAAAACATCAACAAGTTGAAGAACGTCACTTTTTACATATAAACCATGGTACTCACCCATATTACTCAAATTAAAACTACTCCACACCGTTTGCACATGCTGATAGTCTTCACAAGTGATCGCTGTTCCTGTTAATGAACTTGCGAATGCATTTATATATGGCAGCGAAGTTTCCTCAAATTTGTCGAAAGACATGTATTCGTAAGGGTGTGCTCACTTCCTCAGCAAAAGATTTACGTCAACTTCTGAAACGTTTTCTTTCAAGATATTAAATTCTTCAAATGGTAAATTCTGCACTAATTTTTCAAGAGATGTGCTCAAGAACTGGAAGCTATCTATGAAGTTAAGCGACACTTCAAATTTTTCATATTGTTTTGATAAGGAAAAGGTTATATACACTGCTGGCCACCCAAATTGCAACACCAAGAAAGACAAGAGATATCACAACAAAATTTATTTTGTAGATAACATGTTGACCAAGTATCAAATGATTGAATTTATAGACTTCTGTGAAGTGTGGTTCCTGCCAAAATCAGTAGCCAGAGTAGCCGCCATTGTTGGAGATCACCGCTGCCACACGCCTCGGCATTGATTCAAAGAGACTTTGGATGTGTTCTTGGGGTACAGCAGACCAAGCAGCTTCCACACGTTGCCAAAGTTGATCTGGTGTGGCAGCTGGGGATGTATTCTGGGTCAATCGTTGAGCAACCATGGACCACATGTTTTCTATCGGCGAAAGATCCGGAGAGCGAGCTGGCCAGGGAAGCAATTCAATCTAGCGATTGACGAAGAACCCTTGGACAATGCGTGCCACGTGTGGTCGCGCATTATCCTGTTGAAATATGGCTGTGGGCAAGCCCTGAAGGTAAGGAAGGACAACTGGCTCCAACACCTCGGATATGTAGCGCTGGCTGTTTAAAGTACCGGCAATGCGTACTAGAGGAGTGCGAGAGTGATATCCAATACCGCCTCATACCATAATACCCGGTGCAGGACCAGTGTGGCGGTGCATAACGCAGCTGTTCAGCATCCTCTCTCCACGGTGTCTCCAGACTCGAATCCGACCATCGTGGTGTTGCAGACAGAAGCGTGACTCGTCAGTAAAGACAATTTCATTCCATTCTGCCATCCACATCCTTCTTTCATCGCACCATTGGCGGCGGAAACGTCTGTGGTTCTGCGTCAAGGGTAGACGAAGCAATGGACGTCTTGCGGACAGACCACTCTGCTGTAAACGGCGTCGAATGGTACGCGCAGACACTGGATGATGCGGTACAAACTGAATGTGCTGTGCTATGGTTCGTGATGTGGCTGAGCGATCCGTCACTGCCATACGCACAACATGCCTGTCATCACGTGAAGTGGTGCACTGAGGTGGATGCGATCGAACATGTCGGTCCGTCGTACCCTCCTGCATCCAACGATCACATATCCGCATTACAGTTGTTTGGTTTCGTCCATGTTGGAATCGGTCTCAAACCTCCAATTATAGTGCCGTGTGGGGCACATCAATATAGAAGAATATGTAAATCTTTGTATGTATATAAGTGAGGATATTGGGGATCATGAGCTGATCAGACTTCTTGTTTTCTAAAAGTATGTTTTTAAACCATAAGACTAGGCTACGTAATAAAATTTATTTTTAATGTATAAAACTCTGTCTTCAATCGATAAAACCCAACAATTGGTTATGGGCCCCAGACCTTAAGCTGAACCTGAATTCTGCCACTACCGGTTTCCAGTATGATGGGTATTCAAGAAATGTCCATGTTTTCCTTCCCGAAGTTATCGGATTTCAACTATGTCACGTGGAAGACGGACATGAAGGTATTGCTAATGGACCGGAACTGCTGGGAATTTATCATTAAAACGGAACCTCTATTATTGGAAGATGCTCCAGAACAAGAAAAAAGAGACTATCGTTATAGGAAGCAGAGGACATACACAACTATCTACCAGGGCATAGACAGAAAATATCAAGTCTTAATTTCATCTACTGAGGACGGTAAGGAAGCCTGGGATATATTAAAGACCAACTTTGAACCAGCATCTAGAGCACGATTGGCAGGCCTTGTGGACGAGTTCTTTTCAATCCGCTACCAGCCGGAGGACGAAT
Organism: Meta bourneti; assembly: GCA_933210815.1. NCBI lineage: Eukaryota > Metazoa > Arthropoda > Arachnida > Araneae > Tetragnathidae > Meta > Meta bourneti. The sequence goes on along the minus strand of OW119934.1, from coordinate 103,357,472 downwards.
CCATTGGACTCTTCTGCAAACGAGTGCATGAGAAGCTGTTACAGATAAAAGAAGGTGGATTCGAAATCCCAGACCTCTTAGTTTGCTTTCAACTAATAAGACATTTGCCTCACGAATACGATAATCTGGTACAACTGCTATACAGGATGGATGACAACGAGTTCACGCTAGACAATTTGTCTAAACATTTAATAACAGAATCCAGCCGGATCGACCTGAAGCGGAAGGACGAAGACACAAAATTAAGTATCGTGGCCGATGCTTATGCTACAAGAAACAAGTCATCTAAATACAAGGAGACACGGGCGTCTACTCCTGATCACAGCAGATGCGTACTGGACCCTGAATTAATTCCTTCAAGCCCAAGAAAGTCGACAGTTTGTCGTATGGGGCCGCGACCATTCTGCAACTACTGCAAAAAGTCGGGACATTACGAATCGAAGTGCTTCAAGAAATGCAATCGGCAGAAACCTGGTGGTGAATTATTTTATATGGAGGACAATCCAAAAACTGATCTTCAACGTGCCTATGCAGTTTCAAATTTTCCAAATGAAAGACCGAGGGAATTTCTCATTGATTCTGCTGCAACTGCTCACTTCTGTAAAGAACGTGATATGTTTACGACATTCAGAAAACTACCACCACAGAAGATCCTAGTCGGAGACAAGGACAGCACCTCGGAAGTATTAGGTATGGGTGATATTCAATTTACAGTTTTAGATAGAAACCGAAATTTTGATTTAACTTTGAAAGATGTTTTATACTCACCTAATATGAGAAGAAATTTAATTAGTGGTGCTCGTATTGACCTTGTGGGAAACCAAATTAAATGGGGAAATAACAAAATGATTATTTATAATAGTTATAATAAATATTTGTTTACTGTTCCCAGAATTGGAAAATTGTATATCTTGAAAGGTTATCCCAAGATTAAAAATTATACATATGTAACTGGTTTAGATCTAGAAAAAGCCCACCGTAGGTTTTGTCATGTTAACATGCCCTTAATTGAAAATATGAGTAAAATTAATTGTGTAAAAGGAATTGAAAAACTTAATTGTAAAAATATAGATAAAAATTGTAAGATTTGTGCTATTGCTAAATCCACTAGAATATCCTTAAAAAGAAACTATATGTACGAAAGGAAAACTAAAAATGTTTTGGAAAGGATCCATATGGATTTGTGGGGTCCTGCTCCAGTTAACTCTCTAGGTGGAAACAAATACTTTTTATCTATTATTGATGATTTTTCACGTAAAGTAACTGTTTATATTATTCGAAATAAGAATGAAGTTTTTGATTACTTTAAAAAATACTTGGTTAAAGCTGAAAGACAGCTAAATGTTAAGTTAAAATGTGTCCGAACTGACAATGGTTTAGAATTTTGTCACAAAGAATTTAAAAAGTTTTTAAATGATCTAGGAATAAAAATCGAAAGAACTTCAACTTATACCCCTGAACAAAATGGCATTGCAAAAAGGTTCAATAGAACAGCCATGGATTGTGTCAGAGCTATGCTTCAAGACAGTGGTTTACAACCACAATTTTGGTCAGAAGCACTTTTAGCATTTATTCATACTAAAAATAGATGCGAACACAAATTAACTGAGGGTATATCTCCTAACGAAATATGGACTGGTTTCAAACCATCAGTAAAACATTTTAGAATTTTTGGCTCTTTGGCATATGTTCATATTCCTAAAATACAGAGAAATAAATTACAACCCAGAGCAAAACTTGGCATTTTGACAGGATATGGTTTGAAAACTAAAGGTTACAGAATATATATCCCAAACGAGAAGAGAATAGTTGAAACAGTCCATGTTCATATCGACGAAAGTAAGAAAGCTGTTGATGTACTATTTGGTAAAAACTTTGAGTACGTTTCTTTCGATCTTAATTCTAATATTCCGATTTATCAATCAAATGAAAATATAAAAGTAAAATCGGAAAGTGAAACTCAAGTTTTAGATTCTAAAGATTTAGTTAAAACTGAGGACTTAAAAAGTCTTAACATTTCAAATTGGCGAAGAATCGAAAAACCTAGAAATAAAAGCAATAGGATAGATGTATACTATTATTCTCCTGAAAATTTGAGAATGAGATCTTTAAATGATATTAAAAAATACTGTACTAAAAATAAGATTAGGTTTGATCCTGTAAATTTCAATTTTAAGCCAGAAACTGAACATCCTAATGTGGATATTTCTAATGTGCCATCTACTTCTAGTGATGAATCTAATTTTTTAGACCAACAGATGTACGACATGTATGATCAGTGTTACAATGTCGAAATCCCCAAAAGTTATGAAGAAACGCAAGCAAGTAAGGATAAAATTAAATGGAATACTGCCATGAATGAAGAAATTCAGAAAATGAAGGATAGGCAAGTATGGAAATTAGTGGACACCCCCCCAAATACAACCATAATTGGAAGTAAGTGGGTGTACAGCATAAAAATGGACGAAAACAATATACCTAATATCTCACCTCCGCTAATGCATGTTGTAAATTTCATATTATTTGCATGCTTCCTTCAGGGTGTTGCATTTACGGTGGCCAGCAGTGTATTTTTCCATTGTTGTATGCACTACCGAGATATCATAGTCCTTAAGTTTTCCTATTTGCTGCATGATGAGATGCCCATCATACACTGCTGGCCACCGTAAATGCAACACCCTGAAGGAAGCATGCAAATAATATGAAATTTACAACATGCATTAGCGGAGGTGAGATATGCAAATGATTAGAATTTCAGCGCAGACGCACATCACGCGCGCCTGTGGCGCCACTTCAAAGCGCTATTTAAGGCTTGGAGATTTCGACGATTTCAAGTACGGCAATTGTGTTTTTCTTGTGGTTTTTTCAAAAAAACAATCAATTATGCCTCGTAGAAAACAGCGATCATCTTTTGATCAAGTATCCGAGTTCGACAGAGGAAGGATAGTGGCCTACCGAGATTGTGGATTATCTTTCAGGGAAATCGGTAGTCGTGTTGGACGAAACCAAACAACTGTAATGCGGATATGTGGTCGTTGGATGCAGGAGGGTACGACGGACCGACGTGTTCGATCGCATCCACCTCAGTGCACCACTTCACGTGATGACAGGCATATTGTGCGTATGGCAGTGACGGATCGCTCAGCCACATCACGAACCATAGCACAGCACATTCAGTCTGTACCGCATCATCCAGTGTCTGCGCGTACCATTGGAGACCCGCGCTCCCCCAGCTCGCCTGACGGCTTAGAGCTGGGGGCGGGGATTTGATTTGCGGGGACTTCCACCAGCACGAGATCGAGGAACCGGGCAGCCCATCCAATAGGAGGGGGAGCCACTTACCTCCAACATGGCCGCGCACGGTCGAACATTTATTTAAAAATTTCACAAAAGGTGAGTTTACAGGACAGTGAAGCCACTCAGGGGCCAAACAAAAATTCTTGACTTAAACACAAACAAAAAGGTGAGATGACTGCCAACAGGGCAGGAGGACGGGAATCCATCCGGGAGACCAAGATGTACTAAAGTGGAGGATCCTGGAGAATTCTGTGCGGTGAAGAGGTAAGTCTCAAAATAACCTTCCTTCGAGTCCACTCAACTTCCAAGTCTTCCACTCAACTTCTTCCATCCAGTCCCTCCTTCCTTTTTCACTTCTCCACTTCCTACCTCCTTTTCTTTTTTTCTTTTTTCTTTTTCTTAACATCTCGTTGTGGTGTGCGTAGATTCATCATGCAAGCATAAGTTTATAATATAATAAGACAAGTATAAAAATTTAAAAGTCATGAAGCACAAGAAAAGTCCAAGAATTACCAAAACTCACTCTAATCACTTGGGTACTTACATATTATATCCCAATTCACTTTTTCAAATCTTATTGTGGTGTGCTCGAGTTGTGGTGTGCTCAAGCACCAGAGAAGTGGGCAGAGTTTATACAAAATAAGGGCAGAATTCCAAATTCAAAAGTTAAAAAATCACAAGATACCTGTTGTGGTGTGCTGTGTCAATATATAAGAAATGCGTCGATGAGACGAAGACCACTACTCACCGCCCTAGTCTGCGCCTTATATAAAGGGGAGGAGCCGGACAAACATTTCTTAAAAGAAATTAATACTTAACAAAATTTAAAACCCATAGTCTACAATTCTAAGTTTAAGAGGAAAATAGTAAAACCCACAGTCTAAAACCCAAGATTAAAATAGTTAAAATTTAAAAATCAAAGATTAAAGACATCAAAGGTTAAACAATAAAATATTCAACGAATAAAAATTCAGCGCCCCAGAAGAATCCACCAACAGGCATGGTTTCTGCAACTAGGTAAGAAAAATGGGAATACATATATATTTTCTCCTTTATTTTTATTAATATAAAATATATAGCTCAGGAACAAAAGATCAGAATCCAGGATCCATCCAGCACCGGGTCACCTCAGAAGGACTCCCACGAACAAAATGAGAATGAAAAGATGCAGGTGAGATTAAAAAACTGAAAAGTTAAGAACAACATTAAAAACAATTAAAAAATGAAGATGATAATATAAGAACTATAAAATCGCAATGAATAAATAGATAAAAAAGGTATAGGCTAAAATCTACCAAATACCATATTCAAGCATGACAGAGAGACAGAGACGCAGAGAACTAGGTATTGGCAACCTCCCCAGCAAATCCCACACACCTCCTAACCCTGTACAGAGAAGATGGGTTATTAATAACGTTTTGTAGCCAAATAGATTTATTAGAAGCAGTTGGTTTGACTAAATGCCAAGGGGAGGTGGATGGGCAGCTGAAGAGGTAATGGTCCGCGTCGCCCACCTCACCGCAGGTACACAGATTAGAGACCTTGATCTTAAAGCGGTGAAGATAAGCGACAAACGGGCCATGGCCAGTTATGAACCATATGACAAATTTGTCGCCGATGAGACGACTGGTGGAGACCGAGGGGAGATACTCCCTCGGTCTTAATCCCTTATCAGATTTTAAGTAATATTCTTGCCAATTAATGTTCATTTGTTTATTAAAAATTTTTTTGATATATGATAAAGGGGCTGGGATATCCAGTGTCTCACCAGCGACGGTCCCCAACTTCGCAAAGTGGTCCGCCACCTCATTGCCAAGGAGATCATTATGGGCCCTAACCCAGCTCAGGCCGAAATTACTTTGCTGGGAAATATAAGATTTTATAGTATTAATATATTTAGATTTTATTTTATTTGATTTCAAGGCCTGAATAGAGCTGAGGCTGTCAGTATAAATGTTAATTTTTTTCTTATTAGAGGAAGACCATTGAATAGCTTTATGGATAGCTGTTATCTCGGATTGAAAAACGGTGTTAGCAGGGTTAAGTTTATAACAAAAAACCATGGTTAGTTTCTTATTATTATCGAAGATGCACACCGAGGCCCCGACATTGCCATCAATGCCAGAGCCATCAGTGTACACCTCGAAATCCGGATTATTAATAGTAGAAGGAAAATCCAGGGTTAGTTGATTTGGGGGTATCTGTATTAATCTAGTATTACTATCTAATTTACTAGTTGACAGCCCCAGCAATAAAGGGTCAGGGGTCCGCCTTTTCCAAACACTAAAAATATTATAAAGATTAAGTAGGGTCACGTGGAGAGGGGGAATGCCAGTAATAGCATTTAGGGCGTCAGTCGGGGTGGTTCGATAGGCTCTGGTAATTTTGAGTAAGAAAGGTCGTTGGATAGACTTGAGCCTATCGATTTGTGCTTTTTTAAGATTTCCACCCCAAACCCCAGCCCCATACGTAATAATCTTTTCTATAACAGTCAGATACCAAATTTTTAGGAGCTGGGGCTTGACGCCCCAACCCCCTCCTGCCACCCTGGAGAGAGTGCCACCAATATCATGGCACCTCCCCACGAGTGACAGTATATGTTGGCTCCACGTGAGCCCACTATCAATATGTATCCCGAGAAATTTAATAGAATCTGTAATTTTAATTGTTTGATTTCTGAGTTTAAAGATTGGATTACGTTTTAATTTTTGCTTCTTTGAAAATATTGTCGACTGGCACTTCTCCAGGGACACAGTCAATTTAAGTTCTTCTAGTTTATTGGCTATTATATCAAGAGCTGTGTTAGTATTGTTTTCCAGGATCCTTCGGGTAGATCCCGTGGTAACAATCACGAGATCGTCCGCGAAGGCCTGGACATAAAGATGAGAAGAATTAAGTGTTAATAAAATGTTAAAATAAATATTCCACAGAGTAGGAGCCAGGACCGAACCCTGGGGGCAACCTTTAGTTAGTAAACGTGTAGTAGTAAAGTTAGTATCAATAAACGAAATTGTTCGGTCCTGGAGATAAGTACTTATAAAGTTACTTAAGTATGGGGGTAAATTCATAGATGTCATTGCGTTCCCCAGAGAGAGCCAATCCATATTGTCGAAGGCGGACTTGATGTCGATGGCAGTGAGGGCAGAGTGATGCAAGCCCGAATAAGACTCAAGTTTATTTATTATTGAGATAACGGCCTCCTCGCAAGATCGCTGCTCTCTAAATCCATACTGTAGTGGATGAATATTATTATGGGTCTCCAACCAGGAGACTAATCTCCTGGTGAAGACCCTTTCTATAATTTTCCCAAGTGTGGGGAGCAAGCAGATTGGTCGGTAGGCACCGCAGGAGGAGGGGTCCCTTCCAGGCTTACCTATGAAGCGGACCCCGCCACTCCTGAGGCACCTAGGGAAGTAACTATATTGTAGTATTTTTTCAATCGGAAGTAACAAAAGAGAGGGATAATTCAGATAAATAAAAGTCCATATTTTGTAGTCAATGAGATCCGGGCCGGGTGCCTTTCCAGATTTTAGGATTGAAAAAGTAAGATCAAGTTCCTTATGAGTTAAGGAAATATTGGGATTAAAATAAATATAGGGGACTGAAACTTTACTATTAATTACAGTTGCATCACCAAAAAAGTGGTCCATTAAGATATTTATTTTATCAGAAAAATCAAGGTTTGGGCTGTCAGGAAAAAAAATGTTAGTAATGGGGGAAATTTTGGAATTACGGAAAGTAAATTTAAATATTTTTCCAAAGGTGTCGGTAGTTTGAGTACATGTGGTCTTCCAAGAATTAATTTTTGCTGCTATTATATCTAGTTTATATTTCGCTCTATTATTTTTATAATTTTTGGCGTGGTGTGGAAGTTTGGAGAGTGGGGTGCCAGCTCAGGTGTTGCCTCGTCATCTGACCGTGGTTCAAAATTACGTGGTGTTGTCCTCGGATCTTTCCCTTTGGGATTGATCCCGGACCGTCACCAATAGCCCGTTGTGTTGCTCCAGTGTGACGTTAATTGAAATAAATAAATAAATAAATAAATAAATATTTTTATAATTTAAATGTGCGGCCCGGATCTCATCGGGAGAAGAATCAATATTATTTTTAAAAGATTTAAATTTTTTATAGAGAGCAGTGATTCTATTACGCGAGGAGGATAATTTAGAAGTCCACCAGTGAATTTTAGATTTAGTATTTTTGGGGGTTTTTTTCAAGGTTTTAAAAGCTATTTTTTGAGTTTCGGAAGTTAATAATTGAAAATAATTATCAATATCACTGGGGGACGAGATTGAATGTGCCAAGGTATTTAATTGTTTGTAAACAGATCGAAACTTACCCGGGAACTTCCCCAGGCCAAACTTTGTCCTAAGGAAGAACCCGGCAGAGGCTATTGAATCAGAATCGAGCACCACAGACACATACCTATGGTCACTGCTGGTATCCAGATCTAAAATTTGCCATGAACTAAGTTAGTTAAACTGTAGGAGGATAAAGAAAGATCTGGCCAACCCTTACCCGAATGGGATAAAAAGGTTGGCCCAAAGTCCGGTATATTAAGAATATTGAGACCGTGGGTGCTACAGAAGTCCAAGACGCGCCGGCCCCTAATATCCTCGAAGCTGTAGCCCCATATGGGAGACCTCGAGTTGAAGTCCCCCAATATGAGGAGTCTATTCTTGGAAAAATCCAGATAATCAACCTCCTCAAAAAGATGGTCGATGTTATCGTGAGGAGGGAAATAGAAGCAGCCGAGGACAAGCGAGCCAGCATCGAAATGGACCTCCGCAAAAACAGTATTCTTAGATTTATATTTTAAGATTAATGGATTGAGTTTATTTAATGATATTATACAACAGTTATTTGATATTGAGGAAATCTGAGAAGCATGCGAGGGAGGAGATAATATTTTATTTTTACTTTTATGGGGGTCTTGAATACATATATAGTCATAATTTAATTGAACAGCAGTGGCCAAGGCAAGGCTGTGGGCCGAAAGTGAATGGTTTACATTAATTTGCAAAATTTTAACTTTGTGCATCACTCTGCACCATAATCAGTGTTGGCGGCCATAATATTCTGTTGCCTTTTTAGGTTGGGGCACTTTTTGTCTCTGCAATCATGATCGACACTATACCTAGTTCTATGATTATGATTCGATGCTACACAATTAATGCATTTTTTTGGCGCAGTACATTCATTTAACTCATGATTTTCTCCGCAAATAAGACATCTTGGAGAATTATTACATTTAGATTTCGAATGGCCAAACTGGCCGCAACCAGTACATTGTCTAACACTGCGAAATTCGTCAATCCTGACCCTCTGCCAGCCCAAATACAAGTACCCGATGTTCATGAGAGGGTGAAAGATAGAAGGTTCAACCGTGACCACCCAGTGGTTGCCCCGGTTAGAATTAATTTTGAATTCAATTTTCAATAATTCTTCTTTAATTAACAAGTCATTTTTAACGAGGAGGTTAGGTATTATATCTTCCTCCTTTAACGATTTATCAGTGTTAAGCAGAATAATCCTGGGCTTCCGCCTGGATGGTCGGGAGATATCGTGCTCGTTAGAGAAGTCCTTTTTTCCATTGAGGCAGGATTCGAGGGCAGTTAGCTCATCAGTCGAGTCGACTTCAATGGCAACGCCCCCCCCCCTCCTATGCCTCTAATATTTTTAATTTTCAGGTTTGAATTACCCAGGGATGTCTGGACCCTGGATCTAGTCAAGCCAGAGTCAGCCTCTTTTTTTGGTTTAACCAAAATAGTAAAACTTCTAGGAATAGGTTTTGGCCCAACAGAGCCAATGGGAGGTCTAGACGCAATGGCTGCATAAGTAGGGGTAGAGATGGGAGTAGGGGCCGGAGCATCCCTAATTTCCTTTATTAAATCATGGGTTTTGTCCGATATGGTGGTGAAGGTTTCTGTGAGTAAAGCAATAGTCTTTCCCTTCTCGTCCGAAACACCTCTATGATATGCAGAATCAATTTCAAGATCTTTGACTGTCGTACGCAAAGAGTGCATATCGAGGTTATTCTTCTTAATAATATTATTTAATTCTGAGGACTCTTTAATAAATTTGTCCTCTAAAGTTTGTATTGCTTTATTTTTTTCCATAATGAGTCTGTCAAATTCTGTAATGCGTGTTGCAGACAGTCTCTCTACCAAAGGGGAAGTAGAGGCTGAAGCGCGCCTTTCATTTCTAAATGCGGAAGGGGTGGCGGATTGAGTAGAAAGTTCGACAAACAAATCTGTGATTGTCTTAAAAATCCCACTAAGACCAGCTTGAAACGCCAAGGTGGAGACTTTACTAGAGCGCTTATCGTTACATAGATTACCAACCTCAATAATGGTATCCCTATAGGACTTAATGTTAGGCTGTCTCAGCTCCTCCTCTGAAAAACTCTGAACTAGAGTATCCAGACCAGGGCAGCAAGACCTAAGGGGGTTATCCACGGCCATGCTCCAATTAATGAAGCAGGCCGAGAAACATATAAGTGAGCACCAAGGGTCGACAAAATATCAAGCACCAAATAGAAAGATATATACAATAAAAATTCAATACCATATACCAATAGTAAATCAAGTAGTCATTAAATAAAAATATACATATATACAATTAAGAATTAAAAATTTAGAACCCTAAAAACACCCAACACTAATCACAACAGGTAATAAACTAGACAAGACACAAAGTTAAGATAATTAAAAATACAGAAGATTTTACTTTACCAACATCGAAAAAGTTCCAGGAAGCAGCAACCAGAAAACACACAGTGAAAATTAGGCCAGAAAAAGCACAGGCAACAGGGCCAATCGTGGTAAAACCTCGCAGTGCACGAGCACTTACACAGCCGCCCGAAAACGGGGAGTACACCCGTCAGATAGAAGAATGGGCGTTTCGCGTCAGTTGAAAAAATGGCGGCCGAGGCCAGTATTAGCGTTATGCTACGATATATCTTCAAAGAACCGCCCGAACACCGCAAAGACAAAAGGCATTCAGCCGCGAAGCCGCTAATAAAAAACCCTGGAACACCAACAGTTCCAGCACACGCAGACAATAAATATCTGTATAGCTTTAGTTGCGTGTTAATTCAGCCAGAACACAAAGGCTCTTGGCAAACGCAGTTCAAAAATACACCATGATATCACAACACATATCACCGGTAAACAGGGCACAATGCCGCGAGAGTGAAACAAATCACCGGCAGAAGGTAATGCCGAGCAGGCGTATACTCGAGACTTAGTATATTTCAGCGAAGTCGAGAGCTCGGGAAGACACGACCGCTCCGCTCAGAGTTGGCGATGGAAGTGACGCTTCTGTCTGCAACACCACGATGGTTGGATTCGAGTCTGGAGACACCGTGGAGAGAGGATGCTGAACAGCTGCGTTATGCACCGCCACACTGGTCCTGCACCAGTTATTATGGTATGGGGCGGTATTGGATATCACTCTCGCACTCCTCTAGTACGCATTGCCGGTACTTTAAACAGCCAGCGCTACATCTCCGAGGTGTTGGAGCCAGTTGTCCTTCCTTACCTTCAGGGCTTGCCCACAGCCATATTTCAACACAGGATAATGCACGACCACACGTGGCACGCATTGTCCAAGGGTTCTTCGTCAATCGCCAGATTGAATTGCTTCCCTGGCCAGCTCGCTCTCCGGATCTTTCGCCGATAGAAACATGTGGTCCATGGTTGCTCAACGATTGACCCAGAATACATCCCCAGCTGCCACACCAGATCAACTTTGGCAACGTGTGGAAGCTGCTTGGTCTGCTGTACCCCAAGAACACATCCAAAGTCTCTTTGAATCAATGCCAAGGCGTGTGGCAGCGGTGATCTCCAACAATGGCGGCTACTCTGGCTACTGATTTTGGCAGGAACCACACTTCACAGAAGTCTATAAATTTAATCATTTGATACTTGGTCAACATGTTATCTACAAAATAAATTTTGTTGTGATATCTCTTGTCTTTCTTGGTGTTGCAATTTGGGTGGCCAGCAGTGTAGTTTTTCAAATTATGAAATACGACAGGAATTTTCTTAGACATTCGAAATTTCAGATTGCACTTAGAGTACAGTGCAGATCTGTATTGACTTGTTTAATGATTGTGGTCTCTAACCCTATCTGCGTGTAGAAACATTTTGCAGATAGAGCAATGCGTTGCGGACTGAAAATCTAATTCGTCTTGAGGGGTCATAGTAATGGGGACAATGAAAGCTAATTTCTTTGCAAGTTCTTTTTCCTCCAAGATCTTTTTCAAAAAGTGCTGCACAGCATTTGGCCCCAGTATACAGAAATAGGCTTCATGCTTCTACCATCTGGACCAATTATTATATATGCATATCCACAGGCCTCATGGTGAGCGATAGCTTCAGTGTTTAATTTACTTTGTGTGTGCACCTCATTCACAATGAGTGATTCGAAATCGGCGTAGATGATATATGGAATAGGGTGTTGGTAATGAGAATATTTTTAAACGTGATGAAATTATGCCCCTTCTCGGGCATTTTAATATGTTGATGGGATGTTGGTTACAATACTGGAGATGTAGCAAAGTTTCTTCCTTTGTGAATCCGTGTAAGCACCGGAAACAATAATGTGCCATACCATTAAATTTTGTTAAGTCCCCAAATCTGGACATGTTCCTTATCAGACAATAGTGCTGAGTCACTTCATTGATGATAAAAAGTAAGTTAATGCACTCTGGGTTGGAACGCTTAGGAATATAGAGGGAACACTTCTTTTTCTTCATAGCCAAAGACATTAATACGCAAATCATTAAGACGTTCCACAATGTGAATTTTTGATAAAGGTACGGGACATTCGATTTCATTTAACTTAATTCCATGCTCATAGGGAATGTAATGTGACACTCAGTGACTATCGTGCTAGAAGTTCAGTTTATGTGCAATAAGGCACCAGACTAAGTATTTGTTATCTTCATTCTGTGTTTTGAGAACGGCCTTTTTATCTGCTAACTTTTTAGGCAAAGGAATATAGTTGCTAGCACTTAATGGTCGGTATTTGGCTAAGCATAGCTCAAAGTGCTCAATGTTTTCAAGAGTCCATCCAGACCCACGTTGAACAAACTCATCAAACGATTTTGAAATTTTGGCAAAGGCTTCTTGAACATGATCGATCACAGTATCGCCAACTAAATCAATAAAAACATCACTCCTAAAATAAGGAGTTGCTCGTTCTTCTTCCCCATCTTCTGTCATTCGTTTGAGTGAAACTTTCACAACTCGGTACAATTTGATCGAGATTTTATCTTGAATTTCGTCCCGTAATTTTGAATGTAGTTGTCGAGTCAATACATCAAAAAACATAAAGAAATCTCCTCTAGCTTCCTCTGAGGGTTCAAAAGAGGTGGAAATAAAAGTATTGAGTGCTGCTACCTCCTTTTTAACGCGCTTAGAACTTCTCACTGGGGGTGATGTGACTTTTCGCTTAACACTTGTGAGTGGACTTTCGGGATGACTCACTTTCATGTGTTGATTGAGATTTCGAGTACTTGTAAAAGACTGACCACACTTTTGCAAATGTATTGTGCCCCCACGAACTCATGTTTTCTCATATGTTCGGAGAAATATTTTTTACATTTAAATGTTTTGCCGCAGATGTTACACTTTAAGATATTTTCCTGGGAATGGACTTTCAGATGCCTTTTCAAATGATAATTTCGTGCAAATTCTTTATCACAGACTTCACAAATAAAGAGTTTTTCGAATGAATTTTCATATGACTAGCAAGATTGTCTTTCCTCGTAAAAGTTTTTGAGCTCGTAGGGCAAATCTAAAAAAAAATGTGCTCATGTTAAATCGTGCTTTTCCAATGCAAAGAAAACCAGCAGTATTAAGAATTGCACATATGGATTATACGGATTAAATATGCATTCATTCCAAAGAACGAGTAAATAAATGTGTATTTGTCTTAACTCTGACGTGACAAGGCAGATATATGAAACAAAATATTATAGAAGAATATGCACTCACTATGTGTTGACTACGCATCTGCATACCCGCAGATGCTGGCGTTCTTTCAGGGGATATAACCCCTCGTCGACCGGCAGAAGTGCTAGACTCTTCATCCCAAACAGGATCACTTTCACGCCATTCTGATTGCATTTCGGCAACATTAATTTTTTCCTTCAGCTCCTCCGTTGGAATGCCAAAATCAACAAACTAGAGTTTAAAAGAATTACATTTATTTCTAAGCAAAGTCGTTGAAATAATTCATAAAGTCTAATGTATTCATTTTAAGAACTAGTATATATTAGGTATTTTAACTGTACTTACTTCATTAGAGGCATCAAAGTCTTGTGTAGATACTTGATTCTCCATATTTTAAAAATTACTAACTAGTGAGATATACGTCCTCGCTATGTGATGATAGCAGTGAGAAAATGAACGTTTCGGCTTTCAAGTAGCCTTCTCTGGATATAGTGATCACATGTCTCATAGGCTAAGGAATGATATCAGTTCCATAGAGCTGGTGATGTCATCACTGGTAGGCTAGGATATGATACTAAATCCAGTCTGAAAACTTCATTCTGTGCTTGCTGCTTGGTTAGAGAAGTCGAGTTTGCTTTCGCTCCTGAAAATGAATTCTGAAGTATTTTCCCAAGAAGAAGGCTTAAACGTTACTTCAGTTACTATGGATAGCGGTTCCAACCTAACGTTTTGCAAGAAATTTCCATAAGGCGAACCCGCTGCTAAGAAGCGAAAACTCAGTGAACAGAGAACTGTTCGACAATGGCGTATCGACCCCTTCCTGAGTGTGGACGTTCATGAAAGTGACAGAGGAGTGAGAATACTGATTGTGGATACGGTAAATGTAAAAGTGCTTGAAATGACATCAGCTACATTTAATGAATTCACCTCTAAAATGTCAACTTTTAATTTCGTGTACGCCTCGAGTTCACAAACCTGCAGCAACCAACTGGCAGTTTTTTCATACAATCAAGAATGTGTTCTACATCAAATTTTTACCAGAGGTGATGGTGGCTTTATTTTTCAGAAACTATTTCTTAAACTTTCACAAGAGCACATGCAGCAGTTTCTAGCCCATTGCGAGGACATTAAAGAGTGTGTAACTCTCACTATTTTGTGCGAAGCCTTACCGAAATATTTGAAAAAGAACTGTCGTAAAGTAAGTGCCAATGATTCTGAACTTTTAAAAGAAAACTTTTTTAAAATTGTTTTCAATGAACTAAAGCGGCATGTACAAGATTTGTATTATTGTAATGGTTGTGTATGGTATCACCCCTCACAAAGAAAACATGAATGCTTAATTCATTCTACGCTTGAGAAATATCATTCCCAAGGAGAGAATGCAATATTTTTTATTAACTTTAGAGTTGTAAGTGAAAATTTAAAAGAGTACCATGATGATATGTTTACTGATTTGAATGTAAATTTATTTAAACGGAATTTTGAAAAGTTGGCTCAAGAAGTTTGAGAATTATTTTTTAAATAAATGTTATTTAAATTAATTTGTGTGTTTTTGTGTACATAATTAAAAAGTCATATTTTTTCCAAACTATTTATTGATAAGTTAACCATTCAGATATTGATTGTTTTACTTGCATAATGTTAAGATTTGCAACAACGTATTTATTTTTTACATAATGTTTAGGCATATTCATCAAGTTCAGAGCTGTTAAAAATTCATGAATACCAGTTACATTAGTCTTCTTGTTATGAGTAAATATAACGTTAAACAAATCCGCTATATTGGTATTCGCGCGAAATAAGCTCATTTTCATCCATGATTTCCCCTCTATCGTTCCATCTCAAAGTATTTGAATGCTCTTTAATGAAGTCCAGTGCTTTTGAAGCTTGTCTTATTGGTTGAGGCACACTATTTAAAATTAGTGTTTCGTAGGAATCTTCTTTCTTCAATAGCTGTTTCAAATGTTCGGGTTGAACTTTGTTCAAAGATTCAAGTTCCTGTGGTGATTTCCAAGGTCAGTTGTGTTCTTGCATATTCATTTTCTTTTGTAGCAAAGCATAATATTTTTTAACTTTCCCATGTTCTTCCAACGAGCTATTTAAAATATGCATCATGCTTTTCTCGAGCTCGCTCAATTACTTATTAGAAACGCTACGTTTTGACACTAAATGTTCAGGAATCAATGCAAATTTTTTAGCGTGTTCCATGAAGTAGTCCTGTGAGTACACTTAGTGCAGTAGGAATGAGAATATTGAGAAAACCTCCTTTTTGTAAGATGAGTTTACGTTTTTTCGACAATGAAACTTTGTGCTCAGCTAATGTTCGCAAAGTTCTTTTATGCTTGGAGAGATATACTTTCTGTTCCTCCGTCAGAGGAATATTTCCATGCAATACGTTTAGACAACATTCACATATTGCTTTTATACCCTCTTTTCTAATATTTTTTTATAATTTTCTTTTTGGACTCAAAAGGACAAATGTTTATAAGTACTTGCTCCTTGCTCATTGTCATGTTGCAAAATGATTTGTATTCGAGAAAGTTATTTGTTTTATGATTTTCAAAAATGCTTTAATTGATAAAAATACTATGTTTGATTGGGTAAAATTTGAGTACGTAGACGAAGTTCTTCGGGTGTTTCACTTCTTATGTCTAAACATAAATAGGAGTAAGACTTTTTCGTTGCGTCCTCATAAACTTCTTGAAAAAATTTAAGATGTCTCGGAAAAAGCTGTTTTCCCAAATGTGTCACTTGACTAAGATCTCTTCTATTTTTACATATCAGTAAGTAATGCGCATTTAAGGTTATATATTTCTCGCATTTCTTTTCCTTTGTGAAAAAGATTTTGCACAATGAAAATTATGCTAAGATTTAAATGATGACTGCCTTTAGTAACAAGTCTGTTAAATGTTTCTGATTAGCACCATGACTCATGAGGTCATCCACGATAAAAAGTGTATGCTTTCCTAAATAATCCCGATAAGTCGATGGTAGTCCCTCTATGAAGGTCACCTCTAGAATTTCATATACAAAGGTTGGTGAATTCCATAAAACCACACTATCTTATCTGGAACAATAGAAAACATTTCCAGTTTGTGTTTCAACACGTCACGAACGAAATACGTTTTCCCACATCCCGTGGGACCGGCTATAACCATCGTGAAAGGGTGTTGCAACTTTGGAAACTCCATGACAAATGAATGAATAACACACAATATGCAGTTTAAGTACCTTTATTGGTAAAACTTAGTTCGCACAGCAAGTTTATTGGCCACGAAGTTGTACACTTTTACATCATTATGTATTGTATTAGTAACATAGGCTAGCAATATCTCCTTTAAAGGATATCCGCGACATTTTGAATATAAATAATACAGACAGTGTTGACCGCACACGGCCGTGGTGTGACTTTGTACAGTCATTGGATAGTAATTCACATGTAGATATCTTTTTGCGTAGTTGGATATAAATTTATTAAAAACATGAGGCGGGTGTCCATAAGAATCAAATAATTCTATCTCCTGAGGTGAAGAAATGTAAAATGCCAACCAGTGACTTCCTCCCCTTGATGAGATGTCCACGTTAGCAATAAAACAGGCTGGGTAGCGTTGAATACGTGTAGGAAGGTGATCACTTGGAAAAACTCCTATAAAATCTTTTCGAGTAAAGCGATTTCTGGAAAGTATGTCGTGCAATTGATAACTATCCATTTTTGTTTCAGTTGGCGAAGTCACATTAAACGTGACGAGATTTCGTTATTTCAATAATGTTTGGAACTCTGCATAGACTAAAATGGAAAGAGTTTCGCTTAGCGCCTTTCAAAACTTCACTTCCACTCACAAATTCCCCTAATATATTAAGTTAAAATGAGAGTCATCACACAAATCTGTAGTTAAATCAAATGCATATATACAGTCGGTACAAAAAATATATAAGCAGCGGTAACCTCTCGATTTTTTACAGAATCGAGTTTTTTTTGTTGACAGAATCGATTCTCGACTTGAAAATATTTTTAGAATGGCGCAATTCAATATTGGTGGGAGGTGTTTTTTCATAGAATTGGAAAATCATTTTTTTTGTGGGGGGGGGGAGATTGGTGGGGGGAACTGAAAGAAAAAATATATTATTCTTTTTTTTCCGTTTGTATGGAAGCGAGTAGTTTGTTGGGAAGCCATGTCTGGAGAATATCAATCCCAAAGTTCCACGTAATTTTGAATCACGGTCGACACAACACACCCCACTCTCCAAACTTCCATACCCCATGAGGCCCACCACGTAATTTTAAACCACGGTCGAGAGAGACAACACCTCACTCTCCAAACTTCCATACCACACGAACCTATGGGATAAAAAAAATTTTCACCAAGTTTTCATTTAAACTCCACCAACGTTGGTCAAGTGGGTAACCAAAAAAAACCTCTCACGAACCATCTCCTCTCCTTCAAGACGAGATGGTTCGTGAGAGGTTCTTTTTATTAAAATAACATTTACAGGAAGAATAAATATTTATTTACAACACATATTTACAACAGATATTTACAGAGACTCTCAAACATATAAATAGTCCTTCTATTCCAACAGCATATAAAAGTCTAGAGGGGCTTGTCGTGTGGATTCTTCATTCACGCTCAAGTCCATCGCTTCTGGCTCCAGAAACGATCAACTCAAGTCTATGGGGACTTGGTCCTCAACATCTGAATTTCCAATGAAAAGTCGTTCCACGACGCTTTGGTGTGCTGATAGCGGCGACGATCCATCGGCAAATGTCTGGGGAAAGAGACAATTGGCTGGTTCAGGAGTCGTGACGGGAGAATTGTCCCACGGTGAACGTGAGGCGACCCTTTGGACACCTGGCATGGCGGAGAATTCATGAAAGACGTGCGTGGCTTGTTGAGTGACGACGGGTAGAGGAGGTTGTTCCACAGGCATGGAGGGGAGCGGCACTCGCCGAGTGACGACAACGGGTGAAGGAGGTTGTTCCACAGGCATGGAGGGCTGGATGGATGGCGGCTGGTGACAACCCATCGGGTGGAGAAACTTGATTTGTTGACCCAACCGCGCGGCCGTTTCGCTCGCCACCAGGTCCACGGTAAAAGCTGTGGTTGAACCGTCACTGTTAGATAGGTAATATGGGGTCCCACCTCGTAGACCTCGTGCGGTTCCAAAACGTGCATTCGGTAATGGAACTGGTCGGTGGAACGGAATGCCCGTTCGTGGACCATCGGGCGAGCCAATTCATCCGCCTCGAAATGGTAGAACAGGATGGGCGCGTGGGACGTTTGGTACACATGATGGGTACCCTCGGCGTCCGTGTTGGATTTCATGCGCATTGAAAGCGAGAGTCGGCCTTCCACCTTTTCCCATGCCACGTTCCTGGGTTCCTGAATATTTTTCTGGGCTTGCTCCACGGTGTAAATGAAGTTGGCCGTCAATTTCTCGTCAAAGTTTTGACGTAGAGTCCAAGAGATGAGGTGTTTGTAGATGTTGGCCACGCAACACGCTATCTTTCCGCGTGCGACGTAATCCACCCACATGCGCTTGCTGCCTGCCATGCGTAGAGGTAAGACGTTGTCGGAGATGGTCAACAGGAAGGCATCCAGCTTTTCCTCCATGATGATGAGTCGAGAGAGAGAAATTCGTAGCTGTGTCGCGATGCAGCAGTTTATATAGCCATTCAACACACCCAAACCGGATGTCGCAAGCGCTATCTTTAGCACTACACTTCCGTCAACAGGAAGCGCGTGGTGATAAGGATTTCTGCACGCTCAAATCCAAAGGGGGCACGCCGTCGATGCTACTGTTGCTGAACCATTCGTCGATGGGATCAAACAGTTCTCGCAACTGAGTTTCCGTCAAGTCTGGCAGCTGTGCAAAACAATCCTGGTTTAAATCAAGCACCAACTCACACTCTTTTGGTGGCGGTTCCAACACTCGGATGCTGGAAACGTTCTCGGGCGTCTCGAAGGGTTCGTCGATCAAACTTTTACTCGTCGAGGGATCCTGAAATTTGAAACGTTTCTCGTTCTGACGGGCCGTTTCGCTCGACACCACTCGAAGGGATAACAGAGTCTGTTGCACGGTCATGACGATGTACAGCGTGTCCTCGTCGACCCGGTAAGTCCTTGTGGGGTTGCAAAACAAACCTCTCGTAGAGAAACTGATCTTGCCACTGAAAGACCCGTTCGCCGACACCAGGATTCGCTTTGGACCCCACCGATTTGTTCGGCAGGTGATAGAAAAGCAACGTGGCGTCGGACGTCTGGTAGACGTGGCAGGTCCCTCGTTCGACTCGTCGTTGGCCAAACGTAAAGAAGGCATTGACCAAATACACGTCGGGGTCCAACAGGTAGCAAGTCCTCACGTCCGTATTGCGGTTCGTCTTCACCGTCGGCTTGGACAAGCGACGGTGAACCTTTTCCCACTTGACGGTGTTGGGTCTAAACGCATTCAGCTTCATGGCTCCCATGGCGTTGTAGAGATAATTTTGCACTTCCTTCGCGTCAAAGGAGGTTGATTTCACTCGCCACGGGACGCGGTTCCAAGGACTCTGGCTAGTCACCAAACAGCTGACCTGGCCGAGGCAGACGAGCTTCTCGAAGGCACACTTGGAACGTTGGACGAGGAGGGGTCGCAGGGCACTGGAAACAGTCGAAGGAAAGCAATCGTGCTTCTGGTCCATGGCTTCGGAGAAGTGTAGAACACTGCTTGAAATTATGGTTTGGTCAGTCCTTCATTATGCGAGCTCTTATACTCATCGCGGAAAATATTTTTTATAGATAGAAGGAAACAGACAAAGGTGAAAATTGAAACTCCATCAGTGGTTTGAGCGTTCCATCTTAACATAGATCTAACTAATACTTCCCCAAATAATGTGGACTCTGCTCG
Source organism: Meta bourneti (assembly GCA_933210815.1). Classification (NCBI taxonomy): domain Eukaryota; kingdom Metazoa; phylum Arthropoda; class Arachnida; order Araneae; family Tetragnathidae; genus Meta; species Meta bourneti. The sequence goes on along the minus strand of OW119934.1, from coordinate 103,337,328 downwards.
GAGGGGGTCCTTTCCCTTTAAACTCCATGGTCAATGGTTCTCCTTCAGCATATCTTCTCGGTTCCACCAATGGCTCTTTCTTCATTTCAATTTGGACTTGTACACCCAAGGGTTCTTCTCAACTGGCCCTTCCTGGATCCACTTTTCCATCCAAGGAAGGTTCCTCATCCCTTCTCGACGCTCCCTCCTTGTCCATTTCTTCCATTTGCGCTGCGCCAGCATCCTCTCCTTCTTCTGGTTGCGCTAAAATCGGGTCAGGTGGACTGTGATCCATTTCTCCAAACAACGCATTCCTCGTCTGCTCAGACATGTCCTGCACGGTCCTGTGATCCTCATTCATTCGCTCTGCCGTTTCCAAAACGTATCGTGTAAACCCGTCAATCCATTCGTTCAGAATGCACGAGTCCTGCTCACCTCACACCATTTGGAGGAAAGGACCTCTACGATGACTCGTCGAAACGTCAAATGGTTCACGTCGAACGAAGCCTTCTACAAACAGTACAATCCACAGTCGTTCGGAGAGCACAGTTCCACCCCTAGGGGAAGAGCGAATCGCGTCAAACATTTCTTGGGACGTGAGTATACGAGTCGACATGAACCCTCGAAAACGAGACGGCGTGACCTCAGAGACGTGGCACCGTGGACAGTTCCTGTAGTGTGTAGTGGACTTGTAACCAAGTAACGTGGGGACGTCGGACACTCTCCAATGCACTTGACCGTCGAGGATGCTTTTGCAGAACGAGAGGGTAACAGTGGTGGCGTCGTGAACGCGGAATTGAACGTGAAACCACATCCTTGCAAAGTAAAAAACCCGCGAGAGCTGGGATCAGGAAAAGTTTGGAGGAAGTCTCTTCGTTGCAGCAGCGTTGAAGACAAGTCTGAAGTCTAAAACAGCAATGCACCTGTATTTATACAACATGGAAAAAAAATATTTTTTCCATGTTATATAAATACTGGTGCATTGCTGTTTTAGTATGTCTGTAAACTTTTCCAATGTTGAAGATACGTGGCTAACTCCGACACCGTCACTGCAAAGAATTTTTCAACTGTTGGCCGTTCCCGTCCAGTCATCTTTGATGTCGTCTTTTCTCGCCTCGTGAGGTTGCGTTGGCCTTTGGCGTTACCGTTCTAAATTAGTTTTCCATCGTCGTTTATTTATTTTTCAGTCAGCCGAGTCTGGTGGACATCCAAGTCCATACTCTAATCTATTTTTGGACACAGGATATCCAATGTCCGAAAATAGACTTCCTGCGGAAACTGCACCCTAATCCTGTTGATCGATTTCATATCCTGTCGTCCTGGTATATAAGGAGCAACTCGACAGCACATCCTCATATCCATTCTTTCGACTCGCTGATTTATTTTGCTCTCTCAAAGAATCGTCATGAATTGCTCCTGCTGTCAAAACCTCTTGTGCTTTGGGCAGAAATGTGCCGCTGCCGGTGACTTCCATTTTCGAGCCGCATTCTGCCGCGACTGCAACGTCCTCCTGCGCTGCGGTCATACTTTCCACATGCACTGCCTCCAGAAACCAATCATGGCCCAGGGGCAGAGTCTGCCAGGCGAGCAGCACTTGGATCCCACCCTCAAGTGCTGCCCCGTATGTGCCAAGACCCTCACGCACTGTGATCTATTTCACGCCCTGAGGGTGCACAACTACTTGCGCCTAGCCCCCATGCCGAAGGAACTCGGTAAGCAGGGCGTGCTAATAGAAGAACGAGGCATTGCGACTGTTAGACGCCGTCGCAATTCCCTCTCGCCATAAAAGAGAGGTGGTGAAAAAATGGGAGATTTGAGCGTTTCGTTCCTCCGAACGAAACGCTCAAATCTCCCATTTTTTTGCGTCACTCCACCTGCCAATCCTGAACCGTCAATTTCCAAACAAAACTTGGAAAAAAATTAGACTGGCCAACCGTTGCTCGATCCATGGGGGAATTCAAATATCTCTTCACAAGATATCCGTTGTCCTAAAATAGACTTTCTGCGGAAACTGCACCCACATCCTGTCGCATTCCCAAAAAAGTAGCATCCCGACGGCGCATCATCATACCCACTCTCTTTCAACTTGCTGAAGTTTTGCTGTCTGAAAGAATCGTCATGAATTGCTCCATGTGCGTATACTTGCTATGTTTTGGGCAGAGGTGTCTGCCAGACTTTGCCGTCGATCGAGCGGCATTATGCAAAAAATGCTCCATCATGCTTTCCTGTGGACACGCTTTCCACAAAACCTGCATCGTGGTCTCTGCTGGCGAGGAGCCATCGTCTTGCTGCCCAGTCTGTTGGGAAGCTCTCGATCGAGCGGACCAGTTCCGCTGCGATCGCTGCTGCTACTGCTGCCATCCATCTCATCACTAGGACACCTGCAGCAGTTCCCTCTCGCCATTAGAGAGGGGTGAAAATGGGAGATTTTAGTTTTTCGTTCGGAGGAACGAACAGCTCAAATCTCCCATTTTTTTACGCCACTCGACATACCAATTTTGGATTGTCCAAACCGATCAAAACTTTTTAAAAATGGAGGTACAGTTGCTCGATCCCAGTGGGGTGGGTTGACAAAGTGAGATGAGTCAGATGAGACGGGGTGGTGATGATGGTTTCTCCTGACCGCTTGAATCTCAGTCGAAACATTTCCGTTCCCCAATCGCAAAGCATCCATGAGTGCTGTTGCACTTTTTGCGCCAAAGCGTCTACCTTGATGTTCAGCTTTTCCTTCTCCTGCGTCAAGGCATTCACCGGTCTCTCCATTTTATCGATTCGAGCGTTCCCAGCTTGTTCGAACCTTCCGAAATCGGCCCTTTCAGCAGCCATTCGAAGTCTACTTACTTCCTCCAGATCCTCAGAGCATTTCTTCCAACCTAGGGGCATGATGTCTCTATCATTTTGGACTTGGATGGAAAGGGTGAAGATCTTATACCCATGGGGAAAAAAAAAATATTTTTTTTACGAGGCGCTAACAACCACGGCCTCCCCTCCCCTCTCTCTCTCTCTATATATATATATAGAGTGTGTATATATATATATATATATATACACGTTTAAAATCGAATTTCTTTCATGTTTCATGTTAAATTTTTTTTTTCTACATCTCTCTACGAGAAGGTTAAAAGGGATGAGTTGGGAATCTTCCATCGCCGAGCGGTTGGAGAATCTCTAAAATTATTTTTCTCAAGCTCAAACTACCAACGCTTCGTGACCTTGACACTTTTTCCAAGAACCGCTTGCAGCTTGCCAAGAATAGTCACCTCGAACCACGGGATGCGATCCTTCGTAACCTTCTCCACGACCGCTGGCAGCTTGCCAAGACCGCTCACCTCGAACAACAGGATGCGATCCCTCGTCACCTTTTCCAAGAACCGCTGGCAGCTTGCCAAGAATGGTCACCTCGAACCACGGGATGCGATCCCTCGTAACCTTTTCCAAGAACCGCTGGCAACTTGCCAAGACCGCTGGCAGCTTGCAAAGAATGTTCACCTCAGTAGTAGAAAAGTGAGAGTTCAAGCACAAGAGGATTGAGGATCGCGAGGATGATAAGGAGGGTAATTAGACTGATAAGGAGGAGGAGAGTTCAGAAACAGGAGGATCGGAGGAAAACAAGTCGAGGATCGGAGGATCGCTAGAGTGACTTACTTGTGTGTTGATAAATGTGATGTTTGAGATAAGACTGAAATTTTACTTTGTGAATTAAATAAGAATTGTTTCATTTTCAAATTGGGTTCAGTTATGTTTATGACTTCTTAGAATGAATGTGCATGTTGAACTAAGTGATTTTAAAATTAATTGTTGCAATGGGGATCTATTGATGAAACGGATGTATCACGACCCCAGTCATCCAGGAAGTTTTGGTGGAATCGATTCTGTTTACCGTGCATTAAATCGCAAAATTCCAAAGAGAAAGATAAATGAGTGGTTGATCAAAGACAATACTTACACGTTACACAAACCAGTCCGACGGAATTTTGAACGTAATCGAGTAATAGTAAGTGGAATAGATCAACAATGGCAATCTGATTTGGTGGATATGAAACATCTTGTGAAAGAAAATGACAATTACTGTTACCTGCTTACCTGTATTGACATTTTCTCAAAGTACGCATGGGTAATTCCAATTAAACGAAAATCGGGTGTTCAAATTATAGCAGCTTTTAAGTTAATTTTTAAAGATAGAAAACCTGCAAAGTTGCAAACTGATTCAGGATCAGAGTACACAAATAAAATGTTTCAAAGTTATTTGCGATCCGAAACTGTCCATTTTTTTGTAACAAACAACGAAACGAAAGCAAGTGTTATCGAAAGGTTTAACCGCACTTTGAAAACTAAAATGTGGAAATATTTCACTTATAAAAATACGTACCGATATATAGATACTTTGGATGAACTTGTTTGCAGTTATAATCACACATACCACCGTAGTATCAAAATGAGACCAGTCCAAGTAACTGTTCAAAATTAAAAAGAAGTATGGAATGTCTTATATGGAAATGACTCTCTTCGTAGAAAATCTTATAATGTCAAGATTGGAGACACAGTACGTGTAGCCAAAACGAAACTAACATTTGAAAAAGGTTATGAAAAGAATTGGTCAGAAGAATTATTCGTTGTTGCTGATCGTCTTCCTCGAAGCCCTCCAGTGTATAAAATCAAAGATTTAATAAATGAAGAAATTAAGGGAACATTTTATGCCGAGGAAATTCAAAAAGTTACTAGAAATAACGAGTTTCGTATTGAAAAGGTTCTCAAAAAACGTCGAAAGAAGAAAAGAACTGAATACTTAGTTAAGTTTACAGGATATCCAGAAAAATTCAACATGTGGATTTCCGCAAATGATCTGATTACTTTATAAATACGTGTGCGAATATAGGTACAGATCATTTGTAAAAATGAGTTTCTACGTAACATTACCCAGCGATGGTGGCATAGAATTTTTCCCTGAAAATACGCTTTCCCACTTCTTTAATAGACTTCCACAGCCAGTTGAATTAACAGGTGAATGGGAGGTTGGATTAGCAGAAATAATTTATCCAAGAATGTGGCATAATGTGACAAGTGATGCAAATCATTACGAATTTGATTTGGGAAATGGTGTTAAAAAAGAAGGTCAAATTGCATGTGGTTTCTATGAGTCTCCAAGTGAAATTTTGAATGCTCTACCGAAGCATATTAAAGTTCAGATGAGTTACAACAAGCATTCTAAAAAAGTTAAAGTACAACTCTCTAATGGTGCCACAGTCAAGTTGTCAAATAAACTTTCTGAAGTTTTAGGTTTTGAACCAGGAGTAGTCATAGGTGAGAACTTGATTCAACAACCGTGGAGTCTCCCTACTTAGCTGATCCTAATGTAGACTTTTATTTGCTATACGTCTATACCGATTAAATTCAACCCGAAATGGTCGGTAACGTATTTGCACTATTGCGCATTATTAATGTTAAAGGGAAAGATGGAGAAATGATTCATGAGTTATTTGATAAGCCTCATTATTATCCATTATCCAGAAAAAATTTTCAAGTAATTGAAATAGTTATAAGAACACACAGTGGACGTTTTGTGTCATTTGAACGTGGGAAGTTGGTATTGAAACTACATTTTCGTCTTAAGTATTTGTAAAAAAAATGTATCGACCATATCAATGCTGCAATCAATCTTTTGAGAACTATTATACAAATCAGGCTGGAGGTGATTTATCCTATTATCGTGGCATTTCTCTTCAAAGAGGAAGTGGCTTAGGGGGAATTTTTAGAAGCGTGTTCAGACTTGCTCTTCCCATGGTGAAAAAAGGCGCGAAAGCTCTTGGAAAACAAATGTTACGATCTGGATTTGACATTGCAAACGATGTTGTACATGGAAAAGATATTAAATTATCAACAAAACAGAGAATGAAAGAAGCTGGAGGCATTTTGACGGATAAAGTAGCGACTAAAGTTAAAAGTATGATTGGTTCTGGTCGTCATAAAAGGAAACGTAAAGTTACTAAAAAAGTCATTCGTTCTAAAGTTCGCAAGGTGTGTGCTTCAGACATTTTCTCTTGAAAAAATGGTTTTAATTCATAAGGATTCTGAAGTGTATGTGAAATCTGAGCTGGATTTGTTTTTGATGCCTCCAACTCAAACATCAATAGAAAAAGGACAATGGCTGGAATATTATCCTTTGACTAACATACGAGACGGAGGTCCTCTTGAATTTAATGTATCTGGAAGTGGAGAAGATTATATAGATTTGTCATCTACTCAACTGTATCTTAGAATAAAAGTAACAAAGGACAACGATGTGTTACCTGACAAAGAACCTGTGGGTCCTATAAATCTTTTCATGCACTCATTATTTTCACAAGTGGATATTAGTTTGAATGAACGCATGATTTCTTCATCAAGTAACACATATCCATACAGATCGTACATTGAATCTCTCTTAAATTATGGATCCTATTATAAAAAAAGCTTTTTGACTTCAGAATGTTTTTTTAAGGACACTTCGGATCACGTTGGTGAAAGCAATCCATTTGCTGGAAACGAAGGGTTAAAAAAAAGATGTTCTCTAATTCAAAATAGTAAGACCTTAGATATGATTGGTAATTTACATTGCGATATATTTTATCAAAGTAGGATTATGTTAAATTTGGTGGATGTTAAAGTAAAGTTGATTCGAAGTAAACCAGAATTTTGCCTGATGTCCTCTAGTGACCCGCCCGCCAATTACAAAGTGACTATCGAACACGCCTCACTATTCATTAGGAAAGTTAAAGTTAGTCCTGGAGTGTTACTTGGACATGCTAAAGCTATAGAAAAATCTACTGCCAAGTACCCGACAGATCGGATAGTGTGTAAAGTATACTCTATTCCCCATGGAAGTTTTTCTTTCACACAAGATAATGTTTTTCAGGGTCAAATGCCCAAGCGCCTAATAATTACATGTGTCGATAACGATGCATTTAATGGAAGTTATTCTACAAATCCCTTTTACTTTCAAAATTATGACCTCAACTTCATTTCAGTATATGTGGATGGTAACCCAATACCACACAAACCGTTAGAACCCAATTTTTCTGCAGACCTATCCGTGCGAGCATATAACACTTTGTTAATAGGAACGCAGAAACTCACTTCTGATAAAGGTATCTATATTAATCGAGAAGAATTTGCAAACGGTTACGCACTATATGCTTTTGATTTAACTCCTGATCTATGTGACTCCAATCATCTAAATTTGCAAAACCAAGGAAACCTACATATAGAAATAAAATTTGCTAGTGCTCTTAAAAAAACATTATCTGTTATAGTGTATGCCGAATTTCAGAATGTGATTGAAATTAGTAAATTTCGGAGTATCATGTGTGATTTCTCAATTTAAGATGGATGGTGATCAAATTACAGAAATACTTAGCAGAGACAAATTTACAAGAACCTACTTTATTGGTGTATTTTCTAGTGATAGATTGCCGCAAAATGTTTTGCATTTTCCTTCTGTTTTTGTCATGAACACTGATCCGCACAACATGCCGGGAAAACATTGGATTGCAGTTTATTTAGAAACTCCACACAAAGCTGAATTTTTTTATTCTTTTGGTAATCACCCCCAGTACTTTAGAAACTCAATTGCTAAATATTTTTCTCAGTTTTCTCAACTCCTATACAATAATGTAGCATTACAATCTTTTGGAACCGCTGTATGTGGTCAGCATTGCATTTACTATGTGTATTACCGCTGTAGGCAAAGAAAGTTACATGATATTGTTTTACCTTTCACGCCTTTTTCTATAGCCAATGATCTGCGTGTATACAATTTTGTGAGAAAGAAATTTAATGTAACCACTTTCTTCTATGAAAATCAATAAACCTTATTTCAAGTATAAATTCGTTGTCTTCAATTTTGTTGTGTCATTTGTAAACATGAACATTCCAAGTTTGCATCACCCTTTCACATCCATTATAGCTGGCCCAAGTGGCTGTGGCAAAACTTACTTTCTTCGAAACCTTTTAAGGCATCGTAATGAGATAATTAAACCCAACATTCATAAAGTTGTATGGTTTTATGGAATACATCAGGACCTTTATGATAACATTCCTGATGTTACATTTATAGAAGGATTTCCCAGCAATTTTAAAGAATACATAGAAAAGAACACTCTATTCATAATTGATGATTTAATGGTGGAATGTGGAGGAGATAAACGTCTGACTTATTTGTTTACAAGAGGTAGTCACCACTTTAACTTATCTGTTATATTTGTAGCACAAAACATATTTCACAAGGGGAAAGAATTTCGAGAAGTTACTCTAAATTCGCATTACCTGTTTCTATTTAAATGTCGTAGAGATATCAGTCAAGTTGTTCATTTAGGAAGACAGTTGTACCCTAACAATTTGAAATTTTTTCAAGAGGTTTTTGCAGATGCTACTTTAAGACCTTATTCATATCTTCTGATTGATTTGAAACCTGAAACGGAGGAAAACATGCGTTTGCGGACAAATATACTCCCCGGACAGGACATGTGTATATATATCAACGCAAACTTTAAAAAGGCGAGCATTTAAATTCTTTGCATTAGTTTTCAAAATGCCTTTTTCAATGAATGACGTTCATCAGTTAAAGATTCTAATGACATGTCCACCTAAACTTCAAAAAGAAATTTTAAAAAATTTACCCAAGGAAATCATACACTGTATCTGTGAATGCTGTTTAAATACCTTAAAAGGGAATGTTCCTCTTTCATTAGATCAAAAGCAGAAATTAAAGCGTCACAGAAGGTCACTACGAACGTTAGCTGAACCCAAATTACCTATATACAAAAAACGCAAAATCATTTCACAGAAAGGTGGATTTTTAAACATTCTTATTCCAGCAGCTCTGAGTGTGTTAACAGCATTACTAAATAAATAAATAATGAAATTCACTAAAAAGATGATACTTGTACCCGAAGAAAGATTGTCTAGACATATCCCAACTGATGAACAACTATCACAATTAGATCGCGAAATGAAAGAAATTTTACTTAGTTCTTTTGATGATGATACAAAAATTAAAATGTACAATCAAGCACTGCGAAAAAGAATCAATGCAAGCATCGTCAATTCACCTTTACAAGAGCAACGAGAAACCCATGATTCTGTAACTAGTTTTTCAAATGACATGGTATCCCCAAAAGATGAAATTTTGCAAACATCTAGGGAAAATGAACAATATTCTATTGAAGAGACAATATTGAAATCTGTACCCAAAAGAACAGTGTCAACGGCGAAAAATATTTTAAAGACTTTAAAGAACTATCCTGAGACACTTTCTTGGACCAAGACAGGAGAGATTATTTATAAAGATCATCCTATTCAAAATACAAATATTATTGATTTGATAGATAATCTAGTGAGAAGAAGGAAACATCCCTTACCTTTAAATGGAATGAAAGAGTTTGAAGATGCCATCAAAGAAATCAACATGCCACAGTCTTTCATAGTAAATAAAAGTGCATTTGAATCAAAAAGAAAAGTACTTGCAAATGAAGAAAAATGTAATGATGACAATAATGCATGTAAATGGATTTCTATGTAAATCAATAAATAATAAGACAAAATAATTACTTTCTAATCATTTATTTATATTTTAAAATATGATAGATATCTATTTATGGAATTATTCAGTGTACTCAGTTTCATTAATTACAAAAATTTGATTCATTTCTTTTACAATACCTGAAATTTCTATAAGATCATTTGAAAATGGTACATCGTCATATTGCAACATTGTTTCATCTAAAATTTTACTAACATCAAGAATTATTAATGCATCATGCAAATGCTGTATCTCAACACAATAATCGATTCCTTGACTCTTTAAAGTTTTTAAAACATGATCTTCAAACACTTTTTTAAAAGTCTTATTCACACTTAGCCTTTTAAAAGTTGAAATAGTTTCTAATGGCATCAAAGGCAAACAGAGTGAGTCGATTTTCAGACCGAGTTCACATTCAATGAGCTCGGATTTCATTTCCATACAGATAGAGGCAAGGAGTTTACATTGATCAGAGTTCAGACTTATTTCGGTTACTAAATCTGTGGAAGTTTTGGATTTAACAACTTTTGAAATGGACATAGAAAAGTTTCCTTTGAATTCGCAGTAACTGTTACACCATGTTCCGTTGCAGTAAAGTCACTGCACTTGTTATAGTTTACAGTCCATGGTGATGTGCTAAAAAACTTCTGTCTTACCTCTTCAAGTGCTTTACAAACGAAATTCCATTCTCTGTAATAAAATACCACTCCAGTGCGAGTAGGGTAGCAAACACCCTGGTCATAACATGCATATTCACGGATATGCACTCGAGCGATATCTTGAAAGTTGTTAATTAACGCAAAAATCTTATCACCCAAATAGCGACACTTCTTGGGTAGATCATCCATATGTAGCACACCATTCATTGTCGGTTTGCAGTCTCCATGCCACCGTTTCATTCTTCTACTCATGATGAATCTATAGAGCGCGCACACACACCACAATGGGAAGAATACTTTTCACAAATGGACAACGGGTCAAGTAACCACAAGAAGAGTGACAAATTCTTAAGCGATAGCACTGTTATCTATTGAAATGCAGGATACAGGATTAGATTAATCAAGACTCGTTGCTGTTATCTGTGAGTAAGAGGGGTCGGCTGTTGCTGTTTAAGATAATTCAAGAACAAGATACATGTCAAATAAAAACAAATGGCAAATTCACGTTTAAACACGTGTTATATTTTTTCTAAAAGTTAAATTTATTCTAGGATTTTTCACAGGTCTCCGGGGTAAAGCGTGAAACCAAAAGTCATTTGTTGGGGGTCTCATAATTAACAAATTCCCATTCTGAAGAGTGATTTTAACAGTTTTAAAAATTTTTCTTGTAAAAATAAAATCTCGCTCTTGACCAAATGAAACAGAACATATAACTGAATGGGGTACGATATCATTTTCATTGTCTTTATGAGCTCCAATCGAATCTTTTCCGTCTTTATAGCGATTAATTAGAACAAAATTGAAGGTCTCACTAGAATAATCTTCTACAATCTTCTTAATTTCTAATAGCGTAAGAGTCCAAATCTGTGCATTCAGAGTTAATCCCGAAAACGTAATTTGTAACCAAATTTGAATGAAACTATAATAAACCCTTCTGTTAGTGAAATTCATACCTAATTTAAACAAATTCCTCTTGCATAAATTATACATGTTAATACCAATTCTCTGCATGTCCCTCTCCATCGGTTTACTCTTTTCCCCCTAGCGATCCTCCGATCCTCGACTTGTTTTCCTCCGATCCTCCTGTTTTCTGAACTCTCCTCCTCCTTATCAGTCTAATTACTCTCCTTATCATCCTCACTCCTCTTGTGCTTGAACTCTCATTTTTCTACTACTCACCTCGAACCTCCCAGGATGGAGGTGAGAGATATAAGATTATTATCTGATCACGATATAAGATTATTATCTGATCTTATATCGTGAATCAGCACAATGATTCAAATCGTTCAAACACATTTCAAAGGCAAATTGGCATGTCACAAGATTAGTTTATCATTAAGATTAACGATAATGTAAGACACTATTTCTTTGGTTTAACCATTCCTGTTTTAGATTTCAACTGGAGAAGTCGATATATATATTGTTAATAGTCGGTAAATATATTGTTAATATTTTTTTAAATATAAAATAATTTCACAGTTTAAAGTCTATGATATATTTATTTATCTCCTTTCATTTCTAGCCCTCACCAGTAAGCTGTACGTGTTCTACATCTAGTGTGGACGATGAACAACAAGCTACTTCTGGTATAAATGATGAACAATGTGCTGGTCCTAGCGGAGTGCATGTAAGTACATTATTTAATGTTTTATTGGAATTAAATGAATTCATTGAAGAACTACGGTCTTTCGCTTTTATTATGCGTGCAATTAAAGTTTTCAAATATAATGAATGTGAAGTAATAAAAGTATATTATCGTTTTAGAATAACTAGTATTGTTAAATCAAGTTGTATTGAAATTATTTCTTCCATGCTTAGCCTATAGTGTATTTTATCCGTTTTAGTATAATCAGTATTGTTAAAAATAAGTTGTCTTGAAATTGTGTTTTTGTATGAAATCTGGATTCACTTCAGTGTTTAAAGGTAGTTCTTAATATAGAAACATAATGTAGGTGTAAAATTAATTTTAATCAAATATGATTTCATCCTTAAATTTATAGAGATTTTCTTTTTTCTAACTTTGCAGATTTGCACGTGTGGAAAGTCTTTTACCTTAAAGAAGAATTTAAATAGGCACATAAAATTACATTCTCAAGACAAAGACTTTGCGTGTTCTATATGTGAAAAAACGTTTTATCGCAACGATAAATTGATTCAACATATGACTACACATGAAAAAAAGTTTCAATGTGATGTGTGTGGAGATCTTTTTTCGCGAGAGGACAACTTGAAAAGGCATATCATTAATCCTAAAATTTCGCACCGTTGTGAGGAATGTGGTTATCAATTTACTCATAAAAGTTTTCTTAAACACCATAAGCGCACACAACATAGTACCATTCCCCGTAAAAGGAAAAACGATAGGCCTCTCCTTAAGAATAAACGCAGGAAAGAAAACGGAGTTGCTTTTGACGCTTTTAGCACTCACCATTTATCTCCTCCTGAAGAAGTATGTGCTGATTTAATGGCTTGTTTAACTGAAATGCGATTGCCAATCAATGAATTATTAAATGAAGAAATAGAGATATTCAATGCCATTAAGTGGTATTTAGTAATAAAATTAAGCCTAAGTAAAATTTCTGTTGAGGGAGAGGAAGGAAACAATAACTACCCACTTCAGAAATCTGTGTCAAGTAGATTTAATGAAGGAGTTTATACCCGAACACATAGAAGAAGCATTCAATAAAATAGTGTCTTCGTTCGAAGAATTTATACAACGCGGAGATAATCCACACCGTGTCACTCATTATCATGTACATGAACACAGCATAAACATGGGTGATGTAACGTTGCCCGTCCCTGTAATCAAGGTGCCTACAGTGGAAAAGTTAAATCGTGTAAGAATTAATGTGTTTGGTTATGAGAGTGAAAATGATGAAATTTTTCCGTTGTATATTTCAAAGGAAAACATGAAGATTGTATAAATTTGTTCCTCATCAGTAATGAAACAAATCATCATTATTGTTTAATTAGAAGTATGTCGAGGTTATTGAATCACCTAACTAAACATAAAGCAAAAGCATACATTTGCTATCGCTGCCTGCACAGTTTTTCCCAAGAAATAGGTTTAATAAACCATCTTCAGTACTGCAATGAGCATGATGTACAAAAAATTGAAATGCCTGCGGTGGGAGATAATATGCTTGCGTTCAAAAACCAGCACTATCAACATTCCCTACCTTTTGTTATTTATGCGGACTTTGAATCAATTATAAAGCCGATAGATTTGAGTGGAGAGTCTAAAAACACTCAAAAAATGGCATCGCACATCCCTTGTGGATCTGCATACGTTGTGGTTGAACCAGATGGAGGTTGCTATAAACCAATCAGATGGTATAGGGGCAGTGATACTGTCGATGATTTTTTAGAAAATATTATCAATGAAACGGATGATCTTGCTAAACACATGTTCACGATTAAGCCTCTAGCAATGACAAGGGAGCAAGAAAGTGCATTTCAAGCGGCAACGCTTTGCTTTTTATGCAAGAAAAAATTGGACAAAGTGGACCGAGTGAGAGATCACGATCATCTTTCTGGTGAATACAGAGGTGCTTTGCACAATGCATGTAATTTAAAATACAAATTAAAAGAAGTAATTCCTGTAATTTTTCACAATTTAAGACATTATGACGCTCATCACATTATGCAGGGGTTAGGCAAAGTAAAAAATCATGAGTTTAGCGTCATAGCCACTAATATAGAAAAATATATTTCTTTTACAATATCCAGCAGAAGCAAAGACAACCCAGTTCACGTAAGATTCATTGATAGTTTGCAATTTACACCAGCGTCATTAGAAAAGTTAGTATCTAACTTGCCTAAACAAACTTTTCACATATTATCTCAAAATATTTCACTTAATACAGATTTACTATTAATAAAAGGCATATATCCATATGAGTACATATAATCCTTTCAAAAGTTTCATGAAACAAATTTGCCACCAAAAGAAGCCTTTTTTTCGACTCTATCTGAAGAACACATTACTGATGAGGAATATGAACATGCACAGAATGTGTGGAGAACATTTAACTTAAACAATTTGGGGGAATATCACGATTTGTATGTGAAAAGTGATGTGTTACAGTTGGCCGACGTGTTTGAAAATTTTAGGAAAATTTGTAAAGTTAATTATGATTTGGACTGCGCACATCTTTTCACTTCCCCAGGACTGGCATGGGAAGCTTGCCTAAAGATGACGGGAAGATCCTTGGAACTTTTAACAGATATAGATGTGCATCTCTTTCTGGAACGAGGTATTCGAGGTGGAGTGTCAATGATAAGTAAACGTTGGTCACAAGCCAATAATGAATATGTAGACCCTTTCGATCCTTCGAAACCTAATAAATTCATTATGTATTGGGATGCCAACAACCTCTATGGTTGGGCCATGTCGCAGCCTCTACCCTATGCTAATCTGGAATGGATGACAACCGAATCGGTAGACGAAACGTGGATTCATTCGATTCCTGACGATTCCGCTGAGGGTTACATCTTAGAGGTGGATTTAGCCTACCCCAAAGAGATTCACCACTTACATAATGATTACCCACTTGCCCCGGAAAGAAAAGTAATCAACATCGAAATGTGGTCCGAGTATAGCAAAGAGCATTTTCCTTCAGAGGGTCTTAGTGTATGCTCAAAATTAGTACCCAATTTAAGTGATAAGAAAAATTATGTAATTTACTATAGAAATCTTAAATTGTACTTGTCACTGGGAATGAAATTAATTAAAATTTACAAAATTATAAAATTTAAGCAGAAACCTTGGCTTAAAAATTATATTGATTTCAACACAGATCACCGGAAAAACGCTACTACGCTTTGCGAAAAGGATTTTTTCAAATTAATGAACAACTCTGTGTATGGAAAGACAATGGAAAATGTAAAAAATCGAGTTGACATTCAACTTGTCAATAATCCAAAGAGAGCTGTAAAATTGATTGCTTCTCCCTCATTTAACACATTTTCAATTTTCAATGAAGACTTGGTCGGAGTTGAGAGGATTAAAACAAAAGTAACACTGAATAGACCTATTTACGTAGGATTCGTTATTTTAGAACTAAGTAAATTACATATATACAATTTTCACTAGAATTTTATTAAAAAGAAATATGGAGAAAGGCTCAATTGCTTTTCACTGACACAGACACGTTAACTTATGAGATTGAAACCGAAGACGTTTACAAAGATATGCACATCCATAGCGATCAGTTTGACACATCCGATTATCCTAAAGATCACTTTGCATACAGCGAAAAAAATAAAAAGAAAATTGGATATTTTAAGGATGAATTAAATTCAAACCCGCCGTAGAATTCGTGGGTTTACGATCAAAAATGTATTCCCTTTTGTCCGAGTGTGGAGAGAAAAAGACAGCCAAAGGGAATTTCAAAAACTGTTATTAAGAAAAAAAATAAACACCAGCAATATAAAGAATGTCTTTTTAATGCATCGATAACTCAAGAAGAACAGTATGCAATTCAGAGTGAAAAACATTATCTTTATACTACGAAGACAAGAAAAATCGCTCTCACCATTTGACGACAAACGTTATATATTAGAAGATGGAGTGTCTACACTAGCTTATGGTCATTACAAAATTTAGTTTTGTATGTTAATAAATGAATTGTGGCGGTAAATTCTTTTACCGGGTGGAGGTGGGCACAATTCTTTAATTTCATTAAAGTGCATATTTCACTTAATACGATTCATGAACTACTATGGAATAAAACAAAATTCAAGATAGCTATAAACTACTAATTTATATTCAAGTTCAGACTTGCTCGATGGACATAATCGTGACGTCACATCGAAATCTCAGAAGGAAAAAAAATCCAAGTCCCAAACGTGAACACACTGACGTCACTGGTTATGAATAAAGTAGAAACATTAAGAAATCAATTCGTTCCTTAGATTAATTACTTTTAAAATCACTAGATGGCGCTACAAGTCATTTTGTAAAAGCATTTATTAAAACCGCCATACAATTATTCAAACCATTTTCTAAAAATAGCCCATTCCTAGTACAAAGAAAAAATACAAGTCTAAAAGAGAGAGAAATCGAACACTACATTAATTCACCACCGACACCAAAGTCCCAATGGAGTAGTGGTAGCGCACTTGACTTCGGGTCTAATGGTCCCCAGTTCGAATCCAAGAAGTTCCTTTTTAATTAAAAATAATAGGGTTTCGAATTTCTCCACCAGATGGCACCACCAGTGATTCATTACCATGGCAACTCCAACAAAACAATCCAACATGATGAAAAGCACAAGTCCAAAACATAAACAAGTAGGTGGTAAACAGCTCAACTGATGACTTCACTTCCGGCTCTCCTCATTTCGCATAGCAGGTGGTAAACAACTCAACAGGTAGGCAGAAACAACTCCACTTCCTGTTACGACGTCACTACCGGTAAAACAACTCAACTCAACTTCCTGTCATGACGTCACTTCCTCTAACACTAGAAGAAACAACTAAACTCTATTTCCTGTTATGACGTCACTTCCGGATCCCTGGCTCCCCTCTGTTGTGGGAGCCCCATTTTCTCCCTACTCTCATGGATGCTTTGCAATTGGGGAACGGAAATGTTTCGACTGAGATTCAAGCGGTCAGGAGAAACCATCACCTCCCCGTCTCATCTGACTCATCTCGCTTTGTCAACCCACCCCACTGGGATCGAGTAACAGTACCTCCATTTTTCCAAAGTTTTGATCGCTTTGGACAATCCAAAATTGGCATGTCGAGTGGCGCAAAAAAATGGGAGATTTGAACTTTTCGTCCCTCCGAACGAAAAACTAAAATCTCCCATTTTTTCACCCCTCTCTAATGGCGAGAGGGAACTGCTGCAGGTGTCCTAGTGATGAGATGGATGGCAGCAGTAGCAGCAGCGATCGCAGCGGAACTGGTCCGCTCGATCGAGAGCTTCCCAACAGACTGGGCAGCAAGACGATGGCTCCTCGCCAGCAGAGACCACGATGCAGGTTTTGTGGAAAGCGTGTCCACAGGAAAGCATGATGGAGCATTTTTTGCATAATGCCGCTCGATCGACGGCAAAGTCTGGCAGACACCTCTGCCCAAAACATAGCAAGTATACGCACATGGAGCAATTCATGACGATTCTTTCAGACAGCAAAACTTCAGCAAGTTGAAAGAGAGTGGGTATGATGATGCGCCGTCGGGATGCTACTTTTTTGGGAATGCGACAGGATGTGGGTGCAGTTTCCGCAGAAAGTCTATTTTAGGACAACGGATATCTTGTGAAGAGATATTTGAATTCCCCCATGGATCGAGCAACGGTTGGCCAGTCTAATTTTTTTCCAAGTTTTGTTTGGAAATTGACGGTTCAGGATTGGCAGGTGGAGTGACGCAAAAAAATGGGAGATTTGAGCGTTTCGTTCGGAGGAACGAAACGCTCAAATCTCCCATTTTTTCACCACCTCTCTTTTATGGCGAGAGGGAATTGCGACGGCGTCTAACAGTCGCAATGCCTCGTTCTTCTATTAGCACGCCCTGCTTACCGAGTTCCTTCGGCATGGGGGCTAGGCGCAAGTAGTTGTGCACCCTCAGGGCGTGAAATAGATCACAGTGCGTGAGGGTCTTGGCACATACGGGGCAGCACTTGAGGGTGGGATCCAAGTGCTGCTCGCCTGGCAGACTCTGCCCCTGGGCCATGATTGGTTTCTGGAGGCAGTGCATGTGGAAAGTATGACCGCAGCGCAGGAGGACGTTGCAGTCGCGGCAGAATGCGGCTCGAAAATGGAAGTCACCGGCAGCGGCACATTTCTGTCCAAAGCACAAGAGGTTTTGACAGCAGGAGCAATTCATGACGATTCTTTGAGAGAGCAAAATAAATCAGCGAGTCGAAAGAATGGATATGAGGATGTGCTGTCGAGTTGCTCCTTATATAGCAGGACGACAGGATATGAAATCGATCAACAGGATCAGGGTGCTGTTTCCGCAGGAAGTCTATTTTCGGACATTGGATATCCTGTGTCCAAAAATAGGTTAGAGCATGGATTTGGACGTCCACCAGACTCGGCTGACTAAAAAATAAATAAACAACGATGCAAAACTAATTTAGAACGGTAACGCCAATGGCCGACGCAACCTCACGAGGCGAGAGAAGACGACATCAAAGATGACTGGACGGGAACGGCCAACAGTTGAAAAATTCTTTGCAGTGACGGTGTCGGAGATAGCCACGTATCTTCAACATTGGAAAAGTTTACAGACATACTAAAACAGCAATGCACCAGTATTTATACAACATGGAAAAAAATATTTTTTTCACATGTTGTATAAATACTGGTGCATTGCTGTTTTAGACTTCAGACTTGTCTTCAACGCTGCTGCAACGAAGAGACTTCCTCCAAACTTTTCCTGATCCTTTTTACTTTGCAAGGATGTGGTTTCACGTTCAATTCCGCTTTCACGACGCCACCACTGTTTCCCTCTCGGGCTGGATAGGCATCCTCGACGGTCAAGTCTATTGGAGAGCGTCCGACGTCAACACGTTACTTGGTTACAAGTCCACTACCCACTACAGGAACTGTCCACGGCGTCACGTCTCGGAGGTCACGCCGTCTCGTTTTCGAGGGTCCATGTCGACTCGTATACTCACGTCCCAAGAAATGTTTGACGCGATTCGCTCTTCCCCTAGGGGTGGAACTGTGCTCTCCGAACGACTCTGGATTGTACTGTTTGTAGAAGGCTTCGTTCGACGTGAACCATTTGACGTTTCGACGAGTCATCGTAGAGGTCCTTTCCTCCAAATGGTGCGAGGTGAGCAGGAATCGTGCATTCTGAACGAATGGATTGACGGGTTTACACGATACGTTTTGGAAACGGCAGAGCGAATGAATGGGGATCACAGGACCGTGCAGGACATGTCTGAGCAGACGAGGAATGCGTTGTTTGGAGAAATGGAGCACAGTCCACCTGACCCAATTTTAGCACAACCAGAAGAAGGAGAGGATGCTGGCGCAGCGCAAATGGAAGAGATGGACAAGGAGGGAGCGTCGAGAAGGGATGAGGAACCTTCCTTGGATGGAAAAGTGGATCCAGGAAGGGCCAGTTGAGAAGAACCCTTGGGTGGACAAGTCCAAATTGAAATGAAGAAAGAGCCATTGGTGGAACCAAGAAGATATGCTGAAGGAGAACCATTGACCATGGAGTTTAAAGGGAAAGGACCCCCTCCAAGCAGAGTCCACATTATTTGGGGAAGTATTAGTTAGATCTATGTTAAGATGGAACGCTCAAACCACTGATGGAGTTTTAACTTTTCACCTTTGTCTGTTTCCTTCTATCTATAAAAAATATTTTCCGCGATGAGTATAAGAGCTCGCATAATGAAGGACTGATCAAACCATAATTTCAAGCAGTGTTCTACACTTCTCCGAAGCCATGGACCAGAAGCACGATTGCTTTCCTTCGACTGTTTCCAGTGCCCTGCGACCCCTCCTCGTCCCACTTTCCAAGTATGCCTTCGAGAAGCTCGTCTGCCTCGGCCAGGTCAGCTGTTTGGTGACTAGCCAGAGTCCTTGGAACCGCGTCTCGTGGCAAGTGAAATCAACCTCCTTTGACGCGAAGTAAGTGCAAAATTATCTCTACAACGCCATGGGAGTCAAGAAGCTGAATGCGTTTAGACCCAACACCGTCAAGTGGGAAAAGGTTCACCGTCGCTTGTCCAAGCCGACGGTGAAGAGGAACCGCAATAAGGACATGAGGACTTGCTACCTGTTGGACCCCGACGTGTATTTAGTCAATGCCTTCTTAACGTTTGGCCAACGACGAGTCGAACGAGGGACCTGCCACGTCTACCAGACGTCCGACGCCCCGATGCTTTTCTATCACCTGCCGAACAAATCGGTAGGATCCAAAGCGAATCCTGGTGTCGGCGAACGGGTCTTTCAGTGGCAAGGTCAGTTTCTCTACGAGAGGTTTGTTTTGCAACCCCACAAGACCTACCGGGTCGACGAGGACACGCTGTACATCGTCATGACCGTGCAACAGACTCTGTTTTCCCTTCGAGTGGTGTCGAGCGAAACGGCCCGTCAGAACGAGAAACGTTTCAAATTTCAGGATCCCTCGACGAGTAAAAGTTTGATCGACGACCCCCTTCGAGACGCCCGAGAACGTTTCCAGCATCCGAGAGTTGGAGCCGCCACCAAAAGAGTGTGAGTTGGTGTTTGATTTAAACCAGGATTGTTTTGCACAGCAGCCAGACTTGACGGAAACTCAGTTGCGAGAACTGTTTGATCCCATCGACGAATGGTTCAGCAACAGTAGCATCGACGACGTGCCCCCTTTGGATTTGAGCGTGCAGAAATCCTTATCACCACGCGCTTCCTGTTGACGGAAGTGTAGTGCTAAAGATAGCGATTGCGACATCCGGTTTGGGTGTGTTGAATGGCTATATAAACTGCTGCATCGCGACACAGCTACGAATT
Organism: Meta bourneti; assembly: GCA_933210815.1. Classification (NCBI taxonomy): domain Eukaryota; kingdom Metazoa; phylum Arthropoda; class Arachnida; order Araneae; family Tetragnathidae; genus Meta; species Meta bourneti. The sequence continues at coordinate 103,316,680 of OW119934.1, read as the reverse complement.
TCTCGCTCTCGACTCATCATCATCATGGAGGAAAAGCTGGATGCCTTCCCGTTGACCATCTCCGACAACGTCCTACCTCTTCGCATGGCAGGCAGCAAACGCTTGTGGGTGGATTACGTCGCACGCGGAAAGATAGCGTGTTGCGTGGCCAACATCTACAAACACCTCATCTCTTGGACTCTACGTCAAAACTTTGACGAGAAATTGACGGCCAACTTCATTTACACCGTGGAGCAAGCCCAGAAAAATATTCAGGATCCCAGGAACGTGGCTTGGGAAAAGGTTGAAGGCCGACTCTCGCTTTCAATGCGTATGAAATCCAACACGGACGTTCGTACCGCGTTCGTCTACAAAAACAGTTATTTTGTGAAAACGTTTTTCACGTTTGGACAGCGGACGGTCGCCGAGGGTACCCATCATGTGTACCAAACGTCCCACGCGCCCATCCTGTTCTACCATTTCGAGGCGGATGAATTGGCTCGCCCGATGGTCCACGAACGGACATTCCGTTCCACCGACCAGTTCCATTACCGAATGCACGTTTTGGAACCGCACGAGGTCTACGAGGTGGGACCCCATATTACCTATCTAACAGTGACGGTTCAACCACAGCTTTTACCGTGGACCTGGTGGCGAGCGAAACGGCCGCGCGGTTGGGTCAACAAATCAAGTTTCTCCACCCGATGGGTTGTCACCAGCCGCCATCCATCCAGCCCTCCATGCCTGTGGAACAACCTCCTTCACCCGTTGTCGTCACTCGGCGAGTGCCGCTCCCCTCCATGCCTGTGGAACAACCTCCTCCACCCGTCGTCACTCAGCAAGCCACGCACGTCTTTCATGAATTCTCCGCCATGCCAGGTGTCCAAAGGGTCGCCTCACGTTCACCGTGGGACAATTCTCTCTTCACGACTCCTGAACCAGCCAATTGTCTCTTTCTCCAGGCATTTGCCGATGGATCGTCGCCGCCATCAGCACACCAAAGCGTCGTGGAACGACTTTTCATTGGAAATTCAGATGTGCAGGACCAAGTCCCCATGGACTTGAGTAGATCGTTTCTGTAGCCAGAAGCGATGGACTTGAGCGTGAATGAAGAATCCACACGACAAGCCCCGCTAGACTTTTATATGCTGTTGGAATAGAAGGACTATTTATATGTTTGAGAGCCTGTAAATATCTGTTGTAAATATGTGTTGTAAATAAATATTCATTCTTCCTGTAAATGTTATTTTAATAAAAAAAACTCTCACGAACCATCTCGTCTCGAAGGAGATGAGATGGTTCGTGAGAGGTTTTTTTGGTTACCCACTTGACCAACGTTGGTGGAGTTTAAATGAAACTTGGGAAAAAATTTTTATCCCATAGGTTCATGTGGTGTGGAAGTTTGGAGAGTGAGGTGTTGTCTCTCTCGACCGTGGTTTAAAATTACGTGGTGGGCCTCATGGGGTATGGAAGTTTGGAGAGTGGGGTGTTGTCTCTCTCGACCGTGGTTCAAAATTACGTGGATCTTTGGGATTGAAATTCTCCAGACATGGCTTCCCAACAAACTACTCGTTTCCATACAAACGGAAAAAAAAGAATAATATATTTTTTCTTTCAGTTCCCCACCACCACCACCAATCTCCCAAAAAATGATTTTCCAATTCTATGAAAAAACACCTCCTACCAATGTTGGAGTGCGCCATTCTAAAAATATTTTCAAGTCGAGAATCGATTCTGTCAACAAAAAACTCGATTCTGTAAAAAATCGAGAGGGTACCGGTGCTTATATATTTTATGGACCGACTGTAGCATATCCGTTCGAAAATTCTTCTCTTGATATGTAAATTCCCGTCTCGATTAAATCCTAAGAATAAGCTGTGATAAGCACGAATATAATTATCCGATTCATAGTTTAATTCCAAGGGTTTGCATGGAACTGGTTGCCCGTCTAAATAAATGCCCAAAAAGTTGAATTCATGATGTTCAAAATCAAACGGATTTAATGAATACATTCCATTCATTGCAACATTCTTAACACAGGTAATAATAACTCTCTTTGGCATCAATCCTAGGAAAACATTGTCTTGCATAAATGACCAACTTCCTTTCGGAACAGAGTAAGTTTTACACACCACTCTGTCTATAGGATATTTCTCCGATGTCTTTTCCACGGCTTTGGCATGACCCAAGGAAACACCTGAACTTACTGGACGTGTTTTTATATCAGATTGTAATCGGAATCATTGGGAGATATTAAGCAGAAGTTAGGTTTGTGCTACGTATCATTTTTATTTTCAAGTCTACAAGGTTGAGTAATAGACGATTTTGCTGGAATATATCGCAGTGTAATTGACCAATCATAACAAAAGTTTTGCTGGTAGCTGTGAGTTGATACCGTTTCTTTAAACTTTCGCATGCGTCATCAGATAGAGGATTCACTTGATGCGGTTTCTCATCTTTAAAGAATCCTTCACAAGCAAGTAAACTTTTCTTTGCATCTTCTCCATAGTTTAAAAGTGTTTCGATATAGGCTCGGTAGGGATAAGTATTGCTTGCAGAAGATATAATGCGCTCGTTCACAGACTGACATCAACTTGAGAAAACATAGAATGGAGAAATAAATTAACTGGAGCGACAGGTTCCTTTTCGGGTAATACTGTTCCGTCCGATTTGGTTATTTTCACCTTCACATGAAGATAAGAATCAGCCAAGTCCACATATTCCTCTCCACTACCAGATATGTGAAATTCAACCGGGGATCCATCACGTATGTTCGATAAAGGGAAATATTCTACGAACTTTCCAAATTCAATGGCAGCCTGAGTTGCTGGAATAGTAAATAAATCCAATTCTGACTTAACACAAATGGGGGAGTCTTGATGAATGAGAGCAGCCATTTCTAAGAGAAAATATCGTGTGCTTTCACCTTCTAGGGTTTGCGAGTACTAATTCTGTTTTTGAGATGTTTCCACTTTTTATTCCTTTTTCCAGAGCCAATCATAGTCTTCACTTTGGAAGCAACTTTATCTGTTAATATTTTTCCAGCTTCCTTGAAACGTCTCTGAGCTGCTCTCTTAAGGTTTTCGCCTTGAGATACGTCACTCACTAAATCTACTCCACTTTTCAAGACTTGCTTTCCTATTGCTTTCGCTCCCGATTTAAAAAGAGGCATTGCAGCTCGAAAAAATGAACGGAACAGTCCGCCCACTCCACCATATCCTGACTGGTATGCAGATCCACGGTAAAAATTAAGTCCATTTCCAGTTTGTTGTACATAATAATCCTCAAAGGATTTTTGGCAACATGTATATGGAACGTACATTATGGGAGCTATTTTTATCTAAAACGAAGTTTCACGTACGAGCGCCCACGTTCAAATGGTGTTAAATCTCCTCGGTGCGTCCTTATAACTATTTCTATAGTGTCAATTATTTTTCTGCTCACGGGCATATAATGGAGTCTGTCATATTGTACGCATATAACTTCACCGTCACTCCCTGTAACATTCACAATGCAAAGCAGAGGAGCAAATACATCTCCAACGATCTGAGACTCAACTATATCAGTATAGAGAAGCAGAACGCGGTAATGTGCACAGGGGTCTGCCACCAGCGTACTTTCAGCAACAGTTTCAACGTTAGGATGAACTGAGACATTTCGACAGGGTTAAAGCCTAACATTTGGGATAAACCGTCATGTAAAATAACTCAAGCTTTCCCCTTAACCACAATTTGCACTCGCTTAGTGACGGCATTAAATCGGAAGACGATCTTATCTTCGAGGGAAATACCTATCAAAATATCCGGAACTGTTTCGTAAAATCCAGGAGGAACTCTGCGACCAATGACTTTACCATCCCCTAAATTGAAGCCAATTAAATTATTTTTATCGTTTACATTATACCAAGTGTGTGGGTAGATGAACTGTGCTAAAGCAACTTCCCATTCACCTTGAAGTTCAAGAGGGGAAGACAATCGCTTGATATAATGAGAGATTTTATTTTCAGGTCATAGAATTGTCACTTGGAAATGTCAAGTACAAACTCATGTTGGCAAATGTAATCTATCCGCTAAGTTATTGGGTTTTTATAGAGTCGTCATATTCGAGGCTTGAATCCATTGGTTAAATTTATTGGGATAACCTTTAAACTTCACAAAGTATTCTAAACGCTTCTTTCTAGTTCTTTTCTGTATAATTTTCTCGATAGGATAAGCTTCTTTCAGTTTTACTTTTTGCAATTCTTGCAGATAAAATGTACCTAAGATAGGTTCACCCAACAAATCTTTGATTCGATACACTGAAGGACTTCTTTTAACACATTCACTCACAACAAATAGTTCTTCCGTAAAGTTCGTCTCGTATCCTTTCTCGAACGTAAGTTTCTTTTTTGAAATGCGAACAACGTCACCAACATTTAAATCACATTTGCAAGGAGGTGAAACTTTTCCATATAGAGTAAACCAAACATCTCTCATTTTCATAGTTCACAACTATAGGAGCTCTTTTCATGGAAGAATGATAAGTGTGATTATAACTTTGAATTAATTTTTGCAATACATTCAAATAACTGTAAGTGTTTTGACTGGTAAACTACTTCCACATTTTTGTTTTTAAAGTGCGGTTGAAGCGCTCAACAATCGAGGCTTTTCTGGCGTTGTAAATCGTAAAATATTTCGCATGGTTTTCCTTTAAAAACTTCTGGAAAATGACATTTTTGAACTCTGTCCCTTGGTTCGTCTGCAGAAATTTAGGCTTTCTTTGGGAAAATATTTTTTTAAAAGCTTCTACGATGTCCTTACCACGTTTCTGTTTCAAAGGGAGCACCCATGCAAATTTCGATAATATATCGATGCAACATAAGAGGTAGCGATATCCACTATTATGCTTGCTTAAATTTGAAAGATCTACTAAGTCAGCCTGCCATTTCTGATCAATTGAATATACTATCACTTTATTGGTTGAAAATTTCTTGCGAATCTGTTTGTGTAGAGTGTACGCATCAACACTCTCTAGCCAATTTTTATCTCTTTTCTGCTTACCTTTCTTTCTAACGCATGGTATAAAGCATCTACACCACCATAACTTGCTGCGTGTGATGGGTCTTGATATGTTTTATTCATTGCAACAGGAAAAATTGCTATTTGTAATCTGTAGCCTAAATTGCATCATTTTTTCATAAAATATGCAGATGAATCTACTGTTTCGTTTAAAAGTAGAATAAAATCGACAGCAAAATTTGTTTTTCCCGTAAATATATATATCAAGAAAAAGGGACAACATAGAATGATATATAAAACCACTGTCCAAACTAGTTCTTCTCTAGGTGGAGACATAATCGCAAATGATGATTCATTTAAAACAGTTCCCTTTTATAAGTGCACATGAAGGTATTCTATCTTAATTGTAGCATCAATCACTAGGTATTCCCGGCTGAACGGTTAGAATCTCATGCAAATCGGTCGGCGGGAATACTTTTGTTGAGGGTTCGAATCCACCATTATAGTATTATTTTCTTAAAAATAATTCTAAAGTAACCTTAAAAATGCAAGTCAACAAATAGCAAATAAATCCATTAAAACTAATTGTTACTTCTTCCAGCACTAGATGGCGATACCAGTCATTTAGCCTAAAATTTAAGAAAATCGCGTAAATCTATTATATTTTATATATCATAGTATTTTCACTAAAGTACGTTTACTTGTTCAACCCCTCACTAGATGGCGCTACCAGTTATTTTGTAAAAACATTTGCTAAAATCCCATTACAATTATTCAAACCACTTTCTAAAAATAGCACATTCCTAGTTTTAAGGAAAAAATACGTCCGAGAGAGAGAGAAATCAAGTACTACATTAATTCACCACGAGCATCTGTCCCAATAGCCTTATGGCTAGCATACATGACTTCGGATCCTATGGTCCCGGGTTCGAATCCAAAAAAATTCCTTTTTAATTAATAATAGGGTTATTCCTATTATCACTAGATGACGCTATCATTCATTCATCACCATGGCAACATGTCAATAACATGACGTCATCTTGTTCGTCCACCCAAAATGTAAGCAAACGACCGCCATCTTGAAAAATTGACGTCGTCACCGGAACTGTTTTATCACCTCTGTCCAATCTCGCCTTCCTGCCCTTGTGCGCCAGAACTCATTTTCTATCTACTAACGGCTTATGTTAAGGGTCGTATAACAAAACTACAAATATTTGTGGACAGTTTAGAAGAAAACATCGATGATTCCACGAACATCAAAGTTCAATTGGACGCAAAAATCGAAATTGGGGACATAAAAACAAGATTCAAGAGCTGATTTTGGAATATTCTGAATTTCCGGAAGAAGTATATGTGGAAGAGGTCCTCAATCAACAGCTTGGACAAATCCAGGACCAAGTAGAGGTAGGTTAGTCTTAAAACCTTCCTCTCTAATCATTACAAAATTGAAAATCATAAAACCGAAAATGAACAGATTTATTCGGAATCGAAAGCACTGGAGTTCCACTTACTGGAAATCCCTGTTCCTCAATTCTGGCAAAATTCGAAGATTGGTCGAATTTTAAAACCCAATTCAATAAACTGATAGTCCAAAAGGCATTAAGTGACACTCAAAAATTGTATTATCAACGCGCTTCGCTCTGTGGCGTAGCAAAACAAATAGAAACCACGGATGAAACTTTCGATCCGCTGTTTTTCGCCTTGGGCCAGCGTTTCGAAAACAAAAGATCGATTGTTGACGCACACATTCAAGCTATTTTTAGCTTCGAAAAAATGCAATATTAATCGTCTAGGCATTTGAAACAACTGGCCAGACACTATCAAGAAAAATCTTCGTGAGTTAAAGGTTTCAAAATTCGAAAGTAACGAACTCTCAGATGCAATACTAGTTTCAGTGTACAACTAGACAAAGAAACAAGAAAAATCTTTGAACTGCAATGAATTTCAAAGGAAATCCCCTCTCTTGATAAATCATTGGAATTCCTTGAAATTCGTGCACTCGTTCTAGAACATGTCAATAAGAACACGGCACCTAACAAATACGATAATAAATTTGCAAGAGGATTTCAGAATTCGGCACAAAATAAACAATCAAAAAGCTCATTCATCAATACGAATAAATGCGAATACGTTCAAACCATGCCATTTGTGTAACGATCCGCATATTATTCACAAGTGCCCGCAATTTCTTGACGTGAATACTGAAGAGCGGATTAAAAAAGCAAAAAATTAAAGCTGTTATATTATGCGGAATATGTTAAATTAATCATAAGTTATGACTAATTAAACCATGCCGTACCATATAACAATACAAGATTTTTCGAAAATATTTCGTTAAAGTGAACATTTGCTAAGAATTCCTCGTGCAATGACCTTTTCAAAAAGTGCTGATATAAAAATTTTCTGGAATATTTTTAATTCACTAACTCTTAGTCTTTCTTACTACACTACTGATTTGTATCCGATTGATAAATGAGATGTTCATCTTGTGCGTACGATGGTTGTCAAAAGAACTAAAAAAATAACCTCAATATTGTTTTACGGTATTGAGTGAGCAGATTTTTTCCAAAGCAATGCAAAACTCATCTATCTCCAAAGGGAATTATCCATGTCTATCCAGAAGAATTTCGCCGTTTTTCTACTTCCAGAGGCTTATATTTTAATCGCCACATTTTCTTTCGACAATGATACCCTCTATCGCAATTGCAACCTTCAGAGAAAGCGGTGATTGATTGCATAGCAGAGAAGGGGACAAATAGTAAAACCCTGAAGGTCGGAGGTCCATTCATTGTCCCCTGGTATGAAAGTTATCTTTAAGATCTGTAAGTAGGCAATTTGCTTATAGTTATAGAAGTCGAAAAAGAGAATTATCTGGGTAGTATGGTATTTTTTAATTAACGTAACACTGGAGCAACACAAAGGGCTATTGGCGACAGTCCGGGATATATCCCGAAGTGGGATATACACTCACTGCCAAAAGTTAAGCACGAAGCGGTAAAATGCGAAAAAATCGACAAGTACAGCTTTGATTGACACGAAATGCGGCAGGAAAGTAGCAAATATGTTTATGCATGAAACAAAACAAAGAATTACATACAAAGATGAAAACAATATTGAATTTTCATAAATTATAAGATGAAATCATATTGGAATCATTAACAAATTGATGTTTAAATCCAAAACAAACAAACAAAACCGACATTAATAGGGTATGTGACCACCCCTCATCCTCATACAAAGTTTACAGCATGTGACCATGCTTTCCATGAGGTGATCAACCACCCCAGAGTCAAGTAATCGCCATTCCTCCTGTAGAGCAGTTTGCAACTCTGTCAGAGTGACTGGGGGTGGGAAACGTGCAGACACAGCACGGCCGAGGGCATCTCAAAGATTTTCAATGGGATTAAGGTCGGGCGAGTACGCCGGCTAATCCATACGCGTAATCCCCTCACTCTCCAGGTAGTCGTCGACGATGTTGGCTCGATGGGGACGCGAATTATCATCCATAAAAACGGAAGCAGGACCAACTGCTGCAGCGTACAATCTCACAGTGGGTTCTAGGACTTCATCCCGATACCGGACCAGCCGTCACAGAACCCCGTCTATAGATATGCAGGTGGGTGCGATATCCCAACGAAATCCCTGCACACACCATGATGCTTTCACCTCGGAATGCGTGATGCTCGATGATGTTCTGGGGCCGTTTGCGTGTGCCTTGTTCTCTCCAGACCCTTACACGCTTGTCATCTGACTCCAGGGCAAATCTCGACTCATCCGTGAACATAGCGTTGGCCCAATCAGACAGTCTAATTCACATGTTGCCGACACCACTTTAATCGTGCCTCTCTGGATTGGACGGAAAGAGGAAAACAAACTCGTGGTACCCGGGCGTACAGTAGGGTGGGTCACCGTCGTATGGAGAAATTTTTTTTTGTTTTCTATCCGGCACACACACACACACACACACACACACACAGCAAGAAAAGGGTGCCAAAGGATGTTTTTAGCTCACATATAAAATCTGATTAGAATGGGATATCATCTGCCTCCGGATTGACTTTAAAGAACACATATTTTGAAAGAAAAACCTTATTTTTGAGGAGTTGTCACAGCAAGGTTAAAAAAGTTTTAAAATGTGTCTATAAAACAAATTGAAATTGTATGAGAGTAACATTTATTTATTAAAACAAAAGTTTACAAAAATGACATTTATAATATTATAATAATATTTCAAATAGCGCGAAAATCCTTCTTGCTATCAAATTTCAGCATGGCTTTTCGAGACTGGTTTTTATGAAGCCTTCTCTCTCAGATTTTTTGCACAATGTGGCTGAAACTTCTTTCAGTCTTGACTGCCCTTTCAACAGCTTGTGTGTGACATTGCAGACGTAGTAAAGACAGTTCTGCTTTTTGTGTGACAAATAGTTGGATGTCTTCGTCAGGTATGGATTTCAATATTGGTGGATCATATATATTCTCCTGTCAGTTATTGAGAACGGTATAAGATGATGCATCAAATTTTACAGTAGGAAGTTGAAACAGTCGGAGTCTATTTTCCTGAATGCTGCGGGCTTTCAAAATTCGACGGGCTGCCAGTTCACGTATGTGCGGTTCAGAGTCGATCAGTGAATTTTCAGGGTGTGCTAAGTAACTGTTTCTTTGAATTACGGGATCTATTTTGGCTTCAGTTCTGCGGGCAAATTTCTTGTTGCAGCAATGAGTTTGAACAAGTGCCATGCTCCATCTTTACAGGAAGGGTGAATTTTGATAGCAAACCAGGTTGGAGCGTAAACCTTGACGACATACGTTGCAAGAATTACTAAGTTTTCAGAAGGAGATTCCATCGAAACGTACAAACGTAGAATTCGATTAGCACGAGTTAACTATCGGGCATGAGACATTTTGTCTGGGGATTTGTTTATTAAATCCTTAGGAAATGCCTGTTGAAATTGCTGAGACTATTCTGTACAAATATGTTTGGTCTCTGCTAATACCTGGAACAGAAAACTCGGATAACTGTTGAAATATGGTGAAACCGAACGACGGGCCTTTTTTCACACATTTCTAGATCTTTGCTGATTCTCCCTGAAAATGTCTTGTGTCCCGATGTGCTGCCATCAATATGTAGAAAGAAGTGTCGGAAGGGTAATTCGTTCATATGCAGTAGGCAGAAAATCCACTGTAACGGTTTATCTAACCTTTTTTCAAGCAGACGTATGACACCTCCATATTTACCAACGTTCACGTTAGTTCCATCACACCCAACTGCCACCAAAGACTCCATAGATATTTCTGATTCCAGAAAGAAATCATTGATTGCTTGTTCTCTCCATTCAGACGTGTTAAAAGCTGGTGCAATATAACCCAAGAACTCCAACTCTGGTTCCATTATCAATGAAATATGCTCTTCAAGAATGCTCTGTCTATACATTATTCCGTCCTTCTCTGATATAATTGAAGTTTTATCGTTCCGTCCGTCGAAGTATAAAGCAGGTATTTGTAGAACTTTGTCTTCTTCCGCGACCAATTTTCGTGCTACCTTACGTTTCCGGCGAAGCTAATTTTTACCAATAATTTCCGAATTGGAAGTGTGAAGAACAGCTGAAGCAATAGCTGCCCCAGCCCTGTATGATATTTCGTATCTATCACACGTTCTTGAAAGTAAAGCTTAGTCTATTGTACTGTTTGTAGCGGTAGGCTTATCGACAGGAGTCGCCGACGTTGAGGCTTGTGACTAGCTGGAATACATCGTCACCGTCCGATTGACTAGATTCAAATGAAGTCGACACATTAAGCTTCTCTGTGCTTTCTTTTTGAGGCTGAAACTGTGATTTTTGCTTTAGCATTTTCCTTTTCAAAGTGTTCGTTATTTTATTCGTTGTAACAATATCTACGGTTCCGATCACCATTCTTCTAGTGGTTCGTTGGTCGATTAGGAAGCTTTACTCTCTGACAGGTAGTTTTTGTGTCTGGGACAAATGCACTCATTGATGTTCTTACACTTGCAGGATGAATGTCAAACAATACCCCTTTACTGGTACGTGAAACTCTTCTAATTTCTTCTTCGGTATTTTAGGTAGTAATTTTAAAAGGTTTTCGCATTTCAGATGATACGCTTTCAATATCGCTTTCACTCGTTTATGTTGGACAGTAGGAATGGAAGCGCTTGACCATATTTCTTCAATTTTTGCCACGACGATGTCCTCTATTTCCTTATACGTAGGTTCTTTATTAGCTTCATTATCACGTTTTATCAAATGCTGGTTCCACTCATAGAACTTCATAACATCTTCATAGGTTGGAAACAAATTTCATATATCACTTGAATCACCAAACGGACATTTCCACTCTAAACGATTCATGGTAAAAGTGACGCAAACGAGCGCAACACAACCTCGCCTTATTGCAGCCGGAGCTATTCTGGAAAAGTGGGAGGGGCGGGCGCACGCTCACGGTGTTCCTCGACTCTCCCCCACTCGACCCACCCCTCACACCTGCAATCATGACGCATTGTCCATGTATGAAGAAAGTAACGTTTATTGGTTGCAACACTAATTGGAACTTACATTGAAAAAAATCGAAACTTTGATATCAATCCGTAGGCAGTTAGACTTATGACAATGTAATAATATTTCACACATGTTATTTTGAGACCATTTAGCACCTTTTATCGCTGTACCCCTTAAAAAAGGAGAAAAAATAAAATGACCCACCCTAGCGTACAGTCCATTCATATGTAGCCTTCGGCGAGCAGTAGTGGCAGATATCGTCTTACAAATGGACGCTGCAACCATAGATGTCACACGTGTGGTGGTCGCTCTTCGATTCCGCTTGGCTAAACAATATATAGATCTTCCGTGCGTAACACTTGGGCGACCGGCCACAGGTCTTCGGACAACTGTTTGGCTTTTTTGGAATTGTTTCCATAATCGTGAAATGACGAAATGATGAACGCCGAAGAAAAGAGCAACATGTGTGATTGATTGTCCTGATTCAAGGCGTCCTACAGACCGCCAGCACTCACTATGCCATTCGTCTTCTGGAAGCCATAGAAACACGTCTGTCTTGAAAACTAATCGTACAAAAGTTCTAAACACTTTTTATCAGCATTTACATGAAACTCCTCTAACCCTTCACATTGCTGGCTTGTTATACGACTGCCTTTTTTGCATATTTCTCGACACGAAACCGTGATTGGCTGTTACAGGACATATTTGCATACTTCCATCTACCTCTGCAGCGAAATGCAGCCTCTCAAATTCAGATTGGCTTCCGTAAATTAACATTTTCCTCTCCGTGCTTAACTTTTGGCAGTGAGTGTATATCTAAGGACTAATCCGGGATATATATCTAAGGGCAACCCCACGTAATTTTGAACCGCGATCAAATGACGAGGCAACACCTGAGCTGGCACCCCAGTCTCCAAACTTCCACGCCAACGCGAGGAGATTTCGGGCCACGACAGATTGAACGTGCATCAACCCCTTTGTACACGACGGTCTTTGGTTGGATTCGAACTCGCAACCCTCCGGTTGCTAATACGTTACTTTTCCAACCGGGTTACAGAGGATTATCTGGGATTTTTGGACGAAAATGCATCGATGTAAGGTAGTTCAGAGTTTCTACTCTTCAAACAAAAGAAAAACTTTGACCTCTTTAAGGCCTTTTCATTTTTAAAGGCTGTACTTAACATAGATCACAATAGATTAACCCGTAAGTGCTCAGATGAAGCTTTCATACGTGTTAGTTTTGAGTTTCTCGGACGCAGTTTTAAAAACTTCAATTTTTAGCTAACCAATCTAACTACTAGCTAATCAACTAACATACTAAACCATCAATTTTTTATTACAATTGAGAAGTATCATTAGCTTTGATCTTTGAACGCAGGTGGAATTAAATATGAAAAAACAATGCTTGTGTGAACTCTAGTTCATAGATGAAAAACTTCGCATCGTAAAATGGAGATAAAAATTTCTCAGATACTGATTTGATCCTTTTCACTCATACTTATTATCAATTATCATTAATATGATACAGTGCACTCCGCTTTATCGAACCACTGGATAATGGGACCAGTCGCTTATTGGGGACGTTTCCTTGTGAACAGAATCATTTTCTATTCAATACCATAGAAATCAAATCGGTTAAATGGACCACCTTACGTCGGTTAAACGGGCCAGTTGGAATACAACTTCGCAAACAAAACGGTTAAAAAAGATGTCCCGCCAATTGCCTTGGTGAACAAAGAATATAAAAAGATTCAAATTAACAGCAAACACTCAGAGAGCAAGAAAATGAGTAAATAAAAAAAATTTATTTCCGCTCTCACAGAAGACAAAAAATAACTCACACAGTATTGCTTCTGACTCATGTGCTGCCTTATGCATTGGAATAAAAAACAAGATAAATTTAAAAGCACAGAACATCAGGTGATAGAAGTTAAAAATAACCAATCAGCATGAATCACATTTCGGAAATTTATTTTGCACTTTCGTCTTCCGAAAGGCAAGTGAAATTCAGCTCATATGGCGCGTAAAGATTTATCAGGAAAAGAAAAATCAGCATTGTTGCGTCGAATCGATGAGTTTCCAGGATTCAGCCAACGTCAGCTCTCAAATGCATTAGGTGTGTCGAAAACTACAATTTGCCGGCTGCTACAAAACAGACTTGAAATCGAAGCGGACGATTCGGCTGCATCAAGAAAGCGCCAAAGACTGTCAAAAGATGACGAAGTTGACCAAGCGCTGTTTAAATGGTTTCGTGAAGCAAGAAACCGCGACATTCCTTTAACTGGGCCCCTACTAAAATCAAAAGCAGAATATCTTGCTACACAACTTGGTAAACCGAACTTCACTGCTACTGAAGGATTGCTAACACGCTGGAAGAAAAGGCATGACATTTGCTTCAAAGTCGCACATGGTGAAAAAAAGGATGCCGATATTCGAGGAGCTGACAGTTGGATTACCACTTTGTTGCCCGAAATTTTGGAACTGTATGCACCTTCTGAGGTATACAACTGCGATGAAACTGCCCTTTATTATAGGGCAACTCCAAATGGGTCACTAACTTTCAGAACTGAATTATTGAGTGGATTGAAAAAAGCGATGGATCGTGTAACTGTTCTTGTCTGCGCTAACATGACTGGCTGTGATCGACGTCCTCTTTTAGTCATAGGAAAAAGTAAGAATCCTAGGTGTTTCTCAGGTGTGCGCCAGTTGCCGGTGGAATATCGAAGCAGTCGTAATGCATGGATGACATCGACAATTTTTGAGGATTGGCTGAAAGGCTGGGACAAGATACTCGAGGGAATAGGAAGAAAAATTGCTCTTGTAATGGACAATTGTTCCGCACACCCTAATGTAGCAACGAAGAATATACGTCTGATTTTTTTGCCGCCCAACACAACCTTAGTCATTCAGCTAATGGATCAGGGAGTTATCAAAAACTTGAAAACCCTCTATAGAAAGTTGGTTCTTGAAAAAATAATCTGTTACTTTGACTCAGAGAAGAGTGCTAAATTTAGCGCAATCGAGTTATCTCGTAAGATAAATCTCCTTTCGGCAATAGAAATAAATGATTGCAGTTAGCTGGAAATCTGTGAAAGTCGAAACATTTGTTAATTGTTTTGCCAAAGCGGGATTCACCGCTCCATCTTCGTCATCAGCAGCAGACAACGCTTCCCCCAATTCCGCATTCTGTGAAATCGATGTTGGAATGAACACCGAAGATTTCGAAGCTTTAGTCAATGTTGATACGTCTGTCCAGTGCCGCGACTCCCCTTCAGAAGAAGATATTGTTCAAGATATTATGGCCAATCGGTCAGAAGAAACACCTGAAACACATTCTGAATCAGAGGAAGAAGTCCCCGAAGTCACCTGCAACGAAGCCCTTTCATGCTTAGAGAAATTGAACATTTTCTTGGCAAAAAACAACGGCGATGATAGTGTCAAGAAAGCGGCTTACAAGCTACATTCTTTTGTATCATCAGTCAATAATGAGCGGCGTAAACAAACGATGATTACGAAATATTTTAACCAATAAAGGTAAGTTGTGTTTTATAACTTCCTTTATGATTTTGTTGTACTACTAATTAGTGTATTGTTTATATATGCAATTATATAGCCGGTGAGCGTTATAGCCTTTCATAAAATATAATCGGACCAGTCGGTTAATGGGACCACTTTCATGTCGAACCAAAGTGGTCCGATAAAGCGGAGTGCACTGTACTTATAATAAACATTAATAAACTATATGAAGCACTTTTAATAATTAGACCTGTCAACCTAAATGCAGAAGGCAATTTTTTATTTAGTACGTTTTGAACAAAACTTCGTTTTTATCTGATCAACCATTGTATGTCAACCCTTGTATTCCTAAAGTTAGATGCAAAAATTGAACCTACTGAATAAAAAGCAATTGGAATAGTAACGTTGTTAGATATGATTATGGCTAGTATTTTGCTAAATAAAATAATCTAAACCATCCTTATGACAAAAACACCTTAAAAATTTGAACTTTTATGGTTTCTCGGCCCGGTGTGAAGGCTTATTTGCCAATAAAAATAAGTCCTATAAAGAAAACAAGAAAAAAAATCAGCTTACATTTTCTGTCTGCTTTTGCATAAATAGAAGCTTGGATAGTTTTTAATTGAATATTTTTAATTTGCTATGGGAAATTGAGATTTTATTCATTGGTCTAGAATTGCCAAACAGAACACACAAAAAATCCATGAGTTCCTATTTATGAGATCATCAACTGAGAATAATTTTTGGTCAACCAACAAAGTTTAAAATATTAAAAGTTTCTCTACACTTAATCTACTGAAATCACACGAGCAAACTTTAAATGAACTAATATACTTTGTTCACAGTCTCCTTAAATTTCAATTAGGGAAGTTTTTGCCTGTTAGGATATAGGGTTCCAAGAAAATTCAGTAAAACAGCGAACCTTTTCTTGAAAACACTAAGATAAAGCAAAAAATCCTTAGAGTGACCAAGAAACCTGAAAATCATTTTGCAAAAGAATCATGAAAACTGCATTATACATATGTCCAAAATCACTTATCCAATTCATTTCTTTTCTACAAAACACATTTTTATTCACTCGAATTTTTTTATTCAGACGTCCATGTCTTCCAAAAAGATACAAAATCCTACTTAGATGACTGATTATTTTTAAAACGGTTAGGTGTTTTCGGTAGTCTAGACTATCTTTTTGCTATATGAGGGCTAATTAGACTTTTTTTAATTCTTTTTCATCTATTAGTTATGCTTATGAAAAATAGAGGGGAGCACATTTTAAAGTTAAGTAGAAATCATATTTATTTATAATTAGACATTATATATAAATTGAGAAATAAAACAATTTTACTAAATTTTCAATAGTTTAAATCCATGCATTATTGTAGAAACCTGTGGATCCAAAACTAACAGCACCCCAAATTCTATATATAACCAGTAATATTCAACAACTGCGAAAAATAGAAAATAGAAATTGCAATCTGTAGCATTTTTCTCTTATGACAAACTTTTGGTGATTCCCAGGACGAAATATGATTTTCACTCTCCTAAGGGGAGGGGAGTTTGAAAATCAGCAGTTTGCTAAAGATTCTATTAAGGTAATTATTGTTATAGGGGTGATTCTAAGCATGAAATGGTGCCTGTTCGATGATACTACTCAACCATCCCTTGAGCCAATCCTGCTTCATGTATCTAATTTATATGACCAATAAACTTTTGACATAAAAAAGAACAAGGAATAATAACTATTTCTGGAAAGTAATAGAAACCAGTTAATATTCACTACCTGACATTGAAAATGCAACACCAAGAAGGAGTTGGCAGAAAGTGATGAAATTTGGCAAACAGAGAGACAGCAACGAACAATAAGTTATCTTTATTGCAACATTATATACCTTACCACTGAGCAGCAAGAACGTCTGATCAGTAGGTTGTAGGACGATACAGGCAGCAACATGTTTAGGTACAGAGGCAATGAGCGTGCGGATGGTGTCCTGAGGGATGGCTGCCCTTTTCCTGTCAACCATTTGCCAGAGTTCTGAACGTGCCGGTGGCAACGCATGCAAGCGACGTCCAATGGCGTCCCAGAAATGTTCGATAGGTGAGAGATCAGGGGAGACAGCTGGCCAGGGAAGCACCTGGGTACCTTGCAGGGCATGTTGGCTGATGCGTGCCGTGTGCGGCCGGGCGTTATCCTGCTGGAAAATGGCATTGGGCACCCCCTGAAGGAAAGGTAGTGTCACGTCATCCACGTATCGTTGGGCCGTCATAGTGCCCTGAATACGGACCAGAGGTGACCTGCTATCGTAGGCGATGGCGCCCCAAACCATTATACCGCGTTGTCTCGCGGAATGGCGTTCCACAGATGCGGCCGTATTGGCCCTTCACCACGTCGGCGCCAGACTCGTACACGGCGACTGTCATTGCTAAAACAGAAGCGTGACTCGTCTGAGAACACCACCCTGTGCCATTCCGTCGTCCACGTGGCTCTATCCCGACACCATTGCAAACGGAGACGTCTGTGCTGTTGGGTCAATGGTAGTCGTCTCAACGGGCGCCATGAGTGCAGGCCGCCAGCGATCAATCGGCGGATAATGGTCCTGGACGATATGGGAGCATCAAGGGTGTCTTGCACATGCTGCAAAAGGGCGACAGACGTGGCTTTCGGGGCCGCCGATGCTTGCCGGCAGATGCGTCGGTCCACGCGTTCTGACGTCACTCTGGTTGCACCGGAATCTCTCAAACGTGCCACATTCCCTTGGTCCAACCATCTGTGCCACAACCGGTGGACGCGTGTAGGTGGGTATCTGTTGAGATTTGACGTATGGACCAACCTGCCGTTCTGAGGCCAATCACCATACCCCTCGTGAAGTCGTCTGTTTGCTAGAACTGTCTTGCTTGGCGGCGTCCTGGCATTCTCCGCTACTAGACGTTTCCTCTGAGACACAAAAACAAATTGCAACTTGATTTACCTGATAAACAGAGCGGCACGAAACTGGCCACTTTTGCAGGTTCCTTCCCTGGTTTTTCACTCGCCGTACAAGGGACAGCTGCGCAGTTTGCATCATTTACATATCTCGGTGAGCTGCGTCTACCCTGTAAATTTCATCTATTTCTGCGCACTCCTTCTGGGTGTTGCATTTTCAATGTCAGGTAGTGTATGTTCAATATTCAAGATTTATAAAATTTTTATTTGTTGAATATGTCAACCACATTAGTATATAAGTAATCATGATCAAAGGAAATTCTCTAAATGATCATGTGAGTTTTTTCAATGTTGCTCTTCCATAAATCTAATCATCTTAACTAAAAGAAATTTATTATTGTTGGTATATGAAATGGTCAGCAAAAACAAACATCATTTAGTTGTATACTGAAGAATATTGCATGATCTGGAAGTTATATCAAACACCCAGTATTAGTTTTGCTATCCACATTCACTTGGAAGACTCAACTTTGAGAGATTTGTGATAACATCTGAAAAACATTTACCTCAGCAAAATTAATACATTTAAAACCATACTATCACTTGCATGCAGGTAACTATTCTAGCATTTATTTAGCTTAAAATATATGTAGTATACAAAAATAGAAAATGTAACCAATTGAAAAATATTTAACGAAAATATTATATGTATAGGAAATTTATGAAATACATAAAATTGAAATCTGAATTTTTGAAATAGAAACTATATACAGTGACTCCCAAAAGTATTCGTTCACTTACGAATTTCAATGAAATACTGCTCTATTCATTAATAAAAATTAATATTTCAGAATGGGAATTTTTTAATAACATCTATAACTTGTTCTTAATAAAACTACATATAAAATATTTTAAAAACATAGTAAAACTTTTTTTTTGGAAAATCAATAATCAAAAAGTAACAAAAAGTTACCTCACAAAAGTCTTCGTACACTTTAAAAAAATTCTACATATTAGTAAATATTGTAATATTTCGGTAAATTAGTACTTAGTAGGATATCCTATAGCATCCACAACAGCTTTTAAACGTCTGGGAATAAAGTTCACAAGTTTTTTGGTAATTTCTGCATCAATGTTCCACCATTCTTCAATCATTACTGTTTTTAGTTCGCTTTTCGTTTTAATGCCGTGCCTTCATACTCTAACCTCCAGTTCTCTCCAAATGTGTTCTATTGGGTTTAAATCCGGCGATTGAGGTGGTGTTTTCAGAACTTGTGAACAATTATAGAGACACCAGAGGCGAACGTTGAGAGCCGTGTGCTTAGGATCGTTATCTTGATAAAAATCAAAGTTGTTTCCAATACCCAAATTTTGGGCTGATAATTTCAAATTGTCTTTTAAAATATTTAAATAAAGAGCATGATTCATTATGCCATCAATAAATACCAAATTATCTAGTCCTGATGCTGACATGCACCCCCACACAAGGACACCTCCACAGCCATGCTTTACTGTTCCAACTAAGTTCTTGGGATTAAGTTCCTCATTTTTTCTTCTCCATACAATTATACACCCATCGGAACCAAACATGTTAAATTTGCTTTCATCTGCAAATAAGACATGTTTCCAATACGTTTCGGGTTTATTTATCATTGATTTTGAGAAGGAAAGCATAAGCTTTCTATTTTTCCCACTTCCAAAACATTTTCTTTTGGCAGAACGCCCATTTAATCCAACTGATCTGAGCACTCGTCGAACAGTTTCAGATGAAATTAAAGTAGAAAATTTTTCAATAAATTCTGTAGAAATTTTTACAGCACTCAAAGGTGCATTCTCACAAATTTTCTAACTATAAATCTCTGAACACGTTGAGTTAACTTTGCCGGACGACCTTTTCCTACCTTGTTTCGATCCGATTTTCTTCTTTAAAGCGTTTTATCACATATTGCACCGTAGAATGGGATAAATTTACTAATTTAGCGATATTCCGAACTGATTTACCACTACTATGATGAAAAGTAATCAATTTTCGAATGCTGTTCGTTGTTTCCTTACGACTACGAGCCATTTTTAAATAATAAATAGAATATTACGAAGTAAGCAAGCAAAGATTAAAGCCAAACGATTTTTTAAATGTCACCACAATGCAAAAATGAAAAAAAGCTATAAACGATAATTTTATTTATGAATTTATCCGAAAATATTTCGGTGTACGATCACTTTTGTGGCGTGTTCTTTCTCTGCCTCCTTGCATTTTCATTTTTATAAAAAGAAAATGAGTCAATATTTTTTTTAAAATTTTTAGGTTTTATTCAGAATCACATGGAGATGATATGAAAAAATATTGGACTTTATATTCAAATTCAATTCCAGGCTACAGCGCTTTTTCTACAAATTTTTAAAGTGTACGAACACTTTTGGGAGTCACTGTATATATATGAGGTAATAGAAGCGAAAGCCTTTCCCCATTCTTATTAGAACACTCAATCGTATACGTATTCCGAGCGATCTTCTAATTGGTTGAAGTTCCATGCGTTCTGGTCACTACGTTCTGATTGGTTGGAGCTCCGTGTGTTCTGGTCACAATGGAAACGCTCAAAGCAGAGCGGAAAAATAATGATTCTAACTGGGAGAACATCGGAATTTTCGCATGTAGTAGGCAGACGATGTTAAGCTGACGATGCATAAGATGACGCTTATGCTGTATAACCGCTGGTTCTGTCGGATTGATACTCTATCTGATTATTATCTTTGTTTTGATATATTTGGTAAGTTAAGTTGCGAATGGCAACAGTCTAGTTTTTGTTTTATGTACGCAGAGAAATGGCTTTTGAGTTCTTTTTCGTACTTTTAGAGAGAATTAATAAGTATTATTTACGCCATAAATGCTTCTGAGTGTTATTTTGTGATTTAAAGCAGAGTGTACGTATTAGAACTGTAAATAAACTGTTTGTGTAATTGTGTTATAAGGTGTTTTTATGGAACAATTGACTACACAGACTATAATCTGAATACTTCTGATTCCGAAATTCAAAACTGAACATCTGGCGTCCACGACAGGACTCGACTGCTGATTATTGAGTGAGTTTTGTTTTGTTTATCTTACTTTCTGAATTGATATAGAAGCAGCAAAGAGAAATAGAACTCAGCAGAGGAGACTGTTTAGTAAAGCATGTAATGAGTTTGATGCTGAAGAAGCAAACTTAGAAATTTCTGATAAAATAATTAAACTGAAAGTTATTGAGGAAAAAGCTACGCTAATGGTGAATGCTGAAGAAAATGTTAAGCAGTTTCTTTTTTCTGCAAACGTTGAAGATGATGTAATAGAGAAAGAGATCGATGAATCTGAAAGTTATATAGACCGTTGGCGGTTGTTACAGTTTAAGTTGAAATAACTTTCGCTTTCAGAAAGAGAAGACGGTTTTTCGAATTGTAGTGTTTCTCAGCAAAATACATTACGTTACCCTAAAATACAGTTGCCTACATTTAATGGAGATTTAAGAAACTGGGTTAGATTTCGGGGTCAATTTGGGAAAGTCAATAAAGACCTTAATTTAGATCCGCATCATAAGTTTGCATACTTATCCCAATGTATAGAGAAGGGAAGTATTGCCTAAGAACTAATTAAAAGTTTTTCACCCGGGGGAAACAGTTATGAGAAAGCTATAGAACAATTGAAATTACGTTTTGGCAGAGAGGAACTACTTATATAGGTGTATGTTAGGGATCTTCTATCATTAGTTCTCCAAAAGCAGAATATGCCGAGAAAATCTTTGAGAAATCTTTATGATTTATTAGAAACAAAGCTCCGTGCGCTTGAGATATTGGGAGTAACTAGGGATAAATATGCGTCCATGCTTTTCCCACTTGTTGAGTCTGCTCTACCTGAGGAAATGCTTCTAGCGTGGGAACGATATAGATCTACAAGTCGTAGATCACATGATGAGGAAGATCAAAATACAACTATAATTACTATAAAGACTGATATCGATTCAATTCTTGATTTTCTTCAAGATGAAGTACAGGCAGAGGAACGTATAATTCTAGCCTCACAAAATTTTGGAGTTGAAACCAAGCATAATTTTAAATTGTTCAAGGAGAAGAAGGCTGGAAATAATAAACACAAATATGGGGACCCTCGTCAAATAGCTAGTGCAGCTGATCT
This sequence comes from Meta bourneti, assembly GCA_933210815.1. Classification (NCBI taxonomy): domain Eukaryota; kingdom Metazoa; phylum Arthropoda; class Arachnida; order Araneae; family Tetragnathidae; genus Meta; species Meta bourneti. The sequence goes on along the minus strand of OW119934.1, from coordinate 103,294,594 downwards.
TTTAACCTCTTCGAAGGAACAGAGTCAGTGCATATTTTGCCACAACTTACATAATTCCACTGACTGTTTGAAGGTACGAAAAATGGCGATGAAAGATAGAGATAATCTCGTAGAGAAATCAGGGTGCTGTTTCTGTGCTTAAAACCAGGTCATCAAGTTCGTAAATGTTATTCAAAGGTAACTTGTTTGGGTTGTGGAAAAGACATCATATTTTACTCTGTCATAACATAAAGCAGCAACCATTCTCATCAACCGTAAAAGAAACTGCAGGGTTAGATAGGCTTGCCGATCACCCTCCACTGCCTGATAATTTTAACTTGGCTTTAAAGAGACTGGACGGTACTGCACGAAAGTTAAAAGAAGAAAATTTGTATGACGATTATAATCAAATATTTGAAGAATGGGCAAGAGAAGGAATAATTGAAGTTCCTAAGTATGAGATTCAATTGCCGTCTCATTATTTACCACACAGACATGTCGTGAAAGAAAATAGCACAACCAGAATCAGACCTGTGTTTGATGCTTCAGCGAAGCTGAGAGATTCCCCAAGCTTGGATGACTGCCTGGAGAAAGGAATAAACCTTGTTGAGTTAATTCCTACAATATTAACACGTTTTCGGATGAACAAGTTTGGAGTTACGGCAGACATCCATAAAGCATTTTTACAAATTCGCCAACAAGAAAACGACAAAGATTATTTAAGATTTCTGTGGTATAACGAAAACTATGAACTGAAATACACTGCTGGCCACCGTAAATGCAACACCCTGAAGGAAGCATGCAAATAATATGAAATTTACAACATGCATTAGCGGAGGTGAGATATGCAAATGATTAGAATTTCAGCGCAGACGCACATCACGCGCGCCTGTGGCGCCACTTCAAAGCGCTATTTAAGGCTTGGAGATTTCGACGATTTCAATTACGGCAATTGTGTTTTTCTTGTGGTTTTTTCAAAAAAAACGATCAACTATGCCTCGTAGAAAACAGCGATCATCTTTTGATCAAGTATCCGAGTTCGACAGAGGAAGGATAGTGGCCTACCGAGATTGTGGTAACAGGAACTTTCAGGGAAATCGGTAGTCGTGTTGGACGAAACCAAACAACTGTAATGCGGATATGTGGTCGTTGGATGCAGGAGGGTACGACGGACCGACGTGTTCGATCGCATCCACCTCAGTGCACCACTTCACGTGATGACAGGCATATTGTGCGTATGGCAGTGACGGATCGCTCAGCCACATCACGAACCATAGCACAGCACATTCAGTCTGTACCGCATCATCTAGTGTCTGCGCGTACCATTCGACGCCGTTTACAGCAGAGTGGCCTGTCCGCAAGACGTCCATTGCTTCGTCTACCCTTGACGCAGAACCACAGACGTTTCCGCCGCCAATGGTGCGATGAAAGAAGGATGTGGACGGCAGAATGGAATGAAATTGTCTTTACTGACGAGTCACGCTTCTGTCTGCAACACCACGATGGTCGGATTCGAGTCTGGAGACACCGTGGAGAGAGGATGCTGACAGCTGCGTTATGCACCGCCACACTGGTCCTGCACCGGGTATTATGGTATGGGGCGGTATTGGATATCACTCTCGCACTCCTCTAGTACGCATTGCCGGTACTTTAAACAGCCAGCGCTACATCTCCGAGGTGTTGGAGCCAGTTGTCCTTCCTTACCTTCAGGGCTTGCCCACAGCCATATTTCAACACAGGATAATGCACGACCACACGTGGCACGCATTGTCCAAGGGTTCTTCGTCAATCGCCAGATTGAATTGCTTCCCTGGCCAGCTCGCTCTCTGGATCTTTCGCCGATAGAAAACATGTGGTCCATGGTTGCTCAACGATTGACCCAGAATACATCCCCAGCTGCCACATCAGATCAACTTTGGTAACGTGTGGAAGCTGCTTGGTCTGCTGTACCCCAAGAACACATCCAAAGTCTCTTTGAATCAATGCCGAGGCGTGTGGCAGCGGTGATCTCCAACAATGGCGGCTACTCTGGCTACTGATTTTGGCAGGAACCACACTTCACAGAAGTCTATAAATTTAATCATTTGATACTTGGTCAACATGTTATCTACAAAATAAATTTTGTTGTGATATCTCTTGTCTTTCTTGGTGTTGCAATTTGGGTGGCCAGCAGTGTACTTTAGACACTGTCATGTCGTCTTTGGAATTTCTAGTAGTCCCTTCTTACTTAATTCTGTGATTCAATATCATCTAGAAACGATTTTGGAGGAAGCACAGCTTGGGAACCCATAATATCCTGTGGATATGGTTCAGAAATTTAAAAACAGTTTTTATGTGGACAATTGTTTAACTAGTGTAAAAACTGAGACAGAATTGCATGAGTTCATTCAAGTAGCTAGAGATACTATGTCAGAAAGTAAGTTTGACCTTAGAGAGTGGGAGCACAATTGTTCCCATTCCTCAACAGAAGAGGTCTTGTGAAAAAAATAAAATTGTCCCTGCAATGGTTTTTAAACTCAGATACTCTTTCTGTAAATTTAAAAGAAGTTTGTTAAGATATTGGACCTTGTCACGTTCTGTTAATTATTATTAGTCATGAAGGATTAACATCTTTATTAAGATCTTAACAACGCTTAGGGATGGGTGATGAGAGCGTCTGTTGTAGGGATGTACGAGTTGAGGTGTTGCAAATCTGAGTAGAGTTGAGTAATTATAATTCTGTTACATCCCCTTTAGATGTGTGCGCTATATACAATACAATTTAGCAGGACTACACATTTCAAGATTACATTATACAATAACAATTACACACGAATATATAATTACTATACATTAACATACATAGGTACACAAATTTTCAAATATACATTTCAAGTTACAATATATAGTCATTTAAATGTCTAGGTTTTCTACAGATGCGTCCACTCTTAGTGACAGTTACATTAGAATTATTATTTATATTACTTTGATTTGTTATGTTGCTTCCTATTACATCAGGTATGTTTTCAATATTAAAATCACCACTATATTCATTAAAATTACTATTTGATTTAATCAGGTGTTTTCTGTTTCTTTTAAAAACCTTTCCCAGGGGGTTGATTCTTAACTGTGTAAGCGCGATAGTTGGGATCTTGAGAGATTACTATTGCAGGTTCCCACGTCTCCGTTTCCATGTTTTACATTCGTACTGCATCACCTGGGCTTAGTATACTCAGAGATTTTGCAGAACGATCATGAAACCATTTTGGGGTTTGTTGACGCTTAGTCAACAACCCTCTTACATTACTAAACAATTCTGCATTAAGCAGCTTGTTTGTTACAGGCAGTTTAGTTCGCAGTCTTCGAGTGAACATTTACTCAGCTGGGGAAAGGTGAAGTCCTGATAAAGGTGTGTTCCTATATTCCATTATACCAACAAAATGATGTTTGTTTTCTTCCTTAGCCTTTTTAAATATGGATTTAGATATACATACCCCCTTTCAGCTTGACCATTACTTTGTGGGAAATATGGACTGGTAAAAATGTACTCTAAGTCCCAAGTGTTAGCAAAGTCTCTACAAATAACGATTAAATGGCATATTATCAGAAACAACAATATTCGGAATTCCGTATCTTGAAAACATATCCTTAAGAACGTTAATTACTTCAGTAGCCTGTTTTATTTCGTAGCTCTGAAACTTCAATCCATTTGGAATAATAATCCATAATTATAACATAACTTAGATTCCCAAATTCCATAATATCCACCCCAATCTTTTCAAACGGTCTGCCAGGAACAGAATGAGGTTGTAAAGGCTCTTTGACATTGGAACGCCTATATTTTTCACATATTTCACAATGTGACACTACAGATTCTATGTCAGTGTTCATGCCCAGCCAATACATCACTTCTCTGGCTCGCCGTTTACACCTTTCAATTCCAAAGTGGCCTTCATGGATCAACATTAACATTTGTTGTCTTAATGTCTTAGGGACAACAATCTTATCACTTAGAAATAATAAACCTTCATTAACATGAAGATCGCCCTGTGATTTAAAGTTCAATTTTAAATTGTGTGACATATTTTTGGTTCCCTTAGGCCAACCCTCTATGGTGAACTTAATAACACTTTGTAATTCACTGTCCTGATCTGTCTCATTCTTGAATTTCATTAACCTAGCTTTACTCATAGGTAGATATTTGGCTATACTATGTACAATATTTTCCATCTCAGGGTCATCGTTGACCCGAGTATCACCATTAAATGCCCTTGATAATGTATCTGCCAAGTACAATTTGTTTCCAGGTACATATTGCACTTCATAATCATACTTTAGAAGTTTTAAAAGCATTCGCTGTAGCCTGGATGAGATTTTAGACATAGGTTTATTTACAATTGATGTGAGTGGATTATGGTCACTTTGTATAACTGTGTGTCGTCCATATACAAAATTGTGGTACTTTTCAAAAGAAAATACTATAGCCAACAGCTCTTTTTCAATTTGTGCATAGTTTTTCTCACATTCAGTGAGGCTTCTAGACATAAAAGAGACAGGCTGCCCATTTTGTATTAGACAAGTACCTAACCCATCTTTTGAACTATCACACCGGATAGTGATACTTTCAGAACTATTAAAAACATTTAGTACTGGGGCTCTGATGAGTGCTTCCTTAATTTTATTAAATGCTGTAGTATGCTCAAATTCCCATCCAAACTCTGCATTTTGTCTTATCAACTCCCTTAAAGGTGCTGTAATTTGGGACAAATTTGGTATAAATTTAGGTAAGTAATTAATCATGCCCAATAGCTTCTGACCTCTCTTTTAGAACTAGGAACAGGCATATCCATTACACCTTTAATGTGTGAAGGATCAGGCTTTATACCTTTATCTGAAATTATCTGGCCCATGTATCTTACCTCAGACATTCTATATTGTAATTTATCAGCATTAAATTTTACATTGAGAGCTTGTGCTCTCTTCAAAACTTCAAGTAAAGCTATATCATGAGAGTTTTTATCAACACCAGTTATAATTAGATCATCAAAATATACTTCTACCCCCTCAATATCCCCAAATAGCCTTTCATTTCTCTTTTGAAACACTTCTGGAGCAGGGGCAATCCCAAAAGGCATCCTATTAAATTTATAACGCCCAAAAAGAGTGTTATAGGTGCATATTTCTGAGCTTTCGGTATCTGCCAAAACCCGTCCTTAAGGTCTAAAACCGAGAATATTTTCTTACCTTCTATTCGACTGATTATATCTTCAGCCGAAGGAATTAAATGATGTTTCCTTTTAAGAACCCTATTTAGATCCCTGGAATCGAGACAAAGGCGAAGGCTTCCATTAGGTTTCTCAATAATCACGAGACTTTAAACCCAGTCAGTTGGTTTGTTTACTTTAGACACAATTTTATTACATTCTATTCTATCTAGAGTTTCTTTTAAGCGCTTTTTTGCAATGATTGTGGTCCCCTTCTAGGTGGGTGTATTACTGGTACTGCATTCGCTTTTAATTCCATGTGATATTTCTCACCAGGAAATTTACCAATACCTTAAAACACATTTTTGTACTTTTTCAAAAGATCAATTTTAGTGTCAACACTTAAACTGTCTATTCTTTATATTAAATTCAACTTAACACAAGCAATTAAACCCAATATTGGTGTAGCATTCATTTCAACAACAAAAAATTCAATAGTTACCTGAATATGATTTGAAACACATTCAATTATGACTTTGCCCTTAGGCTTAATTTAAAAATTTCCATATGCTACTAATACAGTTTCAGTTTGAATTAACTCTATGTTATAACATTTTAAAGAATCGTATGGGAGCACATTAGTCTCCGCACCTGTATCCGGTTTAAAATTAAGTCGAGTTGTTTTGTTATCTATTATCAACTCTATAGCTTTATACCAAGTAGCATCAGTATTTTTTTATACAGTTCACTTACTTGTCCTACTGTGACGGTTTCAACAAACAGTTCGTTGTTAGTTTGTTCACATTCCAGTTCATGAATGTACATCTTTTTACACCCTATGGCAAAGTGATTTTTCTTTTTGCATTTCGTGCAAAGTTTCCCATAGGCAGGACACTGGGTTCTTTTGTGATTTCGACCGCACTTTTTACAATCGTATGTCGAGTCATTATAATTGTCCCTTTTATCTCTAGAGACATAGGCTTTTACAGCACATACTTGACTGGAACTGGCGATTCTCTTCATCGACTGAAATTGTTCCTTGCTTGCTTCTGCAGCTCTGACGAAATCCGATGCCTTCTTTAGGGTTAACGTCGGTTCCCGGAGCATCCATTCCTGCAGGCTCGAATCATTAATTTCAAGCACAATCCGATCACGAATCAGGCTTTCCTCCTGATCCCCGAATTCGCATGTTCCGGCAAACGTTTTCAACTGGGTTAAGTAGTTGTCGAACGTTTGCCCATCGAGTTGCTTACACAAAAAGAACTTAAATCGCTCGTGAACTACATTTTTGCACGGGATACAATGTCCTTCAAAGTTTTTCAAAACGTCTTCAAACCTTTCAGGGGCATCCGGATCTCCATGCTTGAAGGTGTTGTAAATCTCTACACCCTCGTCTACCAAGAGGTTCAGCAAAATGGCAATCTTTATGTTGTCGGGCTTATCTGTTTTCTCGGTTGGTTTGGTTTGGTTGGTTGATTTCCTTGAGACTTATAGCTGCAGAATCAGGCTTTTGTCCCCATTCTTCCTAATTACAATATCCAATAAACGACACAGTACAATAACAAGTAATTGGAGACTGGAGACTCTCCTCCTCCCAACTCACCGAAAGGTTTAGAGTTCTTCGTGGGAGGAGGGAGATGTATTCCCACTGCGCACGAAAGAGGACAAGGGAAACTCAACCCCCCCCCCAGACAGATTTATTAAGCCAAAAAGAAAAATAATACAGTGGCAAACAAGGCCAAACACACACAACACCAAAAGAACAAAAATCTAAAAAACATCGAAATACAAACAGAAACAACACAAAACCAACAAAGAATCAACCGGAGTCGAGCAAAGAGAAATATAAAAAATGCTCGACTCCGGGAAAAAAGGCACCGAGCAAAAAGAAAAAGGCTTATATGAGGCGCCTTGATAATTTTAAAGGTTTATAAGAGGCACCCATGTATTTAAAAGAGTATAGAAAAAAGATAAATGTAAAAGCTTATAAAAGGCGCCTATAATAGTAAAAGGCTTATAAAAGGCGCCTATTAATACATGGGGCTCATACAAGGCGCCCAATTGCTCGGTGCAAGAACATTAAAAAGTCTAAAAATTTAAAAATATAAGACACACAGATTAAAATTTGGAGCCCACCCAGTGGGCGGTCCAAAAAATGTATGATATATGAAAGTGATTTTTAATGAAATAAATACATGTGAAAAATGGGGATGAAAAAAAGAAATGGGATGATAGTCATATATATAAAATTTTAAAATTAGGTCGGGCCTAGCCCTAGACCTATTACCTTAAAAATCAGTTGTGGGGTGCGACGACCCGATCCGCCACCACCCCAGCGGCCACAACACACCTAGATATTCTGTAAAGGGAAATCTTGTTTTTTACGACCCCGCACAACCAATCATTTTTAAACTGCGGGGCCGTTAAATGGTCGTTGGCCGTGTGTGGGCAGCTGAAGAGGTAGTGGTCGGCGTCGCCGACCTCCCCACAACTGCATAGATCCGTGTGCTTGATTTTGAATCTGTGGAGGTACGAAATAAACGGACCATGACCGGTCAGAAACCAAACAAGGCGGCGATCCGTGATAAGAGTATTAAAGGACACTTTGGGGCTGAAGTCCTTGTACCGCAGGCCCGATATAGAGTTATTAAAATGGGCCTGCCACCTCTCCAATGTATAGTTTTTAATGATTTTTTTGATATAGGAGAGGGGCATTGGGACCTCCAGCCCCTCGCCGTCGATCACCGCCTGTTTGGCATAGGAGTCAGCCGTTTCATTACCTGTATCCCCCACGTGAGCCCGAACCCAGCTCAGGCCAACAGAGTTATAGAAAGATATTTCTTTTTTAATTTTCAGGAGATAGGAAGAGACTTACTATTGCATGAAGAAAGGGCCTGAATTGAGCTAAGGCTATCGCTGAAAATATTAACACGTTTATTGTTACTGATCGCCCATTTAATAGCTAAATAAATGGCGGTCAATTCCGCCTGGAAGACCGAGTTATAATTTTGTAATTTAAATTTTTGGGCTTCGATCAGTTTATCGCCCTCGAATATACACACCGCGGCCCCGATACCGTCATCGATACCCGAGCCGTCGGTGTATATATTGAAGTCAGGATTTTGAATAAGTGGAGGGAATTTTTGAAGAATGGGGGGGGGGGGGATTTCAATTAACGTCACACTGGAGCAACACAATGGGCTATTGTGTTGCGGTGACGGTCCGGGATCAATCCCAAAGGGAAAGATCCGAGGACAACACCACGTAATTTTGAACCACGGTCAGATGACGATTTGAAGAATGGTCTTCGAATTAATGGTTAATGTTGGGCTATTATAATCAATTTCTACCAGCGACAGCTGCAACTCGGGATCGGGTTGCCGCCCCCTGATGATATGATATTTTTTATATAAAGACAGCAGAGTCAGGTGGAGCGGGGGGATCCCACAAATAGCATTGAGGGAGTCAGTGGGGGAGGTCTTATAGGCACCAGAGATTCTGAGCAGAAAAGGTCTTTGAATTGAACTCAATCTCTGGACCTGTAATTTAGTTAAGTGACCTCCCCAGACCCCAGCTCCATAAGTGATTATTTTTTCAATTACGACCAAGTACCAAACACTACTAACAAGTAATTGGAGACCCGCGCTCCCCCAACTCGCCTGACGGCTTAGAGTTTGGTGCGGGGGGCGGGGATTGTTCGTGGGGACTTCCACCAGCACGAGATTGAGGAACCAGGCAGCCCATCCAAACGGACGGGAGCGTACTTACCTTCAACATGGGCGCGCGCGGACGAACGTTTATTAAAAAACTAAGAAATAAGATACAGGCCTAAGGCCACTCAGGGGCCATACATAAAAGATTTAAGATGCACACACACAAAAAACGAAGAGGCTGCCAACAGGGCAGAACGAGACAACTTCCTACAAATTTCTAGTGTCCAAGGTGGATCATCAGGTAAGTCCCAAGGTCGGAGCACTCAGTCGATGGTTGATGAGGTGATGGTTGTAAGTAGAGGTAAGTGGGTTTTTCTACCTGGACTCTCCTTCTTTCTCTTCATCTCCTATTCATCCTTCCTCCTCTTTACCCTTCCTTCTTCTCTTTCTTTTTTCTTTTTTTCTTTTTTCCTCGTTGTGGTGTGCTCATGTATATAGGATTTAAGATAGGCAAAAAAGTCATAAAATTTTAGATAAGAACTTAGAAAAATTTTCAATTTTTACAAGTTTACCTGTTGTGGTGTGCCGGGTCCACTTTAGTTAGAAAAAGTAATTTAAGAAGACAATAAAAGTAACTAACTAACAAGTAATTGACACACACACAGTGAAAGCTTTACTGACACAGAAGAGAGAAATACACCCAGGGAGGAATGCACCTGGCAGGAATCGAACCTGCGCCGCCTACAACTCGAAGGTTGCTAGCGCAATGGGCATACCCACTGAGCCACGACGGCCCCTGTTTTCTCGGTCGCAAGCACAAAGTTGTTAAATTTCTGAAGCCACTTCTTCCAAGCTTCTGCAACGTTGCCCGTGCTGAATTGCATTTCCCCTGGCGGCTTGAACATCTCCATCTTTAGGCTTATTCGGCTCAATTATCTCCGCACGTTGTGAAACCAATTTTTTTTCCGGGTCCTTATTATTCTGACACCATGTCACGTTCTGTTAATTATTATTAGTCATGAAGGATTAACCCTTCAGGCGGCGTGGTATCTCACAGTTGTGTTGACGAAAACGGCACCCCGAAAAAGCGAGTTCCCCTTTAAAGTGTCAGGGTTTGGAAAAAGGGAGTGCTTTCCCCTTCTTCAGTCAATTGGTCTCAGCAGTAGTCTATTTAGACCGGATCATCAAAGGAGAGTGATGACAGTGATAGATAGCAAAGCCACGGGCTACTTCCCAGGTTCCAGAATACCCTAAGTATACCTAGATTCTTCTCAAGTGTGCTTCTCAAATGCTTGTAGAATGATTTTCAAATAGTGGAATAATTCAGGGGCCCAAGATACATTCGACTGATCCATACAAATATTCTTATACGTGTTTGAAAAAACAAATATTTACTGTAACAATGGGAAACTTTGAAATTATAAATTTATGTATTTTTCTTTTAATGAGTAATTTTCTACTAATTGTAAATAAGTTAAATTCTAGCATTGATTTTCTTCCCCACAAAAGTTTGCCTCCATTACACAGATTTACAGCATAAATTTTGTATAAATGAAGCGATGAAATTATTTATCGCAGTTGAGTTAGACATGAGAGACTTAAAGCAAAGCTAAACAAAAAATATTCAATACTTGCTTTGTTAATGTAAAATATCCTAAAGAGTAACCACAACAGATATTACCCCAAAGGTTTTCAGATTTTGGGTGTTCACATATCCGTGAAGAAATGAGGAGAATCAAAACCGTACACATATGGTAAACTGAGTTATTTTGCACCAATAACTTTTTAAAGAAATGAAGTATGGGACGTTTGGAATCTTCTTGATCACAATTTTGAACGACTATTTTTATTAAATTCTAATGGTCTAGTTATTTCATTTCAGACAATCCCCGAGAACCCCAATAGACTAAAATGGCATCCGGATAATTAACGATTCATAGGCGCAAGATACAGAATACAAAAATGGAGGAATTAAGTAAATCCCGAAACATTTGGGATTTGTTTCTTATAAATGGTTGAAAATAATTTTATAAATCCATACAAATTATTTGAGTGATAATGGTTTGACGTAGCCTCAAACAGTTTTACATAAAAAAACCTAAATTTCAACCAGCATTTTCGAGGATCTGTGTCATTTATTTTGTCTTCCATTGAAAATGAGTAGCCTGGTTGGAAGAGTGACGGATTAGCAACCGGAGGGTTGCGAGTCCAAGTCCGACCAAAGACCATCGCGTAAAAGGGGGCTGGTGCAAGATAATTCTGTCGGTAACCTGAAATATCCTCACGTTGACGAGGTGTGGAAGTTTGGAGAGTGGGATGCTAGCTCAGATATGATCTCGTCATCTGACCGTGTTTCAAAATTACATGGTGTTGTCCTTGGATCATTCCCTTCGGGTTTGATCCTGGACCATCGCTAATAGCCGTTGTCTTGCTCCAGTGCGATGTTAATTAAATACCTATCCACTGAAAATGAAGTGTTTCTCAACCGCCGGCCTCAGCCAATTACCTTGCCCTAGCATTAGTTATATCGGGTGGTAAGAGGTTATCCTGGGATTTGTCATTTTTGATATCTAAGGATTTTTTATGATGAAATATTTTATAGTGGTAATATTCTGAGAATATTCGTGAGTGGTGCCAAAATATTCAGACTCAGAAAGCCTTAATAACATCTGTTATAGATAACATCACTGACCAAGTAACTAACTGTAAAGAAAATTTCTCCACTGAAAATGAAGATCAAAGGGGAAATGAATCATCTATCGGGGTCTCAAATCTGATAATACTAAATACTGTTTCTTCGCAAGTTCTCCTAGCAGTGTAAGTTTTCGTTTCGAAAATCGAGTGACGCGATTTTTTTTAAAGTAATAAGCCCTAAAAAATAAAATTTTAATATGAATAAGAGACAAGGGATTTCGTTTAACTTTGGTGTACAGAAGTCTCGTATGGAAGGTGTTTATAGCCCAACAAATATAAATATTTGGTGAACAGAATGAGATGAAAATCAGCGCAAATTATTTTAATTTTGGCCTGAAAAACTTTACAACGCGTTACAAGATTTCATTAGTTCAGTGATTGATAGCTAATTTCATTCTCCATTTCCTTATAACCATGACATAATTAATAATTGTTTTTTAATGCATGCACTTTAAAAGAATTTTAAAGGTATTTACGAGTAAATTTGCTGAAACCGGGCTATCTTATAAAACACTATCTGAATTACCCGTCGTTGATCCAATTGTTTGTAAGTCATCGTAATACTCAATAGTAGTCCTATGTGGAGTTCAAATTGTTTTGAGATCTCTCTACAGACCCAGGACAAATCAAATGGAGTTAATATCTAGACTATGTTTCTCGCAGGGTTTTAAAGAATGAGTGTAGCAAATTCGATATGAGTTGATCAAACTGTTATAGTAAGGATAATCAATGTCATTTCTATGGGGATTTCGAGGTCAGCGGTAGCCCAGTTCGAAGAGAAACGGATTAGAAAACAGAGGGTTTTGAGTTCGAAACTCGGTCCAGCCAAAGACCGTCGGATACACGGAGGCTGGTGCTCGTTAAATCTGTCGTGGCCTCATGTTGGCGAAGTGTGGAAGCTTGGAGTGGGGTGCCGGCTCAGGTGTTGTTCTTGACCGTGGTTCAAAATTATGAGGTGTTGTCCTGGGATCTTTCACTTCAGGATTGATCCCGGACCATCCCCCAATAGCCCTTTGTGTTGGCTCCAGGGGGACGTTAATTAACTACCTACCTATTTGGATTTCGAATTGTTTTTAGACCCTTCTCCCGACCCAGGACAAATAGAATGGGATTAATATCCTTTATAACCTATGTTTCCCGCAGACTTCCAAAAATTGAATGTACTAAATCTGGTGTGAATTCGTCTTCAAAATATTCAATGTTATTCCTATGGGGATTTTGAATTGTTTTTAGCCTTTCTCCAGACCTAAGACAAAAGAACGGGTTAAATATGTAGTCTATATTTTCCACAGGATTCTAAGGAATGAATGTACCAAATTTGGTGTGAATTGGTATGACAGTGATCGTAAAATTTTCAATGTTATTCCTAAGGGGATTTCAAATTTGTTTTGGCCCCTCTGCAGATCTAGGACCAATTGAACGGGGTTAATATATAGACTATGTTGCCAGCAGGATTCTATAGAATGAATGTACCTTATATTTGGTGTGAATTGTTCAGACAGTGATCGTAAAAATACTTAATGCTATTCCTATGGTGATTTCGAATTGTTTTACCCCCTCTGCACACCCAAGAAAAATAGAATGGGGATTAATATGTAGCATACTTTACCCGTAGGGTTCTGAAGAATAAGTGTACCAAATTTGGTGTGGATAGGTCAAACGGTGTAGATTTGTATAGAGGACAGAAAGACGCCAACTCAGCTTTGTATATAGATGTCTATCCCCTTGTTGCATTATGTGCGTTAAATATATTTTATTTCTGATCTGAAATGTTTATAATTAAATAGAATACTGCAGGTAAAATAAGAAAAGCTATACAAATACGATGATTTCGGAAATTCAGATTTAAAAAAAAATTTAGTCGCACCTGCTAGTAGCATGGTGGTGTTAAAGAATTTTAAAGACAAGTACGAAAGGAAGTACATTTGCCAAGACTGGCAAATGTTAACAATTTTGGGGCGGTAGGACGTCTCATTACCTTCAAATGGTAAAAGTTCGATATAGGTATGTTCTAGGCATATTAAGACTATATTCTCTCGTTTGATAGTGATATCTAGGAGGTGTTCTAGAAGTGACATACAAGAGCGCACCACCCCTTAAAAAACTAAATTATGTTTTGTGCAAATTACATTCATACGAGGCGAAAGGTCTTTACCCAGTTTCTTTTTTTTTTTTGCAAAACAAATTTTATTTAACATGATTTTCAAAGGGTTAATTATCCATTGTTAATTAATGTTTGTGAGAAAGAACCAAACTAGAGGTTTTGGAATTTTTAAATTCCTTATCGCATCGATGGCCCGCAGGTAGCCAGCTTCACCAAACCTATTAGAACTCCGTCAATTATCGTACTTCATCAAGTTTCCAATACGTAGAGAAATATTAAAATAAACAATTGTGCGTAATTTAAAATGTATGTCTTGTGATTTTGGCTGCAGCAAAAATCATACCTTTAATTTTTTAATTTTCAATCTTTTTCCCTGAATTCATGTCCTTTCGTGTTGTTATTTGCTTTTTGTTTGGTAAATTTTAATCGTACTTCAAATGAAGCATTTAAAAATGTTTTCATCTCAAAAAGTAAAAGCAAAATAGCAGTGAGAATACAATTTCGAAAAGTGCGTGTGGGTTCCAAATTTATAATTCAACTTCTTTTTCCCGAAGAACCCAAAAATAGACGCTTCCAAAGTGTAGCTTAACAAAGACAGGAATGCTATCATGATACTCAACGAAGACGCCAAAGGCAGTGACTTGAGGGAAGCATTTTAGGGATTGTCCGTTCCCATCAGGACCCCTAGCACAAAAGGTCTCCAGCCACGCCCTCTCATTAGAGGACACGGGTGGTTGAGGGGAAGGAAAAGTGACCGTTCAAAGATTCTCGGGGTTGACACTTAAACTGGCATTTTGGTTTACGAAATATCTCGGGGTGGCCGCCTGAAGGGTTAACATCTTTATTAAGATCTTAACAACGCTTAGGGATGGGTGATGAGAGCGTTTGTTGTAGGGATGCACGAGTTGAGGTGTTGCAACTCTGAGTAGAGTTGAGTAATTATAATTCTATTACAGACCTGTTACTAAAAGAAAAATATTGTCAAAGTCCACAAAATTTTTGACCCTATTGGGTATACTTGTCCAGTGACCTCATACCCGAAACTAATGTTACTAGAACTGTGGAAAATGAAAATAACTTGGGATGCGGAGTTACCACCAGTAATTTCTAAAAAAGTCGAGAAGTGGAGAAAACAGTTGAATCTACTTAAGGAAATTGCTGTCCCTAGATGTTTAATAAAAGATCTGATGATACCTGCAGTTTAAGTTTACACGTTTTTTGTGACGTGAACATATTAGCTTATGCTACCTGCATATATTTAAGGAATGAAAATAAAAACTTAACTTCATGTCAACTAGTTCAAGCACGGTGCAAGGTAGCTCCGCTGAAGTCTATTACAATTCCTCGGTTAGAGTTGTTAGCGTGCACTCTTGGTACCCGACTGTTACAAAGAGTTGTAGCAGATTTAAAATTAGGAAATATTCCAACCTTCTTTTGGACTGACTCCAGTAACGCTTTGTATTGGATAAAAGGCAGCGAAAACTGGACACCATTTGTATACAACAGAGTACGAGAAATTAGATTAGTGTGTAAACCGGAAAATTGGTATTATGTATCTGGATCGATCAATCCAGCGGATTTACTCTCCAGAGGTTGTTTCGCTCGACAATTGTTGGAGACAGAGTGGTGGCAAAGTCCTCCTTGGCTCTATTACCCATCTGATGAATGGCCTAGATCTGAATTCTCCGTAAATGAAGAAGTGTTGACAGAGACGTAACTAGAGGGGGGCAGACGGGGCATGTGTCCCGGGCGCCGGATTGAGGGGCGCTAAATTGGCCGAGTACTTTTTTACTATAATTTACGAATGATAAAAATGAAGAGGAAAAACTTATTAGTAGACTACAAAAACCAAAAATTATAAAAGGAGCTAAATGCAGAATGTGTGAAGAAATAGCAGGAAAGCTTAACCTAGATCCTCATTTTAAAGAAGTACGGAGGAGGAAGAAGCGGATGTTTGATGGGGGAGAAGGGCGAAGTTTAAAGCTATGAATTCTCAGAAGAAAGAAGTTCAGATTATTGATTATACAAATAATAGATCGGATTCTGAATGAACTGAGTCAAAGGTTTCAAGTCATTCAAAACATGAATAGTGTATTTGGTTTCCTCAATGGAGCTCGGTTTGAAACAATGAATGGAGAACTGAAGAACCAGGCACGTGAGTTATCTACCACATATAAAGAAGACTTAGACAAGGACTAGCTGGCGATAAAAGTGGAGAGTTTTAAATATCATGCCTTGGATTTAAGCCCTAATATGGAAACGGCTACACCATCACGTCTTCTGACGTTAATATACAAGAACGGACTTGAAGACGCGTCCACCAACATAACAACAGCGTTGAGAATTTTCCTCACAATACCACAGTCTCAGTTTTAGCAAACTAAAGATCATAAAAAATTACCTCAGAAACTTAACAGGACAACAACGACTAACCAACCTGAACATCATATCAATACAGCACAAGTTAGTTTCAAAGCTATCTTTTGAGGACATTGTAAAAATGTTTGCAGCAGAAAAAGTCCATAAAGTTAAGTTTTAGTTCAAGCTTTCTGTGTTTAAATTAATTTTCTCACATTTTGTCAATAGATTAAGAGATTGTGAAAAATGTGTAAGTATAATACTCAAGATAATAACGTAAAATCTGTTATTCCTAACTCTTGTTCCACAGTTTTCCAAAATCCTTGAATGGTTTTCGGTCGACGTATCGATAATTCTCTTTTTAAAAGTCCAATAGCACAAAAGTCCATGGGTGAGATATCTGGAGATTTAGCAGGAATATCAGTAAAGGGTATTTATTGACTTGATACCAGTTTCTTGTTCCATTTTTTCCAAGAATCTAATAGTGGATTTAGATGTGGAGCTGCTTGCTTTATCCTGATGCAGTTCTACTGATTGTTGGCACTGTGATAGATATGGTATTTCTTTTTTGAATATCGGGGATAAAATAGGGTCTTGATAATATGTGGGAGTTGATTTTTTTACATTTTTTCCTCCTCTTTTTACTTTTATTTTCCATTATATGCAAAACCGGCAACAATCGTAAATCTCTTAGTGAAAGTTTTCACGTTAAAGTTACCAAGTTCAACCACGTTTTAAGATTTTTCTCCTCTCATGAGAATAAATTGTTCTTTTTTATTGCAATCATTAAATACACCCACGCCTCGTCTATTGTCATATTTTTTCATCTTTCTCCAGCTAAATGCTTCTCATACAGAATTCTGCAGCGAGTTCTGGGTTCTGCAATATGTCGTGGAGATAGACGATGAACATTGTATTTTTTGGCCTTTTTAAGATTCAAATCACTGTTAATTATTTTATTTACAATTGAAACTGAATGTATTATTTTATTTACAGTTGAACATTTTAATGACTGTAAAAGTCCTTTGATTCGGCGGATTCTCTCTTAAAATTAAAGATCTTACCTTACAAATATTCTCAGAAATTCTTTTCTTTTTTTGGATACGTATTTGGAAGTATTTTTCCACTTTTATGCGTTTTTTTTTCTTTTTCATTAATAATATTACTTATCGTACCTTTAGATATCGAAAAACCATGATTTTACAGCGTTTTTGAATAATTGAATAAGCATAATTCTCTTCGGAAAGAGCGGAAACATAGCCTTCCATCCACTGCTTATTTAAAAGAGCCATTTTGAAAGTAAACAAAACACTGAGTTAGCAGACGATAAGTTATACTTTAACTATTTAACTGCTGCGAAAATAAAATTATTTCTTAGCATACGATTTTTTTACAGCTCATCAAAATCATTCAAAAAATGTCCGAGCAGCCTCTGTATTTATCATACACTCATGTGCAAAATTAAGAGAATTTGCACATTATGTAGAATTTCTGAAAAACTAATGGACAGATTTTAATGAAATTTGGTACGAATACACAGTTATAGCAGAGAAAGAGATGTACCATACAAAAGTCATGGTACGCATGCATGATTGTCAGTAAAGTTCATCAGTACAGGAATGTCCAAACTCCACGTTACGAACCGAAAATAAGTCTAATATAGGGTATGGTCCCCTCTCACAGTCAGACAGGTCACACAGCGCGACGGCATACTGGACACGAGGCAGTTTAGGAGTCCCTGTGGCAGTCGGTCCCACTCCTGCAGCAACGCAGTTTTCTGCTCCGGGATGGTTCTCGGGGGGGGGGGTGAGATGCAATTTCCCTCCCAAGAGCGTCCCAGACATGTTCTATAGGGTTTAGGTCAGGAGATCTGGCTGGCCAATCCATACACCGAATATTCTCACTTTCCAGATAAACATCGACCAGGTGAGCCCGATGTGGACGAGCGTTGTCCATAAACAGAAACCGAGGGCCAACTGCACCCCTGAAAAGTCAAACATAGGGCTCTATGATCTCCTCTCTATACCTCAAAGCAGTCAGGGACCCTCTGTCAAACACATGGAGGGGGTGCGGCCGTCCAACAAGATGCCTGCCCAGACCATGACACCTCCACCACCATATTGGTCCATTTCCCTGATGTGGGAGGGATGGTACCGGGTCCCAGGCTCTCTCCAGATGGGGTACGTCGAGAATCAGTGTCCCGGCTGAATCTCGACTCATCTGTGAAGAGCACGGTGCTCCACTGAAGTCTGGTCCAAGGCTGATGTTGTCTGCACTATGCTAAACGCGCGCTCTTGTGTGCTGCAGTGAGCGGAATGCAAACAGCGGGTCTTCTGGCATAAATCCCTCTCGCATGAAGCCTTCGGGCAACAGTAAACCATGAAACTCGGGTTCCAGTGGCAGCATGCAGCTCAAGTGAGATCTGTGAAGCTGTAGCAGTCTTGTGGCGCCACGCTGAAAGTGCCAAATAATGATCCTCATTGATAGTCGTGGCTCTTCGACAACCTTGTCCAGGTCTTCTCGATATGGATCCAGTGTCCTGAAACAGTGCGTTACATCGAGCTCTGTAGCCACCTGCACTTGTGATTTCCCTGTCTCCAAACTACCGAAGATTCTCCATCTCATTTCGTCATACATGCGCTCGTGGCTACTCATTTTACCTGATAGCTTATAAAATCTACCCAACTCTTGCGAGAAACACAGCGAATGTCGCCGAGGAGTACGAGCACACGAATCGCGGAAAATGCCTCGTGCGCTTATCATCCCCTCCGCGGTCACAGCTCCGCCCACACGCACGTGTACGCTTACGTATTCGACACTGAATATTTGAATTCTTCTTCGGCGGCATAATTAGTAGCTTTGGTTCAGTACTTTTTGTGAAAATAGACACAATGTGCAAATCTTTTAATTTTGCACACGAGTGTAATTAAATATCCTATTCTAAAGCAACAGTCTGTTGATTTTGATGCAGCCCACACATATCCCGATATCATTTGATAAAACCTTTTCATTTCATTTGCAGCGATTATAAGTATGAAAGAATATACCAAACATGCTACTCTTAGATTATCAGTCAATGAAATATCTTAGAATTAATTAGGTATTTTATCTTGTACTAAAAATCAAATTACTGCAAATTAATCTATTTACCTTTGAAATCCAGCATTTACTATCTAAGTTGAATAAAAAGAATTTGGAGTAGTGGAATTAAGGTGTGGCGGGGCGATATCAGGTGTTGTCGGGGCGATATTAGGTGTTGTCGGGGCGATATTAAGTGTTGTCGGGGAGGGTTTTGGTTTGGTTGGTCTCTGGGGGGCGCCAAGGCGAGTTCCTGCCCCGAGTGAAAACTAGCCTAGTTACGTCTCTGAGTGTTGAAAGAAAAGAGGAAAGAAATAGTATCATCTATGGTGAACTTTCAAAATATAGACAATTCCTTCATCTATAAGTTTTCGAGCTATAGCAAAACTATAAGAATTATTGCCTGGCTACTCGATTCATTAATAATTGTCGTATTCCGAGAAATACTAGAAAATATGGTAGCCTTGATTCCGAAGAAATTTCTGTAACTGAGTATGGAGTTATCAGAATAATACAGAAAGAAAGTTTCGTTAATGAACAAGATGAAAAGTTAAAACCTCTGGGAGCCTTCAAAGAAAAAAACGATATCATCCAATTGAAAACAAAACTTTTATATCGACCAGATAGTGAAGATTTTAAAATGCCTGCAATTTTACCATCTAAACATGAAGTTGTAAAGCGTATAGTCATGCACTATCATGTAAAAAATGCTCATGCTGGGGCTCAAATACTGCTTAACATTTTAAGAGAGCGATTCTGGATTCTGCATGGTAGAAAGACAGTGAGATCTATCTTATCCAAATGTATTGTCTGTAAGAGACATTCTGTAAGAAGCTTGATGCTCTCACTGCATCTCTTCCAGAGGACCGTATACGAGAGGCTGCTGTATTTGAGATCTGTGGTGTTGACCTGGCGGGACCACTGTTTCTCAGAGATAATAACAAATCTTGGGTTTGTCTATTCACATGCGCTGTCTATAGGGCAGTACACATTAAATTAGTGGCTTCTTTATCTACGCAATCCTTTTTAATGGCTTTGCGCAGGTTCATAGTCCGTAGAGGACGATGCAGCACTATCTATTGTGACAATGGCTCCAATTTTGTGGGTGCTTCAAATTTGCTAAGTGCACTGGATTGGAACCTTATTGTGAGTGACACTGCTCTTCATCCTATTAAGTGGAAATTCAACCCACTGACTGCCTCTTGGTGGAGTGGATGGTGGGAGAGACTGATCGGTATTCTTAAAAAGTTATTGAGAAGTTATTGTGCCGATCTTCTTTAATTTATGAACAGATGACGACGGTGCTATGTGATTGCGAATCCATAATTAATTCACGACCGATGACGTAAGTCGCGGATAATGACGCAGAGCTGGTTCCATTGACTCCTTCAATGTTCCTGCAAGATATCAAAATGAGTGGTATTCCTGACTGTGATAGAATTGATCACCAGAGTCTTAACCAACGTGTTAAGTATCGACAAAATTTACAAAAAGCCTTAAGAAATAGATTTCGATCGGAATACTTGGGAGCTCTGCTTCAAAGACCAGAACGTAAAAGGGCTGCCGAAGTAGTAGTTGGTGACGTTGTCTTGATTGGAAGCGACAACACGAAACGTATCAGTTGGCCACGGGAAAATAATCGAGGTAATCCCAGGGGATATTTTTAATTAACGTCACACTGGAGTAACACAATGGGCTATTGGTGACGGTCCGGGATCAATCCCAAAGGGAAAGATCCGAGGACAACACCACGTAATTTTGAACCACGGTCAGATGACGAGGCAACACCTGAGCTGGCACCCCACTCTCCAAACTTCCACACCACGCCAAAGGAATAATTATGAGAATCAACTTTTCTAATAAAGAGAAAAAAAGAAAGTATATGCGATTTATTTTCACACGACACCCTCGCCGACCAGAACGAGGCTACATTACAATTCTACATCACAAAACGTTCTCCCAAATCAAAATTTTAGGATTGATCCCTGGCCGTTACCAATAGCCCGTGTTCACGTTGGCGTGGTGTGGAAGTTTGGAGAGTGGGGTGCCAGCTCAGGTGTTGCCTCGTCATCTGACCGTGGTTCAAAATTACGTGGTGTTGTCCTCGGATCTTTCCCTTTGGGATTGATCCCGGACCGTCACCAATAGCCCATTGTGTTGCTCCAGTGTGACGTTAATTGAAATTCCCCCCCCCCCCCCAATAGCCCGTGTATTGCGCCGTATGTGTTAAATAAAAATACCAATACCCAAATAAAAATTGGCTGAAATTGAATTGGCTCTAAAACCAGATGCATTTTTTGTGCTGTCTGCAAACGACCTACCGGGGCCTCCCCCGTTAATCTGCTGTGGCATTTATTAGTCGGGTGCGGAGGGGGCTGCGCCCCCAACTAAGTGTAAGTGTCTGCAAACGACGAAATATGTAGTAACCCAGGTGCTACTTTTCGGTCCGAAAAGCAAACCAAGTGCGCACTTGGCGCTATAAAATCAACCATCCATTTCTTCCTTCGGTCATTTCCCCATGTTGGGAAACGGGAGTGGGGCCTTTTTGGCATTGATGGCAATGGCAAAATGGTTCAAATTATAAAATAGTCGCCAAAAACCTTCTTCCTACTACTCCAGAATTTTAGGCATGCGCAGTTTTAGGAGCCAGACAGTGCATAAAATGAAGTTCTTCCGCGTTCAAGACTCGTTTTTAAACGTGGAAATGGTAAATATTGTGTGTCCGACGTGTTTTGATGCTTCAAAGCCAAAATGTAGTTTTCTGTGCAATTAACGTATGACATTGTTTGAAAAGCAAATTCAATTTCTGTTCCGATGCCAATTCATATTTAATGGATTGGGTATTTGCATTATGTTGGAATGGTAAGCATTTTCTTTGAAAGCATAACAAAGTATTTCTATTCATACCTTTTTAAGAGTCGTTTCTTGAAGTCAGCAATGAAATGATTGTTTCTTTCATAAAATCTGCGTCAACAAGCATTGCACACCCATTTGTCTATTAGATTCGTTTACGAACTTTGTTGGTATTTCTTATTTTATCGTTTATTGTTGACTTTTTCGAATGGCTTTAAGGGTTTTGGATTCGATATCTTTAAAATTATTCAACAAATTGAGTTTGTAATTAAAATTCGCACATGTAAGTTTTGAAATTTTGTTTGATAAAACAAATTTTCAGTTGATTAGAGTGAACCTTAGACCCAACTATCATTACCATACTGAAATTGTTTTTCTTCAAAAGTGTATGCCAAAATATTTGCATGAAAAAATTTCATAGGAAAACAGATTTGACAAAATTTTAAAGTTGAGAAAATTAAATCATGTATGTGCATGTGAAAAAATTATGTAGTGAAAATTGGTCCAAGGTACAACATTCTTATATGTATGGTAGTATTAAGCAGAAAAAAGCAATCAACATATTGTGCATATTCTATTAGTGAATTAGGAAAACTAAATTTTGCATCAGAGAAGAAAAAATTTAATATAGACAATTTTAATTTTCCCCTGAAAATTTAAGCATCACTGACAAATACATCCACTGATTCAAAAGCTCTGAATCATCCTTTATCTACAAAAGAGACTGTCTGAAGTATAAAGAAAATATGTGCTTGTGATGCTTTCATAACCAAATGATGAAATATGGTTACAATGCCAAGCTGGCAATCTTTGGTGACTCGTCTACTAGGAATGAAGTCATTTTATTTTCAAGAGCCTTTAGAATAAAATTCTATTTCAATTGTTTCGGGTACTTCTGAAGTATAGGAATATATATTCTTTCTATTGACCCATCAGCATAATTGTTTGCTCATGAACTAATCAAGCTTAAAAGTGAAAATGAATCTAGGTAAATGAAGAATTTAAATTTTCACTTTCAGCATTACTAAGTGGGCTAAAGTTAAATCTTTATTCCTAATAATTAAAATCTCAAGCTTGATGAGTTATACTGTATCTTAAATAGGAAATGTATCTTACTTTTCTTTCCTGTTCATTAAGAAATGCAATGTAAATTAGCAGAATATTTCGATAGCTCTCCATATCTAGTGAAGTACATAAATTTTGTGAACTTGGATATAATTGAATGTTTATGTAATTAAAAAATATTTGCCATAAAAATGTTGAGTTTGGTTATTCATTTGTCTTTATTCTCCTATTTAAACTTAAACTATTTATTTCAATCTTTATGTTATTTTAAAAAATTGTTAGTTTTGCAGTCGTGTTAGCTCAATATTTGTAGTTGTGTTAGTGCAATTAGGAATCTAGTTTGGTTAACATGTATTGATTGCTTTTTAAAACAAGCTAAGAAAACATTTTTAGAAGATTTATAATCTTTAGCTTCATCTCAACTATTCATATTGTTTTAGTTTATAAAAGTCTTAGAAATTTTAAAGCTTAAGGGTTTTTATAAACTTTCCTGTTTAGTAAAATGGAAAAAATTGCCTATAGTAAGAAGATAAAAAAAAGACCAAAGTGGTTGGAAACTTTCCATGTTAATTTTATGAAGAATTTTCCTGATTGTTCTGAAGACTTGTCACAATCTCTTTTGGAGTAAGTACAAAATTGTTACTATTGCAAAAAAGTAAATATGTTATTTTAAACCTTCAAGCTCATTAACTTTTTCATACATGGATTTTGTATTAATTTATATGGGTTTCGAGGTTAAGTTGAGAAATATTCCTTAAATTATTACAGCTGCTCTTGATTTTCAGATTGACCATGCCAACTGCCTAGTAAAATCACATGAGTCTTACATGCCTAGTAAAGTCACATTGCCATGAGATATTTATATCTACGTGAAATGTTGAGATTTCAACCACAATGAGTCGTTTTTAGCTTTGGACTTATGTTCTCTTGGATAGAGTCAATTTCATCATCTTCCGGTGGAATGTTTTCATCCAGTCTCATCTTTCTCTTCATATGAAACCTCAAGATGGTAGAGACGTTGAATGGGACTTGTAAGCTCTCCCTTCACACTTAGAAACTTCACTTATAACTCCATCTTTTCTTGGAATGGTTTCTAAGACACTTCCAAAAGGCCAGTCAAGTCTATTTTCACATCCAACTAACACAATGTCCCCAATTTTAACTGAATGAATATCACCTGAAAGAGGTTTTAATATAAGTTGTCCTAAGTATTCGCTTCGGAATCTGGTTCCTCAGCTCTTGAAGGAGACTAAGTTGTCGATTTAGGCTCTTATCTAAGAATCACAATCTGGAACACAAACTTTAATCTCTTGTAAAAACATCGATGGAGTTATGGGGCATAAGTTATCTTGACCATCAGTGAGATTGGAAAGTGGACGGGAGTTAATAGCCTCACAGAGGATCGTTAGCATCACTTCATAATTTAAGGTAGC
Source organism: Meta bourneti (assembly GCA_933210815.1). Taxonomy (NCBI): domain Eukaryota; kingdom Metazoa; phylum Arthropoda; class Arachnida; order Araneae; family Tetragnathidae; genus Meta; species Meta bourneti. Next base: position 103,270,194 of record OW119934.1, on the reverse strand, counting down.
TTTGCCTAGGACTCTTCTAAGCAGATTTTTCACCAAACACATTAGTCTCTCCCACCATCCATCTCCATCACCTCCCCACCATGGTATACTAGGTGGGTTAAATTTCCAATGAATGCGTTGAGCTGTAGCATAGCTTTGAATTTCGATCCAATTCACTTGAGCGGTTGAAAGAATTGTCCTCTTGGTTACTATATCAGAGTTAAAATCATTCACAAAATCTAAATTGATTGATAGGGTATCGGACTGGCAATTCCATTTTAATCCGAAGACTGGTATACTTTTAATGTTTTGACTTGAATTTTCCATAGCCTCCCACCCTCTTAGTTCAAAACTTGTTTGTGACATTACAAATTTTGATTCTTGAATAAACGTGTTCAATTCAAGAAGGTCATTCACACTGGCCAGACATTTATCAACCTTAAAACTTTTTCTAACCTTTGGATAGTATCTTCCAAGTATCCCAGCCATTATTCCGCTGAAGACCATATTTGCAGTGATTTTTCAAAGTGATATTTTATTACTGCACTTACGAGAAATGGATTGCTTATAATGCCAAAAACGACATGTGCATGTCTAAATATTTTTACCTCTTTTTCTATGTCACTCCACCACAGAAAGTGCAAATAATCTCGGTCCTTGTGTGCAACACTTATCTGGAGAAAAGCCTTTGAAATATCAGCAGATACGCCTATTCTCCCTTTACAAAACTGTAACAAGACATCTGGTATTTGTTCAATTAAGTTGGATCCTGTTTCTAGGCATTGATTTAAGGAAGGACAGTTCTTAGATCTTGCTGATGCATCAAATACTGGCCGATTTTTGTAGTGGAACTACTTTCTTTCAAAACAGGACGGTGGGGTCCCAAACTTTACCACTTCTTCCTTCGGTACTTGCTCTATAATTCCCGCATCTTTCCAGTGCTTCAAAACGTGATCATATTCAGTCAACAAATTGTCCTGATGAAGTTTTCTAGTGATTGTAAGTAGTTTTCTCAGCAATTTCTTTATTCGTAGGAAGCAAAGGGCTGTTTTCGACCCATATGGCAAATTTACTTCATAGCGATTTTCATCATTTACGATCACTGCAGAAAATGTTCTTGCACTGCTTTTTCTTTGTCTTCAGTGAATTTTCTTTTTATAAGGTCTCTAATACCTAAAGTATCCAGCTCCCATAGATCTGATACTTTTGCATCTTTGATACACGTCATGACAGTTATAAGTAAGGATGTATCATTTTTCTTTCACGTGGAATTTTATCCATAAGTGTCCATCCCAGACGAGTTTCCACTGCTACCAGACCACAGTTTAGCCATCTTCCTGTCAGTAAATTTCCTGCAATATCTGCACCAATGAGAACTTCTATTTGCCTTTTAATTTCACCTTTATCTGTCAATTTTATATCAAGATTTTTCATTTCTTTCATCCAGGGATCTGATTTTATGTGGTTTATTTCACCACTTATCATTTCTTGATCTAGTAAATCTACATCACAAGAATATGTTCTGGTCAAACTACTGATGGTGAACCTTTATACCACTTTTGTTGATGTTTCCTGGACCAAACATCTCTGAAAAGACAATGAATCATCCTTTGCTCACCTTGAGAATCATACCCCATTTCGTTGGCAGTTGATTTTAGAATGTACGAATTCTAAGCTCCGGTGTCAAATAGAGCCTGCACTAATTTTTCTTTTTTCTTACTTTTCAACCTCACAACTATGGTTTGCAAAAATACTTTGGGTTTCTCCAGCTGATTGGCAAGTGCACTGTTGACTTCTACAGCTGTTGATGAATCATCTAAATTCATAGTGTTATTTACATGATTTAAAGCAAGATTTGAACGCATAATTACCGAATGTCTGTTTCCACATAAAATGCGTCTCGCCATACATCTTTGAGATAAATGACCATACTTTAAACATACGAAGCATCATTTTTTCTTTCAGTATTTTTTGTTTTTCATTGAGATTCATCCTCTGTGCTTTAAAACAATCTGAGATAAGATGTTTACCATCACAAAATACACAATTTTAAAATTTGTTGGTATCAACTGTCAGCAAATCTGCGGCAGAAGGTATCTTTTTCTGTATTCCTTTTTTGTAAAACTGATGCTCCTTTTTGTTTGCGTCTCGAAACCGGTCGAAGCTAGATTAATCCGCTCTTCTCCAACGAAAGAACTGTTAGTCGACTTTGGTTTTCCCTGGACTGCAACGATCTCTGCCATGCTCATAGTAAATCTTCTGGCAGGCACGATTCCATAAGGGGAAGCAACAGCATATTTGTCAGATGTTACTCCAAGTGACTCCAGACCCAATAGATGTGATTGAAGTCTCAAAGAATTTAGGCATAGTTTGCCACAATTTGTGACCTTGTGTAAAACCAGATTCAACATTTCTCGAACATAAACTTCGACTAACATCTATCATGACCAAAACGTGGTCTTAAACTTTCAATGACCATAGGGTTGGTAATTTTCTTGATTAGGGAAAAACTGTCCACAACTTGCCTTGCATGAGAACCTTCGATAGTTGCCTGAATGAGGTACTGGAATTTGTCCATTTGAATTACTTTCGAATCTTCATCAATGTTCTTAAATTGACTCCAGAAATGTAACCAATCAAGAATTTCTCCACCAAATTTCTTGAGTTCAATTTTAGGTAATTTGAACTTTTGGTCAGCAGAAACTGATGATTTTTCCAAACCTGAGTTTGATGCAATACATGCGAGCACTTGATTACGGCACTTGTAAAACTTATACTGGTAATCATCTGCAGTCGCTTGTTCTCGCTCTAGGTTATCTTTGTTAGCATCATAATCTCATACTATCCATAATAATTTTATCAGCTTTTTCTAGTTCTGAAGCTTTTTATGTAACAGTTCCAAATTAACTTGTACATTGGCACAGTTCGGATTTTCAGTACTCATCTCGATAAACAATTTATCACACAGCCTTGTGAATGAGCCTCTTATTAAACCCCGACTTTTCCCTACACATTTTATAATTTCTTCCTTTTCCAACATAAATAACTGCAATTATAAACAAGAAACCAGTATTTACCTTTCACCCTCTGTTTTCAGTCCTGTCGAGAATTCCAAACGTTGAGGATGATCAATCTTGAGTTAAATTGCACAAGATAAAATTTTGCATATTTCCTTGTAAACAAATCAAAACCATAATCCAATCGAGTTTCTATATTTATTTACACATTTACAAAAGGACAAAATGAAATATTTCTAGCAAACATCAGTTCTGAAAAATACAAAAAATGTCTTGTATCAATCGAAGTTTCCAGATTACAAAAACTAAATACAAATTCAAGTGTTGTTAGAACTCACACACAAAACATAACAAGGACTACCCCAAAGCAATGCTGCATTTATTCAACTAAAGGTGTTAGGAATGATACTGGATTGATGTGTTCTGGTTATGAAAATTTTCCAGCACTGTAAAAAGTCATTTCAAATCACAAATTAAAAGCAAACTTTGAAATCATGTTCTAGTAATATCTTAAATTTTCATGCATAATGTGATATTTTTATAATATGGTTTGAAACTGACTGTTAAAGGGTTTTTAGCATTTTAGGAAATGAGTAAATGTATCTTCCCAACATCCCAATGTATTCACCCTAGATTTTTGCTAAAATGCCTGAGAATCAGTAAGTTGAAATTGTTTAGATTTGCACTTTTATGTCTCTTTTATATGTTTGCTCTATATATAAATTTTTAAGCAAATATTTATGTGAATGATTTCTAAATTTAACAACATTTAAAATGTGCACTGAGTGGCCAAATTATTAGAAATGTCCCCATTCTTACTTGGATGGGTCCATAAGTGATGTCACAGCAATGAGTAACATGTAAAAGTATGTATGGTAAAGTGCAGTTCCCGGGAGAAGGTAGTTGAGTCACAGGGTTTTGAACAGTTCTGTTTGTTAAATTAGAAGATTGGTGGTTAACATTTATAAATCGCTTTTACAACTCATTGTATAGTAAGAGTTTTTCAGACTGATTTGATATGTATTGATTTTAATGACTGAACTGTATGCGTAATTTCAGTTTTTTATGACTAGCAGAATTACCCTGCATTACTGGGGTTGAATTGGTTAACTAACTTTCGCTTTCATTAATAAATTGTAATTCCTATTCATCACATGTAACGACTACCACACTCTAATAAATGTACACACTTGATAAATACACAATTTCACAAATGTAAATATCATATTTAACATTTTACATTTTTGTAAAATTAAATCTTTAGTAAGAAAGAAAAGTCTAGAGTGCCAATGTTACCCGGAATGCATTGAATAGTTCAGAGTATGCATATAAATGCCTTGTATGTCATTTAAAAACAAAAGTGTTTCCCAAAATTATACAATGATTACAAATGTGTTTAAAACCAATTAAACCATTACTTACCTTGCTTACAGTTATTGAACGAAAAACTTCACACTGAAAATCCAGAAATACATCTTTAAACAGGTTTTAAAAAACTTCAAATGAAAAGTAATGAATGTATCTGTTTTTTCACTACAAAATAGATTCTGGATCACAAATTTAAGATAGTCACAAATTTAAAAAGCAAGAGATTAAAAAAGTACCAAGGTTGCCATATTAGCTACCAGTCCTATTTTAAAAGGTTTTGTTCTTATAGTTTTATTCTCTTTATCATCTGTCCCAAATATTCAGAATTTTTTTATATTTCGTAAAGAAAAAAAGACTCGAAATAAATAAATGAGAATTTAAATTCTGTAAAAATAGTTTTGGAAAAATAATTGATATTTGAGCAACACTGATAAAACAAGTAATTGCAATGCTCAATATATCTCCCAGCTTCTCCAAAACTACCAAATTATGGTTGATTTAATTATAGTTACTCAGATGTTTTAACACGAAATTTGCCTAAATATGTTAGCAAAGAAATTTCAAATAATGCATTCACTAGACTAAAATATGGTGTATCAAATATAAAACATTGAATTAAAATGTTGTGAACAAATCTTTTGTGATACTTGTACAAACACAGACACAAAAGCAAACATAGAACGGGGAGACAGACTTGCGCAACCAAATTCAGTCACTAAATGAATGTAAGAACTCAGTATGCAAAGTTTCATTAAAATATGTTCTATTGTTTGGATGTAGTACGGCACCCACCAAATGCGCGAGAGATAGATTTTGCATCAGAAGGGTCCAAAACAGACAGAAAACTTGAAATGGGTAAATAATATAAAACTTGAAATGGGTCGATACAAACAAACACTCCATTTTTATTGATATAGATTTTTCATTTAATGATGAAAGTTGATGGTATTGTAGGAAATGTATTTCTTCCCATTAATATACACCAATCTACATCTCAGTGAGCTTACACTTGAATGATAGATTCAATGGTCTATTTTTCATACAACTGTATCACATGCATATCCACATTTCATTGCCACAATCCTTTTAATCCATATTCTATAAATATCTTTTCTTTCATTATATGTTTATCATTATATGTTATATTCATATATCATTATATGTTTGCTTATTTCACCTTAATATCACTATTTTTGTACTACAAGCATTTTTTCAGATAGTATAACAATGTTTTCTTTTGTAGGATTTTAAACAATAAAGTAAAAGATGTTTCAACAAGGCATTATAACAGGAAAAAGTATATTTACTAAATATTTTTACTATAGAATATTTATAATTAGTATTTTGAAGTATTAAAGTCAATAGGACTAAATTTTGTTTTATTTATGTTATTTCAAAGCGGCATATTATTAATTTACCTTTCAAATAAATTGTTACACAGTAACCACTTGATATAGTGTGCTTCGTGGGAGACAAGAAAAAGCATAATGTATTGAGGAGAGATATAGCGAGGGCATTAATTTTTATCAAAAAGGGCATAAACTTTTCATTAAATGACATTTTTTTCTACGACAAGCACAAAATAGATAAAATATTGTAACTAGCAGAATTACCTGGCACTGCTCGGGTTGAATTCGTTAAATGTTGATTGAAAAGTGATCAGACTAATCACTTCTATTTCATAGAAAAATGCAAGCATGATTTAAGTGTACAGAAAATATTTTTTAACATCAATTTAACTTTCTCATCTTTGGATTCAAATATGCATGCATGATATATCCATCCATATAATCCATTTCATATTCATCACACTCTTGCTGTAAGAAAAACTACAAAAGTTTTTTCTACGATGACAACTACAGAAGTCGATTTTGAGTTAAGGAGTGATTACGAATCACCTTTAAGTTCATGTTCAGTAAAAATGACGAACTTATAGCATATAGTCTTGCACTCAGTTTTCTTATCAATATTTATTATTTGTGGCACTCTTGCACCAAGGATTCGATGTTTTCGAATTTCATTATTGTTAGAGGGTGACAAATTAAATTGTTACGGCATTCGTGATTAATTTATTTTGAAGCAAACATATTTTTTCTTGAAAATTCTATTCAGGCGCAAGTGGAATAATGGAGCTTGTTTTAAAAATAAATGTCATCAGTGTAGACAAAGCAAACTCAATTATAGTTTTTACAAAATCACTGCTTTCAATGAATGTTTCAGTTACCTAAGTTGCATACGAACAGTTTCAACTTCAAGTAATCAACATTGACCTGTCATTTAAGACAAAAATTTCTATTTTTCAACAGTCGTAGTTTAAATGGGCTGCAGTGGCCCAGTTGGAAGAGCAACGGATTCGCAACCTTCCGGTTGCGAGTTCGAATCCAGCCAAACACCCTCGTGTACAAAAGGGGCTGGTGCACGTTAAATCTGTCGTGGCTTCAAAAGTCCTCACGTTGGCATGGTGTGGAAGTTTGGAGAGTGGGGTGCTAGCTCAGGTGTGACCTCGTCATCTGACCGTGATTCAAAGTTACGTGATATTGTCCTCAAATCTTTCCCTTTGAGTTTGATCACGGACAGTCGCCAATAGCCCGTTGTATTGCTCCAGTGTGACGTTAATTAAAATACCTACCTAGTTTAAATGCTTCCTTAATGTGGTACTATTCCAAGATCAGCTCTTATTTCAAAATTCTTTTTACTCCAACACAAATTCAGTTTTAAATCCAGGAAAAAGTACCTTATTGTACTTTTTCATGGTCAATTGAAAGATTCAGTTTCTATACGGAAACCACATACCTATTTAGAATGATAGGTGTAGTTACTTGACTATGGAGTACAGCTTTCAATAATACCCATGAAACAAAAAAACAAATGTAAATTTAATTTATTTTAAATCGTCTTGTAATGAAAATCTCAAAATTTAGAAATATCTTTGACCTATAATGGATGGCTACCTGTTTTGATTTTAAGTAACATCTTATTTCCGAATAACTTTATTTTGACTTTACAGGTTATTTAAAAATAAGTTACACACCTTACTTTAAAAGGTTTCCATTTATTTTATGAAACAGAATTCTACAGATCATAACATATTTAACCAGGCTCAAAGAAAGTTCATCGAAATATACATATACCACCAAGAAATTACCCATATCTAGTGATATTTTGCAGAAAATAAAAATAATTTAATTTAACTTCTAAGTAACATATCTGTAATATGTAAAAATACTGGAACACGTAAATACAAACGAAATTCTGGTCAATGAATTTCATTTGGGCTTTTCGTATTCCATTATAAAATGTAAGTTGTGTAAAATTGAGTATTTTAACTATCCATTTCTCATCAATCAAATATTCAAAATATATTTATATTATGGAAAGAAATAAAAAAGTCCAAATATAATTAGAATTTTAAATTCTTTAAATATGTTTTGGAAAAAATTGTTTTTCGAGCAATACTGGTAAAACAAACTGAGCTGCATACTGCAATCATTTTAAGCTCAATGTTATTTTTATGGCAATTTTGAGTTGTTTTTAGCCCCCTCTACACACCTAGGTTAAAGAGAACAGAGGATAATATGTAGCCTACGTTACCTGCAGGGTTCCAAAGTATAAGTGTACCAAATTTGATGTGGTTTGGTCAAACGGTATAGATTTGTATAGAGAACATACACACATCCATTTATATATATATAGATAGTACTTTAACCCCTTAACATATCAGCGCTTTCTAATGTTCAAGAGAAAGCATGTAACATGAAGACTGATTTTGTGAGGGCCGAGAAAAAGTACAAGTTTTACGTTTAAAATTATGTCAAATTAAAACGAAACAAAATCAATAGTAAAACCCTTTAAAATAATACTAAATAAAGTAGAATATTTTTTAAACAAATTTTTATAATCATTTTCAAGGCACCTAAATCATTTTTTACAATTCAGTTTAAGGTAACTGTTTAAAACAAGTGATTTTTAAACTTCTATTTCTAAACGAACAGGGAATTGCAAACCCAAACTTCAAGGGACAGTTAAAAAATAGCAATATAACTGAATACATGGTGTAATGAGGAAGTTCAATAGTTGATTTATGAATTTTAATGGTTGGAGCTTCATAATGCAGATTTATTGCTCAACAATTGCAGATTATGCTTATTTCTTAGTAACTAGAATCATGATACAAGATGCAACTCTAGGTGTAAATGGCATGGAATTGTATAAGTCAGGAACAAAATTCCAACTGTTACAATCCTCGCCTACCCTTCTGCTTTTGTTTTTTCTTCCTCCGTCATTGTGTTGTCTGTATTGTATTTTGCGCAACTTGACCAAATATGACCATTGTGCATAAACCCCCATAAAACTCTGTAAACAACCAACCAACTGTTACAAATTATGATAGGGCCATCTCTTGAGTTTACAAAAATCAATTCAATAAAATATACAGTTGCTAATAGTTGATCTAATGAGCCCCCATGTGGCAAAAATGACTAAATTGACAAACCTAATCCAGATATAAATAAGTTTATGTTGTATTCAAATAAAGAAATGCTCTAGGGCTAATTTGTGTATTAATTGGTTTTATGCAATACAGCATTACTAAATTCCTCCATGTATTTCCTTTTTTAAGACTGAAAGCTCTTTTTGAAATAGTTCGGGACTTATTTCTCCATTTTTATTGGAAGATACGATGGAAAGGGAAAAAAATGTGGAGGAAATACTGGGAAAAGGTTAGATGATATTTTTATTTTATCTGCTTTATTATAACTTAGTAGCCTGTTAAAATAAAATTGTTTTATATGTATGGATTTGTTTGCATGATCTGTAGACATAAAAAATTAATTCATCATTTGCTGATATCATTAAATCACATGATGAATTTGACAGTTCATTCCTGTGCTATTTATTCTAAATTCATAGTTACTAAAAACCAAGCCAAAGTTTTGTATGTTTGAAAAATTAGAAGCAATTCAGAGGAAGATTTAAGATACTTAAATTCTGGTTATATATTGATAGAATACCATTTGTAAAACAGCAATAGAAGTGCACATTAATGAACTCATCATCTGAAAGAAAGTAAAACATACACCCTTTGCATTCTTTGGTCCTTTTCAGGCCCCTATACTGTTTAAATCTCCTGCATACAGGGTGAGTCTAAACTAATATGACAAACTTCAGAGGGTGATAGAACACAACAAACACTTTTCCCCATAGAATGTATGGTCGCTAGAGGGCGCTTTCCATTTCGGCACAAACACACAGTCCGACGCAGGTTGGAAAGAAGAGGCATGAAATATGGAAACAACACTTTAACGTCAAATAAACATCAATAATTGCTTGACAAAACGAAATAATACAATTAAATTTGCATAAATTGAAGTTAAGTACATGGAACAACGGGTAAGAAAGAAATGACATGTACAAAACATGAGAAACTTTTCATATGGAAATGAAACGACATGTACAAACATCAGTCAGTAAGTGCAACTCAAATGCACAATTACAGAAGCTTTTCAAAATGTCGACCACCACACCTGATCCAGGCCTCGCATCTCCGACGTAATGCTTTTATACAAGCGTTTGACTGCGCTCTCTAGCGGCCAACTGCTGCACTTGCGACCATACATTCTATGGGGAAAAGTGTTTCATTGTGTTCTATCACCCCCTGAAGTTTGTCGTATTAGTTTAGACTCACCCTGTATAGCCATCTTGCTAAGGGTGCTTTTATGTAGATATCTTTTTGTTTTGGAATAACTTTTAAATAAAACATTAGTAATCAAATATTTTTGTACTTGATTAATGACTTAATAACCACCTCTGGTCGAGTTGCAAATGCACTTTTGTCCACATAAATTGTTCAATTACTTTACACTTCATTTCAACAGCAGTGGATACAAGTAGAACGGCCGTTATTGGGATCAGAAAATCCTAGGTTAATGCATGAACTACCTCTTTATATCCATAGAGCAACACTTTGGTGTGCAATTCGGAGTAAAGATATACCATTTTTTTAAGGATGCGAATAAAAAGGGTTACTACAATTGGGAATGATATTGTGTGATGTTACTGCATTTCTTTGTCTGAAATTGATCAACGAAAGTTAACAGTACATGTGGTGTCAACAAGATGGAGCAATATGCCATACAGCTAACAAGCAGACAATAATTCAACAGTTCAAGCAAAACATTCACAAGGGAATTGAAAAATCGCATGTGCTAAAATGTTGAAATTGTGGTGAAAATAGTCCACATTTGCAGAACGACCAGGGGCAGTCATTTGGCCGATATCATATTCCGTAAATAATGTAACAAGAAAATGCTATGGATGAAGAGGTCATTTATAAATTAACCTTGAATTTTCTGATTCCGAAATGGCTGTTCTGTGTTTACGTATCCACTGATGTCGAATTGAAGCACAAAAAAATTGAACAAATCATGTGGTAGAAAGAGCACGTGTTTGCAGTGCAACCAGAGGTGGTTATTTGTCACAATAGAGTAAAAACAATGTAAAATAACTTAATAAAAACATTTTATTAAAAATTAGAAAACAAATTATAACAAATGACCTGTTTCTTTCAGGAGTCTCAATAACTCAAAGCCCCACCAGTCTAGAATACCCAACCAACTTTCTTGCTATCTCTCTCTCTCTCTCTCTCTCTCTCTCTCTCTCGTTCCCTATTTCCTCTTAACTCCAACTGCCCACAAGTCAAACATCATGTGGTCACTTATCTCTGACCATGTGACACCATCTACTCTGTTTTCCTCATCAAATAAGGATAAGGGTAGAGGAGCAGAATATTACCCTACAAATTCTTACTGGAGATCGTCATAAAAGCTAGTTTTACCTCTTTGACGTTGCAAGGATAGTTTAAAAGTTTTTAAATAAGAATATTTAAAAAATATGTGAAGGTTAAAACGCTGGCATTGAATTACAAAGCCACTGTTTAGGATACAGGCAAAACAAATGCTACAGCAGAACAGATGCTGCGTATGACCAATATGTATTTTTTATTTCCTCTAAATAAATCACTGCAGATATTGATACATAATATCAAATAATGCAACTATGATTATACAAAATACTGATATCCAGGATATTGTGATGTAGGATTATAGATTATTAGTAATTTACGATTAACCAATGTTAAAATATATTTATAGTTTATTAGTAATGAGACAAAATTTACATTTTACTTAAAACTATGGGACAGCCAGGAAATATGTAAACAAACAAAAAAACAATACTGTCCCATTCGAAATGGTATGTATGGTAATCCTAATGAGATGATTTGTAAAACAATTCAGTAACATTTCATTCAGCACACATTATGTAACATGAACTCAAATGTCAAGAAAAGCATTCTAAATGCAGACTACTGAAATTATTTTACCAATTCACCAGTGGTTATTAGCTTACTAACCTCTGCTCTGCTGAGTTTTAAGATTTTTGACTTTTTTATTAAATATGGGCGAGTATAGATAATCTTATAACCATACCCATCACTCCAGAAATATTGATTAATGCTTTTAAACTCAGTTTTGAATTTTGCTAGTTATACATATTTTCTCTATTTGAATATTTTCAATTCATTTAGGAAATTTTTTGTCTCATGACTGTTTATAACACGGTATGCCGATATAAACAAGCTTGATTTAAATCAAGTGATATTTATTAAAAACTCACATTGATTTAAATCAAAATTTTAAATTTCATTTTTCTTTCTGTTATGTTTAATATTTAAAATGAAATATAACTGAACAAGATGCATGTCATTTTATTCAAATCAGCTAAGAACTTTGCTCATACTGAGTTCACCCCAAAATTATATTGACAATCATCCTCCCTTTGAAGACATTAAATAACAGTATTTGCTGATTGGGATCATAATTACCAGACCAGTATTTCCATCTTGGGCCATTGACCGATAGGTATCACTCACAAGCCTGCTCATCAGTGTTGGTTTTGTTAAACATTCTGGTGACTATAAATTGCACATGGACAATTTTAAACCATTTACCATGTGATTTTAAATTGGCAATGTGCAATGTGTGAAGATGCTCGAAATGTATTCACTCAAATTATTAAAATTGTGCTTTTAAAATTGCTTTCTTTTTAAGATGTTGTAGTTATAGTATTGTAGTCTGTTCGTAAAAAAATATAAAGACACAACGAAAAGATTTTCTATAGTATCACAAAAGCATTCCAATTTTGCACATATACCTTTATAATTGGCAATTTTAACAGTTTCATTTTGTTTTGTGTAATATATTGGTTAATTTTTATTTAAATTTATTGGGAAATTTTATGCATTGATCCCTTAGAATTCTTTGTACTGCTAGAATAACTATTCAATATTTTTGCAGGGGTCGTACTTGTCCTGAAATTCCTGATATCCCTGAAAAAAAAACGTCCTGAAATGTCCTTAATTTTTGTGTTTTGTCCTTAAATTCCTGAAATTTTCTCCGACATTGAATGTTTATCCGTTAAAGTGTCCATTTTTCCCCTTTTGCTTGTCCCTTTATGGTAGGCCTATGCCTATCTATGATGGACGAATGAAAAACACCCAAGTTCACCATGAGACGTCATACGCTGCTTCTTCCTCAACCAATGATGTGTTAACGTCTCCCCATCCGACAATACCTTTTCGAATAAAGAAGAATCTTAAATGAGTGAGGGATCTGGCATCATTGAAAGTGTTTACATTAGTAGCCCGCCGTACCATGCGATAAGCTTATATAAGGTTATTCCAATTTATGTCTAGTCAAACTCCTTGCGTTGTTTTTAAAAATGCCTCGCAGTACAAAATTTTCAGAAACGTGGATTTCTTCTGAAAGAACAGATAAAAACAGTGATTTAATCAGTAGCTGGTGCCAAGGATGTTCGGAAGACAAGTTCGCCGGATTTTGCAAAGTATGTGATAAGAAGTTCAGCATTGCAAATATGGGATTTGCTCAACTATTATCTCAATCTAAGTGTTCAAAACATCAAAAAAGAATAAAAGAAAGATCTAACCAATCTACTTTCGTCATTGCGGAGAAGAGTTCATTGCAAAGTTCCGGTAATTCAGCTGTTCTACAAATTTCAACTTTGTCTTCATGCAAACATTGGATTCCATCCAGCATGCAGGAGAAAATCCTGAAGGCAGAAGCTTTAATTTTGTTAACGGCAATAATGTGTAATTATTCGTTTGCTTCGATTAGTGAACTAGGAAGTATTTTTTCAACGGCTTTCTATGATTCAGAGATTGCTAAGCATGTGAAGCTTGGTGATGCAAAGGCTCGATATATCACAAAATTTGGATTGGACCCGTATTTCCGTAAAAGAACCTGTGATGACGTAATTGAATCAGCTACTGATTTTACATTGTATTTTGATGAAACCACAACACGTCAAGTAAAAAAACAGTTAGATGTTTATCTATCGTATTGGTCAAACAAACATGCACAGATAATTACCAGCTATTGTGATTCTTTTTTCCTGGGATATGCAGAATCTGACAAAATTCTTGAATTGATTCTGAATTTCATTTCAGACAATGGAAAGCATTGATAAAGTCATTCAATGCTCTATGGATGGTCCTAAAGTCAATCTATCATTTCTGAAAAAGTTAAATGCACATTTAAATTCATTGGGCATTCCAAATTTAATTGATGTTGGAATGTGTAGTCTGTACGTTGTTCACAATGCCATGAGAAAGGGCATGGAAGAACTAGACTGATATAGACAGATTTGTATTGGATATTTTTCAGTGGTTTAAGTTGTCAGCAGTGAGAAGAGAGGACTTTCACAAAGTTCAGATTGAAACATTGGTGGATTCTGCTGCAGACCATGTGTTTAGGAGGCATGTTGAAAGCAGATGGGTTAACCCTAGGCCCTGCTTGTGAGAGGATAATTGAGCAATATCCTGCTCTTCAAGAATATTTTCTTATTGAGAAGAACAGTAGTGAAAAATGTAGTAGAATTTCAAAATTTTTGAAAGATCCGATAAATTTACTATATTTACATTTCACTTGTGTTTTTTGCTAATACTTTTGTGTCATATCTCACACTGTTCCAGATGGAGACTCCCCTGATTTATATTTTATTTAGCAACCAGAATGAATTAGTGAGGAACATTATGCCTAATTTTATAAAAACTGATGGAAAAAAAGAAGGGTTGCCCCTTTGCAATGTTAATTGTAGTGAAGCCAGTTCTTGGTTACCCCTAAAACGTATTGAAGTTGGTTCCGGAGCAAAGAAATTGCTCGTTTGGCCAGATCATAAAAATTTACTTTACAACATCCAAAGTGTGTA